>BPTQ01000001.1:83148203-83453214 GCA_019973895.1 Chrysanthemum seticuspe | reverse complement strand
TGATTCTTTATCCCTTTACCCTCTATCCATTTGATTCTAAACTTCTATTCTCATGGAATCTCTCGACTACGACGAATTCTGGGACGAAGCTGAAAAGCTTCAGACTTTATCACAAATGTCTAGAATTCGTGTTGTTCGTGAAGATCCATTAATTCTGCTTAGGGAAATGGAAAGAGAAACCGGGGTGACAAAGGACCAGGTACTTCCCTCTAATAAAGGGAAGTGCTAAATACGTCCAACCTACGGTTATCCAAAGATCTAATCCCTCAATTGCTCCTAAGCCGTCTAGAATTGATTCTAAACTTTCACGATTTACGGTTAAAAGCAAACATGCAGAATTCAGACCGGTGACTAGCAAGAATGACTTGCCTAATCTTCACGTTTCTCAAGAACCAGAACCGGAGACCATAACGGAAGTGGTGGAAATTGCTAGCTCTCAGAGCACACCACTTGTCCCACCTCCGGATTTTTCAAAATGTTCTTCGAGACTTGATAGTCATTCAGATCACCATGTTGGTTTTGTTGATTCTTTGAATAATCAGATTACTTCTCATAACTCTCCAATAGAATCGTTTATTCCTTGTGTCGGTTGTGGTGAGCCTCTTTATGGTTCACCCTGTCGTTGGTGTACATGTGTACAGTGTGGTAATGATATCCGTAACGGGAGTTGTTTATTTTGTGGTTCGAGGAATTCATTTGATTATGATCCTAATCAGAACTCATTTAACGACCCCTCAAATTTTTCCAATTACCCACCACAGCCCGACTCATCTTCATATAATCAACATAACTGCTGTGAATTTTGTGGAGGTCCTCACCAAGGATTTGAGTGTCAATCCAGAAACACGTTTGTCTACGAACAGTTTTCTGGTAACACTCAGGACTTTGGTAATGACCAAAATCCATATTATTCACATGACCACCCACAACAATCATTTTGTTGTGAGAACTGTGGAGGTCCCCATTTCAGCTCTGATTGTCAAACAGGGAATTCATATCCTTGTAACAATTACGACTATCCATATCACGACCAACCTCCACAGTGCCAAATAACTCAAACTCCTCAACAAACCCAACAAGACACTTATCTAGAGCTTCTGGAGTTAGTGAAAAGAGGTGAGGAGTTCAATAAAACTGAATTTCATAATGTTCCCAGTATTTCTTGTGTATATTGTGGGGGTCCTCATGATAATTATCAATGTCAACCTTCCGGTTTTGACAAATCTCCACTCCCACAATGTCCTGTCATTCAAAATTTACATGAGAAATCCATGGAAGAATTGCTAGCTGAAGAGCAGGCTGCTAAATTAAAATCCCAAATTGCCTTTGAGAAATCTGTTAGGGAATCAATTGCAAAAGAAAAAGCAGCCATATCTAGCTCTCAATTTCGTTTTATTCCTGATGACAGTGATGATGATGATATACTTGATTCATCAAGTTCATCAGATGATATCCCAGCAGTTGAGATTCCATCTCAAACAACTGCTATCACACCCGAAGCTCCCACTCACTCTCTGAGCATGGGGGACGAGCATCTTGACACTGTTCCTGAAAAGGAATCGGACGAATTCATAAAGTCTAGTGTTGAGAACCTTGTCCCAATCCCAAGAGAGTCACAGGGAATTCTTGATCATGTGTGTGATATCCCTCCTCCTCTTGTCTTCCAAAATGATCATATTGAGATGTTCTCCGATTCTAATGATGATGATTTGTTATCTTGTGGAGACATCATTTATGTGGAAGATTTACCTTCTGAGCTTGTTAGCTTAGAAGAAGAGAATGATGAAGTTACTGACACTGAAATCAAAGATGAAGCACTTCGTGCAACATTACTGAATGTCAGTCTTCTCATTTCTAAAATCGAGGCTTTCAGTAAAAAACCTATTTCATCTCCTATCCCCATTAAGGATAGTGACATTCTTTCCGATGATTCTATTCCGGAAATGAAAGCCTTCTGTTCTAATGATATGGGAGAGAAGATTAGTGGCAATACCACTTTTCATTCTCATAATTCTCTCCCCGATTATGAATCATTTACATTGGAGGAGTTCACCAGTGAACCCACTCATATCAATTCTGAATATGATTCATTCACATTCATGGAGTTCTCAGATGAACTCACTGTTATCATATCTCCACCAGAATATGATAACTTCTACTTTGATCTAGACACAACCGGGATATGTCTAGACCAATTGAGCTTAAAAGATGAAATTCATGCTATCATGAATTCCCCTTCTGATGATGATGAGTTAGTCAAAATCATTATCATGACTTTCTTTCTCTTCTTCACCTATCCCGTGGCTTCTCCTGTTCTTCACTCCTTCGGGAATGAAGACATTATCTTTGACCCTGGCATTTCCATGTGCCATTTGTGAAGCCGGGTCTGTCTGTATCTCATCGGTGTGGAACTTTCACGTACTTCAATGTTTATCCAAACATCTTGAATGAAAGTCCCGATGGAGATTGTCTCTTCCACTTACTTCCCCATGAACCAATTAATTCGGGGTCGAGTCAAGCTAGCGACTCGGTAATCAAAAACAGTAGCTTAAACATGGGTTTTCACCCGTGTGTACCACCCTAGTGTGGGGGAGATGCCCCACATGTTGTATATAGATCTAAAAAAAATGAAAATTGTAAATATTAAAAAAGAAAATAATTGTTGTGTTTCCACACTTAGCTAGTAATGTTATCTTTTTACGTTCTAAGTTTCGGCATAACAGCCGGTACTTTGAATATTGAGGACAATATTCATTTCTAAGTGTGGGGGGGAAATTCTGGCGAATTTTGATCATAAATGTACCCCTTTAGTCCCTTTTTCCCCCAAAATGGCCAAATTTAAAAAAATTTTTAGTGGAAGTACTATGTACTAAACACAACAAATGGTAATCAGTCCACCATGTCTAACCCACATAAGGATTGGCTAATCCAGGAGCAAACGGCTCTTGGTAAAGATATCTCAAATCCGTTGACGGCTTGCAATTTGACCAAAATTGTATGGTATTCAGCTCACCATATCCTTAAAAGTGAAGAGTTGGCTAGCCCGCAAGTTTATGGCTTGTGGTAAAGGCAGTGGAAAAACCATAATTGGTAATCAGCTCACCAAAGATAATATTGATAATTTATCTAAGAGTTGGCTAGTCCAGAAGCAAACGGCTTCTGGTAAAGACAAATCAAATCCGTTGAAAGCTGGTGATTTGCTCAAAATCATTTGGTTATCGGTGTACCAAGGTTCTTACTTGAACTGAAACATTTGGCTACTCCAGAAGTAATGGCTTTTGGTAAAGAGATGAAATCCATTAATTTTTCTCAAAACATTGCTAGGGACTAGCAATATCTTAGTGTGGGGGATTGATGAGTGTCTAAATACTCATCATTTTTGTACCAATTAGACTGCAAAAACATCTGAAAACACTCAGAAATGCATCAAAATGATAAAAATATCACAAATAAGTGTTTTATGTGTTTTAAATGCAAAAATGTCAAAATCTGGTGAAAAACGTATAAAGTTTGCATAATTGGCAGTTTTAGTCCCCCAAGTTTCAAAAGTTGTCAAAAATAGTCCCTGGTAAATCTAAATAAAGAAAAATGTTATTCAAGGTCCCTGAAATATTCTGAGTTGTCAAAAATGGTCCTTGAATAAATCTTTTGTTAAATGGCAGAAAAGGTCCCTGAACTTTCATAAAATGTCAAGTTTGGTCCCTGGAATTTTGAAAATGTCAAAAATGGTCCTTGTACTATTGGAACTTGTCAATATTGGTCCTTGTATTAAATTTGAGAAAATGGCAGGATTGGTCCCTCTAGTTTGGCATAATTACAAATTGGTCCTTATCATTAAAACTAAACTAAGCCTAGTCAAAACAATATTGACCCCTGCCATGTAACCCATTTTGACCCCTTTCCTGTTTTTGACCCCCTGGTCAAACCACCCCAGTCAAACACTGGTTTCCCTCCACCACTGGTTTTCCTCTCCAACTTGCCTACACCTCTTTAATTCCTTCTCCCAACATCTCACCCATCTCCCATCACCTTATCCCCTCACCCACATCATCATTACACCTAGCCACCCCCCCTACCTGCAAAATTCAGAGCAGAGGTCAAATATCCCTTTTCCCGCCAAAACCATAAAATGGCCAAAATGCTCATAACTCTCCCATTGGCTCAATAAAGTGGTGGGATTGGATCTAGAGGACACGTGGAAGCTTGTGGAGCTATAAAAAGGAAGAGGGAAGAAGCAAAAGAGCAGTAGTTAGTTAAGTTTTAAATTTTGTATGTCGTTTGTAATTTTAATGTTTTAGTTTAGTTTAAAAGATGTAATTTCAAGCTCATATGTATCAAACTCAGTTGTTTAACAAGTGCAATCCAGTTTTAAAGTTTAATTCAAAGTCTCATTTATATTTCACATGTTGGTGTTCACTGTTGGAATTTGCTCCTATGTTAAAGCTTCCATTAGCTTCTTTTCTCATTCAAACTAGTGAATTTAAACTTATTATGGCTTTTGATTAGCCTGGGAAACAGTTTCAAGGAATTCTCATTGATAGTCAACAAAAGTCAACTGTGATGGAAAATGGGAATGGTGATGGACATTGTTGTTGCAGAGGTGGATTTGGGCTATAATAGACTAGGTTAGGTAGTGGTTTGGGTTTGGTTTTGGCCTGCAACAACATTTGGACAGTGGTGAGTTATTTACCTATCTTCACTTTTCAAGCCATTTTGAATATTATGCTTATATCTGTAACTGTGGTCACCATCAGTTTGAATTAGTCTATTTAGTTGTGTTTAGGATGTTTAAGTTCAGTTTGATCAGTAGTGTCAGCTAGTTAGGAGTTTAGCTCAGATTTGTTTACATATCTAGGTTTTAAAGGGGTGTTTGGATCTGATTGTTTCCCTTGTCTATTTGGCTTGGTCAGTGTTTAACTCTTGATGTTTTAAGCTTGGTTAACTCAAATGCCCTCATATCTGTCTTTAATTTTAGTCTGCAACTTATAAAAGTCAATTCCACATGAAAACTGTCTTAATGTGCTTACTGTTTGGAATTTTGGAAATCAAAAGCTTATTTTGTGGTAGGATATCATATATATAGCTTGCAGTATGTTTCATTCATCTAGTAACATCATTATTAGTCCTTAAATCATGATCAAAATTCAAGTTAGTCAATTTTTTAGTTTTGTCAAAAAAGTCAAAAACATTGAAAACTCAGTTTTGGGCCAAATAGGATGAATTTTCACAAGCTCATTTCTGATCCATTTTCAATAAAACTTGTGGTTTCAAAAAGTCAACCTGGTCTATTTTCTTATCCTCATTTTAGTTTAATTTTGTGAATTTTTATTAAGCTTCTAACAAGCTTGTGAATATGGTGTCAAATCCCCTGTGCAGGGCACTGTTGACTGCACAGGGTTTGTCCAGGTTTTGCAGAGCTTGTGTAGAGCTCAATTGAGCTCTCCTAAGCCTGGTTTTTGGTTTTTAAGGTTCTTGGCCAGGTCTAGATTAGGTTCCAATCTTTGGTTTGTAGTTTCTAGCTTATTCATGTGCTTATTTCCATGTCCAAACCTGGTACCCTTTAACATTTTTCTGCCATAAGCTCAATTCAACCAAATCATTGCTACTTGCATTCCAGAGGTTGTTATCAGTTGAGACTTGTTGAATTTTAGTTCTCTTAGCTTATTATAGCTTGTGTATCAGTTTGGTAGCCTTTGGATTCCATTTGCTTATTCAAGTGCTTATTTCAATAAGCACTTCCATATCAGTTCCATTTTTCTACACACAAGCCCTTGTTTTTCCAATTTTCCTAGCTTTCTAATATTATTTTAGAGTTTTCCTGAAATTTTCAGATTTTTCTAAGTTGTTTTGCTATTTTTCCTAATTTAAATTAGTTTTTAAGCATTTTTAATTAGCTTTAAATACAAAAAATTAAGAAAAGCTTCAAAAAAATAACTTTTCATTTTTCTTAAGTTAAGATAAATATAAAAAGACAAAAAAATATTTTTCTAGATTTTTCTTGGTTAAATTTGTATTTTTAAGTAATTTAATTAGTTTTTAATAGTTTAAAATTCATAGAAAATAGAAAAATAATCAGAAAAATACAAAAATAGTTTTGAAAATTCTATTTTGATATTTTAGATTTTTATAAGTCTTAATTTTATTTTTCTAGCTTTATTTCATAATTTCTTGTATTTTAGGTTATTATTAAATAGTTAGAAATAGTTTTTAATTAATAATAATTAGATAATTAGTTATAAAAATAATTTTCTTTTTCTATAAATTTTCTTTTATCATTAGGTTTGTAAAAATGTCATTTTCATATTTTTAGGGTTTATATTGTGCAAGTTTCACGTTTTTATTTGTACGTTACGTAGTTTTTAATTCAGTTTTATAAAAACATAAAATCAAAAGCATCATTTTGCAAATAGTGATAGCGTTTATTTAATAGTTTTTATCTTTTTAACTTTCTTTAATTTGCATTTAAGCCCCTGTAGTTTATGGGCTTTCTTTTTAGGTATAGATCAATCACTATCCTTTCCCGTTCAAATCCTCTCGATCACTTTACGTTTGACTATTCTCGCACAGCTCGTTGGGACTTAACGACCTGGGGAAATACTATACTCTCCTGATCTTCATTGCATTTGTGCTTAAACTGTTTTTAAGTTTGTTATGGTCTGTCATTCACAAGTGGCAGGCTTGAGTGATAAAACTTGACGGTTTTGCACGGATCAAATTTTGGCGCCGCTGCCGGGGAGCAGTGCTAATAGTCGTACGTTTAGCAGATTAGTGATTTGACATCACTCCTTGTTTATACCATCTATATAATCCAAAATCCCAAAAAGATTTTCATTCTTTGTTTTTGCATCATGTTTATCCAAAAACCCAAAAATATTCCTCTTTACCCTCTTACCCTTTTTGATTCTTTATCCCTTTACCCTCTATCCATTTGATTCTAAACTTCTATTCTCATGGAATCTCTCGACTACGACGAATTCTGGGACGAAGCTGAAAAGCTTCAGACTTTATCACAAATGTCTAGAATTCGTGTTGTTCGTGAAGATCCATTAATTCTGCGTAGGGAAATGGAACGAGAAACCGGGGTGACAAAGGACCAGGTACTTCCTTGATTAGGATTCATATTCCCATGAAATTGATTCCCTCGATTGAAGTTGTTTTGATTAAGGTTCCCTTGATGTTGGAAACCTTGATTTGGTGCAGGATAGAAATTACCTTGGTTTTGATAACCTTGGTTCATTCTAGGTTGGTTCTGATTCCGGTTTTGCATGTTATGATTTTGGTTAAAACCGGGTGGTGCCTGATTAGTGTTAGCACGGTAGTGTGGTTCATTCTGAGGACGGTATTGATTACCTCCCTGATGTGCAGTACCGGCTAGAGCATTGGCTTCAAAAGGACTACCATCGGTGGCAGTACAATTGTAGTATGCATGAGGACCACCACAAGTAACACAACTCTCAACTTTCTTCACTTCACCATGTGTTGGTCTCTGAGTGAAGGTCACTTTCTTCTGGTTAGCAAGAACCAAAGCCTTAACAATATCTGTGAGTTTGTCAATCTTAGCATCGGTGCTAGATGTACTCACAGGAGATGAAGAAGAAGAAGGTCCAGCATGAGACTGATATGTCTTTGCTCGGAAAGGGCGGACCTGAGATTTGTTCTCAATGATTTGCAAGGCTTCTTTGGTAGTCTTGCTCAGGAAATTACCTCACGCGGAGGCATTCAAAGAGTCTTGATTGGTCTGATTCAGACCATTGTAGAAAGTATCCATTTGCATTAACTCGGTAAAACCATGATGCGGACACTTGCGAAGCAACTCTTTGTAACGATCCCATGCTTCCCCGAATGATTCATCAAATCTCTGAGAAAATTTCATTATCTCATTCTTAAGACTTGTGGTTCGGGATGGAGGATAGAACTCGTTGACAAACTTGGTGACTAGATCCTCCCATGTCTCAATAGAACGAGGGGGTTGTTTCTCAAGCCAATTCCGGGCTTGTCCCTCTAGAGAAAATGGGAACAGAAGAAGCTTGATAGCTTCATGTGGGACATTCTTGTACTTGATGGTAGATGCAATCTTGTTAAACCATCGAATGTGTGCATGAGGATCATCCCGCTCAAAACCATAGAATTGGCTTTGGGTTACTAGATTAAGCAACCCGGTTTTGAGCTCGAAAGTGTCAGCCACGATGGCTGGGACAACAATAGCATCTCCGTAACCCTCGATGGGTGCTTGGAGAAGCTCATTCATCGGCTTGTCTTCTGCCATTTCGACAGGGGGTGGTGGTGGTAGACGTTCCTCAGTCACGGCTGAAGGAGCAGAACGTCCTCTACGTCTACGAGGAATGTTTCCAAGCTCAGAAAGTGGACTTGTAGAACTGGAAGAACGAGTGCGCATGCACTAAGTATAAAAATCAATTTTCAAAACAAATGCGAGGCAAAACGACAAGTGAACTTAACCAATAATCACAAATGAAATGGCTTCTTTGAAAAAGGTACACCAAATCACAAGGACACAAAGGCAAGTTTTAAATCTGATGTTCGGGAACTTATTATGGTCACACCCCCAGTTAGTAGGTGTACTGCCTTGATTTGCGGTGGTTGATTTTTATGTATATATTAAGTACCACTGAAAAGACGTAGGTAATGATTTGTGCTGATGGGTTTAAAAACTTTTGGATAATATTTTTGGATCGTCTCGTTTAACCAAATCGTATTTCTTTAAGAATCACCTTAAAAGAAACACAAGCTAGAAAACGTTACGATTGTTTTGTTGTTTTATATTGTTTTTGGTGTTTTTAACACTTTAGGAAAAGTGTTAATGAACTTTTTGATATTTTTATAACTTTACAAAAAACTTTTTACAAAAGATGGGGTATGTGCAAGAATGGGTCTGAAAATGGTTTAGAACACGCTAAAGCCTCCCCGGCAGCGGCGCCAAAATTTGATCTGTGCTAAACCGTCAAGCTACCTCACACAAGCTAGCCACTTGTGAATGGCTAACAGTAAGAAGCTTAAAACTGCTTAAAACACAAATACAATGAAGTCCTGGAGAATATAATGAATTCCCGGGTCGTTAAGTCCCACGGAGACTCAATGGTGTGTAAACACTTGATCAGATGATAGAATGATCACTAAGGATAGTGATCAGTAAGGGTTTTGGATGAGAAATTACACTACTGATTGATTGGAATAGAATGGAATACAGAATTGGAAAGCACAACAATCAGATAAAACAAACGTAAAACTTATGTATAAAAACTACGTATACGTACAAAACAAAAAGTGAATCTAAGAAATAAAAGACCTAAAAATATGAAAATGACATTTTTGAAAACCTAAAAATAAAAGAAAATTATTAGAAAAAGAAAATTATTTTTACAACTATTTATTTAATTATTATTAATTAAAAACTATTTTAACTATTTAATAAATACTCTAAAATCAAAGAAAATATGAAATAAGGCTAGAAAAATAAAATTATGATATAGAAAAATCTAAAATATTATAAAACTAATTTTAAAACTAAAAATATATTTTTCACACTTTTTATCTAATTATTACTAATTAATTATTATTTAAAATACACTTAATTACTAGAAAATATAAAATAAACCTGGAAAAATAAAATTTTAACTTGGAAAAATCTAAAATATGATAAAACTAATTTTAAAACTGAAAAGATATTTTTTATGCTTTTTAATTATTTATTACTAATTATTTACTATTTTTAACTATTTAAAATTATAATAAATACTAAAAAGATAGAGAAAAATATGAAACTTTTTCTAAAAATAACTTAAGGTGACAGAAAACTAAGAAAAATATAAAAACAGGTTTTACTTAATAATAAGCTAAAAAGAAAAATCAAAAAGCTAAAACCTATTAAATAAATGCTATCACTGAATTTAAATTGATGTTTTTGTGGTTTTTCTTTTTGGAAACTACTTAACTACTTAAAATATGAAACTTTAACAAACACAAAAATTTTACAAATCACAAATAAGCAGTTTTACAAGCTTATAATCCCAACAGTAGGCTTATTAGCTTATTTTGTGGAATTAAGCTCAAACAAGCTCACACACTGAAACAAAAACTCAAATAAGATGCAAACAAGCTAGATGAATTGAAATGAAGCTAAAAATATCAATTACAAACACTGATAAGCTACTAAAAAGAAGAATAAGCACTTGGCTTTTTGCTTTCTAAGACAGAAATGGGACAATGATTAGGCTTATTGCAGCCCTACCAAACAAGCTTCAAAATGAAAAACCAAGCATGAAACCTCTAGATGGCTAGGTCAGCTATCCAAAGAACCAAAGATCACAAGATTTGAGCAACTGATAAGCTCTATGTGAGCTTATCAATTTGGACCACCCAACTGTGCACAGGGCACCCTTTTCAGTCAAGGTATCAAAAGAAACCAGAAAATAAGCACTTAAAAAACTGATTAAAGGAAAGCTAGTATTTTTCTAATTTTGTTTAGCAACTAAACTTTGATATCCCAAAAGCTTTTAAGCTAAATCTCACTATTAAACACACAATGAAATCCTAAAGTTTATTCAAAAATGACCAAATGACAATTTTGACTTTTTAAGTAAAACAAAGATGTTGACTTTTATGAACTTTGATTTGATCTTAAGCATTGAATGTGATGTATTAAGGTTTGTTAAGACTGATTTGAGCAATCTTATCAACTTATAAACACAAAATAATGATCATAGATCATGAAATTCCAACAGTGGACACATAAGACATGATCAAAAGCATTTTTGACTTTTGCTTGTATAAGTACTGATTTTGTTGGTTTCTTTGAGTTAATTAGACCAAGTGTGACACAGAACAACAACAAGTAGAAACTTAATCACCCTCTAACACAGTTAACTTCTCAAATCCAAACAAGCTTTTACTTAACTGTTTTGATGATTTTCAAAGCTAAACATAATGTAAATCCATGAAGCTGATCTCAGACCTTATAATATCAATTATTAACACTAAATAAGCATCAAACAACAACCATAATAACATTAAACTCAATAATGATCTATATGCTATTTTTAACTGTTAAAACTAAATTTTATAAACTACAAATTTAAAAGAACAACAAACTGATTTTAATACTCAATTACACTTAACTAAGACTAATGAACATGAAAACACAGAGATTCAAGCTAATAAATAACTAAAACAATTAAATGCAAAAATGAACAAAAAGCTTACAAATGGCTATCCAACTGAAAACCAAGAACTGGGAACCAAGAACACTCTTATAGGCTTACCACTAAGCCACTAACCCAAGGCCATCCAAAATTCACCCTGCTCCAGCTGTGAACACCATTTCCATATGATTTTTTATTTTTCAACTAATTAATTTGTATTTTTGGTGATTTTCTGTTTTTACTTCTAAACTGAATTTAAGTGTTTCTAAAAGCTTTACTAAGCTTTCTGGGAGCTTATGTGTCTTATTTCAGTCCATACAAACAACCAACAACATTATTAGCACATATTGAGATTTTGAAATGAAAACTGCATAAAATTGAAATTAAGCTTAAAACTTGAAATTGATTCTTGCAAAAGTTTAATAATACACTGAAGAGTTGAAATACAAGGCTTTAAAACTAAAACATACACTGAAAGTTGAAATTTAGCTAAGACGACATGGATAAACTAAAATTAAACTAGATATGTTGATACATTGCATCTCCTCCTCTTTATAATGACTTTTTGGACTCTATGTTGACCTCTGAAGATATCCCACTCAATCTCAGCCATTGGATCATTGAAACTCATCAAAACCGTCCAAGTGGATTTTGGCGCCAAATTCTTCTTGAGCAGGTTTTAGTATTAATTGGGTTGGTTTCAATCAATTAAGAGTTTTTGGTGTTAGTGGAGGTGGAGGGGACAAGGTAAGGGGGGTGGAGTAAATCATGGAAAACCATGACTGGTTTTGGGATATCAGGCATGGGAGAGGAGAGCTACAGTGGTGGTGGTATTTTTGGCGGGCGTTGACCTGTTTGACCAAGTGGTATATAACGGGGGTTGGGTTGGATTTGGGCCAAAGGATTGGATTTGGGCTTGATATATTAAAAGGATCCGTTTGGTATAGCTTATTAACCCAAGGACCAAACTTGCAAATCTGCCAAACATGAGGACTGAAAATGCCACATTTCCAAACTTATCACAAGGACCAAATGTGACAAACTTTGATAGTACAAGGACCCTTTTTGCATAAAATTCCACTTTTAGAAATCCAAGGACTATTTTTGCAATTTTTCAAAGTTTAAGGACCTTTCCTGCCATTTGACCAAAGAATCATTCAAGGACCAATTTTAACAACTTAGAATATTTCAGGGACCTTGAATGATAAAATTCCACATTTTTGAATTCCAGGGACTAGATTTGACAACTTTTAAAACTTGGGGGACTAAAACTGCCAATTTTGCAAACTTGAATCATTTTTCATCTGATTTTGATCTTTTTGCATTTAAAATACATAAAACACTGATTTGTGTTATTTTCATCATTTTGATGCATTTTTGAGTGTTTTCAGATGATTTTGCAGTTTAGATTGTACAAAAATGATGAGTATTTAGACACTCATCAATCCCCCACACTGAGATATTGCTAGTCCCTAGCAATGATTTAGATCTTTAATGGATTTTAAAAAATCTTTACCAAAAGCCATCACTTCTGGAGTAGCCAATTGTTTCAGTTCAAATAAGAACCTTGGTACAATGATAACCAAATGATTTTGAGCAAATCATAAGCTGGAAACGGATTTGATTTGTCTTTACCAGAAGCCGTTTGCTCTGGACTAGCCAACTCTTAGATAAATTATCAGAATTATCTTTGGTGAGCTGATTACCAATCATGGATTTTCCACTGCCTTTACCACAAGCCATAACCTTGCGGGCTAGCCAACTCTTCACTTTTTAGGATATGGTGAGTTGAATACCATACAATTTTGGGCAAATTGCAAGCCATAAACGGATTTGAGAAATCTTTACCAAGAGCCGTTTGATCCTGGATTAGCCAATCCTTTTGTCTATTAGACATGGCGGACTGATAACCAAGCTGAGTAAGTGAAAAACACTTACTCCAAAAAAAAATTTTGGCCAAAAACGGGGGAATTGGGTGGATAATATATGATAAAATTCGTGAGAATTCCCCCCCACACTTAGAAATGAATATTGCCCTCAATATTCAAAGTACCGGCGGTTATGCCGAAACAAAGAACGTAAAAGGGAAATATTACGGCCATTATTATGAAAGAAATTTTTTTTTTTTTTTTTTTTTTGAAATGATTTTATATACAACAGTGTGGGGCAACTCCCCCACACTAGGGTGGTAGAACAGAGAAAGAAGAAAGAAATATGGGTGAAAACCCATATGGTGTGTGCTATTGTTTTTGATTCCCGAGTCACTAGCTTGACTCGATCCCCGCATTCATTGGTTCATGGGGAAAGTTTGTAAATCCGGGACAACCATGGATGGAATGTCCTCTCCAAAGTAATGCTTCACTCGATGACCATTCACTTTAAAATTAGGACCATCGGGTTGAGATAACTCGATGGTGCCATAAGGATAAACCTTAGCGATAGTAAATGGACCAGACCAGCGGGACTTGAGCTTTCCCGAGAAAATCTTCAATCTTGAATTGAAAAGAAGGACTCGATCACCAACGTTGAAAACGCGGTTCTTGATTTTTGAGTCATGAATCTTCCTTGTCTTTTGTTTGTAGATCAAAGAGTTCTCGTAAGCTTGATCACGGAGTTCATTTAATTCATTCATTTGAACTTTTCTGTGATCACCAGCTGTCTGAATATCGAAGTTTGCATGCTTTAAGGCCCAGTATGCCTTGTGCTCAAGCTCTATCGGAAGATGACATGCCTTTCCGTACACTAGCTTGTATGGAGTACACCCGATGGGTGTTTTATAAGCTGTACGGAAGGCCCAGAGTGCGTCATCTAGCTTATCCGACCAGGATGCACGATTTTCGCCTACTGTCCTTTCAAGGATTCTTTTAATACCACGGTTGGAAACTTCCACCTGCCCACTTGTTTGGGGGTGGTATGCAGTAGAGAGACGGTGGGTAACACCATACTTTTGCATGACACGATCAAATTGGTCATTGCAGAAATGTGTACCACGATCACTGATTATCGCTCTCGGAGTTCCAAACCTGGCAAAAAGAGATTTCAAAAATTTTACAACTACTCGGGCATCATTTGTAGGTAAAGCTTTTGCTTCAACCCATTTTGACAAATAGTCAACAGCCATGAGTATGTATTTGTTACCACGAGACGAAGGAAATGGCCCCATAAAGTCAATACCCCATATGTCAAATATCTCACAAACTTGAATGGCATTTTGCGGCATTTTATTTCTTTGAGATATATTTCCGTGACGTTGACAAGCGTCACAAGCTTTGACAAATTCGTGGGCATCCTTATAGATTGTGGGCCAATAAAACCCGGAATCAAACACCTTTTTGGCGGTGTAGTTTGGACTATGATGGCCCCCGGTGGGTCCAGCATGGCAAGCTGTGAGAATGTCAATAGCTTCCTGTCCATAAACACACCGTCGGATGACTTGATCCGCACAGATTTTGAATAAGTAGGGGTCGTCCCAGAAATAATTTTTAACATCCTTGAAGAATTTGTTCTTCTGCTGGGTCGACATCCCTTTCACAATGAAGTTACCCGCATGGTAATTTGCGAAGTCAGCAAACCATGGGGTGGTAGAATTTCCACGAAAAGAAACCGCATTGAGTGTCTCGAGAGGAAATGTTTCATTTATTTCCTTTTTCTCAAAAACATCTTGGTGAGGGTTTTCTAGTCTGGACAGATGATCAGCAGCTAGATTCTCAGCTCCTTTTTTATCACGTATGATGATATCAAGTTCTTGCAGGAGGAGAATCCAACGGAGCAATCTCGGCTTTGCATCTTGTTTTGCAAAGAGATATTTGAGAGCCGAGTGATCCGTATACACCACGCATTTGGTCAAAATTAAATATGGCTGAAACTTCTCAAATGCATACACCACGGCTAATAGCTCTTTTTCTGTGGTGGTGTAATGAGTTTGAGCTTCAGTCATAGTCTTACTTGCGTAGTGGATAGGCTGAAAATGCTTAGCTCTACGTTGCCCTAAGACTGCACCGATAGCAAAATCACTTGCATCACACATGAGCTCAAAAGGCAAGTCCCAGTCGGGAGCAACGAGAATGGGTGCTTCAGTAAGCTTTTTCTTCAATGTTTCAAAAGCTTCAATGCACTCGGGTGAGAAGATAAAAGGAGCATCCTTTTCAAGAAGATGGGTCATTGGCCGGGCGATTTTGGAAAAATCTTGTATGAATCTACGATAGAAACCGGCATGACCTAGAAAACTCCTAATACCTTTGACGGTAGTAGGATGAGGTAATTTAGCAATAACATCGACTTTTGCTCTATCTACCTCAATCCTGTTTTTTGAAATCTTATGGCCAAGGACTATGCCTTCTTTGACCATAAAATGGCTCTTCTCCCAATTTAGACAAAGATTGGTGTCTTCACACCTTTGAAGCATTTTTTCTAAATGGGAGATACATGTTTGAAACGAATCCCCAATGACCGAGAAGTCATCCATAAACACCTCCATCGTTTCCCCGATCATGTCGTGGAAAATGGCCATCATACATCGTTGGAACGTGCCAGGAGCATTACATAAGCCAAAAGGCATACGTTTGTAGGCAAAAGTTCCGTATGGGCAGGTGAATGTGGTCTTCTCTTGATCCTGTGGATCAATGGGAATCTGAAAGTAACCCGAGAAACCATCAAGGAAACAATAGTATTCATTCCCTGCTAATCTCTCAAGCATTTGGTCCATGAAGGGTAGAGGAAAATGGTCTTTAAGGGTAGCGTCATTCAACTTACGATAGTCAATGCACACACGCCATCCCGTAACCAATCGGGTTGGAATTAACTCGTTATCTTCATTTGTGACAACAGTAATGCCACCCTTTTTCGGAACACAATGAATTGGGCTGACCCAAGGACTATCTGAGATCGGGTAAATCAATCCTGCATCAAGAAGTTTGATAACCTCCTGTTTGATAACGTCATGGATTTTTGGATTTACTCTTCTCTGATGTTGAACTGCTGGTTTGAAGTCATCCTCCATCAAGATTTTGTGAGTACAAAACTCAGGGTTGATACCCTTAATATCGGAGAGTTTCCAAGCAATTGCTTGCTTGTGTGACTTCAAGATCTTTATGAGAGCAGCTTTTTCATCTTTACTCAAATCTCGAGAAATAATGACGGGTAATTTATCATCACCTTCTAGAAATGCATACTCGAGATGAGGCAGTAAGTCCTTAGGCTCAACCTCAGGAAATTCTTCAGTTTTCTCAACTGACTTGACTTCCTTGTTATGAAGCTTGACGGGAGGGAGAGGAGGAGAAGTGTCCTGATTTAACAATTTCTCAAGAAGAATATCCCCCTCCAGATTAATCTCATTTTGATTAATCTCATCAGGAATTGAATCACTAGAGTGAGGGGTTGATGATGGGTCACCATTAAGCAACTTCTCTATGAGAAGTATGTCCCCCTCAATGTCAATTGGAGCGTGATCAATTTCCCATGGAACAGAATCACTAGCCAAGTATGCTTCAATCTCATCTAAGATGAAGTCGCTTCCCTCAAATGGAGTGAAGGAAGGAGTAGGATTGGCTATGATAGGTTGAGAAGATGTGGTGGGATCCCCACTCACAGAATTATGAGAATAACCAAGAACTTCTTGAGAGTACTCTTCAGTAGCAACATCAATGATATCTATTCGGTTAACCGACTCAGAATCATAATTTGCGGAGTACCTCGAAGTTTGATCAAGGTTAAAGGTGACAGCTTCATTACCAACACGTAATGTGATTTCTTGCTCAAATACATATATGAGAGCACGACCCGTTCTCAGGAATCCTCGACCAACAATGAGAGGAACCCGATGATCGGCATCAAAATCAACAACCACGAAGTCAGCTGGAAAATGGAACTTTCCTACTTTCACAAATACATCCTCGGCAATGCCAAGAGGACGGGATATGGAACGATCTGCAAGCTCGAGAGTCATGCATGTAGGAGTAAGTTCCGGAAGAGAAAGTTTCTTCCATACTGAATAAGGCATAAGATTGATGCTTGCACCAAGATCTGCTAGGGCAAAGCATTCAACCATTCCTGGAAATACACAAGGTAAGAGAAATTTTCCAGGATCTCCAAGCTTTTCTGGAAGCTTCTTCAGGATAACTGCTGAGCAGTTTTCGTTAAGAGGAGTTTTAGCCATTTCAAACAGCTTTTCCTTATTGCTTAACATGTGTTTGAGAGTTGATGCAAACTTGGGCATCAGCATGATAGCATCCGCAAAGCTTATGTCAAAGTGTAACTCTTGGAAAATTTGGAAAAATTTGTCCATTTGATGACTGGCTTTCTCGCGGAGCTTTTGCTCATTCAAACGTGATGGGTAAGGAATAGAATATTTGGATTTCTGATTCTCAACAGGAGCTACAGGAGGTTCAAAAACAACTCCTGGATTTGACTTGGGTTTCTGGACAACTTGAGGTTGGACTACCGAAGGTAGGACGTGTGCGGTACTTCGTGGGCTTGAATAATGCACCTTGTCCGTTGTTTCCTTGGTAACTTGACTCATTGCCACAGGTGGAGGAGGCATTGGAGTCGTAGGTCCATTGTGTGTCGGAGGTTCACTTTCCACTACCTTTGGGAGAGAAGAAGAAGAAGAGGTAGTAGGAATAGCAGGTCCATCATATGAAACACCACTTCTGGTTGTGATCGCCTTTGCATCGCCCCTCGGGTTAGCGATCGTGTTGCTCGGAAGTTTTCCTGAGCCCGAGGGTTGATCATTTAAAGACTTCTTAAGATCAGCGATCTGACTGACCAACAACCTGTTCATTTCATCTTGGGATTTCATGAATTGTTTCAACAACTCATCAGATGATGGTCCAGTTGGAACAATGGCGGGAGGTGGATTAGGAAAATTCTGGCCTCTAATATTAGGATTAGGGCCTTGGTTTTGAAAATTTCCTTGATTAGGATTCATATTCCCATGAAATTGATTCCCTCGATTGAAGTTGTTTTGATTAAGGTTCCCTTGATGTTGGAAACCTTGATTTGGTGCAGGATAGAAATTACCTTGGTTTTGATAACCTTGGTTCATTCTAGGTTGGTTCTGATTCCGGTTTTGCATGTTATGATTCTGGTTAAAACCGGGTGGTGCCTGATTAGTGTTAGCACGGTAGTGTGGTTCATTCTGAGGACGGTATTGATTACCTCCCTGATGTGCAGTACCGGCTAGAGCATTGGCTTCAAAAGGACTACCATCGGTGGCAGTACAATTGTAGTATGCATGAGGACCACCACAAGTAACACAACTCTCAACTTTCTTCACTTCACCATGTGTTGGTCTCTGAGTGAAGGTCACTTTCTTCTGGTTAGCAAGAACCAAAGCCTGAACAATATCTGTGAGTTTGTCAATCTTAGCATCGGTGCTAGATGTACTCACAGGAGATGAAGAAGAAGAAGGTCCAGCATGAGACTGATATGTCTTTGCTCGGAAAGGGCGGACCTGAGATTTTTTCTCAATGATTTGCAAGGCTTCTTTGGTAGTCTTGCTCAGGAAATTACCTCACGCGGAGGCATTCAAAGAGTCTTGATTGGTCTGATTCAGACCATTGTAGAAAGTATCCATTTGCATTAACTCGGTAAAACCATGATGCGGACACTTGCGAAGCAACTCTTTGTAACGATCCCATGCTTCCCCGAATGATTCATCAAATCTCTGAGAAAATTTCATTATCTCATTCTTAAGACTTGTGGTTCGGGATGGAGGATAGAACTCGTTGACAAACTTGGTGACTAGATCCTCCCATGTCTCAATAGAACGAGGGGGTTGTTTCTCAAGCCAATTCCGGGCTTGTCCCTCTAGAGAAAATGGGAACAGAAGAAGCTTGATAGCTTCATGTGGGACATTCTTGTACTTGATGGTAGATGCAATCTTGTTAAACCATCGAATGTGTGCATGAGGATCATCCCGCTCAAAACCATAGAATTGGCTTTGGGTTACTAGATTAAGCAACCCGGTTTTGAGCTCGAAAGTGTCAGCCACGATGGCTGGGACAACAATAGCATCTCCGTAACCCTCGATGGGTGCTTGGAGAAGCTCATTCATCGGCTTGTCTTCTGCCATTTCGACAGGGGGTGGTGGTGGTAGACGTTCCTCAGTCACGGCTGAAGGAGCAGAACGTCCTCTACGTCTACGAGGAATGTTTCCAAGCTCAGAAAGTGGACTTGTAGAACTGGAAGAACGAGTGCGCATGCACTAAGTATAAAAATCAATTTTCAAAACAAATGCGAGGCAAAACGACAAGTGAACTTAACCAATAATCACAAATGAAATGGCTTCTTTGAAAAAGGTACACCAAATCACAAGGACACAAAGGCAAGTTTTAAATCTGATGTTCGGGAACTTATTATGGTCACACCCCCAGTTAGTAGGTGTACTGCCTTGATTTGCGGTGGTTGATTTTTATGTATATATTAAGTACCACTGAAAAGACGTAGGTAATGATTTGTGCTGATGGGTTTAAAAACTTTTGGATAATATTTTTGGATCGTCTCGTTTAACCAAATCGTATTTCTTTAAGAATCACCTTAAAAGAAACACAAGCTAGAAAACGTTACGATTGTTTTGTTGTTTTATATTGTTTTTGGTGTTTTTAACACTTTAGGAAAAGTGTTAATGAACTTTTTGATATTTTTATAACTTTACAAAAAACTTTTTACAAAAGATGGGGTATGTGCAAGAATGGGTCTGAAAATGGTTTAGAACACGCTAAAGCCTCCCCGGCAGCGGCGCCAAAATTTGATCTGTGCTAAACCGTCAAGCTACCTCACACAAGCTAGCCACTTGTGAATGGCTAACAGTAAGAAGCTTAAAACTGCTTAAAACACAAATACAATGAAGTCCTGGAGAATATAATGAATTCCCGGGTCGTTAAGTCCCACGGAGACTCAATGGTGTGTAAACACTTGATCAGATGATAGAATGATCACTAAGGATAGTGATCAGTAAGGGTTTTGGATGAGAAATTACACTACTGATTGATTGGAATAGAATGGAATACAGAATTGGAAAGCACAACAATCAGATAAAACAAACGTAAAACTTATGTATAAAAACTACGTATACGTACAAAACAAAAAGTGAATCTAAGAAATAAAAGACCTAAAAATATGAAAATGACATTTTTGAAAACCTAAAAATAAAAGAAAATTATTAGAAAAAGAAAATTATTTTTACAACTATTTATTTAATTATTATTAATTAAAAACTATTTTAACTATTTAATAAATACTCTAAAATCAAAGAAAATATGAAATAAGGCTAGAAAAATAAAATTATGATATAGAAAAATCTAAAATATTATAAAACTAATTTTAAAACTAAAAATATATTTTTCACACTTTTTATCTAATTATTACTAATTAATTATTATTTAAAATACACTTAATTACTAGAAAATATAAAATAAACCTGGAAAAATAAAATTTTAACTTGGAAAAATCTAAAATATGATAAAACTAATTTTAAAACTGAAAAGATATTTTTTATGCTTTTTAATTATTTATTACTAATTATTTACTATTTTTAACTATTTAAAATTATAATAAATACTAAAAAGATAGAGAAAAATATGAAACTTTTTCTAAAAATAACTTAAGGTGACAGAAAACTAAGAAAAATATAAAAACAGGTTTTACTTAATAATAAGCTAAAAAGAAAAATCAAAAAGCTAAAACCTATTAAATAAATGCTATCACTGAATTTAAATTGATGTTTTTGTGGTTTTTCTTTTTGGAAACTACTTAACTACTTAAAATATGAAACTTTAACAAACACAAAAATTTTACAAATCACAAATAAGCAGTTTTACAAGCTTATAATCCCAACAGTAGGCTTATTAGCTTATTTTGTGGAATTAAGCTCAAACAAGCTCACACACTGAAACAAAAACTCAAATAAGATGCAAACAAGCTAGATGAATTGAAATGAAGCTAAAAATATCAATTACAAACACTGATAAGCTACTAAAAAGAAGAATAAGCACTTGGCTTTTTGCTTTCTAAGACAGAAATGGGACAATGATTAGGCTTATTGCAGCCCTACCAAACAAGCTTCAAAATGAAAAACCAAGCATGAAACCTCTAGATGGCTAGGTCAGCTATCCAAAGAACCAAAGATCACAAGATTTGAGCAACTAATAAGCTCTATGTGAGCTTATCAATTTGGACCACCCAACTGTGCACAGGGCACCCTTTTCAGTCAAGGTATCAAAAGAAACCAGAAAATAAGCACTTAAAAAACTGATTAAAGGAAAGCTAGTATTTTTCTAATTTTGTTTAGCAACTAAACTTTGATATCCCAAAAGCTTTTAAGCTAAATCTCACTATTAAACACACAATGAAATCCTAAAGTTTATTCAAAAATGACCAAATGACAATTTTGACTTTTTAAGTAAAACAAAGATGTTGACTTTTATGAACTTTGATTTGATCTTAAGCATTGAATGTGATGTATTAAGGTTTGTTAAGACTGATTTGAGCAATCTTATCAACTTATAAACACAAAATAATGATCATAGATCATGAAATTCCAACAGTGGACACATAAGACATGATCAAAAGCATTTTTGACTTTTGCTTGTATAAGTACTGATTTTGTTGGTTTCTTTGAGTTAATTAGACCAAGTGTGACACAGAACAACAACAAGTAGAAACTTAATCACCCTCTAACACAGTTAACTTCTCAAATCCAAACAAGCTTTTACTTAACTGTTTTGATGATTTTCAAAGCTAAACATAATGTAAATCCATGAAGCTGATCTCAGACCTTATAATATCAATTATTAACACTAAATAAGCATCAAACAACAACCATAATAACATTAAACTCAATAATGATCTATATGCTATTTTTAACTGTTAAAACTAAATTTTATAAACTACAAATTTAAAAGAACAACAAACTGATTTTAATACTCAATTACACTTAACTAAGACTAATGAACATGAAAACACAGAGATTCAAGCTAATAAATAACTAAAACAATTAAATGCAAAAATGAACAAAAAGCTTACAAATGGCTATCCAACTGAAAACCAAGAACTGGGAACCAAGAACACTCTTATAGGCTTACCACTAAGCCACTAACCCAAGGCCATCCAAAATTCACCCTGCTCCAGCTGTGAACACCATTTCCATATGATTTTTTATTTTTCAACTAATTAATTTGTATTTTTGGTGATTTTCTGTTTTTACTTCTAAACTGAATTTAAGTGTTTCTAAAAGCTTTACTAAGCTTTCTGGGAGCTTATGTGTCTTATTTCAGTCCATACAAACAACCAACAACATTATTAGCACATATTGAGATTTTGAAATGAAAACTGCATAAAATTGAAATTAAGCTTAAAACTTGAAATTGATTCTTGCAAAAGTTTAATAATACACTGAAGAGTTGAAATACAAGGCTTTAAAACTAAAACATACACTGAAAGTTGAAATTTAGCTAAGACGACATGGATAAACTAAAATTAAACTAGATATGTTGATACATTGCATCTCCTCCTCTTTATAATGACTTTTTGGACTCTATGTTGACCTCTGAAGATATCCCACTCAATCTCAGCCATTGGATCATTGAAACTCATCAAAACCGTCCAAGTGGATTTTGGCGCCAAATTCTTCTTGAGCAGGTTTTAGTATTAATTGGGTTGGTTTCAATCAATTAAGAGTTTTTGGTGTTAGTGGAGGTGGAGGGGACAAGGTAAGGGGGTGGAGTAAATCATGGAAAACCATGACTGGTTTTGGGATATCAGGCATGGGAGAGGAGAGCTACAGTGGTGGTGGTATTTTTGGCGGGCGTTGACCTGTTTGACCAAGTGGTATATAACGGGGGTTGGGTTGGATTTGGGCCAAAGGATTGGATTTGGGCTTGATATATTAAAAGGATCCGTTTGGTATAGCTTATTAACCCAAGGACCAAACTTGCAAATCTGCCAAACATGAGGACTGAAAATGCCACATTTCCAAACTTATCACAAGGACCAAATGTGACAAACTTTGATAGTACAAGGACCCTTTTTGCATAAAATTCCACTTTTAGAAATCCAAGGACTATTTTTGCAATTTTTCAAAGTTTAAGGACCTTTCCTGCCATTTGACCAAAGAATCATTCAAGGACCAATTTTAACAACTTAGAATATTTCAGGGACCTTGAATGATAAAATTCCACATTTTTGAATTCCAGGGACTAGATTTGACAACTTTTAAAACTTGGGGGACTAAAACTGCCAATTTTGCAAACTTGAATCATTTTTCATCTGATTTTGATCTTTTTGCATTTAAAACACATAAAACACTGATTTGTGTTATTTTCATCATTTTGATGCATTTTTGTGTGTTTTCAGATGATTTTGCAGTTTAGATTGTACAAAAATGATGAGTATTTAGACACTCATCAATCCCCCACACTGAGATATTGCTAGTCCCTAGCAATGATTTAGATCTTTAATGGATTTTAAAAACTCTTTACCAAAAGCCATCACTTCTGGAGTAGCCAATTGTTTCAGTTCAAATAAGAACCTTGGTACAATGATAACCAAATGATTTTGAGCAAATCATAAGCTGGAAACGGATTTGATTTGTCTTTACCAGAAGCCGTTTGCTCTGGACTAGCCAACTCTTAGATAAATTATCAGAATTATCTTTGGTGAGCTGATTACCAATCATGGATTTTCCACTGCCTTTACCACAAGCCATAACCTTGCGGGCTAGCCAACTCTTCACTTTTTAGGATATGGTGAGTTGAATACCATACAATTTTGGGCAAATTGCAAGCCATAAACGGATTTGAGAAATCTTTACCAAGAGCTGTTTGATCCTGGATTAGCCAATCCTTTTGTCTATTAGACATGGCGGACTGATAACCAAGCTGAGTAAGTGAAAAACACTTACTCCAAAAAAAAATTTTGGCCAAAAATGGGGGAATTGGGTGGATAATATATGATAAAATTCGTGAGAATTCCCCCCCACACTTAGAAATGAATATTGCCCTCAATATTCAAAGTACCGACGGTTATGCCGAAACAAAGAACGTAAAAGGGAAATATTACGGCCATTATTATGAAAGAAATTTTTTTTTTTTTTTTTTTTTGAAATGATTTTATATACAACAGTGTGGGGCAACTCCCCCACACTAGGGTGGTAGAACAGAGAAAGAAGAAAGAAATATGGGTGAAAACCCATATGGTGTGTGCTATTGTTTTTTATTCCCGAGTCACTAGCTTGACTCGATCCCCGCATTCATTGGTTCATGGGGAAAGTTTGTAAATCCGGGACAACCATGGATGGAATGTCCTCTCCAAAGTAATGCTTCACTCGATGACCATTCACTTTAAAATTAGGACCATCGGGTTGAGATAACTCGATGGTGCCATAAGGATAAACCTTAGCGATAGTAAATGGACCAGACCAGCGGGACTTGAGCTTTCCCGAGAAAATCTTCAATCTTGAATTGAAAAGAAGGACTCGATCACCAACGTTGAAAACGCGGTTCTTGATTTTTGAGTCATGAATCTTCCTTGTCTTTTGTTTGTTGATCAAAGAGTTCTCGTAAGCTTGATCACGGAGTTCATTTAATTCATTCATTTGAACTTTTCTGTGATCACCAGCTGTCTGAATATCGAAGTTTGCATGCTTTAAGGCCCAGTATGCCTTGTGCTCAAGCTCTATCGGAAGATGACATGCCTTTCCGTACACTAGCTTGTATGGAGTACACCCGATGGGTGTTTTATAAGCTGTACGGAAGGCCCAGAGTGCGTCATCTAGCTTATCCGACCAGGATGCACGATTTTCGCCTACTGTCCTTTCAAGGATTCTTTTAATACCACGGTTGGAAACTTCCACCTGCCCACTTGTTTGGGGGTGGTATGCAGTAGAGAGACGGTGGGTAACACCATAATTTTGCATGACACGATCAAATTGGTCATTGCAGAAATGTGTACCACGATCACTGATTATCGCTCTCGGAGTTCCAAACCTGGCAAAAAGAGATTTCAAAAATTTTACAACTACTCGGGCATCATTTGTAGGTAAAGCTTTTGCTTCAACCCATTTTGACAAATAGTCAACAGCCATGAGTATGTATTTGTTACCACGAGACGAAGGAAATGGCCCCATAAAGTCAATACCCCATATGTCAAATATCTCACAAACTTGAATGACATTTTGCGGCATTTCATTTCTTTGAGATATATTTCCGTGACGTTGACAAGCGTCACAAGCTTTGACAAATTCGTGGGCATCCTTATAGATTGTGGGCCAATAAAACCCGGAATCAAACACCTTTTTGGCGGTGTAGTTTGGACTATGATGGCCCCCGGTGGGTCCAGCATGGCAAGCTGTGAGAATGTCAATAGCTTCCTGTCCATAAACACACCGTCGGATGACTTGATCCGCACAGATTTTGAATAAGTAGGGGTCGTCCCAGAAATAATTTTTAACATCCTTGAAGAATTTGTTCTTCTGCTGGGTCGACATCCCTTTCACAATGAAGTTACCCGCATGGTAATTTGCGAAGTCAGCAAACCATGGGGTGGTAGAATTTCCACGAAAAGAAACCGCATTGAGTGTCTCGAGAGGAAATGTTTCATTTATTTCCTTTTTCTCGAAAACATCTTGGTGAGGGTTTTCTAGTCTGGACAGATGATCAGCAGCTAGATTCTCAGCTCCTTTTTTATCACGTATGATGATATCAAGTTCTTGCAGGAGGAGAATCCAACGGAGCAATCTCGGCTTTGCATCTTGTTTTGCAAAGAGATATTTGAGAGCCGAGTGATCCGTATACACCACGCATTTGGTCAAAATTAAATATGGCTGAAACTTCTCAAATGCATACACCACGGCTAATAGCTCTTTTTCTGTGGTGGTGTAATGAGTTTGAGCTTCAGTCATAGTCTTACTTGCGTAGTGGATAGGCTGAAAATGCTTAGCTCTACGTTGCCCTAAGACTGCACCGATAGCAAAATCACTTGCATCGCACATGAGCTCAAAAGGCAAGTCCCAGTCGGGAGCAACGAGAATGGGTGCTTCAGTAAGCTTTTTCTTCAATGTTTCAAAAGCTTCAATGCACTCGGGTGAGAAGATAAAAGGAGCATCCTTTTCAAGAAGATGGGTCATTGGCCGGGCGATTTTGGAAAAATCTTGTATGAATCTACGATAGAAACCGGCATGACCTAGAAAACTCCTAATACCTTTGACGGTAGTAGGATGAGGTAATTTAGCAATAACATCGACTTTTGCTCTATCTACCTCAATCCTGTTTTTTGAAATCTTATGGCCAAGGACTATGCCTTCTTTGACCATAAAATGGCTCTTCTCCCAATTTAGACAAAGATTGGTGTCTTCACACCTTTGAAGCATTTTTTCTAAATGGGAGATACATGTTTGAAACGAATCCCCAATGACCGAGAAGTCATCCATAAACACCTCCATCGTTTCCCCGATCATGTCGTGGAAAATGGCCATTATACATCGTTGGAACGTGCCAGGAGCATTACATAAGCCAAAAGGCATACGTTTGTAGGCAAAAGTTCCGTATGGGCAGGTGAATGTGGTCTTCTCTTGATCCTGTGGATCAATGGGAATCTGAAAGTAACCCGAGAAACCATCAAGGAAACAATAGTATTCATTCCCTGCTAATCTCTCAAGCATTTGGTCCATGAAGGGTAGAGGAAAATGGTCTTTACGGGTAGCGTCATTCAACTTACGATAGTCAATGCACACACGCCATCCCGTAACCAATCGGGTTGGAATTAACTCGTTATCTTCATTTGTGACAACAGTAATGCCACCCTTTTTTGGAACACAATGAATTGGGCTGACCCAAGGACTATCTGAGATCGGGTAAATCAATCCTGCATCAAGAAGTTTGATAACCTCCTGTTTGATAACGTCATGGATTTTTGGATTTACTCTTCTCTGATGTTGAACTGCTGGTTTGAAGTCATCCTCCATCAAGATTTTGTGAGTACAAAACTCAGGGTTGATACCCTTAATATCGGAGAGTTTCCAAGCAATTGCTTGCTTGTGTGACTTCAAGATCTTTATGAGAGCAGCTTTTTCATCTTTACTCAAATCTCGAGAAATAATGACGGGTAATTTATCATCACCTTCTAGAAATGCATACTCGAGATGAGGCAGTAAGTCCTTAGGCTCAACCTCAGGAAATTCTTCAGTTTTCTCAACTGACTTGACTTCCTTGTTATGAAGCTTGACGGGAGGGAGAGGAGGAGAAGTGTCCTGATTTAACAATTTCTCAAGAAGAATATCCCCCTCCAGATTAATCTCATTTTGATTAATCTCATCAGGAATTGAATCACTAGAGTGAGGGGTTGATGATGGGTCACCATTAAGCAACTTCTCAATGAGAAGTATGTCCCCCTCAATGTCAATTGGAGCGTGATCAATTTCCCATGGAACAGAATCACTAGCCAAGTATGCTTCAATCTCATCTAAGATGAAGTCGCTTCCCTCAAATGGAGTGAAGGAAGGAGTAGGATTGGCTATGATAGGTTGAGAAGATGTGGTGGGATCCCCACTCACAGAATTATGAGAATAACCAAGAACTTCTTGAGAGTACTCTTCAGTAGCAACATCAATGATATCTATTCGGTTAACCGACTCAGAATCATAATTTGCGGAGTACCTCGAAGTTTGATCAAGGTTAAAGGTGACAGCTTCATTACCAACACGTAATGTGATTTCTTGCTAAAATACATATATGAGAGCACGACCCGTTCTCAGGAATCCTCGACCAACAATGAGAGGAACCCGATGATCGGCATCAAAATCAACAACCACGAAGTCAGCTGGAAAATGGAACTTTCCTACTTTCACAAATACATCCTCGGCAATGCCAAGAGGACGGGATATGGAACGATCTGCAAGCTCGAGAGTCATGCATGTAGGAGTAAGTTCCGGAAGAGAAAGTTTCTTCCATACTGAATAAGGCATAAGATTGATGCTTGCACCAAGATCTGCTAGGGCAAAGCATTCAACCATTCCTGGAAATACACAAGGTAAGAGAAATTTTCCAGGATCTCCAAGCTTTTCTAGAAGCTTCTTCAGGATAACTGCTGAGCAGTTTTCGTTAAGAGGAGTTTTAGCCATTTCAAACAGCTTTTCCTTATTGCTTAACATGTGTTTGAGAGTTGATGCAAACTTGGGCATCAGCATGATAGCATCCGCAAAGCTTATGTCAAAGTGTAACTCTTGGAAAATTTGGAAAAATTTGTCCATTTGATGACTGGCTTTCTCGCGGAGCTTTTGCTCATTCAAACGTGATGGGTAAGGAATAGAATATTTGGATTTCTGATTCTCAACAGGAGCTACAGGAGGTTCAAAAACAACTCCTGGATTTGACTTGGGTTTCTGGACAACTTGAGGTTGGACTACCGAAGGTAGGACGTGTGCGGTACTTCGTGGGCTTGAATAATGCACCTTGTCCGTTGTTTCCTTGGTAACTTGACTCATTGCCACAGGTGGAGGAGGCATTGGAGTCGTAGGTCCATTGTGTGTCGGAGGTTCACTTTCCACTACCTTTGGGAGAGAAGAAGAAGAAGAGGTAGTAGGAATAGCAGGTCCATCATATGAAACACCACTTCTGGTTGTGATCGCCTTTGCATCGCCCCTCGGGTTAGCGATCGTGTTGCTCGGAAGTTTTCCTGAGCCCGAGGGTTGATCATTTAAAGACTTCTTAAGATCAGCGATCTGACTGACCAACAACCTGTTCATTTCATCTTGGGATTTCATGAATTGTTTCAACAACTCATCAGATGATGGTCCAGTTGGAACAATGGCGGGAGGTGGATTAGGAAAATTCTGGCCTCTAATATTAGGATTAGGGCCTTGGTTTTGAAAATTTCCTTGATTAGGATTCATATTCCCATGAAATTGATTCCCTCGATTGAAGTTGTTTTGATTAAGGTTCCCTTGATGTTGGAAACCTTGATTTGGTGCAGGATAGAAATTACCTTGGTTTTGATAACCTTGGTTCATTCTAGGTTGGTTCTGATTCCGGTTTTGCATGTTATGATTCTGGTTAAAACCGGGTGGTGCCTGATTAGTGTTAGCACGGTAGTGTGGTTCATTCTGAGGACGGTATTGATTACCTCCCTGATGTGCAGTACCGGCTAGAGCATTGGCTTCAAAAGGACTACCATCGGTGGCAGTACAATTGTAGTATGCATGAGGACCACCACAAGTAACACAACTCTCAACTTTCTTCACTTCACCATGTGTTGGTCTCTGAGTGAAGGTTACTTTCTTCTGGTTAGCAAGAACCAAAGCCTGAACAATATCTGTGAGTTTGTCAATCTTAGCATCGGTGCTAGATGTACTCACAGGAGATGAAGAAGAAGAAGGTCCAGCATGAGACTGATATGTCTTTGCTCGGAAAGGGCGGACCTGAGATTTGTTCTCAATGATTTGCAAGGCTTCTTTGGTAGTCTTGCTCAGGAAATTACCTCACGCGGAGGCATTCAAAGAGTCTTGATTGGTCTGATTCAGACCATTGTAGAAAGTATCCATTTGCATTAACTCGGTAAAACCATGATGCGGACACTTGCGAAGCAACTCTTTGTAACGATCCCATGCTTCCCCGAATGATTCATCAAATCTCTGAGAAAATTTCATTATCTCATTCTTAAGACTTGTGGTTCGGGATGGAGGATAGAACTCGTTGACAAACTTGGTGACTAGATCCTCCCATGTCTCAATAGAACGAGGGGGTTGTTTCTCAAGCCAATTCCGGGCTTGTCCCTCTAGAGAAAATGGGAACAGAAGAAGCTTGATAGCTTCATGTGGGACATTCTTGTACTTGATGGTAGATGCAATCTTGTTAAACCATCGAATGTGTGCATGAGGATCATCCCGCTCAAAACCATAGAATTGGCTTTGGGTTACTAGATTAAGCAACCCGGTTTTGAGCTCGAAAGTGTCAGCCACGATGGCTGGGACAACAATAGCATCTCCGTAACCCTCGATGGGTGCTTGGAGAAGCTCATTCATCGGCTTGTCTTCTGCCATTTCGACAGGGGGTGGTGGTGGTAGACGTTCCTCAGTCACGGCTGAAGGAGCAGAACGTCCTCTACGTCTACGAGGAATGTTTCCAAGCTCAGAAAGTGGACTTGTAGAACTGGAAGAACGAGTGCGCATGCACTAAGTATAAAAATCAATTTTCAAAACAAATGCGAGGCAAAACGACAAGTGAACTTAACCAATAATCACAAATGAAATGGCTTCTTTGAAAAAGGTACACCAAATCACAAGGACACAAAGGCAAGTTTTAAATCTGATGTTCGGGAACTTATTATGGTCACACCCCCAGTTAGTAGGTGTACTGCCTTGATTTGCGGTGGTTGATTTTTATGTATATATTAAGTACCACTGAAAAGACGTAGGTAATGATTTGTGCTGATGGGTTTAAAAACTTTTGGATAATATTTTTGGATCGTCTCGTTTAACCAAATCGTATTTCTTTAAGAATCACCTTAAAAGAAACACAAGCTAGAAAACGTTACGATTGTTTTGTTGTTTTATATTGTTTTTGGTGTTTTTAACACTTTAGGAAAAGTGTTAATGAACTTTTTGATATTTTTATAACTTTACAAAAAACTTTTTACAAAAGATGGGGTATGTGCAAGAATGGGTCTGAAAATGGTTTAGAACACGCTAAAGCCTCCCCGGCAGCGGCGCCAAAATTTGATCTGTGCTAAACCGTCAAGCTACCTCACACAAGCTAGCCACTTGTGAATGGCTAACAGTAAGAAGCTTAAAACTGCTTAAAACACAAATACAATGAAGTCCTGGAGAATATAATGAATTCCCGGGTCGTTAAGTCCCACGGAGACTCAATGGTGTGTAAACACTTGATCAGATGATAGAATGATCACTAAGGATAGTGATCAGTAAGGGTTTTGGATGAGAAATTACACTACTGATTGATTGGAATAGAATGGAATACAGAATTGGAAAGCACAACAATCAGATAAAACAAACGTAAAACTTATGTATAAAAACTACGTATACGTACAAAACAAAAAGTGAATCTAAGAAATAAAAGACCTAAAAATATGAAAATGACATTTTTAAAAACCTAAAAATAAAAGAAAATTATTAGAAAAAGAAAATTATTTTTACAACTATTTATTTAATTATTATTAATTAAAAACTATTTTAACTATTTAATAAATACTCTAAAATCAAAGAAAATATGAAATAAGGCTAGAAAAATAAAATTATGATATAGAAAAATCTAAAATATTATAAAACTAATTTTAAAACTAAAAATATATTTTTCACACTTTTTATCTAATTATTACTAATTAATTATTATTTAAAATACACTTAATTACTAGAAAATATAAAATAAACCTGGAAAAATAAAATTTTAACTTGGAAAAATCTAAAATATGATAAAACTAATTTTAAAACTGAAAAGATATTTTTTATGCTTTTTAATTATTTATTACTAATTATTTACTATTTTTAACTATTTAAAATTATAATAAATACTAAAAAGATAGAGAAAAATATGAAACTTTTTCTAAAAATAACTTAAGGTGACAGAAAACTAAGAAAAATATAAAAACAGGTTTTACTTAATAATAAGCTAAAAAGAAAAATCAAAAAGCTAAAACCTATTAAATAAATGCTATCACTGAATTTAAATTGATGTTTTTGTGGTTTTTCTTTTTGGAAACTACTTAACTACTTAAAATATGAAACTTTAACAAACACAAAAATTTTACAAATCACAAATAAGCAGTTTTACAAGCTTATAATCCCAACAGTAGGCTTATTAGCTTATTTTGTGGAATTAAGCTCAAACAAGCTCACACACTGAAACAAAAACTCAAATAAGATGCAAACAAGCTAGATGAATTGAAATGAAGCTAAAAATATCAATTACAAACACTGATAAGCTACTAAAAAGAAGAATAAGCACTTGGCTTTTTGCTTTCTAAGACAGAAATGGGACAATGATTAGGCTTATTGCAGCCCTACCAAACAAGCTTCAAAATGAAAAACCAAGCATGAAACCTCTAGATGGCTAGGTCAGCTATCCAAAGAACCAAAGATCACAAGATTTGAGCAACTGATAAGCTCTATGTGAGCTTATCAATTTGGACCACCCAACTGTGCACAGGGCACCCTTTTCAGTCAAGGTATCAAAAGAAACCAGAAAATAAGCACTTAAAAAACTGATTAAAGGAAAGCTAGTATTTTTCTAATTTTGTTTAGCAACTAAACTTTGATATCCCAAAAGCTTTTAAGCTAAATCTCACTATTAAACACACAATGAAATCCTAAAGTTTATTCAAAAATGACCAAATGACAATTTTGACTTTTTAAGTAAAACAAAGATGTTGACTTTTATGAACTTTGATTTGATCTTAAGCATTGAATGTGATGTATTAAGGTTTGTTAAGACTGATTTGAGCAATCTTATCAACTTATAAACACAAAATAATGATCATAGATCATGAAATTCCAACAGTGGACACATAAGACATGATCAAAAGCATTTTTGACTTTTGCTTGTATAAGTACTGATTTTGTTGGTTTCTTTGAGTTAATTAGACCAAGTGTGACACAGAACAACAACAAGTAGAAACTTAATCACCCTCTAACACAGTTAACTTCTCAAATCCAAACAAGCTTTTACTTAACTGTTTTGATGATTTTCAAAGCTAAACATAATGTAAATCCATGAAGCTGATCTCAGACCTTATAATATCAATTATTAACACTAAATAAGCATCAAACAACAACCATAGTAACATTAAACTCAATAATGATCTATATGCTATTTTTAACTGTTAAAACTAAATTTTATAAACTACAAATTTAAAAGAACAACAAACTGATTTTAATACTCAATTACACTTAACTAAGACTAATGAACATGAAAACACAGAGATTCAAGCTAATAAATAACTAAAACAATTAAATGCAAAAATGAACAAAAAGCTTACAAATGGCTATCCAACTGAAAACCAAGAACTGGGAACCAAGAACACTCTTATAGGCTTACCACTAAGCCACTAACCCAAGGCCATCCAAAATTCACCCTGCTCCAGCTGTGAACACCATTTCCATATGATTTTTTATTTTTCAACTAATTAATTTGTATTTTTGGTGATTTTCTGTTTTTACTTCTAAACTGAATTTAAGTGTTTCTAAAAGCTTTACTAAGCTTTCTGGGAGCTTATGTGTCTTATTTCAGTCCATACAAACAACCAACAACATTATTAGCACATATTGAGATTTTGAAATGAAAACTGCATAAAATTGAAATTAAGCTTAAAACTTGAAATTGATTCTTGCAAAAGTTTAATAATACACTGAAGAGTTGAAATACAAGGCTTTAAAACTAAAACATACACTGAAAGTTGAAATTTAGCTAAGACGACATGGATAAACTAAAATTAAACTAGATATGTTGATACATTGCATCTCCTCCTCTTTATAATGACTTTTTGGACTCTATGTTGACCTCTGAAGATATCCCACTCAATCTCAGCCATTGGATCATTGAAACTCATCAAAACCGTCCAAGTGGATTTTGGCGCCAAATTCTTCTTGAGCAGGTTTTAGTATTAATTGGGTTGGTTTCAATCAATTAAGAGTTTTTGGTGTTAGTGGAGGTGGAGGGGACAAGGTAAGGGGGTGGAGTAAATCATGGAAAACCATGACTGGTTTTGGGATATCAGGCATGGGAGAGGAGAGCTACAGTGGTGGTGGTATTTTTGGCGGGCGTTGACCTGTTTGACCAAGTGGTATATAACGGGGGTTGGGTTGGATTTGGGCCAAAGGATTGGATTTGGGCTTGATATATTAAAAGGATCCGTTTGGTATAGCTTATTAACCCAAGGACCAAACTTGCAAATCTGCCAAACATGAGGACTGAAAATGCTACATTTCCAAACTTATCACAAGGACCAAATGTGACAAACTTTTATAGTACAAGGACCCTTTTTGCATAAAATTCCATTTTTAGAAATCCAAGGACTATTTTTGCAATTTTTCAAAGTTTAAGGACCTTTCCTGCCATTTGACCAAAGAATCATTCAAGGACCAATTTTAACAACTTAGAATATTTCAGGGACCTTGAATGATAAAATTCCACATTTTTGAATTCCAGGGACTAGATTTGACAACTTTTAAAACTTGGGAGACTAAAACTGCCAATTTCGCAAACTTGAATCATTTTTCATCTGATTTTGATCTTTTTGCATTTAAAACACATAAAACACTGATTTGTGATATTTTCATCATTTTGATGCATTTTTGAGTGTTTTCAGATGATTTTGCAGTTTAGATTGTACAAAAATGATTTGTATTTAGACACTCATCATACCTCGTTCGATTTAATCTCGTGGACTATGACTATTCGTGGTACCCTTATCTGCTTGTTGTTGACCTGCCATGTTTGCATTTATGTTTATGTTACGATTTGATTGAGTAAATGATTCAACTTATGAGGTCTAGCTTGTTAACTTGTTTAATTGCCCTGCTATGTATTTAATTCATTTAATTATAGTGTTCATACTGTATTCCTACTTGTTACTTGTGACTGCCATGTTTTGACTACCGTTATGATACTGATCATGTCTTCAAATAAGAGTTTTGACCTGTGTGAATTGCCATGCTCACTGATTAATTAATTGCTTCCGCTTTCCTGTAGATACCTGTTTGGCTTGTATGTATTTTGATTTCCTGAATTGATTGTATGACATATACGTTGTGTGGATGCTACGCCTGCTATGTTGCTTATGTTTCAGTTCTTGTATGTCTGGTTTGTAGGTGCTTGTTTATATGTCATCGATGCTTTGCTTTGCTTCGTTCTCCTTGTTATATGTTCTTTTTGGATATCTGTATAATTGTGTTCTGCAGGATCCTCATTGACTCATTGTTCTCATTTCGCTGCGACTTTGTTATCCGTTTCCTTTGTTTCATTTCGCATTTCAGATTTTATTTAGCTTTCGTTTTGTTATATCTGTTCACTGGGCTTTTTAAGCTCAGCCGCATTTCTTTTCCTGCGGTAGGTGTTAGGTTGAAGATGGGCTTTAATGGGCTGAGAGTTGGATTATTTGAGTGGACCAACCCTAGATACCTTATGATTCGGATTTATTTTGTTGGGCTATTGTTTGGAGATTTCATTTTATTTTAGACATATTGGATTTTGTATTTTTCCTTGTAAGTCATTCGTCTATATGACTTGGTATTTTATTCTTTAAGGCTTTCACTTGTAAAATTTTATTTGTATGTTCTGATATGACACCAGAATGTGACACTTCTACCCTTTTCGGGTTGGGGTGTTACAATTATGGTATCAGAGCCCAGGTTTCGTCTTGTTGACCTTAGGATTGACCTGTGAGGACTTGGGTAGACACTAGGCTTCCGTCTGTTATGATATATTCTGATTCTTTTTGGATTTTCGTTCAGATTTGACTTCGATAATCTTTTGTCTTCACTGTTTTGGGTCTTCTTCTCTTCACATTTAATTTTATTATTGTGTCTTCGCACATCCGTTTGTCGATCGTTAGATGGAGACTACCCGCGGAGCCAAAGATGATGGTGCCGAACCTGCGTTGCTGCAACAGTCCCTGTGCTGGAGAGGTTCGTGAAGCAGAAGCCACACCCGACTGCCGTGCTGTTGGAGACATCAGGATGCTGCTGGAGGAAGCTGGACGAATCAACCAAAGACGCAACGACGAAGACAAGATTCATCCGGTGGCTGAGAAGGTTCATCTACTTCATATGATTTGGGCGCGACTTGTGTTACTCCGGTTTGTTTGTCATGCGTTTGTGGCGGTTTGATATCTTGCTACGTGATTTTGATCGGCATTACTTTTCTTTGATTCGTTCAGAACTCGGTTTGAATCGTGAAGTTTTATCGTTTAGCATTCTAGTATATCTCAGCTTTTCTTTTTGGATCGACAGTAATGAGTCATGAGGAACCGTTTCATGCAAGTTGGTGGCCTTCTTCTTTGGTGATATGGTAAGTTGTTGGATGTAGTATATGTTGTATGTATGTGATCTGGTCTGCTTTGGTATGTTACTTGATATCTGTATGTGGTATGTTTTGTGTGATTTTGGTTTTGTGGTTTGTCATGACCCGGGACGGAATATGATGACAATAAGGGCTTGTTATGTGATGCAAGTATTATGACGCCTGATCAACGTGATAATACCGAGATCATATAATTTGAACTTATTGAAATCATACGATGTGTTGGGAAATGCCTGGGGGTTGGTACGTGAATGGAATAAGGCTTATATCCGTTATTTGGCACTCTGCATGATCGTTTTGAATTCCGTACCGCTTTGAGAGAATTCGCATCGACATCTGTTATGTATAAGTCTGGTACGTTTTGGAAATCGAAATCGGTATGATCTATGTGGGACTATGAATTACTACATCTGCCTTAAACTCGTTCGTCTCTGTGTACCCCTGCGATTTCAATTTTCGAGGACGAAAATTTTCTTTTTGGAGGGGAAGAGTTGTAAAACCCTAAAAATCTCAAACGCGTGAAATGACAATTTTGCCCTCAAACTTAAAATTTTACACACTCGGAAAACACGTCAACATCGTTTAACAAATTATATCATCAATAATATACACACATTATGAAAATAATTAACTTATGTTATGAATTAAAAGAACATAAATAAATAAGTCCTAATGTACCAAATAACTCTACAACATGTACACAATTAACCTAGACTACAAACAAGACTACATACATGATGAAGTGATAAGATTGGAAAGTCTATGAAATGGTCTCCCCCCCCCCCTTGATGGCCGGCCTCAATAGGCTCCCTCTTTAATCACACAATCAATTATCATTAATCTCATTTATCTCTTCCATTTCATTTCAAAAACACATTGAAAACCCTAAGTCTCTCTCTTATTCTCCATTGGCGGCATCCTTACATTTTTCTTCATTATCATCCGAAAATCATACAAATAAAGGTTCCTAGGAGGCTCGTGATCGTGTGTGATAGATTGGTGGACGTGGTGATCGTGTTTGGTTCAAAAATAAGCTTGGTCGTGGGTTTGTGTTTGTGGCCGTGGGTTTTGTTAGAGCCAAGGAGGCTTGGTTTTGATCGTGGTGGTTCGATTCTTGTTCCTTGTCACGTACACGCTACTAGGGTAACGTATCATCATCTCACGTATCTTCCTCTTTGTTTCTTGTTTAATTCGTGGCTATGGATGGCTTTTCTATGGCTTGTTATTCGAGATATGTTACATAAAATCATGAATACGTTGGTCACATGAAATGATAAAACAAGAATACATAAAACCTTGATTCTTAACCTATATAATTCGAATGATATATGGTATGAAATATGAATACAAAACTGATTTTTGGGTTCTCTATATGTCGACACATATATGTTTTGTTTAAGGATTCAATGAGCTTTTGAAACTATACGAATACATATGTGATAAATTGATTCGATAAAGAAATGACGTATGGTCTTATTTGGTTATGTTAAGGGGCGTACAAACTGATTTTGGGGGAGGGATGTCTCGAATTAAAAATGATATCACATAAAGAGTCATATAACCTTGTAATAATCGAGCTAAAATGGTTTAGAACGGATACGATAACTATAACATAAAAACCTAGGGTATATAATGTTTTATGTCGATTTAATAAAATTAAGGGGGTTATTTGTAAATTATGAAACTTGATGGATTAACTTGTTAATATAGTAACTAAATGGATTTAATGAGTAAAATGAGTAAACTTGCTATATTTACACTTTTAACCCTATACTTTGCATTAATGGCATTTTAAACCCTAAACTTTTGTAACTTGTCATAAATGATCCTTAAATCATAATAACACTCATTTTCATTATTTAACTTTAGATAAGTTACTAATAATGGAAACCTGCTAATTATGGAAAGTTACTAAATATGGAAACCTGCTATTTATGGAAAGTTACTAAACATAGAAGTTACCTAAAATAGAAAGTACTTAAAATGGAAAGATTACTAAAAATGGAAAGCCGTCTTAAATGAGTGATCTGATTCTTATAGAATGTTATTTAATTCATATAGGTTCCGGGCGACGGGATTGATCTCCTTTCTTGATTTTACTTTCATTGTGATTTGCTCCGAATAAGGTACAGATATTCTGACCTTATCTCTTAAGGTTTCTCGTGATTCTTATACATCTTTCTATATTAGCTTGAATTGTTACGTTGTACTCTAAGCCTCATGATTAGGGCTTCTCTATGACTTTGCTATGCTCCCTTTGATATGAAACTTATATGAACCTTTGATATGAAACTCCGATATGAAACTTTGATATGAAACTTTGATATGAACTTTGATATGAACCCTTATGATATAAATATGCTTTGACCCTTCAGTCTGATACCCGAGCCAAATATGTTTCCTAGTCAGGAAGGTAACCTGACCGTGTCATTGATGCACCAATGGCATGACTTTAGTGTGGTTGAGTGATGTTCCACACCGTCCCCATTATGATATGATTATGAGCTCACTATATGTATATGATTTGGCCACTATGTTTCCGGGGGGGCGTATGGATGCATCCTAGATATGATATGTTTCGAGGGATTTGATCTGTTTGGAGATATATATGGTGAATGATGTCGGGTGCAATCCGCGTCTTCACAATTCTGGGAGCTAGCTACTCCATTTGTTACTGAGGTCTCCCCTCCTATTATGTATGGTATTCCGAGGCCACCCCTCCGAATACAATGGCTACTTATGATATGATATGATATGATATGTTTCCGGGCTTGGGTAGATTTCTGATAACCTTTACACTTTTGATATACCTATATTGTACCTTCTGTATTCCCCAACGCACCATAATCTGTATTACTTGTTCATTACTCAGTACCCTTATATGATTCACTTTTACCAAGATATAGATACTCCATTACATTGATCTGTCACACTTTAATTCCGTTACTTCAGACTAAGGTTCCATTCACGTACCGGGTTATTATATGTCATTGGATTGATTATGATATTCATGTTTATGCGACTACTGATTACTCTGTATGATATGTATGTATGCGATATAAGATTACCTGTTGTCATCTGATGATATGCTATCTTACTGTTATGTGATCCTTTGATTTGTCTGGCAACCATGCTTGTGTGCAGTCGATTGTTGATCTGTTTACCTTTTGTACCTCGTTCGATTTAATCTCGTGGACTATGACTATTCGTGGTACCCTTATCTGCTTGTTGTTGACCTGCCATGTTTGCATTTCTGTTTATGTTACGATTTGATTGAGTAAATGATTCAACTTATGAGGTCTAGCTTGTTAACTTGTTTAATTGCCCTGCTATGTATTTAATTCATTTAATTATAGTGTTCATACTGTATTCCTACTTGTTACTTGTGACTGCCATGTTTTGACTACCGTTATGATACTGATCATGTCTTCAAATAAGAGTTTTGACCTGTGTGAATTGCCATGCTCACTGATTAATTAATTGCTTCCGCTTTCCTGTAGATACCTGTTTGGCTTGTATGTATTTTGATTTCCTGAATTGATTGTATGACATATACGTTGTGTGGATGCTACGCCTGCTATGTTGCTTATGTTTCAGTTCTTGTATGTCTGGTTTGTAGGTGCTTGTTTATATGTCATCGATGCTTTGCTTTGCTTCGTTCTCCTTGTTATATGTTCTTTTTGGATATCTGTATAATTGTGTTCTGCAGGATCCTCATTGACTCATTGTTCTCATTTCGCTGCGACTTTGTTATCCGTTTCCTTTGTTTCATTTCGCATTTCAGATTTTATTTAGCTTTCGTTTTGTTATATCTGTTCACTGGGCTTTTTAAGCTCAGCCGCATTTCTTTTCCTGCGGTAGGTGTTAGGTTGAAGATGGGCTTTAATGGGCTGAGAGTTGGATTATTTGAGTGGACCAACCCTAGATACCTTATGATTCGGATTTATTTTGTTGGGCTATTGTTTGGAGATTTCATTTTATTTTAGACATATTGGATTTTGTATTTTTCCTTGTAAGTCATTCGTCTATATGACTTGGTATTTTATTCTTTAAGGCTTTCGCTTGTAAAATTTTATTTGTATGTTCTGATATGACACCAGAATGTGACACTTCTACCCTTGTCGGGTTGGGGTGTTACAACTGTTACTTCATATGACTAAACATTCAGTTCAGATAAACATATAGTTTGCAAATAATCATGATTGTCATAAAAGTTGTTGAGCATGTATCTCCCCCAAAGAATTTAATAAAACAATTAAAAGAGTAGGGGCTATGACTCACCTGATGCAATGATTATGATGACAAAAGTGGATACACTGAAATGAGGTGCAATCTCTATCTGCAACTAGTTTGATGATAAGGTTTATGGAACAAGGTTTTTCCTAATTACCATAGGTTTTTATTGCAAAACCTTAAATAAGAGTATACTAGAGTGTATAAAATAACTTGATCTTGAAAAATTTTGTGTTCCTTCCCTTTCTATAGAGTAGGATGGAGAGGTTTTATATTTTTTTTCACCAAAAGATATGTGTATGTATGTGTAACTTAATGTATTATAAAAAATATATACAAGTGTTAAGGCTATAAGGTATATGTGTAATAGCTAGTTAGAAGACTTTTATGTACAACCATGGTGTGTCATAGCTTTTGGTCGACAAGGGATAAGAAGAAAGAAAAGGTGGTAAAATCTTATTAAACAAATGTATTATATGATACTTGTAGTGTTTATTTAATAAGTAAAAGTAATTATTTAGTGTAGCGTTGGCTAGAAATCGATTTTAACGGAACAAAATAAAGTATATCGAAGTCGTAAAAATTATAAAAATACATTTCTTACAAGAATTGAGTGAATAAATAATTATCGAGTTGCATTTACGAAAATCGTCGTAAATTTTTATACATAACAATTTATATACAAAATAAATTGAAAACATCGAGTAAACTAATAATATAATTTTTATAATCTTAAAATGAGTATAAAAATATATTTGGATTATTTTTGGAAGTGTCGGATCAATTATTCAAAATAATGATCGTGCGATAGCGTTTATTTAATAAATAAATATACGTTTAATGAAATATGCAAACCCATGCATAATTTGATATGTAATGATGTTACTAATGATATGTAGACTAAATCTAGTCTATATGAAATGTCCTCAATGATGTCTCATGAATACGCAGCTAAACTCTTACGGTTACGCGCATTTGATACTCGTAAACCTAGTTTACGATAAATGATGAATAGTGATTTTTCTCCGGGAATGAATAGTGTTTCGTGAATAGTAAAATTTTGAAATACCCTTTCAAAATATCAAATCGACTTTGAAAACGATGAATAGTAAAATGATGAATAGTGACCGATGAATAGTAAATTCCCGAGATGAATAGTAAATTTGAGAAATGACCTGAAATTACAAGTTGTCACACTTTCTCTCTATGTTCTAACCTCTCTAACCACAAATCCAAATGATCATTCTATGTAGTTTTATCTTTTTGTGATTCTCTAGGTTCCTCTTAAAGGCGAGATCACAACCTCTTGAAGACGTGCAAGCTTTGCTAAGCTTCGTCATCATCAAGACCACTGAAGTGCATCTTATTGATAGTTATTCTCTCCCTCCAATAGTGTGTCGCGTTGAAGGCATTGGTGTAAAGTACCGAAGGTGAACATTTGATATGGTGCGTCAATGTATAAGTTGTGTAGTTTGGGTTAAAGGATATTGATATCATTTCTAATATTGTAAAAAGGAGCTTGTCTCCTTTGGGTAGTTGTATTGGGTAGTAGTGATGGGTAGTAGTTCCTACTTTGTAATGGAACTCGGTATCTAGCCTTGTACTGGATAAAGTGTAAGCGACGTTGTTATAGGTTTGGTTCTACCTCGTGGAAGAACTCGGCGTCTAGCCTTGTATCGGATAAAGTGTAGGTGATGTTGTGAAGGCTTCTCCGCCACAATAAGGAGCTTGTGTTGTGTAGTGCTTAGAAACTCTCGAGTTGGGTACTCGGGGAGTGGAGTAGAGCAAGGAAGGTGTCCTTGTAGCCGAAACACTATAAATACTCGTGCTGTGGTTTTGTGTTCCTTTACTCTTTATTTTTTGCATTACTTATATATATGTCTATCTATCAATATCCAACACACGATCTAAATGATTTTACATAAGTCAATCTAAATACTTTAAAATAAAGTTTTAATCAGTAAAACTATTTAACCCTCCCTTCTAGTTTTCCACAATTGGCATAAGAGCTTCATTACCAAGTTCTTTAGATTATATTGTACTTTAAAAACTTGATATGATCCGCGTATGTTTGAAAACTCCAAAGAAGAAAATTCCTTAAAACAAAAATTATTGTTTTAAAGCTTTTTTTTTACTTTTAACAAATGTTGGGTCTTGATAAATCATTCTAGCATTTTATTTTGAGAAATCTTCATGCTAGGATTCTTCTAATGACTATCCGAAGAAAAAGGAAGTCAACACCCAAAGAAGAATCCAAATTAATCAAAACTTGCTTTTACAAAGTACGATTAAGTATTTTAAAATCTCATGAAGTATTCCACATCTATGGTTTCAAAAACCATAAAAAGGGAGTATAGCAAAGGTATATTCTCTTAATTTTAATTAGTTGATCTAAAAATGTGCTAATCACTTGTGGATAAAATAATGGTATATGTTTCTCTCTTATAATAAGCATCTTTACAAAGACTTTGCATATACGAAATTCTATGTGTATATATATATATATATATGGATTAAGTATTTGACATCAAAGTCACAAGTTTCTAAAAAGTCTCTCTTCACTCCATCTTAACACATCATCAGGAATAGTATTCCTCATTGATTCTTCTAAAACTTTGTAAGTTTGTCAATCTACGCTTTCATCATAAAATGAAATATTGATAACTAAAGTCTTGATCCACCATTCCTTGTTCTATTTTCGTTTAAAAATTTTTTTTTTCAAAAACGCCTTCGTTAAACGTATACTCAAATAGGACTATAACCAAAATCTTGTTCTACAAGTTCTTCTAAAAAATAAGTTATTGTATAACTTATTTCAAGTGAAAGATTACTTCAAATCACCCTAAACTTATCTGCAGCCCCGGATCCCTCAAGTTGTACTAGCCGGATCCCTTAATCAAGGGAATCGGGGGAACCGGGCAAACAGAAATAGGAGAATCGTTTTCTAAATCCCAGATTTCTCCATTTTCATCTCCCTAAACCTAAATCGACCTAAACTCAGTTCTTACCATCCTAGGGCTTCATCCTCTCAAGCATTTCACTCCTAAACATCATCATAAGTAATTACACTCATATTTCCTATTCTTCATCATCTCCATCCCGGGGTTTATGGTTATATATTTTTTAATTGGTTTCAATTTTTCATTATATCATCAATTGGCAAATTGTTTATTATAAAATAGAGTTCCATACAAAAATGCCCTATATGATTAAGGTTTTTCAAAAAGGCATTGTTAATACAAAATAAGCTTATAAGATCATAAACCCATCTTGACCAATTTTTTACCTTATTGGAATATTTTTTTTTCTTCTAGGATCAAACATGCCTAAATCCACCTAACAAGACCATCATGACACCATCCACTATATTCCTAGATATTATCGCAAAGAAGGTTTATCAACTAGTGATCGCAAAACCTTCAAAATGCTTCAAAAACGACTCATCCACAAAGGTCGTGTAATTGAGGTATGCTTCCTTGAAAACACCGAAATTCCTCAAGTCTTTTTCGCAATCAATTTTGATTCCCTCCTCAAAATAGATGAACAAATTTGTCCGGTCTTCATCTTCGAATTCTACAAGAGCGTTAGGATTATCCGAAACAATGATGGAACCATTTCAATCGCTTTCATCATAAAAAACCAAAGCATCATCTTACCTCTCACCACATTCGCACAAATCCTTCGTATACAATGTGAAGGAATTTGTATGTACTCTAAATATTGGTCAATCGCTTGTCAACTCCTCGCCTTAGACTCTAAACCTATCTATCACACTCCACTTGATGACCCCGTTGTAGTTCGAGATACCATCTTCACAAAGAGAGTCGACCAATCTCGTTACAACCACAACAAAGAACTCATTCATCATGAGCTCTTTCAAATGGAACTCTTTGAAATGATTTCGGATGTGTTTCCCGACGATCTGCCAGGGATTCCACCTGTCCGACAAGTGGAATTCCAAATTGAGTTGATACCTGATGCTGCACCTGTAGCTCGGGCACCCTATTGACTTGCCCCAAGAGAATTGGAGGAACTGTCTAGGCAGTTGGCAGAGTTATCAGAGAAGGGATTCATTTGACAAAGTTCATCACCGTGGGGAGCCCTGGTACTGTTTATGAAGAAGAAGGATGGATCGTTCTGTATGTGCATCAACTATATGGAATTGAATAAGTTGACGGTGAAGAACCGATACCCACTACCCAGGATAGATGACCTATTCGACCAACTCCAAGGATCTAGTATCTATTCTAAGATCGACTTACGGTCTGGATATCACCAGCTTAGAGTCCGAGAGGAAGATATCCCTAAGACAAAATTTAGAACTCGTTATGGGCACTATGAATTCCAAGTGATGTCGTTTGGTTTGACCAATGCGCCCGCGGTATTCATGGATCTCATAAACCGAGTATGTAAGCCATATCTGGATAAGTTTGTGATAGTATTCATAGATGACATCTTGATATACTCCAAAAGTATAGAGGAGCATGAAGAGCCTTTGAGGCTCATATTGGAATTGTTAAGACAAGAGCATCTGTACGCCAAATTCTCTAAGTGTGAATTTTGGATTCCGACCGTACAATTATTAGGCCACGTGATAGATAGTCGAGGAGTTCACGTTAACCCAGCTAAGATTAAGGCCGTTAAGGAATGGGCCGCTCCTAAAACCCCATCGGAAGTCCGCCAGTTTCTAGGTCTAGCAGGCTATTACCGGAGGTTCATTGAGGGATTCTATAAAATAGCTAAGTCGCTGACCAAATTGATGCAGAAGGACGTTAAGTATGAATGGGGAGAAAAGGAAGAAGAAGTGTTTCAACTACTGAAGGAGAAGTTGTGTAGTGCGCCCATCCTAGCCCTGCCTGAAGGAAGCAAAGATTTTGTCGTGTACTACGATGCTTCGCATAAAGGCTTAGGAGTTGTTCTGATGCAACGGGAGAAGGTGATAGCTTATGCCTCCCGACAACTTAAGAAGCATGAGAAAAACTACACCACCCATGACCTGGAGTTAGGTGTCGTAGTGTTTACCCTTAGGATTTAGAGACATTACCTATACGGTACTAAATGTGTAGTGTATACCGACCATAAAAGCCTGCAACACATCTTGGACCAGAAGGAGCTGAATATGAGATAGCGCCGCTGGTTGGAACTACTCAGTGATTACAATTGTGAGATTCGTTATCATCTTGGTAAGGCCAATGTCATTGCAGATGCCCTCAGCCGAAAGGAGAATATTCCACCTTTACACGTTCGATCCTTAGGAATGACCATTAATTCACCTCTACCATCTCAAATCTTAGCCGCTCAAGCCGCGGCGTTGACGGAAGAGAACCGTCCATCTGAGAACCTTCATGGAATGGTTGAAAGTGAAAACGGCTTCTTGAAGCGTTCTGACAGAACCCTATGCTTCGGAGACAGAAGCTGGATACCATTTCATGGTAGAATTCGTGAGTTGATTATGCACGAGTCGCGTAAATCAAAATACTCTATTCATCCCAAAGCCGATAAGATGTATCATGACTTGAAGAAACTCTACTGGTGGCCGAACATGAAAGTTGGCATAACTCTGTACATCAGTAAGTGCTTGACATGTTCTAAGGTAAAGGCCGAACACCAGAAACCCTCAGGATTACTAGTTCAACCCGAACTCCCTGTCTGGAAATGGGATCGAATCACCATGAACTTCACCACCAAATTACCGAGATCAGTTAGCGGTTGTGACGCTATCTGGGTAATTGGGGATAGTTTAACCAAATCTGCTCACTTCTTGGCCATTAGTGAAGTCGATAGTATCGACAAGCTCGATTGGTTGTATGTCAAAGGGATAGTATCTCGTCATGGAGTGCCTATATCTATCATTTCCGACCGAGATAGCTGTTTCACGTCCAACTTCTGGCAATCCTTACAAACGGCTTTAGGAACAAAATTGGATATGAGTACTGCTTATCATCCTCAAACCGACGGTCAAAGTGAAAGGACCATTCAGACCTTAGAAGATATGCTTCGTGCATGTGTCACCGATTTCGGCAAAAGCTGGGAGAAATACCTACCTTTGGCCGAATTCTCCTACAACAATAGTTATCATACCAGCATTAAGGCTGCACCATTTGAGGCGTTGTATGGCCGAAAATGCCGTTCACCGATCTGTTAGGCGGAAGTTGGCGAGAGCCAGCTTACCGGTCCTGAACTCGTTCTAGAAACCACTAAGAAGATAGTTCAAATCCGTAATCGTTTGCAAGCCGCCCGTGATAGATGTTAGGAATTAGAAAATTCCATAGTGAAGAGTCGGTCACCCCTAATATTATCTAGCATAAGTTAGCTCGTAGACATATCTTTATTTACGTTATTTAGCAGTTTATTAGTTAGTTATTAGTTTAGTTTAGCGTAGTGCAACACCGTGGAGGAAGGACGGGTCTTTACCCACTGTATCCCTGATCCACAGGCCGATAGGAGGTCGTGTATTTGTAAGTATAAATACCCCTTCCATCCATGGAAGGGGTGGTGCTTTTCAATCTAATACTCTACAATTTGTGAAGTAACTCTCTACCAAGAAAACACCCAACTCTCTAACTTTCTCTCTTTAATGGCTAACATGTATTTTGATCATCCAAGACCACCCGAATCATCAAACACATAAATATACGATCCTACAATTGGTATCAAGAGCCAAGGTTATTGTGTTATTTTTTATTTGTGTGGTTTCGTACCATGGTTGCTTGTTTTTATTGATTTATTGTGGTTCGACACTCGTGTTTATGCTGTTTTATTCATGTACTGTGGTCGGAATATATGTTTCTGCTGTTAACAGTTCTTGGTGTTATGGGTTTAGTGTATCTTTTGATTTGGTCAAAATATTACATCTGGTCATTATTTGTGTCTAAGTCCATTTATTTGTTCTTGTCCAAACATGTTATCAGCTGTATGACTGTTAGAAGTGGTCAAATGGTTTCTTTTTGTTGGTCAAACATGGGTCTAAATGGGTTCTTTCTGGTCAGTTTCAAGTAGGTCAAAACAGATGATGTCTTAAGTTTTTCTGGGTTCCTGCTAGCGAGTTGGTCATATGTCCTTCATGGCGACTTGTCTTGACAAGTCGTCCAGATTCTATGTATCTGGTCTTAGCGAGTTATGGTGATATCTAGCGAGTTGTTTTGTGTTGGGATATGAAAGTGCTGAAGATATCAAAGTACTGAAGATATGAAAGTACTGTAAATTGCAAAGTACTGGAAGAAGTCAAAGAGTCAAAGTACTGCTAAAGACAAAGTCAAAGTACTGCAAGATAAAGTCAAAGTACTGCTAGAACAGAAGAACTGTTATATTCGTTTATGGAAAGTATTGTATTCCATGTTTATATTACTTGTCGTACAAGGTTAGCAATTGTAAACCGACTAGGATATCCTTGAGCCTATAAAAGGACTCCTAGATTGGCATTAGAGGTACGATTTCAGAAAAAGAGTTTTAGAGTTTACGAATTAAGAGTTTAGAGAAAAGTTCGAATATCTTAGAGTTGTATTAGAGTATCTGCATAATAAGCAGATTTAGAGTTTGTTAATAAAGTTTTCTTCTTAGCTTTGTTAAGTAAATTCCGCGTACTTAATAAAGATTGCTCAGTGTTTCTTTGTTAATAACTTAGGATTTATCCGAGGTTATTAAACCTTAACAAGCTAGTTAAGTTAGTTTGATTAAAGTATATCGATCCAACAAGTGGTATCAGAGCTTGTGTGGAAACTCTGACTAGGAAGAAACCCTACAATATTCAAGATGTCGACTGAAACTGTTCCACAACCCTCAATCACCTCACTCAGAATTCCTATTATCAAGAAGGGAGAATATGATCTCTGGTGCATGAAGATGAGACAGTATATTGCCATTACAGACCATGCTCTGTGGAATGTAATTGTGAATGGGAATGAAGTTCCTCAAGAACCCATTCAAGTTGCTGGACAACCTTTAGCACCAAAGGCAGTTTTACCACAAGCAACTATAAGGAATCAAGAGAAGGCTCTAAATATTCTCTTGTCTGCCATTCCAGATGGACATCTTCTCAAGTTTCATGATGCTAAAGATGCCAAGCAGCTCTGGGCTGCTCTCAAGACCAGATTTGGAGGGAATGAAGCCTCTAAGAAGATGCACAGAAACTTACTGAAACAGCAGTTTGAAACATTCACAGTAGGAGAAAGAGAGAGTCTTGATGCTGCATATGATAGGTTTCAGAATCTCCTCAACATGTTGGAGTTATACAAGGCAGAAGTATCAGTTGAGGATGCTAATTTGAAGTTTCTAAGGAGTTTGCCATCTACATGGCATGTGATCGCTACTATGATCAGAGGACAACAAGGATTGGATACTATGGACTTTGATGATCTCTATCATCAATTGAAGGTGTATGAACATGAGATGAGTGGTCAACCAAATTCTAAATCTCACAGTATTGCTTTTCTATCATCTGAAAAGAAGAGCAGTACTTCCAAAAGTACTGCTTCTCCTCAAAGTACTGTTTCTCAAAGTACTGCTGTTTACAATCCCCCATCATATACTCAGCAGGCTCCACCATCAACTACTTTAAACTCAGATGAAGTTGTGTGCTCCTTCTTTGCACAACAAGCAAGCTTACCTGTCACTTATGAAGAGGATCTAGCACAGATTGAAGAAGATGCACTTGAAGAAATTGATATCAGGTGGCAAGTTGCTTTGATCACTGCAAGGATCAAAAAGTACATGAAGAAGACAGGCAAAAATATTGATTTCAAACCAAAACAAGGAATCACTTTTGACAAATCTAAAATTGAGTGCTTCAATTGTCAAAAGACTGGTCACTTTGCAAGGGAGTGCAGGTTTGCTAAGTATCAAGCAAACAGACCATCTGAGAAGCCTAAACTTGAGCTCAAGGAAATTCCAGTAACTGACACAAAGGCTTTGGTTGCTCAAGAGAATTTATCAGAAGTGGACTGGAGTGAAGAGTTTGATGATGAACCGGTGACTTACTGTATGGTAGCAGTGGAAGATGCAGTTGAAGACACTGTGGAAGCATTGGACTGGAGCACTGCTTTTGATGAAGAATCTGAACATGCTGTTTTGGAATCTGATGATGGCTTTGGAGGATTTGATTGGAGCAAAGAAAGTGAAGATGATCCTGTTCTTCTTGCTATGGTGGCTACTTCACCAACTCAGTCTCCTATCTCTGAGGTATGCTCAAACTGTTATGAATTCTATCAAAAATTGCTTAACAGTTATGTGATTGAAAGAGATAATTGTATTAGGGCTAGGTCTGAGGTAGCAGGTTATCAAATTACTTTAGAGTCCATGGAAGCTAAAATAATAACACATGAAAACAATGAAATGGCTTGGGCTGAAAAGTATGAACAACAGGATTACCAATTAAAACTTAGTGAATGGAAACTAAACTATAAAATTGCTGAAATTGAGAAATTAACTAAGGAAAGAGATGATTTGTTAGCTAAGTTTGCTGCCTGGAAAGAGTCTGGTTTGTCCCAAGTTGCTTATGTTGAAAAACAGAGGAGGGCTTACATTAGAACAGGCTTAGGATTTGGAATGGATTTTAGTAACATAGATGAGAACCCACCTAGTGATCAGGATGATGGTGTTTTTGAGGACATAACTACTAGTGATGATGAGCTCATTAACTATGTAGATTCATCTAGTAATGAAGGCTCAGTAAGTGAACCACCTCCTGAATATAAGAAAGACAATGGTTATCATGCTGTCTCACATCCCATTAGTCATCAACCCATAAGGCCTGATGTTTCTCGTTATGGTGTTGATAGTCTAGAGTTTAGGAATAAGCTTATTGCAAAATCTAGATCTGAGAAACCCAAAGAAACTGGTGAAAACAATGTTCAAAATCCAGCAGTACCTTTAAATCAAAGTACTGCTCAACAAGCAGTACCTTCTGCAAAACCTTTTCAAAACAGTACTGCTAAACCTTTTTGGGATAATTTTGGTCAAAACAAATCTTATCAGTCCTCAAGAAGGCAAAATAATTTTGGGCATAGACATAGAAGAAATCACTTTGGACATATGGGTCAAAAACTGTGTTTTGTGTGTTATAGTCCTACTCATTTAATCAAAGATTGTGACAGACACTCAGAATATCTAAGTAAGTTTCCAAGGAATAAGTCTAACAATCAGAGACCTAGAGAGCACAAACCAGTGTGGACGAATTCAAATAGGGTTAATCACAGAAACTTCACACCAGATCATAGATACCCACATCAGAGAAGAACTTCAGTATCTCACAGTATTTTCCAAAGTACTGCTCAGAGACAAGGTACTGAAAACCATACTTGGGATAGAAATTCTAGGAGATCTCATTATCAACCTAGAAGTTATCACAGTTCATATAGGGGATCTAGATCACAAGAACCTCCTGTTAAAACTGAATGGGTTAAAAGGGTAAGAACTGCTGGGAGACATACAGTACGTTCAACAAAAAGTGAATCAGATGTTTTTGTGTCAAAAGAAAATGTTAACAATCTGGTGAAAGGAATTTATGTTGAAAAACCAGAGAGTTTTGAAAATCCATATGCTAAACATCAAAAGATAATTTTGGATCATAATCTGAGAGATAGTGAGAATTACATACTCAAAGAATTGTGTTGTTTACACCATTGGAGCTATTACACATGGATTTATTTGGACCTGTCTCTGTGACAAGTTTAAATAAGAAGAAGTACTGTTTGGTTGTTACTGATGATTGTAGTAGGTTCAGTTGGGTTTTCTTTTTGGGCTTTAAGGATGATACCTTTGATGCTATTCAAACTCTTATAATAGCACTAGAAAACCAATTAAGACTCAAGGTTAGAGGTATTAGATGTGACAATGGAACTGAATTCAAGAACAAGCCTATGGATGACTTTTGTGCAAATAAAGGCATAAAAAGGGAGTTTAGTATTGCTAGAACACCACAGAAAAATGGTGTTGCAGAAAGGAAAAATAGAACCTTGATTGAAGCTGCAAGGACCATGTTAGCAGATTCTCATCTTCCTATTCAATTTTGGGCAGAAGCTGTAAGTACTGCATGTTATGTACTCAACAAGGTTTCTGTCACAAAACCACAGATGAAGACACCCTATGAATTGTTGATGGGCAATAAACCCAATATTCGTTTTATGAAGCCTTTTGGATGCCCTCTTACTATTTTAAACACCATTGATAATCTAGGGAAGTTTGATGGCAAGTCTGAAGAAGGATACTTATTGGGATATTGCACTAACAGTAAAGGATTTAGAGTCTACAACAGAGTTACTAAGAAGATTCAAGACTGTCTTCATGTTGAGTTTTTAGAGGATCAAGACAATGAGAAAGGAAAGGGTCCTGATTGGATGTTTGATCTTGAGATTTTATCTCCTTCAATGAATTATGTACCTGTTAGAGAAGAAAATCAACCTTTGCATAATGAAGAAGATATTCAATATGTTGTTCATAATATTCATCTTAGACCTGATGCTATTCCTGATAAAGATCCTATGAGTCCAAAACAAAGTACTGATGTTCCTAAGCAAAGTACTGATTCGCCAAAACAAAGTTATGTTGCACCACAATCCTCATTATCTGCTGAGGATCAATCTATACAAGAGGAACTTAATCAGATGCTTCTTCAAGATGTATTAGCACATTCTTACACAGATGAACAAAGGAGAGCTTATGAAGAGGCAAAGAAGAAAAACAAGACTGCAGAGTTCTCTTACAGTACTTTGGACAGTACTTTCAACCAAAGTACTGCTGCACCTATTGACAGTACTTTAGATGATTTGGATGATCCTACCATGCCTGAGCTAGAAGAAACTGATGATGAGCTTGAAGATGAAGGTATTTTCACAAATTCCAATGCAGGTGCTGATTATACTAACTTAGATGATACATATGAAGTTCCACAGTCTCCAAACTTACGAATTCATAAGAATCATCCAACAGATCAAATCATTGGTCCTTCTACTTCTGGAGTTATGACAAGACACAAAGCTAAGGGTTTCACAAAACCTCATAATGCTTCACTTAGCTTTGTGTATAAACAAAACAGGCTAAATCATAAGGACCATCAAACCTGCTTATTTACTTGTTTCATCTCTCAAGAGGAACCCAAGAACATTGCTCAAGCTTTGACTAAAGAAAGCTGGGTTGAAGCTATGCAGGAAGAACTTCTTCAATTTAAACTTCAAGAGGTTTGGGTTTTATGTGACCTTCCAGATGGGAAGAGAGTTATTGGAACCAGATGGGTCTTTAGAGTTAAAAGAGATGAACGAGGCAATGTTATCAAGAACAAGGCAAGGTTAGTTGGTCAGGGTTATAGACAGGAGGAAGGGGTAGATTATGATGAGGTATTTGCTCCTGTGGCAAGGATTGAAGCAATTAGAATCTTTCTTGCTTTTGCTTCTTATATGGGTTTTCAGGTATATCAGATGGATGTCAAGAGTGCATTTCTTTATGGCACTATTACAGAAGAGGTGTATGTGAAACAACCTCCAGGTTTTGAAGATCCTAAGCATCCAAACAAAGTCTATAAGGTGGTTAAGGCTTTATATGGTCTTCATCAGGCACCTAGAGCTTGGTATGAGAGGCTCTCTACATTCTTATTAAAACATGGATACAGAAGAGGAGCTATTGACAAGACTTTGTTTATCAAGAGAGATAAGAAGGATATCATGTTAGTTCAAGTGTATGTTGATGATATTATCTTTGGGGCTACCAAACAGTCTATGGTTAAGGAGTTTGAGCAGCTGATGCAGAAGGAATTTCAAATGAGTTCAATGGGAGAGTTAACATTCTTTTTAGGACTTCAGGTTAAGCAGTCCAAGGAAGGAATTTTTATTAGCCAAGACAAGTATGTTACTGATATACTTAAGAAGTTTAATTTTGATGATATGAAGGCTGTTACTACACCAATTAAATCTATCAATTCATTGGGAAAAGATGAAGATGGTCAGCATGTTGAAGTCAAGTTATACAGATCTATGATTGGCTCTCTTATGTATCTTACTGCATCAAGGCCTGATATCATGTTTGCAGTTTGTTTATGTGCCAGATATCAAGTTTCACCAAAGATCTCTCACCTGAATGCTGTCAAGAGAATATTCTGTTATTTGAAACAACAACCTAAGTTGGGGTTGTGGTATCCTAAAGAGTCACCTTTTCACTTAGAAGCTTTTTCAGACAGTGACTATGCAGGTGATAATTATGATAGAAGATCTACAACAGGTGGATGCCAATATCTTGGAAGAAGGCTAGTCTCCTGGCAATGCAAGAAACAGACAATTGCAGCAACATCATCTACTGAAGCTGAATATGTAGCTGCTGCAAGTTGTTGTGGTCAAGTTTTGTGGATGCAGAATCAACTCTTGGATTATGGGTTCAATTTTAAGAATACTCCTATCAATATTGATAATGAGAGTACTATTTGTATTGTGAAGAATCCTGTGTATCATTCCAAGACAAAGCATATTCAGATTAGGCATCACTTTATCAGAGATTGCTATGAGCATAGGCTCATTAATGTGGTTAAAGTTTACACGGATGATAATGTAGTTGATCTCCTCACAAAAGGTTTTGATGTGTCACGATTCAATCACTTGGTCGTGAGCATTGGAATGATTAACTACTAAGCTATGTTTAAGGGGAGGACTATAAGGTGTTAGATATAGTCCTGTGTATTGCTTGAGGGGAGGATGTTAGTTTATACTTAGTTTCTATGAAGGCATTTGGCAAAGTACTGTATTTCCTGAAAGTACTGCTTGGGAAAGTAATGCTTGGGAAAGTACTGCTTATGTGGAAAGTACTGTTTGTCGTATTAAAGTACTGTTCCAACGGTAATATTGAAGGGTAATTGGTAATAACGGTAACTTTGTTATTTAGGCTGTGATTTTTCAAATCTTACCTATAAATAACTTCTTTCCGATTTTCCCTCTCATATTATTACTTCACATCTTTTCCATACTTATCTTCCACTTACCATCTCTTTATTATTCGATACAATCTTTCTATTGTGCTCACTCTTTCAACAATGGTGAATCGTTTAACTGTTTCGAAGCACAATATGGTGGCTAATTTGGATAAGACTGAGGCAAATGTGGCGTTTTATGATATCATTGATTATCTTACTGGGTCGCCTATTAGTTATGCTCTTTTAGTGGAGCCGGATATAATTGAACCATGGATTCAAGAATTTTGGGCTAATGCTAGAGACAATATGGAGGAGGATGAATACTATATTAGATCAACTGTTGCTGGTCGCACTATCAAGATCACAGAAGCTTCCATTCGTGAAGATTTATTATTTGGTGATGAAGATGGGGCTATTAGATTTGATAAGCAACTGATTTGGGATACTTTTAGCAATCTTGGTTATGAAGGTTCTTTGACTGAACAAACTTTTAAGAAGGCCTTATTCTGTCCTCAATGGAAGTTTTTGATCCATGTCTTGCTCCATTGCATAAGTTCTAAAAGCACTTCTTGGGAGCAGTTTGGTTCAAATATTGCATCTGCAGTGGTTGGTTTAGCTACGGACAGAGTTTTTAACTTTTCACGGCTTATTTTGGATGGGATGTTATCGCATATATCATCTGGAGCACCTTGGTTGATGTATCCAAGATTTATACAGGTGTTTCTAAACAAGCAATTGGCTGATATTCCTAAACCTACTGCTTTACTACCTGTTATTGTGCAACAAGCCAAAATCTATACATTCATGGCAAGGCGCAGTGATTTGTTCAGAGGTGGAGATATTCCCTTGACTACTTCTATGATGGAAGTTGTTCAAGCTGTACGTGCTGAAGAGGATGAAGAAAGTGAAGGTACTGCTTCTGCACAAGGTACTGCTTCACAAAGTGCTGCCTCACAAAGTACTGCATCTGCAAGTACTGCTTCTCGTGAAGGTACTGCATCTTTACAGGGTGATGTTTCTCCAAGTCTTGAGGTTCAAGCAGAGATTGAGAGAACACCTACTTCATCTCCTCAACCATTTGTTTCTCATTCAGAGGAACATTCACAAGTTCAAGGTGATGCTTCTACAATTCCTCGAGAAGGTTTAACTATGGATAATTATGCTTTGACAAAGGCGCTTGCTAGGTTGAACAAGACTGTTGAACGTCAAGCTAAAACTATTCGGAAGTTGAAGCGTAACTACTTTTGGTTGAGAAATTTTGTTAAACCCTATATTCAAGGTTTCAACTTATGGGTTAAGGAGGAGAATAAACGTCGAAAAGCACTTCGTAAGGAATTAAAAAGAAAGACGGTTCCTAAATCATCTTCTGTCAACTTGGGGAGGAATTTAGATAAAGAAAATTTGAAAGAAGATGTTATGAAGGATAAAGAATCGGAAGAAGATGTTACAAAGAAGAAAGAATCTGTAAGTACTGCAGAAAAGATTATCTCAGAGGAACAAGAACAAGTGCAAGTTCAAGGTACTGATGATCAAGGTACTGAACATCAAAGTACTGATACATCTAGGCCAGAAGTAATAACACCAATAACTCCAAGGGTTTTGAATTTTGAAGAAGAAGCTGGTCCTTCTACAGTTGTTATAGAGGAAGAGGAGGAACCTAGATTTAAACCTATTCATTCACCAAGTGATGATGAATTAGTTGCTACAATTCTTGATCTGTCACAACCAAGAGGAGGTGTTACTATTAGAGAAGCACAAGAAGAAGAACAACCAAGACCTGATCAACCTGCAATTGATCCAAAAGACAAGGGAAAAGGTGTTTTGGTTGAAGTTAAGAAAAAGAAGCTTACTTTGGCAGAACTTAGAGGATTTGAAGTTGCAAGGAATGAAGCTGCAGCTAGAAAAGTTCAAGAAGAGATGAATGCTAAAGATAGAGAAGAACGAGAAGCTCAAGAAGCTTTGGATAGAGAAGCAGCTCAAAAAGTGCAAGATGAATTGGATGCTGAAGCTGCTGAACCTTTACAGTCTCCAACACCTGTTAGATTCATGTCAAGAAGACCTAATTTAGCTAAAGAAAGGAATGCAATGATGGCATATCTAAAAAGCAGAGGATTTAAAGGATTACAGAAGCTAAATTATGTGGATATGAAGAGATTATATGATGCTGAGAGAGAAGCTTATAAGAAAGATGTTGCAGGCATTAAAGATTTTAGAGATGAAGCTTTTTGGACTGAAGCTGAAAGGAAGAAAAGCTTAAAGAGGAAAAGAAAAACTGAAGCTACAGATGTTCAGTTTTCAAAGAAAGAGAAGGTTGAATTAAGATCTGAGACTAGTGATGAATTGAAGAATTATCTCAGAGTGGTAGATTTTGATTATACAGATGAAGATAATGACATGAAGATGAACAGATCAAAGATCAGTACTTTCAAAGTTGAGAAATCTAAAAATGGAGATTACATGGTTTTTCACAAAGAAGATAAAAGTTTCAGAGTTTTTAAACGGCTATGGGATTTGCTGCATATCATAGACAGAGTAGATCTATTCTACTTGTATCATACTGTAAAGACTTATTTTGAAGATAATCCGTTAGAAGGGATTGGATTGGTTTTACATGGGGATCTCATAACTATGTGGGAAACTGATGAAGAAAGTACTGATGATATTTGGAAGGATCAAGAAAACTGGGAGATAGTTTGCTGGAGATTCTTTGAAGAATCTGGAGTTCATGTCTTGGAGTTAGAAAATGGAACAATGATTCACATGTTTGCAGAAAGAAGATATCCTATTACTGTTGAGCTCATGAGAAGAATGCTAGAGCATGGATTGGAAGTAGAAGAGGCTGATGAAATTGCTTGCATGGTTATCAATTTGCTTATAGACTGGACTACCATTGCTGAGAATGATCTATAACTGGTATGATTTTTGAATAAATACTTTTTGATATATCAGTACTTTTATTCAAAGTACTGATAGTCAGACAGTACTTTCATCAAAGTACTGTTTGCTGAATTAAACCAGTTAAATGAATTTTAGAAGAAACCTTTTGCTAAATAATAAATATTTTATGATATAAAGGTTGAATAAATGGTTTTTGTGATGATAACATCAATAGGTTATCAATCCACCATGGTTACAAAAGGATTGACTAATCCATGAGCAAACGGCTCTGGTAAAGATATATCAAATCCGTTTTTAGTTGACAACTTGCTAATAAGTTGGATGGTCATCAACTCACCATATCAGTAATGTGAAGAGTTGGCTAGCCCACAAGAAATGGCTTGTGGTAAAGGCAGTGGAAAAACCATTATTGGTAATTAGTTCACCATTAGATAAAAGAACTAACTAGTCCAGAAGGGTACAGCTTTTGGTAAAGACAAAACAAATCTATTGATAGCTGGTGGTTTGCTAAAAATCATATGGTTATCAATGTACCATGGTCTTACACACCAAAACATTTGGCTACTCCAAAGATAATGGCTTTGGTAAAGAGTTCTAAATCCATTGAATTTTCAATGATTCACTTAGATGTGATGAGAATAGTATGCAACTTAAACTTGAATTATTGTACACATTGTCATATGTTGCTGTGTTGCTGAAAAGATGGAGATTGCTGAATGCTGCTGTGAAGAAATCAATTCTAAGAGATATTTTGACAAAAGCACAGATTCTATAAAGATATAATCTAAAGACTAAAGAACAATCCATTTTAAAGATGAAGCTGTTAAAGATATATTCACAAAGGAACTTGAAGTCAAGCAAGTAGAATTCAAGTTAGGGGAGGATTGTTGGGATATGAAAGTGTTGAAGATATCAAAGTACTGAAGATATGAAAGTACTGTAAATTGCAAAGTACTGGAAGAAGTCAAAGAGTCAAAGTACTGCTAAAGACAAAGTCAAAGTACTGCAAGATAAAGTCAAAGTACTGCTAGAACAGAAGAACTGTTATATTCGTTTATGGAAAGTATTGTATTCCATGTTTAGATTACTTGTCGTACAAGGTTATCAATTGTAAACCGACTAGGATATCCTTGAGCCTATAAAAGGACTCCTAGATTGGCATTAGAGGTACGATTTCAGAAAAAGAGTTTTAGAGTTTACGAATTAAGAGTTTAGAGAAAAGTTCGAATATCTTAGAGTTGTATTAGAGTATCTGCATAATAAGCAGATTTAGAGTTTGTTAATAAAGTTTTCTTCTTAGCTTTGTTAAGTAAATTTCGCGTACTTAATAAAGATTGCTCAGTGTTTCTTTGTTAATAACTTAGGATTTATCCGAGGTTATTAAACCTTAACAAGCTAGTTAAGTTAGTTTGATTAAAGTATATCGATCCAACATTTTGAAAAAAAATAAAAAAAATAAAAATAAAAATAAATAAATAAAATAAATGTGGCGAGTTGTAATGAAAAAGATCAAGCTACTTGTTATTGAACAAGGTAGCGAGTTGAGATTAAGAGATATAGCGACTTGTGACTGAAAGTGCTAGCGACTTAACAAAAGAAAAAATAGCGACTTGGTAACGGTTTGACTTTTGAGTCAAACCGAAAGGCTAGCGACTTGATAGACCTAGCGACTTGCTGTGTTTGATCTAGCGACTTCCTTTGTAATATTTGCTAGCAACTTGGGTTAAAGACTTGGGCTAAAGACTTTGCTAGCGACTTGACATTGGACAGAAATGAAGAAGTAGAATGACAACAATTGACCTCGACCACAAGACCACTTACCAAATACCAAAACTAATGCGACCTCAGTAATTACTTCATTGGTCCAAGCATATTATTAAAGATGAAAGGGAAGTTCAAACCGAATCATAGACAGGTACCCAATTATACCCTAATCGATCTACACAATCTTATGACACTAAACCAAAACAATCACTTTCAATCATTTCAATCACTTTCTCCATCTACTATCCTCTTTCAATTATTAAGACACTAAACGTAATTAAACTCAAATCAATCTCAGAAACAGGTTCATGTACAATCTTTCAAAAGATCTTTTAAACCTTCATCATCACAGATATATCAATGTGTTCGAAGTTCAAACTTCAATTATTTTCGAATCATTCAAGAAATAAAATACAACAAGTTTGTTGCTTTCATCTCTTTGATTCGTTAATATTCGAAAAGCAAAATGAAAATAAAAATCACAACAAAACCTACCCGTGAAACTTTGTCTCGTAAGTAATATTGGAAGATCGATTCATACATGAAGTGGAGCCATCCCTGTGGCTTATTAGACTCAGTTAAACCTTGCCATCCCTATGGCGAGGTCATATTGTACATCAACAATATAAGTTGTTCTTGGAAACATATGAGCTCTATGTTTTAAGAGTTGTTGATTGTTGAACGGGGGCGGTGGCACACCCGGTGGGTTTTGAGGTAGGCGCAGGTTTGAGATGAGTATATTTAGGGTTTGTTGGTGAGAGGAGGACTTAGATATGAAAGAGGCGGATGAATAATGGGATTAGGGTTTGTTAAGTGTGAGAAATATTAGGGTATTGTATAAGTAAGTGAGTATTTTATACCCCATGGGATTTGGTTTTGCTGAATGTAGATTGTGCATACGTCTTTGTGTTGGGCCAAGTGTCTTCAAACGATCCATGGGCTTAGTGTATAAATTGCATGTGGGATATGTCAAGCTGATTATAGTGATCTTGAGCTTACATGGATTGGTCTAAATTTTTTGGTTTATTGTAATTGGGTTATGATTTGTGGTGTTGTAAGTAATTGTTAAACTTGAATTTCAAAATTTGTTATCCGAAATTTTTTTATAAAAATGATTGGATATAGATTTTGTAATTTCAAGAATGAGTGGTATATTGATCATAAACGTTCGCGGATATTGGAGGTCGAGTATCTCATCTCATTTGGACCGGGCGTGGAATTGAGTGTGAGTCCTTTGGTTGTGCGATTATCACATGCTTTGACTTGGATGATTAGTTTATATTTTCATGAACCGGGCCTCGATTATTACAAATAACCAACCTTGGGACGTTCATATGATTGGATTGAACATGAGACTTTTTAAAGAGACTGGAAGATGTTGTGATTTGTTAAGATTTGATTTGATATTTAGATTTGTTTTGTTATGGGATTTGATACTTTGGTTAAAACATTTTCACGAAGGACATTATGTCACGGCTTGAATTGATATTTGAACAAGGTCGACTACGGGGTGGTTTGAACGATGTTTCTTGTTTCAATTTGAAGTGAGGTTTTCCGGGCACGTTTACTTATTTTGTCTTCTTTCTTTCTACCCTTCCGCGAAGATGACTTGTTTGGGCATTTATAGAGTGTGATAAAGACTTGGCTATTTAGTCACGGTTGTGATTCTTTCTCAGTTTACCCACAACGTAACTATCACTTCGGTGTCTCACACAGTTGAGGATATGTCAAGAGATTTTGTACATTGGGTACATCGTTTCTTCTTCACAAGGATTAGTGCAAGCTTAAGTAACAAATCCGGGGAATTCTACTTCATGATCAAGTTTGGTATATCGGGTTTACTTCTCCATGTGGTCACTACAATAGCTGACAGAATGCGTGAATAATGTGTTTATCAAAGTGTTGTTTGGATGATTGATGATTTTGCTGATGTTGGATTATGAACAGTTGATGAACCGCTGCATGTTCTCCTAAGACAGATATTCACAGAAACCAAAGTTGTCATTACACATTCAAGCTGACATTGTTTACGGTTTTGTCTTGATTTTGTAAAATCCCGCGAAAGAACCTATTTCTCGGTTTAAATCATAGACTTGTAAAATCTCGTGACAATGGAAACATCCTGGTATTAGTAAAGTGCATTTTCGGATCTATCTTACGGTTTATTCTTGGTTTTGTAAAATCCCGCGAAAGAAATTATTTCTCGGTTTAAACCATAAAGTTGTAAAATCCCGTAATGATGGAACCGTCCTGGAGAAAGGAAAGTGTATTTCGGGATCTCATTTGATGCTGGTGCTACGGTTTCTGCTTCGAAGAAGGGATAAAAGGGTGTACTTCATGAATTGGATGTGTGTTTGGATATTCATCATGGCGGTTTGGTTACTTCAAAGTTTTACGGGGTTATGCTCATTAAACCATGGTCGGGATGAAACCATTATCAAAATTCATTTAAATGTCAAAGAAGGCTAGATTTGAGCAGTTCAGAATATGTGACAACGGCGTTAATTCAGTATTATTAATTTGAGGTTGAAGTGAATTATCACGGGCAAGTGTACTTAGTATCTGAAGGTATCGGGGATGGATGGATGAAGATTCTTCATGATCCTTGTTTGAGCTTATTATCAAAAATGAAGACTTGGAAATCTAGTTATTGTTGGGTGGCTTTTACTTTTTCTTTTACCACTTGGGGGAATTGGGCTCTTACCACTACAAAATAACTATCACTTAAAGGAGTTACATTATAGTGCACAGTGTCACATTCAATTGTGGATTTTCAAGAGGTAATGTACGTCTATTACTTGATGGTTGGTTGGTTGAAGAGTATAGAGTACTTAAGAGATTCAATGGAGCATGAATTCTCGGCACCACTCTTTGTTACATATGTGCAAGTTTAAGTCACGAGTTCGGGTTAGTTAACTTCAGGGTCAAATTCATCATATGTGGTTATCTCCATCAGCTGTCACTTCAAAGAGCCTACTGAATGATAATGGGTTGATTACATGTTTTGCTAAGAGAGCAGAAAAGAGAGAGATTATGACGTCTGTTCACATCAGTTCAGGCCTCATTCTCTAAAGAAAAGAAAAGTGTACGTTTCAGTGCGCTTTATCTTATGAAGAAGAGAAATCTTCTTATGACGTCTGTTCACATCAGTTCAGGCCTCGTACTCCAAAGAAAAGAAATGTGTACGTTTCAGTGCGCATTATCTTCGAAAGAAGAGAAATCTTCTTATGACGTTTGAATACTTCAGTTCAAGCCTCGTTCCCTAAAGAAAAGAAAAGTGTACGTGTCAGTGCGCTTTATCTTCTGAAGAAGAGAAATCTTCTTATTATGACCATTCTCATCAACATGCTTCATACTTTTTCCATGCGCTTCAGTCATCAAGTGAACCGGGCTACCACTGATTGTTTTCTCATTCCACTTGCTCAACTATAATGACGATGGCGACATCCTGTGCTAATTTTGTGGGGGAGAAGTGTGAATTGACTACATTTTAAAGATAATCACTTGTCTAATCAAGAATGGCATCTTCATATGCAATTCTTGAGGGGAAGAAGAAGTATGATAATTCTGCATGGTTAATCGATATCTTAGAATAAATGGTCAAACGGCTCCAAACATATGTAAGAACCGAGCTTCTTCTTATCGGGTCATCTTTACATGGTGTTTCTTCTAAGAGCCGTTAGTTGACATCTTCACAAGCTGATATGAGTTTATTGACAAAGTGCTTCCGGTTAATGCTTCACGTGCACATCAACATGATGATTCCGAACAACCTTCTGTTCTTGTTTGATGTGATTGTTTGCTTGGTGTTACCATTTCGTGTGCTCGCTGCGGGCTGATTGCTGATTTCCTTGATGAACATCTTTATGTTCTTGTTTGATTGGGAGGGATCTTAATTAAGGGGATTTGCAAGATGTAAGTTAATTGGAAAGCTTTTTGGTGATGTTCTTGTGTTTTGGTGAGTCGAAGATGTTAACTATCTATTCCCCAACTGTATAATCTTGAAGAAGGTCGAGTCTACAGTCTGTTCTACATTCTCTGCTACATGTTAGAAGACTAAAGACGAGTTGCATTTGATTATCAAAAGACTTCTTCTTATTCTGGGCATTTATTAAAAGATTGTCGGTTTAGGGGAGAGCACTAATTGGGGGAGAGTGAAAAGCCAGATTTAATCCCCAATTAGACTTGCTCACATTCTGCTTCAGCAAGTTGATTCTCACAGATATATTTGTGCTTATAGTGTTCTTCTCAAAAGATTTCAAGTATTTGGGCTTACAAAGAGTTGCTGATTCTGAAGTGTCAAAACCAGCAAGGGGGAAGGAGACAAGCATCTAAACGCGAGTAAACTTGATGAACTTAATACTTCTAAGTAATTGAAGATATCCTGGGAAGACAAATGTTATTACCGCAGAGAAACTCAAGGTTTGACTCATGGCGAGTAAACTTGATGAGCTTAATACTTCTAAGTGATTGAAGATATCCCGGGAAAACAAATGTCATGACTGCAGAGAAAATCAAGGTTTTACTCATCAAGGCATTTAGTGTTCTTATTCCAACTATGTGGGGGAAGAGATGGAAGAGTTAGTTTCTGAAGATGAAAGAGGTACACAAGTGTGTGATGATTTTGATGTTATCACAATCATCAGGGGAGAGAGATTGTGTACATTGGGGATGCTCAGCTGTTTTACTTGAGGGCTTAATCAGTGATTCAGAGATATAATCACTTATTCCGGTGTTGACATCCGCAGAGATTGTCACCCGCAGAGATAATCAGTGATTCGGCATGCTTCTTTAATGTTATCGGTTATTCTCTCTTTGGGCATTCGGGTACTTCGGGTTCTTGAGCTTCATACACTTTCTTCAGGGGGAGAGAAAAGTATACATCGGGGTTATTCTTTGGCTATTGGACTTAATCTGCTACTTCGATGGTATAAGCTTCTTTGTCTTCGGGTATATGTGTATTCGGGTTCGTGAGCTCTAGTCTAAGAGACTGACTGCATCAATTCGACTACGTGGGGGAAGTGGTCTCTTGACACCTTTTGGAATGGATCGCTTCGGACGTCAGTAGAAAAGGAATTTGAGAAGATTGTTGTATGTGTGGGATGATACGTTGCTGGTATTCTATTGGATGATATAACCTCGAACGAAGAATCACGGTGATTATTCTTAAAAGGAGCAGCAAGTTCGATGATAATGGTGTGCTTCTTTGTGCACCTGGCTAAGAGAAGCTTGAAAGAAAGCTTTGAATCTGCTCAGCTAAAGGATTTTCGGTTTGGGGGGAAGCTGCCAAAGTCTCTCTTTCTCAAAGGCTCATGTTCTATCTTCTATTCTGGAGCCTCGGATGCTTTGGTGGTGGAAGTTTAAGAGATGACGCATTCTATCTTCTACGACGTGCTGCTCGATATCCTTATCTCGGTACTCGTATCATCATCTTCTTAAACTATATCATCTACTCTATCTTTGTATATATTTATCAGAAAAGCAAAATAGAAAAATATAAAACCAACAAAAGGAAAATAGAAAATTATAAAACCTTCTAAACCCATAAAAAATCAGAAAATTTCAAAAAATACCAAAAATATGTTTTTCTATGACATGTCTTCTGGTATCGATAACATCTACGGTCTTAGAAAGGTCATTCAATAATGGCACGGGACCATAGATGAAGTTCGAGCAGGAGGTGTAAATATTCTTTTCTAAACATGTCTCAAAATATGGCTTACAGTTATTTCAGACTGTAACCCGTGCTTAAAACTATGGCTTACAGTTATTTCAGACTGTAACCCGCGCTTCAAAATATGGCTTGCAGTTACTTCAGACTGTGACCCGTGCTTAAACTATGGCTTGCTATTATTTCTGATAGCAACCCGCTCTTCAAAAGAAAGGAAAGTGCTGCGCTATACCAATTTTTCAAATATTTCGTGCACTTATCCTAAAAACAAATGAGGAAAGTATGTCGAAGGACTGCTGTTCCTACACAAATGTTTTTCCGTCTAAAATTCTTCAGAAAAATATTTGTTGTATTTCAAAATGGTGGTAAAATGAGTTGCTTGAAAAATCAATCAGGATCAGAGTTTTCGTATTAATTCGCAAAAACTCAATCGATGACTTCAGCACTCTTAAACTTTTCACAAATTGAGTCATTGATTGAGGGGGAGAATGTTTTCAAATCTATATCATCTAACGAGCTTTCTTAATTATCCTACGTGCTTAATTAAAAATGATAATTGCCTGTGTCGAAGGACTAGGAATTTAGGATATGATTGTTAGGTTTAGATGATTAGAGTTTGATTAACACATAAACCCCATACCATATATGAATTGATTGATATGTTGGATTGACTTTTATTAGTCGATTACTGTTTGGGTGATATCGACCACCATATATCTGTATGTATGTTCACTAACGTATGCAGGTATATTGGTATAAGAATGTTCCCGATCCGGATCCCACTATTGATGATGATTGGATGCCGAAAGGAAAGGGTAACTATATCTTGGGTTGACATATGAAGAAACGGAGCTTAACTGGACTTCTATGGAGAGTTGGCATATATGCAACGTAAGAGGTCTCACTGCATCAGCAGATGGTTTTCTTCTAAGTGATTGAAGAAACGGAGCTTAATTGGACCTCAGTTGGCATTCTAAATGCAACGTAAGAAGAAGTCTCACTGCTTCTACAGACGGTTTTTCTTCCAAGCCTTACAGCAACAACAACAAACGCGGCTCAACCACCTAACGAATCTTTGTGCAGGATACCATTTTTAAACAATTTTGATTAAGTTGATTAAATTGTTTTGAAAATGGAAAAATATTGTTTTGAAAATAAATTGAACTAAAATTTGAAAATCACCGGACTTCTTTTTATCAAAACCTAAGTCACTCAATTATTGACTTCTGTCATGGATTAAGGGGGAGAGTGATTTAAAATATAATATTTTCAAACAATATTTCTTCATAAAAGTTCCGGTTTGTACGTTAAAATGTGGTGATCTAAAGATTTAATGTTATGTCATGGTATGATTTTTTATTTAGAATCAAGGTCTTTCAAAATGAAATTTTTTCTGTTCTTGTTTGATTGTGAAATTGTTTTATTTTACTTAAAAGATCTCTTAAAAACTATCATACCTGACACTAACAATCTTTAATGTCTTAAAATGGTCCGTATCTGTCATCTTTCAAAATTAAATCTTGCCACGTCTTTCCCCAAACTTTCTAAATGATTTAAATCAGGTGGGATCACAAATCTCAAATGGTTTGATCGGGGGAGAGATCGTGTTTTAAATCTCAAATCTGTTTTAAATGGAATTGGTTTTAGTCCTTTAAAGGCACTCCTGCCTCCATGTGCCAAACGATTTCAATATACATAATGCACATGTTGAGGAGGAGGATTTATCCAAAAACCAGATGAGTATTTAAACAAGGCCACATTTTCTCCCATGTTTTCTAAACCTAATTAAATCACTTGGGATCCAAAATCTCAAAGGGTTTGATATTTTTGATCGGGGGAGAATTTGTGATTTAATAATGAAATTTGATAAAAGGTGATCGTTTTGATTTAATTGTGCACGCTGCTCGCTCATATGTGCTAAACGCTTTCGAATATTGAAGCACATATTGAGGGGGAGCAAATAAACTATCGAGGTATGAAAGCTTTTTAAAGTGATCTATAAAGTACCTTGATTGAGTTTTAAATGGTTTCTTTATGGCTTGTGTGATCGTGGATGTGCTTCAAAAGAACTCTTGCCTCTATGTGATAAAATGATTTCAAATATCCTATGAACATATTGAGGGGGAGAATTTTACCAAAGAAATTCAAATGGCTTTTTCTAAGGAAATTGTGATCAAGAAATTATTTCAAAGAACTCTTGCCTCCATGTGCCAAACAATCTTAAAATCATATGCACATGTTGAGGGGGAGCATTTCTAAAATGATCAAAACTATTAAGGTACAAAATGCTTTGATCTCGTATCACAAGTACCTTGATTGTTTTTCCAAATGAGTTTTCAATTGGTTTCATGAAGGAAAGAACAATACCAAAAGACCGACCAATTTACTTTATGCATGGTGTTATAAGGATGGTTAGGTTAGGTATTTGTTCCCACGATCCGCCAGAACCGAAGGGATCTACCCAGGGATAATCCACTAGATAGTGTAGAGTCCTTAGGTATATTGAAAAAAAAGGAGAAAAGTGAGGAATGGGAAGAGTGCAGACTGAGACTGAGCTAGTACTGGAATAAACCCAACAAGGTTCTAGTTATGAAGTCTCGGTAAGCACTGAAGGGGTTGAAGAATGAAAAAGAAATGAATGATAAAAGGGTGAAAAGAAATAGCCCTCCATCAATTCAACCTTAGGGCAGAAACCGGGTTCAATTCATATGCTACTGGTGGTTACTAAGGTAACACTGGTATTGAAGACAAGACGTCATGGACCCAGTGACGCTCTGCACTAAACTTCCCAAGCCACTCAAGTTCCTCTTAAAAGGGCTTGTTTCATTCTCACGGGGAACCGACATAATCTATCGACTTTCTCTTAGAGATGGTTGATATTGAAGTAGGAGACCCTCTCCCTAGTCTCCGGCACAGGAACCAAATATGCACGATTGAGTCTAGAGCCAAGAGATCATCCACAATATCTCATTAGGACACAATTATTGAAGACTTGCTGTTTCACACAATGTGGAAAGTAAGTATATATATTAAGAGTCCTACGCATTATCCTTGTGGTATTGCCAGAACATCCGAGTGATATGAAAATATTCACGATGAAGACGGAAATCCTTCTAGAGTCAACATCAAACAAGCTCTTGGTGGGTGACATGTGAGATCTTCTCGTAAGATCAAACTTGTGACAACTGGATAGAAACAATGGGGCGATTCAGTCTTGAATCAACCTTGGTCCAGGAATGGAATTGACGAATACTTTTGGAAAAACCGTTCGATGTGCAAATCTTCTTTTCTCTAGCACGTCGAATGTGTACTTATGTTTTCAAAATTCAAAAAGTATCTCTGATTGAAAAATACTTTTAGAAAAACCGGTCGATGTGCGAATCTCTTCTTTTCGCTAGCACGTCGATTGTGTACTATTTTCAAATACAAAAAGTGTTTTGATTGAAAATTGATCTTTCTCATAAAACCTTCGTCGTATTGCAAAAACTCTTTATTCTAAGCAATATGCGATTGTTTTCAAATCATTTTTCATCAATCAGTGAATCTCAATTCGCTGGTTCACTCACTCCGTGTTGTCTTCTTTGAGACGTTCCAGTTTGAGAACAGCTAGAACAGCTGCGAAACCCTGTCAAGGAGATTCTTAGGAATCCTACCTGATCACAGGCAGTACTTGTACTGATCAACGGGGAACCGTGGGCCGTGTACCTCAATTCAACGAAAGTGATCAAAGACACTTTCGTGCGCTTTATTGCTAACTGTCGTATGCAGGTACACCCCAACGATTGCAGCTGATCAGAATTGAAGAGTCAATCCAAAGCCGCATGCTCACAGCATCCACACTTAATTTGAAGAAATCATGACTGGTGCATATCTACAGAACCTGGCTCAGATATTTCTTATACTATGTTCCTGCTGCGCTGCTGCAAATATCTTGAACCAGTAAAAGCTTCCGCTACTCTGATGGAAAGATGTCATGATTCTAAAGTGTGAGCATGTCGGTCCAAATGTCACAACTTCACATGAAGGCAACACTACTATGGATGATCCAGAGAGATTTACTGTGGCTGATGATCTCAAAGAAAGCTCGAAGATCATCAAAGATGTGGATCAGTTAAAGGCCTCCACTAAAAGTACAAATCAATGCGGACATTGAAGAATCGCTACAAAAGCACAAAGATTGTTGAAATGAAGAATTGAAGTCTACGAGCTCAAGAACAAAGTCAAGAATAGAATGCTAGGATTCAAAATGTAAAATATGGGGTGACCTCCCTTAGGGGGAGATTGTTAGGAATTAGAAAATTCCATAGTGAAGAGTCGGTCACCCCTAATATTATCTAGCATAAGTTAGCTCGTAGACATATCTTTATTTACGTTATTTAGCAGTTTATTAGTTAGTTATTAGTTTAGTTTAGCGTAGTGCAACACCGTGGAGGAAGGACGGGTCTTTACCCACTGTATCCCTGATCCACAGGCCGATAGGAGGTCGTGTATTTGTAAGTATAAATACCCCTTCCATCCATGGAAGGGGTGGTGCTTTTCAATCTAATACTCTACAATTTGTGAAGTAACTCTCTACCAAGAAAACACCCAACTCTCTAACTTTCTCTCTCTAATGGCTAACATGTATTTTGATCATCCAAGACCACTCGAATCATCAAACACATAAATATACGATCCTACAATAGACAAAAGAGTTATGCCGATAGGAGACGTAAACCCTTAGAGTTTCAGGTCGGAGTGTTAGGTCACCATGTTTGTAACACAAGCATCAATATGAAGAAGTATAGATAAGAGAGATCGGTTGAACAAGATAACACAAATACACAATATAGTATGGAAGAGTTATGCATAGGAAATGTGAAATAATGAACAACCAACCCTCAAGTGATGGTTTACAAGATTATTTGTTAGGAATTAGAAAATTCAGTCGTTAAAGAGTCGGTCACCTCAAGTATATGTATTCGATAGAAAGCTCGTAGTCGTAGTCAAGTTATGTTAGTAAGTAGTTTGTTAAGTAACACCGTGGAGGACGGACGGGTCTTTATCCACTGTATGCCTGATCCACAGCCCGTAGGTGGCATTTATTTGTAAGACACTATAAATACCCTCTACCTCCCAAGGTAGAGGGTTGGAGCTTCAATACCATTTTTCTTTGTTTCACATAGTTCCCAACTCTCTTCCCTTTCTCTCTCTAGAAATTTCTCTCTAAACATCTTGAACGCCACTTGTGAGTATGGTTTAATGTGTTTGTGAAATCCTATATCCTACAATTGGTATCAAGAGCCAAGGTTTGATCATCTCTTTTACGTATCCTTGGATTTCTAGTGGTTTTAGATGGTTTTTGAGTTTGAAAAAGTTTAGTGGTTTTTGCATCATTTGGATCATTTCTAGTGCTAAAGCTTGAATTTTGGGTGTACTTTTGTGTTTAGAATCATTGTAAGTACTTGGGTTTTGATTTGGTAAGCTTGAATCACTGTGGTTGAGCTTGTTTTGGATTGAAAAGTGTGTTTTTGAAGTTTTTCTTGCTAGCGACTTGGTTCTCGTAGTACCTTTCATCGTAGCGACTTGCTTCAGTAAAAGGTAGCGAGTTGTAGTGTAAATTGTTAGCGATTTGGTCCTAGCGACTTGTCTATTGAGACAAGCCGACAAACAGTACAACTTAGTGGATTCTCCACTACGGCTAGCGACTTGGTGAAGTTAGCGACTTGCTTTCAATTTTGTTAGCGACTTGTACTTAGCATTCTTAGCGACTTGGTGTTAGCGACTTGGACCTTAGCGAGTTGCTCTTTAGCGAGTTGCTCTTTAGCGACTTGTGTCCAGCGACTTGGGTCTTAGCGACTTGGTTCACAGGAAATTGAGATCTTAGCGAGTTGCTACTTAGCGACTTGGTGCTTAGCGACTTGGTTCAAGAATTCTTAGCGACTTGGTTGACTTTTTGTTTGTAATACGGTTTTCTCTTGATTTAGTAAAATCCCGTGAAAGAATCTATTTCCCGGTTTAATCATAGAGTTATAAAATCCCGTGTAATCTGTTAACATGTCTACCAATGTACCTACAATTATCTCCACTGTTGCTGAGGATGTTCAAGCAGCTGGTTCAGATACTCGTCCACCTATGCTTGACAAAACTGACTATGACTCTTGGCGAATCAGATTGTACTGTCTTGAAAAGGAAAATGGGGTCAACATTCTCAAATCCATTGATGAAGGACCTTATCAGATTGAGACTACAAGAGACTTAATTGATATAGCTGCAGATGGAACAATGATCTATGGAATAGACAGACCAAAGACGTATGATGAGCTCAATGATAAGGAGAAAAAGAGATTAGATGCTGATATCAGGGCTTCTAACATTATACTTCAGGGTCTTCCAAAAGATATCTACAAGCTTATCAATCACAACACTGAAGCCAAGGCAGTATGGGATAATGTCAAGATGCTTCTCTCAGGTTCTGAATTAACCAAGGAAGACAGAGAATCACAAATGTATGATGAGTTTGAGCACTTCAAAATGAAACCAGATGAGAGTGTCTATGAGTACTACGTGAGATTCCATAAGCTTGTGAATGACATGAGGAACATCAAAATGACCATGCCAAACATTCAGCTGAACTCAAAGTTTGTGAACAACATGAATCCCGAATGGCACAAGTTTGTCACCTCTGTGAAGCTAACAAAAGGATTGAAGAATACAAACTATGAGCAGCTGTATGCCTTCCTTCTTCAGAATGAGAGACATGCCATGTTTGAAAAAAGGATTCTTGATCAGTTCAAAACCAACCAGGGAGAAACAAGCTCATCAAATGATTCAACAGCTTTTTACACAAATGTTGGAATTACCACCAAAGCTTCTCAAGTCATACCCATGGGTAATGGTAATTACAAGCTCATCCCTGATCCATCATATAAGCCTCCTGACCCAAACACATTCATGGAAAACCTCATCAATCAACTGTCTCTCATGGTTAGTCAAAACATGAACTCTCTCCCACACACCAACAATAACCTCAGAACAGCATCCAACCCATACAATCAAGCTACTGTCAGAGATGGGAAGGTCATGGTGCAACCAGTTCAAGAAAGGCGGTATGAACAGGGAAGAGGTGGAGTTAGTAGAGGATATGTGGCAAATCAGAATCGTGGAAGGAATCCAAATCAGGGTCAAGCTAAGCCAATTAAGTGATACAACTGTGGTGGTGATGGACACATAGCACAGAACTGCACTTCTCCAAAACGCCCTCAAAATGCAGAGTACTTCAAAGACAAGATGTTACTAGTGCAAGCTCAGGATAATGGAGCTGTGTTGGATGAAGAGGAGTTGTTGTTTCTTGCTGAGGGCAATGCAAAGACATATGATGCAGATGTGGATGAGCAACCAATTCAGGAGATAGGTCATAATCATCAGAATGCCTTTCAAGTCGCCGACTGTGATGCATACGACTCTGACGTTGATGATGAACATACTGCACAGACTATTTTCATGGCTAGCATTTCTCCAATGGTCTCTCCAAAGGTCCCCTCACCACAGCAAGCTGGTCCATCCAAAGAATAAATCATCTCAGAGGTATTAAAACTATACGATGATGTTGATGAGCAAAAGATACATGACAAAGTACAATCAACTGAAACTTTTGAGTCAGATATTGAAAATATGGGTAATATACATGTTGTCCCATATGATCAATATATGAAACAAAGTGAAAGCAAGACTGTACCAAGTGATGCATCTTCTGCAGTCAATGATGACTATATTTTTGATGAATACACTGCATGTGCCCCTGAGGATTCTGTTATTTCTGAACTAAATGCCTATAAAGAACAAGTTGCTATTTATGAACAGCGTGCTAAGTTTGAGTTAACCACCCGTGAGCAGGAAATGGATGACCAAATGCGTACAATTATTAGAAAAAGCAATTTTAGAGAAGAAGTATTAAAACAAGAGTTAAGCTCCTTACAAGAAAAGCTTTCTAAAACTGCTAAGCAAAAACAAGAACTTCAAGAAAATGTTAAAATGCTTAAGCAAGAATTCAATGCTAAGGAATCAAAACTTTTGAATGATTTTTCCAATCTAAAAACTTTGAAAAACAAGCTTGAAAATAATTTGTAGATACAAGGGAACACCATTCAGACTGCTCACATGATCACTAAGCATAGAGTTCTCAACGATAAGCATAGTATCCCCATTATAAAGGAATCCAACCCTGAGTATGGTAAGATAGCAAAAGCTGCTCGAAATATAATCTATGATGGCAATGAGATTCTTAAACCTAGACAGAAACCTAGTTGCATTGAATGCACTGAGGAAGATAGAAAATTAGATGATGCATCTAGGGAGAAAATGAATAAGAAGCTTAACGATCCTGCGTGTAAAGAGAATAACATAACGATCAAACCCCATGATTACACTAAAGAAAATTGGATATCCTTGAACATGTTTAAGCCTTAAACTCAATTAACCCTAGAACAGATCTTTTGGAAGAAAGATATGGATAAGCTAAAAGTTAATGTACTTGTTGAAACAAACACTCCCCTTAGAAAATGCCTGCAGCTACTGTGTATCCTCCAAATACACCAATGCATCTAGTTCCTAGATCTATTGCCACTAATAGCAAGACCTTAATAAGCATGTATGTTGTTTATCAGCTGTTTGTTGATTTTGAGAAAACATGTAAGAAGAGAATCACACCTACAGGGATAACTGAGGGGGAAAGGGGTTTTGAGCAAACTAAAAAATGTTATTTAACTGAGGTCATGCCTTTCTTTAAACAATTAAAAGGTCAATTTGAGAGCCTTCAAAAGGGAATTAATTCTAATATTAAAGAAATTGAAAAAGAATTTGATGCAATGATAGTTGAGGTCAATGACTATGAACAGGAACTCAAATACAATGAAGTTGAAAGAAAGAACTTGCATATTTTAAATGAGAATTTGATTTCGAGTTGTGTTGCTCAAGATGTGTTTTATATTGTTACTAAGCACTCTATTATTGCTTCTCGATTTCATGAATTATATATTGCATTGAAAGTTTCCCATGATCGTGTCATTGAGCTTGAAAACAAAAACTCAGAACTAAGTGAGAAAGTTGATCGGGATGATCACGATAATTTGATAAAACATCTTTCTAAACCAGAAGTTGAACATTTTGATTTACAACTAAAATATCAACATCTTAAAGAAAATGTCAAAACCTCAAATATCAAGACATCCGAGTTCCAGAGTTTGATGCTGTTTTTCAGATAAACAAACGTGACGAACAGATTCAAGCTCATTGTAACACGATCAGAAAATTGAAAGCCCAAATCTCTCAATTAAAGGGTGAAAAGAACAATGTGACTGGCTCCCAAATGCCTCCTCCTTTAGATTCTCAATATTCTCAAACTTTTCATCTTCAAAACTTAGTTAATGCTTTACAAAAAGAAAACGAGAGTTTTCTAGAAGAAAATGAAAAAGTTAAACGACACTTTAAAGAGTTATATGATTCAATGAAAGTCACTGATAACGCTACACGCGTCGTTCGGGGTCAAGGAAACTTCCTTTTCTTCGAGCAAGTTTTATAACACCCTAGGCAGTGAACCTAATCGTTGTAGTGTAGTAATTAGGGTAAGCCACGGGTATTGATATCGTTCTCTAGGGGAATAGGAATGCTAGTGAGAAGTTACTACGCTAAGGTTGAGGTTGAGGAAGATTATTTTTTATCTTTTTATGTTTTTTAGAAAATGAAAAGGTACGAATCTCGGGTATTGGATTTGGGGGGTTGGTATTGCTACCGATTACTCTACTATTATCTAATTATCTAAGCTAAGGTTGTGATAGTCTATGTCTAATTGATGTGTACTCGTATGATAGTTTAAAGATGTGTTTACTTAGGTTTTACTACTCCTTAATTATCTCCTATTGATGGTTGATTTGTCACGTCCTTATTCCTAGTTGCGTTGTGATTCTAAGGCTATAGGGCGTGCTTATTTCCCTAACTCTTTGAAACTACCAAAGGGTCTTGTTTACAAATCCTCTAGTGATTTATAGACGCCTACTCTACGGTTGTCCTTGAATACTTTATCCTACAATTACCTAGATAATTATATTCTAAAGTTCACAAAGAAATTTCAAGCATTAAGTACACAACGAATAATCTAGCGCACTCTAGATCATTAGTCAACTAAGATAAGTATCAACCAATCAATATTCAATAATTAAGTTTCATATTCCCTAAGCAAACACACAAATAAATTAGCCGGACATGGAGAACATGCAAGCATACACACAAATAATCAAAGACATAATTAGATTAATGAAGTAAATACTTATCTTGATGTATAATAGGGTTTAGAACCCTAAAATACTGCACAAGAAAGCCTTGGTTCGGTTTTAGGTTTTTACTCCAAAAGACTACACACAAAAACTGAAAAATTCGGATTCTATATATAAGATTACATCTGCGACGGCGTCACCTTATGTTTCGTGACGCCGTCGTGTCGCCGTCATTAGGGTTTCGTCTTGGCCACGTAAACCTTTCGACGGCGTCACCTTATGACTGTGACGCCGTCCCCTTCAGCTCTGACGCCGTCTTGGCTGCATCTAGGCCGTCTGAGTAGCGACGGCCTATTCCTTTAGAACCTGACGTCGTCCCTTGAAAACATGCAATTTTTCCTCTGAGCCGTCGCAAAATTCCTTCCCGACGGCGTCGCAGATATGCAGTGACGCCGTCGCCTTATGTTTCAGCAGCTTTGAGTGTCTCGATTCTGACTTTGGCCATTTTCTTCGTATATTCGCGCCTTTTCGTCCAAATAAGCATCATTCCAGCATTTTGCCTTCAAGAGACCTAAAAAGTGAAAAGGAACGATATTAAGCAATAACGGATACAAAAGTGATCGAATAAGGGCTTAAATGACCCCTCAAAAAGGTACCTTTTAAAACCTTATCAAATATCCCTACACTTGGTATTTGCTTGTCCTCAAGCAAATGTGCTTTTAGCCAATTAATTTATAAGTTAGGGGTCATGAAGCATCCATTCAAAACGGTCCACAACACATATAAGCCCCGCAAAAGTCATAACAAGCACGGAAATTACATACTAGCACCTCACATGGGGTGTTTGGATACTCACATCTCTCTCGGGTGTATATATGAAATATAACAAATCGGAAATGGAAGATAAACACTCATTAACCGGTCCTAGTACATAGATTACCATAGGCTTGAGAATAGATCAAACCTCCGTCGCTTTGGCGTAAGCACCTAGGAAAGACTATCAAAGAGGTCTTTTAAAGGGTTGTAACGTTAGGCTTACGGTAGGGAAATGAAGGGTTTGGTGGGATAGGCTATTTAGTGGTGGATAGTCAAAAATCTCTATGTTGCAAGTATACGAAGAATGGCGTTGCTAAGCCAAGACTCGACACTCTAAAACTCTAGGCAACGAAAATAAACAAACATAATTTAAAAGATAGATGTAGGATGGTAGCCCGTATGGGTTTTTTTTTTTTTTTTTTTTTTTTTTTTTTTTTTCACTCTCTTTTTTTTTTTTTTTCTTTTTCTATATTTTTTTTTGCATACACTTTTACTCTACCATCCTCTACGGTACATCAAAATGATAGGGATTTATAGACACATCCCTACACTTGAGTTTTTATTATTCTAACACTAATTTGACCCGAATTGAAAAGATCAAAACACTTGGAGTACATTATTATGCAAACAAAGGGAATTTGAGTTTAACGTTCTCTTTCCTATGTTTCATAAACTTTAACTTTTCCCATGAATCCCAATCATCCCAAAACTGTATACAAAGGATATGACTCGACTTAGCAACTCATGCAAGCAACCAGATAATTGAACTAAGGGTTTTGGGTGATAACATAAATTTGCACTAAAAGTGAGTGCAATAAAGGTAGGCTAAGGCGATTTGGGTGTATATTTGGGGGTGGGGTGTAAACAATGCTCTTCATTGATATTCCGGAAAAACCGAAACATCACGAGAACCGCGAAAAGGATAGGCTCTGAGGGGTTAACTAGGGGTATCGTGTACTAAAGATGAGTACAGCGCAAAGGGTGTGGGGGAATTACTCAACCGATATGGAAGAAGTAATTATATTATAGGTATTAAACAAGGGTTATCCTAATGCCTCTTATCATTTAGTTATTCCTAACTACACAAGTGTAGTCTCACTAGCGATCTCGGAATGCATCACAAAACAAGTTCTAGAATCTAATATACTACCGGTTCACACTCTAAGCATTAAAGATGAATGCTTTAATTCCTACTAATCTAAGGGCGATCCTCACATTTTGGGTGGAATTTGGGTGGTAAGGGTTTTTGTGCTAGTCATGCAACTTCCTATCCATGAGACGCTTTTGTTAAGACTAATGGCCCACTCCTATACGTCATGAAAAAATTTTAAATTTGGCTAAAATTACCCTAACCTACATTTTCTCATGGTTTATTACACAAATACACTTGGACAAAGCAAACAGTCAAGGATAAGCATAGTTTCAAAGTTCCCGTTTTATTTTCCCTCCCTACACTTAAACTGAACATTGTCCCCAATGTTCCCCGAAAGTATCAAAGTTATGATAATAGAAGGTAATTAAAAACGAAAGAAACTAATACTCCCCTGATTAGCTCGGTAGGATCCGTAAAAAGTGGTGGTTAAATCTTTTCCAAGAAGAGTTTTTTTTTTTTTTTTTTGCGTGAAAGGCTCCTTCCAAACTTGTGTAATTTCTTCTTGACAAACTAAACCTGCACACTAGAAGAAAACAAACGAAACCTTCGCGTAAAATCGGCGGTAATAATATACATAAGACTCGATTTAAACTAGGATATAATGCTTGTGGAATGGATGTTTACAGAATTTGTTTTGAAAGTTAAGATCTGGAAAATTCCAAAATTTTACAAGTAGCTCAGAAAACGAGAAAAAGTAAGCTGATGTTTTTATTCCTTCCTGACGTCGTCAGGTTGCAATCCTGACGCCGTCAGGTTATCCTGACAAAAACTGGTCTGCGATTTTCTGGAAAAAATTCTGGAAAATTTGCATCTTTAAAATCTGGAAAAACTCCTGCAAAAACATCCATTATGACTCGATACAAGCATTTGACTCGAACAAACAAACATATATATCTTTTAGTTAATTGTTATTCTCATGTTTACGTTTCTTATGAAAACGTGTGTAATCCTCCCTACACTTATCCTTTATGTAAAATACCTTTATATGTAATTAAGACGAGGTTAAAAACAAAATAAAGCATTTTTACAATTTCAAACATGAGGACAAACAATTAATAAAAGATATATGACACTAACAAGCAAACAATTAAGCATGGGTTGCCTCCCACGAAGCGCTTTTCTTTATTAAAGAGTCCTGTAGCTAGACTCGTAGTCCTACCCCTACGTTTTTGCATCACCGCCCTCTTGACGGTCTCTATCGGGTGGTTCCCTGTTGTAGAAGTGTCCCATGATACTCCTTTCTAAGAGTTCACCCTCTCCCCACTCGGTCCTATATTTCGGTCCTAAATTCAAACAATCTTTATAGAACCCGAAAAGCTTAGCCATAACATAATCTACTCCCTTTTCCCTATCCTCATCATTCCGGTAATAGACCGACAGTTTAAGTTCCTTTTCATCATTGGAGAGTGATGAAAGCTTCTCAATCTTAAACGGCATTTGGTAGGCTACGTCGTCGGTCTCATCCTTGAATCGCACTACTCCTAATGATGGGTCATAGGTCATCCCGGTGCTTTCTACGAAAGGTTTTCCTAGAATAACGTGGGACAAGCTAGGGTCTATGGCCGTGCTAATATCTTCCACAATTATGAAGTCCGTAGGGAATGTGAAACTACCTACATAGACGGGCAATCCCTTAACTCTACCAAGAAAATTACACTTATCACTAGGATTATCGAGGTCTTGCCTAGTTGGGATAGGCTTCTTCATTATCCAATTCTAATAGGTGCTAGTCATTATGTTAATTGGGGATTTACGATCAATGTAAGCCTTTGCCACAAAAAGGTGTCCTATGCAACATGGTATGTTAAGATTCCAAGGGTTCCCAAACTTGATTCTAGGGCTTTTCCTAACATACATGTGACGGAGGTCACGCACTAAGTGAGGGTGGCGGGATAATTCTTCTTCCGTAGGAAATTTGTTGAAATATCATTGTCTACTTCATCTTCTTCCTCGGGTGTTTCATCATCAACAAATGTTTGGTCTTCTTCGTCATCGGTTTCATCCGGTTCCACTAAGGTGATGGCACTGACGAATTGGACGTGCTTAATAAGCTTGCTTGGATCCTTAATTTCTACACCTGGAGGCTCGGGAGTCGAGATAGCACTAACCTTCCTATCACCATTTATGGCTTTCAACAGGTTGTCTATCTTCCTATCCATCTCGGCTTGTTGATGGTTAAAGTGGTCCGAGAGCTTAGCCATTTGGGTTTCTTGGGACGCAACTATGTTTTGCAACATCCCTTCAATACTCTGTTGGTTAGGACCGTTAGGTGGGGGCCACGAGAAATCATTGGAGGTGAATTCTTTGGTTTGTCCCCAGTAAAAGTCGGGCTTGTTTTTCCATGCCTCCCGGGTTTCATTGAAATTCCTAGGTCCGGGTGTTGTAGGGAATCTTCCTCCCGTTCCATTATTGCGCGAGGATGCGTATTCAACGGAAGCATGTTCGGGGGATAGGGTGCTAGTGCGCGTGTTATGAGGATCACAAAATGGCTCGCACGAAGAGGAAACTTTGTTTATATGGCGCGAGGACTTAGGATTCTCGTAGGAACTCATGAGGAATTTGACTTGATCTTCAAGTTCAATCATCCTACGGTCGGGAGGAGGCAAGGAGATTGCCTTGACGGTTTTGGGAAGTTCACGGGGGTCATCCCAACTTTTGTTGTCATAGAGGGCAAGGTCCTCTATTATTTCCCATGATTCTTCCGCGGTGAGATCACTAAGTTTTCCACCGGCCGCTTGGTCAATGGATCGCTTAGTGGGAAAGTTGACATGATCATAAAAGATTTGGACTTGGAGCCAAAGATCAATGCCGTGATGAGGGACTTTATGAAGTAAGTCCTTGAATCGGGTCCATGCTTCGTAGAGAGATTCACCTTGACGTTGTTGGAACATCAAGATGTCATTCCTAAGCTTAGTGGTTCTCCCCGGTGGGAAAAATTGAGCAAGGAAGCGAGAAGTAAGATCATCCCAACTTGAGATGGAGCCGGCGGGAAGTCGCTCAAGCCAATTACTAGCTTGGTCCCGTAGAGAGAATTGGAAGAGACGCAAGCGCGTGGTCTCCCGAGTAGTAGCATCAAGGTCGATGGAATCGACAATTTTGAGGAAATCCCTCAGATGCTGATTTGGATCTTCGGAACGAAGTCCATGGAATGCACATCCGTTTTGCACCAACCGGATGGTGTCGGATCGCAGGGCCGTAGTTTGGGCTTGGTCGGGAAGCTCAATGGTGTTCCTATAGCCTAGGTGGCTTGGTCTTGAGTATTCACCAAGAGTACGGGCTCTTGGCGGGTTGTTTGGTGGTGGGTTGATGAGTGGTGGTTGGTTGTCACCTTCCATGGTGAAAAGTGATGGGTGTCACGAACAAAGGTCACGAAGAAGGGGGATAGACTAAGAGAAAGCTAAAAATGAGAAAAAGGTTTACTTGATATGAATCAAGCAAAGAAACCTAAACGAGGTGGACTACTAACTAGCTATTCTATTCCCCGGCAGCGGCGCCAAAAACTTGATAACGCTACACGCGTCGTTCGGGGTCAAGGAAACTTCCTTTTCTTCGAGCAAGTTTTATAACACCCTAGGCAGTGAACCTAATCGTTGTAGTGTAGTAATTAGGGTAAGCCACGGGTATTGATATCGTTCTCTAGGGGAATAGGAATGCTAGTGAGAAGTTACTACGCTAAGGTTGAGGTTGAGGAAGATTATTTTTTATCTTTTTATGTTTTTTAGAAAATGAAAAGGTACGAATCTCGGGTATTGGATTTGGGGGGTTGGTATTGCTACCGATTACTCTACTATTATCTAATTATCTAAGCTAAGGTTGTGATAGTCTATGTCTAATTGATGTGTACTCGTATGATAGTTTAAAGATGTGTTTACTTAGGTTTTACTACTCCTTAATTATCTCCTATTGATGGTTGATTTGTCATGTCCTTATTCCTAGTTGCGTTGTGATTCTAAGGCTATAGGGCGTGCTTATTTCCCTAACTCTTTGAAACTACCAAAGGGTCTTGTTTACAAATCCTCTAGTGATTTATAGACGCCTACTCTACGGTTGTCCTTGAATACTTTATCCTACAATTACCTAGATAATTATATTCTAAAGTTCACAAAGAAATTTCAAGCATTAAGTACACAACGAATAATCTAGCGCACTCTAGATCATTAGTCAACTAAGATAAGTATCAACCAATCAATATTCAATAATTAAGTTTCATATTCCCTAAGCAAACACACAAATAAATTAGCCGGACATGGAGAACATGCAAGCATACACACAAATAATCAAAGACATAATTAGATTAATGAAGTAAATACTTATCTTGATGTATAATAGGGTTTAGAACCCTAAAATACTGCACAAGAAAGCCTTGGTTCGGTTTTAGGTTTTTACTCCAAAAGACTACACACAAAAACTGAAAAATTCGGATTCTATATATAAGATTACATCTGCGACGGCGTCACCTTATGTTTCGTGACGCCGTCGTGTCGCCGTCATTAGGGTTTCGTCTTGGCCACGTAAACCTTTCGACGGCGTCACCTTATGACTGTGACGCCGTCCCCTTCAGCTCTGACGCCGTCTTGGCTGCATCTAGGCCGTCTGAGTAGCGACGGCCTATTCCTTTAGAACCTGACGTCGTCCCTTGAAAACATGCAATTTTTCCTCTGAGCCGTCGCAAAATTCCTTCCCGACGGCGTCGCAGATATGCAGTGACGCCGTCGCCTTATGTTTCAGCAGCTTTGAGTGTCTCGATTCTGACTTTGGCCATTTTCTTCGTATATTCGCGCCTTTTCGTCCAAATAAGCATCATTCCAGCATTTTGCCTTCAAGAGACCTAAAAAGTGAAAAGGAACGATATTAAGCAATAACGGATACAAAAGTGATCGAATAAGGGCTTAAATGACCCCTCAAAAAGGTACCTTTTAAAACCTTATCAGTCACTCGTGACAAAAACAACGAAAAAATAACGTCTTTACAAAAAGAAATTGAGAATCTGAGGAGTCAGGAAAAAGGGAAACTGCAACTTGTTTTTAATGAGAATGTTGCATCAAAGTCATCCTCAGACTGCAAATATACTGTGACTATTAAATACATTCCTCCTCATCTTTGGAATAATGAACCTGTGTTTCACAACTATTGTGCTCACCTTAAGGATAGTCTAGAATGTCTCCGTGAGATTGTGGAAGAGGATTTTATAAATAAGCCTCTTGACAGTGAAATTAGGTTTGCGTGCATTCATGCCAAACGATCTCAAGAACTGCTAGAATGTTTAATAGCAACATGTCCTAAATCCTTAGGTGCAAAAGGAAAAGCTATGATGCCTTGTTCTATGCCTAGTGCCAAGCATACAAACCATTCTATGCCCAGTTTAAAGAAAGTGAACACTAATGTACCTTCAAGTAGTTCAGATCCCTGCACTTCTAGTTCAGGAATGCAAAAAGTAGCAAAACCAACTAATGTTCCAATTCCCTCTACAGGAGTAAGAAGTGACACCAAAGCAAGCGGGGTCAAAGCCTCAAGGCAACACAAAGAATGATAGGACCTTGCATGCTAGGAATGTTCAGTGGAAGAGAGTAGAAGATCACCTTAGGGAGAATTTGAATAAGACGAATCGTGTTGATTCTAGTGTTAGCTCTAAGCGTACTGTAATTAATGCGAATTCTACTACTTTTGGCAAAACATGTAATGATGATTGCGTGGTTTCTGTTACTAATCTTGAATGTGGTGTGAATGATTTGTCTAATGTTTTTAAATGCCCAGCTAAAATTGTTAATGTTAAAATTCAAGCTAAAAAGGCAAAAAGGCAAAGGCGAAAGAAAGTTAGAAAACAGTGGAAACCCACAGGAAGGAAATTAGTAGTATAGGTTATCAATGGATACCTACTGGCCATAAGATTAATGTGCTGTGCCCTAAATTTGCTAAGTCAATGCCCACTAGAAAATGGATGCCTACTGGTAGAATTATTCCCTTAAGAAGTGAACACACTTTGAATAGGTCAAATACGGACACTAGCATTGCATTTATCTCTGATGATTCCATTGCTTCTACTTCTGATGTGGGTGTTCCAATCATTGTTACTAACCAAATGGAACCCATTCTTGCATGGGGATCCCAATTATCCAGTTATCCATTCTTGTCTGTGTTCAACTGCAGATCGTTCAAATCGTTCTGTGGTACATGGACTCAGGCTGTTCCAAGCATATGACTGGAGACCGGTCACGGCTCATGAACTTCGTGAGTAAATTCATCGGAACTGTGAGATTCGAAAACGATCATTTTGGTGCTATTATGGGTTATGGAGATTACGTGGTCGGAGACAGTGTGATTTCCAGGGTATATTATGTTGAAGGTCTTGGACATAATCTATTTTCTGTCGGACAATTTTGTGACTCAGATTTAGAAGTGGCATTCAGGAAACATACTTGCTTTGTTAGAGAACTTGATGGTGTGGAACTTCTCAGAGGAACTCGTGGTTCAAACCTATACACCATCTCTATCGAAGATATGATGAAATCTTCACCCATCTGGTTACTATCAAAGGCGTCCAAAACTACGTCATGGCTATGGCACCGTCGTCTCAATCACTTGAACTTTGGTACCATAAACAATCTTTCCAGAAAGGACTTAGTTGTAGGTTTACCTAGACTAAAGTATGAAAAGGATCATCTTTGTTCAGCATGCCAATTGGGAAAAAGCAAGAAGTATGCCCACAAACCCAAACCTACAAACTCAGTTACAGAAGTTCTTCATACAATTCACATGGATTTATGTGGACCCATGAGAGTTGATGAGTGTGTAAATACTCATCATTTTTGGTTTAATCTGAACTGCAAAACGTTTAAAAATGCTCAGAAATGCATCAAAATACTGAAAATATCTCAAAAGTGCATTTTATATGTTTCAGATGCAAAATGTTCAAAATCAGATGAAAAACGAGCAAAGTTTGCATAATTGGCAGTTTCAGCCCCCCGACTTTCAGAAAATGGCAAAATCAGTCCCTAGGCACTTATTTTAAAAGAAAAGTCACCAAAGGTCCTTTTGGAATCATAAATTATCATATTTAGTCCTTTGGTGGAAAGTTCCAAAATATTTGAGAAATTACAGTTTTGGTCCCTGGATTTTTAAAATGATCATATTTAATCCTTGGAATTTCAAAAGTGTCAAAATTAGCCCTTGGAATAGTAGAGGTTGGCAAAACAAGCCCTTGGATTACTCTTCATAATTTACAGATTTGGTCCCTTGGTTTTGTGGAATTACACTTTTGGTCCTTGTGTTATTACTCATCCAAACGAACCCTTGTTATTATACCAAGCCCAATCCAATCCCTTGGCCCAATCTTTTACCCGGTCCAGCCAACCCATAACCCGAAACCAAAACCACCACGGTTTAAAATAAACCGCCAAACAATCCGCCCCTTTTCCCTGTCTTCCCCGACATCTTTGTCTGCAACTAGCCACCAACATCCACCCTACTCCACTCTTTGTCTCCCTCCTCCTCACCAACCCTTCAAATGCATTAAATGCGCCCCTTCCCTGTCCAAGATATCAAGACCAGTTTTGGCGCCAAAACCATCAAACGGCCAAGATTGATTCCAAAGCAATCCAATGGCCAGGAAACAACTGGGATGTGATCAGAGGAGTGAGAAAAGAGTTTTGGATTATAAAAGAAGCCAAGAGGATGCAACAAGGAGAGTAGTTAGTTTTAATTTCACAATGTATTTCGTTTTTAATCTTATTATGTCTTAATTAGTTTCTCAGTTGAATTTTCAAGCTCTTTTGTACTAAACTTAGTTGTTTCATTGTATTAAAACTCTTATCAAGTTTCAATTCAAGTCTTGGTTCATATTTCATATTTCTTGTCCACTGTGGCAAATTGGAGTTTCAGTTTCTTATGTTCACATTTCTAGTAGCTTATTTATAAGCTCACATAAGTTTATACAAGCTTATTATAGCTTTGTGTGAGCTTAAAATTAAGTTTTAAGCTATTTTGGAATCTGGTCAACAAAAGTCAACTTGGAGCAAAAATTGATGCAGGAATGATATGGGTTGGTTCAGAACTTGAAATGGGTAGATTTGGAAGCAATGGGTTGGATAATATAGGTTAGTGTTCTTGGTTTCACTGTTTTCAAGCCATAGTGGCTTTGGACCATTTGTAAGTCACTTTAAAGTTCTTAAGCATAATCTGTTCCTGTAATTATAAGTAGCTAAAACCTGTTTAAACAATAGTATTAGGGGTATTTAAACTTAGATTGATCATAGTTACATGTTGGATTAGTAGTTAGATTAGTTTCATTTGCTAAACAGTCAAATTAAGGAGTGTTTGGTTTTGTTGCTTAAACTGCATTTGAGGTTAGCTCAGTGGATAAGGATTGTTGGATCATGCTTGTTTAGCTTCTTTTGATTCATACCTGTCTTAAAAACTGCACTTGTAACTTCAAAAGTCAAAACATCATAGTAATCTGTCTTACTGCTTGTCTGTTGGAGTTTTAAAGAAGCAAAAACTTGTTCTGTGTTAAGATTACATAGGGATTACTTGCAGTAGTGTCATAACATCATAATATAACATAATCAGTCCTCAAATAGGTTTCAAATTTCATTTTGGTCAAATCTTCATAACTGTTATCAAAAGTCAAATTGGCAAAGTCTGTTTTGAGCCCAATTGCAAGGAATTTTCATGAGATCATCTTTGAGCCAATTTCAGTGAAATTTAGCATTTTAAAAACTTCAGCTGGTGTCCTTTCTTATTAGCATTTTTGTAGAATTTTACCAATTTTTTATAAGCTCCATAACTGCTTGTCTTTTAGGCCCTAACTGCCCTGTTCATAAGCTCAGCTTAAACTGAGTTTTCCTCAGTTTTGTGCAGGCTTGCACAGGGCTCATTAGAGCTACCCTAGGTTTGATTTTTGGTTTGCTAGTTCTTAGCCAGGTCCTTTCCAAGTTCCAATTGCTAGTTTTCAGTTTGAGCTTAATTTGTAGCTTGTGCTTGTGCCCAAAGTAGGCAACTAGAAACTGTTTTTAGCTTATTCTCAAATCATCAAATCTGTGCTAGTTTGTAATTCAGAGGCTATAGCTTGTTGATTTAAGTTGCATTTTGGTTCTTTTAAGTATTTCATAACTTCTGTAAACAGTTTGTGGCTTATTGTGGTGTTTGGCTTATTCAAAGTGCTTATCTATAAGCACTTATCATAGCAGTTGCATAATTCTCCACATAAGCACTTTTTTTTCCATTTTTCCTAGATTCAGTACATTATTTTAAGCTTATCTTGAAATTTTCAGATTTTTCTAAATTGGTTTGCTATTTTTCTGCATTTAAATTAATTTTTAGGCCTTTTTAATTCGCTTTAAATACCATTAATTAAGAAAAGCTTCAAAAAAATAATTTTTCATTTTTCTTAAGTTTAGATAAATATAAAAAGACAAAAAAATATTTTTCTAGATTTTTCTTAGTTGAATTTGTATTTTTAAGCCATTTAATTAGTTTTTAATAGTTTTTAATTCCTAGAAAATAGAAAAATAATCAGAAAAATCTAAAAATAGTTTTGAAAATTCTATTTTGATATTTTAGATTTTTCTAAGTTTTAATTTTATTTTTCTAGCTTAATTTCCTATTTTCTTGTATTTTAGGTAATTATTTAATGGTTAAAAATAGTTTTTAATTAATAATAATTAGATAATTAGTTATAAAAATAATTTTCTTTTTCTATAAATTTCTTTTATCATTAGGTTTGTAAAAATATCATTTTCATATTTTTAGGGTTAATATTGTGTAAGTTTCACGTTTTTATTTGTACGTCACGTAGTTTTTAATTTCAGTTTTGTAAAAACATAAAAACAAAAACATCATTTTAATTATAGTGATAGCGTTTATTTAATATTTTTTATCTTTTTTAATTTCCTTTAATTTGCATTTAAGCCGTTGTAATTTGTTGGCTTTTTCTGTAGTTAAAATTAATTCAGATCCCTTTTTTCGTTCAAATTTCTCGATCACTATTCGTAGGGTGATCCATTGCATAGCTCGCTGGGACATAACGACCCGGGGAAACCCTATACTCCTCAGATCTTCATTGCATTCGTGCTTGAGCAGTTTTAAGCTGATTACGGTCTGCCATTCACAAGTGGCAGGCTTGAGTGATTTAGCTTGACTGTTTGGCACGCATCAAATTTTTGGGGCCGCTGCCGGGGAGCTGTGCTGATCTATCTTCCGTTTAGCAGATTAGTTGTTTGAATACTCACTCTTTGTTTATATCATCCATCTATATATATATATATATATATATATATATATATATATATATATATATATATATATATATATATATATATATATATATATATATATATATATATATATATCCATATTCTCTTATAAAAAATCCAAAAACCCAAAAACAGCAAAAAACGTATAAAACACAAAAATATTTTCCTTTTGTTTATATATATGTATCAAATATAAAAAAAAAATACAAAAAGATTCGTCGTTTTCTTTAATAAATAACAACTTAAAAGATTACCACCGCAAACCAAGGCAGTGCACTACCTAACTGGGGGTGCGACCATAATAAGTTCCCGAACTAAAGATTTAAAACTTGCCTTTGTGTCCTTGTGATTGGTGTACCTTTTTCAAAGAAGCCATTCATCTTGTGATTATTGGTTAAGTTCACTGTTGTTTTGCCTCGATTTTGTGTTAATTGATTTTGTTGTGATATCTACGTTTCAGAACCAGAAAACCCATAAAGATTCTTCTCACCCCGATTTTTATAAAACGTCTTCATAATTCTCATTCTCATCTGAAAGATTTTCATAATTCCCATTTCTCTCCTTAACTCTGAGATTCCTTAGAGTTAACTCTAGTGTATGCGCACTCGCTCTTCTAGATCTGTGAGCCCATTTCGTGAGCTTGTCAAGATTCCAAGAAGGCGTGTTCGTAGACTTTCTGCTCCTTCAGTCGGATCTGAGATCCGGACTGCTCACACTACTTCCGTTATCATGGCGGAAGAACGCCCTATGTGTGAGCTTCTCCAGGCACCCATCGACGGGTATGGAGATGCTATCGTTGTACCAGCCATTGTGGCTGAAAATTTTGAACTCAAGACCGGGTTACTGAATCTTGTAACCTCAAATCAATTCTACGGTTTTGAGCGGGATGATCCTCATGCTCATATTCGATGGTTTAACAAGATTGCATCTACCATCAAGTATAAGAATGTCCCTACTGATGCTGTTAAGCTTCTTCTGTTCCCATTCTCTCTTGAGGGGCAAGCCCGGATTTGGCTTGAAAAACAACCCCCTCAGTCTATTGAGACATGGGAAGATCTGGTGAAGAAATTTGTGAATGAATTCTATCCACCTTCCAAAACCACGAGTCTTAAAAATGAAATCATCAAGTTCACTCAAAAGTTTGATGAACCCTTCAGTGAATCGTGGGATCGTTTCAAGGAATTGCTTCGCAAATGTCCTCACCACGGTTTCTCCGAGTTGATGCAACTCGATACTTTCTACAATGGAGTGAGTCAATCTGATCAAGATTCTCTCAATTCCTCCGCGGGAGGAAATTTCCTAAGCAAAACTGTCAAAGAAGCTTTAGCGATCATTGAAAACAAGTCTAAAGTCCGCACTGCACGAAGCAAGCCGGTTGTTTCCCAAGTCAGTGTTGGTCCTTCTTCTTCTTCATCGCCCGTGAGTCAATCTAGCACCGATGCTAAGATTGACAAACTCACGGAAGCCATTCAAGCTTTGGTTCTCTCCAACCAGAAGAAAGTCTCTTTTCCACAAACTTCACCTCCTGCTGAAGTTAAGAAAGTGGAAGGCTGTGTTACCTGTGGTGGCCCCCATGCTTACTATAATTGTATGGCCACCGATGGTAACCCTTTTGAAGCCAATGCTGTGGGCGGGATGTCTAATCAAGGAGGCAATCAATATCGTGCTCCTGTAGACCCGAACCACCGTCCTAACCACTACCCTGGACCTCCCGGTTTCAATCAAAACCGTAATCAGAATCAAAATAGACCAAACCAAGGTTTCCAACACCAAGGTAATTTCAGTCCAAACAACGGTTTTCAAAATCAGAATCAAAATTTCCAACATCAAGGAAATTTCAATAGAAACCCAGGTCAGGGAAATTTCAACCAAGGGTATTTTCATGGCAATAATCAAGGAAATTTTCAGAATCAAGGCCTTAATCCAAACAATAGAGGCCAGAATTTTCCTGTGCAAACTCAAGCCATTGTTCCAACTGGACCATCATCTGATGAGTTGTTGAAACAATTCATGAAATCCCAAGAAGAAATGAATCGGTTGTTGGTTAGCCAGATTGCTGACATTAAGAAGTCTTTAAATGATCGACCCTCGGGCTCAGGTACTTTATCTAGCAACACGATTGCTAATCCGAGGGGCGATGCAAAGGCGATCACAACCAGAAGTGGTGCTTCATATGCTGGACCCGCTATTCCTACTACCTCTTCTTCTTCTCTCCCGAAGGTAGTGGAAAGCGAACCTGAGGCGACAAAGGACAAGGAACTTCCTACTAATAACGGAGGTACCAGTAATGTCCATCCTCAGGTTGTCCCGAAACCCAATACCAAACCTGGAGTTGTTTTTGAACCTCCAGTTGGTAACCCTAAATCCAAAACTTCTATTCCTTACCCCTCACGTTTACATGAGCAAAAGCTCCGCGAGAAAGCTAGTCATCAGATGGAAAAATTCTTTCAAATTTTCCAAGAACTTCACTTTGACATAAGCTTCGCGGATGCCATCATGTTGATGCCCAAGTTTGCATCTACTCTGAAACACATGTTGAGCAACAAGGAAAAGCTGTTTGAAATGGCTAAGACTCCTTTGAACGAGAATTGCTCAGCAGTCTTGTTAAAGAAGCTTCCCGAGAAGCTAGGAGATCCCGGAAAATTCCTTCTTCCTTGTGTTTTTCCTGGGATGATTGAATGCTTTGCCCTCGCCGATCTTGGTGCAAGCATCAATCTGATGCCTTATTCAGTGTGGAAGAAACTTTCTCTTCCGGAACTTATTCCTACCTGCATGACTCTTGAGCTTGCAGATCGTTCTATATCTCGTCCTCTTGGCATCGCCGAGGATGTATTTGTGAAAGTAGGAAAGTTCCATTTTCCAGTTGACTTTGTGGTTGTTGATTTCGATGCTGATCCTCGGGTTCCCCTCATTGTTGGAAGAGGATTCCTGAGGACGGGCCGTGCTCTTATTGATGTATTTGAGCAAGAAATCACTTTACGTGTGGGTAATGAAGCTGTTACCTTTAACCTCGATCAAACTTCGAGGTACTCCTCAAATTATGACACTGAATCAATTAATCGAGTCGATTTAATTGATATTGCTTCAGAGGAGTACTCTCAAGAGTTTCTTGGTTATCTTCATAATTCTGTGAGTGGAGATTCCACCACATCTTCTCAACCTATCATTGCCGACTCTTCCCCCTCTCTCACTCCGTTTGAGGGAGGTGACTTCCTTCTGGAAGAGATCGATGAATTTCTTGCTACTGATGAATCGATTCCGCCTGGAATTGATGGTGTGTATGATTTGGAGGGGGATATTCTTTATCTTGAGCAATTGCTTAATGAAGATCCATTATCTTCACTCCCTCCGAAAGAGATCACGATTGAGGAAATCAAATCAGTACAAACATCTACTGATGAATTTCCCGAAGTTGAACTCAAGGACCTACCTCCTCATCTCGAGTATGCATTCTTGGAGGGTGATGATAAATTACCCGTCATAATTGCTAAAGACTTGACCGAGGAGGAGAAAACTGCTCTCATAAAGGTCTTGAAGTCGCACAAGCAAGCAATTGCTTGGAAACTCTCCGACATTAAGGGTATCAACCCTGAATTTTGTACTCACAAAATCTTAATGGAGGATGACTTCAAACCAGCAGTCCAACATCAGAGAAGGGTAAATCCTAAGATTCATGAGGTTATCAAACAAGAGGTTCTCAAACTTCTTGATGCCGGTTTGATTTACCCGATCTCCGATAGTCCTTGGGTTAGCCCAATTCATTGCGTTCCAAAAAAGGGTGGCATTACTGTTGTCACGAATGAAGAAAACGAGTTAATTCCAACTCGATTGGTTACGGGATGGCGTGTGTGTATTGACTATCGCAAGTTAAACGAAGCCACTCGTAAAGACCATTTTTCTCTACCCTTCATGGACCAGATGCTTGAGAGATTAGCAGGGAACGAGTACTATTGTTTCCTTGATGGTTTCTCGGGTTACTTTCAGATCCCCATTGATCCGCTGGATCAAGAAAAGACCACATTCACCTGCCCATACGGGACGTTTGCCTATAGACGTATGCCTTTTGGCTTATGTAATGCTCCTGGCACGTTCCAACGATGTATGATGGCCATTTTCCACGACATGATCGGGGAAACTATGGAGGTGTTTATGGATGACTTCTCGGTCATTGGGGACTCGTTTCATACATGTCTCTCCCATTTAGACAAAATGTTAAAACGGTGTGAAGACACCAATCTATGTCTAAACTGGGAGAAGAGCCACTTTATGGTCAAAGAAGGCATAGTCCTTGGCCATAAGATTTCCAAAAACGGGATTGAGGTAGATAGAGCAAAAGTTGATGTTATTGCTAAACTACCTCATCCTACTACCGTCAAAGGTATTAGGAGTTTTCTAGGTCATGCCGGGTTTTATCGTAGATTCATTCAAGATTTCTCTAAAATCGCTCGGCCTATGACCCATCTTCTCGAGAAAGATGCTCCTTTTATCTTCTCTCCTGAGTGCATCGAAGCTTTTGAAACACTAAAGAAAAAGCTTACGGAAGCACCCATTCTAGTTGCCCCCGACTGGGATTTACCCTTCGAGCTCATGTGCGATGCAAGTGATTTTGCTATCGGTGCAGTCTTGGGGCAACGCAAAACCAAACATTTTCAGCCGATCCACTACGCAAGCAAAACTATGACTGAAGCTCAGACCCATTACACCACTACAGAAAAAGAACTATTAGCTGTGGTGTATGCATTTGAGAAGTTTCGGCCATATCTTATATTGACCAAATGCGTGGTGTATACGGATCACTCGGCCCTCAAATATCTCTTTGCAAAACAAGATGCAAAGCCGAGATTGCTCCGTTGGGTTCTCCTCCTACAAGAATTTGATATCATTATTCGTGATAAAAAAGGAGCTGAGAACCTGGCTGCTGATCATCTGTCCCGATTAGAGAACCCTCACCAAAATGTGTTCGAGAAAAAGGAAATAAATGAAACATTTCCTCTCGAAACACTCAATGTGGTTTCTTTTCGTGGAGACTCTTCTACCCCATGGTTTGCTGACTTTGCAAATTACCATGCGGGTAACTTTGTGGTGAAAGGGATGTCGTCCCAACAGAAAAATAAATTCTTTAAAGATGTGAAACATTATTTCTGGGACGACCCCTACTTGTTTAAAATTTGTGCGGATCAAGTCATCCGGCGATGTGTATATGGTCAGGAAGCTATTGACATTCTCAAAGCTTGCCATTCTGGACCTACTGGGGGTCATCATAGCCCCAACTACACCGCCAAGAAGGTGTTTGATTCCGGATTCTATTGGCCCACAATCTACAAGGATGCCCATGAATTCGTCAAAACCTGTGACGCTTGTCAACGTCACGGGAATATCTCACAAAGAAATGAAATGCCGCAAAACGCCATTCAAGTGTGTGAGATTTTTGACATCTGGGGCATTGACTTTATGGGGCCATTTCCTTCTTCTCGCGGTAATAAGTACATACTCGTGGCCGTTGACTACTTGTCAAAATGGGTTGAAGCTAAAGCTTTACCCACCAACGATGCCCGAGTTGTTGTGAAATTCTTGAAATCCTTATTTGCTAGGTTTGGAACTCTACGAGCCATAATCAGTGATCGTGGTACGCATTTCTGCAATGACCAATTTGAAAGAGTCATGCAAAAGTATGGTGTAACTCACCGTACCTCTACTGCGTACCACCCACAAACAAGTGGGCAAGTGGAAGTTTCTAACCGGGGGATAAAAAGAATTCTTGAGAGGACGGTTGGTGAAAACCGTGCCTCTTGGTCGGATAAATTAGATGACGCACTCTGGGCCTTCCGTACAGCTTACAAAACACCCATCGGGTGCACTCCATACAAGCTTGTATACGGAAAGGCGTGTCATCTACCGGTTGAGCTCGAGCACAAGGCATACTGGGCCTTGAAGCATGCCAACTTTGATATTCAGACAGCTGGTGATCACCGGAAAGTTCAAATGAATGAATTAAATGAACTCCGTGATCAAGCTTACGAGAACTCTTTGATCTACAAACAAAAGACAAAGAAGATTCATGACTCAAAAATCAAGAACCGCGTTTTCAACGTTGGGGATCGAGTCCTTCTTTTCAATTCAAGATTGAAGATTTTCTCGGGAAAGCTCAAGTCCCGTTGGTCTGGTCCATTTACTATCGCTAAGGTTTATCCTTATGGTACCATTGAGTTATCTCAACCCGATGGTCCTAATTTTAAAGTGAATGGTCATCGAGTGAAGCATTACTTTGGAGAGGACATTCCCCCTGTGGTTGTCCTGGATTTACAAACTTTCCCCATGAACCAATGAATGCGGGGATCGAGTCAAGCTAGCGACTCGGTAATCAAAAACTGTAGCATGCCATATGGGTTGTCACCCATATTTCTGAGCTGTCTTAAGTTTGTTACGGTTAGCCATTCACAAGTGGCTAGCTTGTGTGACAAAACTTGACAGTTTAGCTTCTTCTTTCTACTTTCTACCACCCTAGTGTGGGGGGGGGGGTTGCCCCACATGTTTTGTATATAAGTCTACAAAAAAAAAAAAAAAAAAAAAAAAAAAAAAAAATCTTCTTTCTAAATAATGGCCGTAGTATTTCCCTTTCACGTTCTTTGTTTCGGCATAACCGCCGGTACTTTGAATATTGAGGGCAATATTCATTTCTAGTGTGGGGGGGAATTCTCACGAATTTTATCATGTATTTATCCACCTAATTCCCCCGTTTTTGGCCAAAATTTTTTTTTGGAGTAAGTGTTTTACACTTTCTCATTTGGTTATCAGTCCGCCATGTCTAATAAACTAAAGGATTGGCTAATCCAGGAGCAAACGGCTCTTGGTAAAGATATCTCAAAACCGTTGACGGCTTGCAATTTGCCCAAAATTGTATGGTATTCAGCTCACCATATCCTAAAAAGTGAAGAGTTGGCTAGCCCGCAAGTTTATGGCTTGTGGTAAAGGCAGTGGAAAAACCATAATTGGTAATCGACTCACCAAAGATAATATTGATAATTTATCTAAGATTTGGCTAGTCCAGAAACAAACGGCTTCTGGTAAAGACAAATCAAATCCGTTGGAAGCTGGTGGTTTGCTCAAAATCACATGGTTATCAGTGTACCATAGTTCTTACTTGAACTGAAACATTTGGCTACTCCAGAAGTAATGGCTTTTGGTAAAGAGATTCAAATCCATTAAGTTTTTCTCAAAAGATTGCTAGGGGCTAGCAATAGTTTAGTGTGGGGGATTGATGAGTGTGTAAATACTCATCATTTTTGGTTTAATCTGAACTACAAAACGTTTAAAAATGCTCAGAAATGCATCAAAATACTGAAAATATCTCAAAAGTGCATTTTATATGTTTCAGATGCAAAATGTTCAAAATCAGATGAAAAACGAGCAAAGTTTGCATAATTGGCAGTTTCAGCCCCCCGACTTTCATAAAATGGCAAAATCAGTCCCTAGGCACTTATTTTATAAGAAAAGTCACCAAAGGTCCTTTTGGAATCATAAATTATCATATTTAGTCCTTTGGTGGAAAGTTCCAAAATATTTGAGAAATTACAGTTTTGGTCCCTGGATTTTTAAAATGATCATATTTAATCCTTGGAATTTCAAAAGTGTCAAAATTAGCCCTTGGAATAGTAGAGGTTGGCAAAACAAGCCCTTGGATTACTCTTCATAATTTACAAATTTGGTCCCTTGGTTTTGTGGAATTACACTTTTGGTCCTTGTGTTATTACTCATCCAAACGAACCCTTGTTATTATACCAAGCCCAATCCAATCCCTTGGCCCAATCTTTTACCCGGTCCAGCCAACCCATAACCCGAAACCAAAACCACCACGGTTTAAAATAAACCGCCAAACAATCCGCCCCTTTTCCCTGTCTTCCCCGACATCTTTGTCTGCAACTAGCCACCAACATCCACCCTACTCCACTCTTTGTCTCCCCCCTCCTCACCAACCCTTCAAATGCATTAAATGCGCCCCTTCCCTGTCCAAGATATCAAGACCAGTTTTGGCGCCAAAACCATCAAACGGCCAAGATTGATTCCAAAGCAATCCAATGGCCAGGAAACAACTGGGATGTGATCAGAGGAGTGAGAAAAGAGTTTTGGATTATAAAAGAAGCCAAGAGGATGCAACAAGGAGAGTAGTTAGTTTTAATTTCACAATGTATGTCGTTTTTAATCTTATTATGTCTTAATTAGTTTCTCAGTTGAATTTTCAAGCTCTTTTGTACTAAACTTAGTTGTTTCATTGTATTAAAACTCTTATCAAGTTTCAATTCAAGTCTTGGTTCATATTTCATATTTCTTGTCCACTGTGGCAAATTGGAGTTTCAGTTTCTTATGTTCACATTTCTAGTAGCTTATTTATAAGCTCACATAAGTTTATACAAGCTTATTATAGCTTTGTGTGAGCTTAAAATTAAGTTTTAAGCTATTTTGGAATCTGGTCAACAAAAGTCAACTTGGAGCAAAAATTGATGCAGGAATGATATGGGTTGGTTCAGAACTTGAAATGGGTAGATTTGGAAGCAATGGGTTGGATAATATAGGTTAGTGTTCTTGGTTTCACTGTTTTCAAGCCATAGTGGCTTTGGACCATTTGTAAGTCACTTTAAAGTTCTTAAGCATAATCTGTTCCTGTAATTATAAGTAGCTAAAACCTGTTTAAACAGTAGTATTAGGGGTATTTAAACTTAGATTGATCATAGTTACATGTTGGATTAGTAGTTAGATTAGTTTCATTTGCTAAACAGTCAAATTAAGGAGTGTTTGGTTTTGTTGCTTAAACTGCATTTGAGGTTAGCTCAGTGGATAAGGTCTGTTGGATCATGCTTGTTTAGCTTCTTTTGATTCATACCTGTCTTAAAAACTGCACTTGTAACTTCAAAAGTCAAAACATCATAGTAATCTGTCTTACTGCTTGTCTGTTGGAGTTTTAAAGGAGCAAAAACTTGTTCTGTGTTAAGATTACATAGGGATTACTTGCAGTAGTGTCATAACATCATAATATAACATAATCAGTCCTCAAATAGGTTTCAAATTTCATTTTGGTCAAATCTTCATAACTGTTATCAAAAGTCAAATTGGCAAAGTCTGTTTTGAGCCCAATTGCAAGGAATTTTCATGAGATCATCTTTGAGCCAATTTCAGTGAAATTTAGCATTTTAAAAACTTCAGCTGGTGTCCTTTCTTATTAGCATTTTTGTAGAATTTTACCAATTTTTTATAAGCTCCATAACTGCTTGTCTTTTAGGCCCTAACTGCCCTGTTCATAAGCTCAGCTTAAACTGAGTTTTCCTCAGTTTTGTGCAGGCTTGCACAGGGCTCATTAGAGCTACCCTAGGTCTGATTTTTGGTTTGCTAGTTCTTAGCCAGGTCCTTTCCAAGTTCCAATTGCTAGTTTTCAGTTTGAGCTTAATTTGTAGCTTGTGCTTGTGCCCAAAGTAGGCACCTAGAAACTGTTTTTAGCTTATTCTCAAATCATCAAATCTGTGCTAGTTTGTAATTCAGAGGCTATATCTTGTTGATTTAAGTTGCATTTTGGTTCTTTTAGTATTTCATAACTTCTGTAAACAGTTGGTGGCTTATTGAGGTGTTTGGCTTATTCAAAGTGCTTATCTATAAGCACTTATCATAGCAGTTGCATAATTCTCCACATAAGCACTTGTTTTTCCATTTTTCCTAGATTCAGTACATTATTTTAAGCTTATCTTGAAATTTTCAGATTTTTCTAAGTTGGTTTGCTATTTTTCTGCATTTAAATTAATTTTTAGGCCTTTTTATTTAGCTTTAAATACCATTAATTAAGAAAAGCTTCAAAAAAATAATTTTTCATTTTTCTTAGGTTTAGATAAATATAAAAAGTAAAAAAGGTAATTTTCCAGATTTTTCATAGTTTATTTTGTAATTTTTAGCAATTTAATTAGTTTTTAATAGTTTTTAATTCCTAGAAAATCCAAAAATAATCAGAAAAATACAAAAATAGTTTTGAAAATTCTATTTTGATATTTTAGATTTTTCTAAGTCAAAATTTTATTTTTCTAGTTTTATTTCACATTTTCTTGTATCTTAGGTAATTATTTAATAGTTAAAAATAGTTTTTAATTAATAATAATTAGGTAATTAGTCATAAAAATAATTTTCTCTTTCTAATAATTTTCTTTTATCATTAGGATTGTAAAAATATCATTTTCATATTTTTAGGGTTAATATTGTGTAAGTTTCACATTTTTATTTGTACGTCGCGTAGTTTTTAATTTCAGTTTTATAAAAACATAAAAACAAAAACATCATTTTGCAAATAGTGATAGCGTTTATTTAATAGTTTTTATCTTTTAAATTTTCTTTAATTTGAATTTAAGCCTCTGTATTTGTTTGATAGTTCTGTAGTTATAATAATCTCAAACCCTATTTTCCGTTCAAATCTCTCGATCACTATACGTTGGGTGATCCATTGCATAGCTCGCTGGGACATAACGACCCGGGGAAACACTATACTCCCCAGATCTTCATTGCATTCGTGCTTAAGCAGTTTTAAGCTGATTACGGTCGGCCATTCACAAGTGGCCGGCTTGAGTGATTTAGCTTGACTGTTTGGCACGCATCACTCATACCAATATCACATACATCACTCGAATTCAGTCTATTCACCTTCATCAGTCCGATACAACCAAAACCAAAACCAACTCCAACATATCCCAAACTATCTCAACTCCATCTCATCTATCAACTGAAAAAATAAAAATGATAGATCTCAGATTCTAATTCAATTTTTTGCAATCCTTTATCAATTGTTTCACTTGAATTATTATCATCATCGATCCATGTGGAGATATCCTCCTTTTTGATATCCGAATACTACTAAAAAATGACCGAGACCTCAGTCTCAATCATTCTCTTTGTTCGGTTGTAATGATAAACACTAATTGAAACCTACCCGAGACCCTTGGATCTTGATGTCACGTGTATGATGTCTTGAGTCGATTGAAGCATACAACGAAAACTTTCAGTCAGGGTATGGTTTAAGATCAAGTATTTTTCGGATGTAGATGAGCTGAGGAGTTAGATGAGAAGAGAGATGTCTTTGCGTTTTTTTCTCATATCTTGAGAGAGAAAATATGTTGGTAGGCGTTATACTTGTGATATATGTGTTTATGTTTAGGTCAACTTGTATGTGGGAGTATTTTATAACTGGACACTAAGATTGGATCGGGTATTAATTTGATGGACCAGGAGCTGTGGACAAATTGTTATGGACTTGGGCTGCTCATGTTACACTTTCAATTGGACTGGACCAAGTATGCTATTTTCTTGGACTAACAAGGTGGGACGCATAGATGGATAACATAAAAATTGCTATCAAATTTTGTGTTACAAAATTATTAGATACAATTTTTAATATTGGAAAACCGAGTGGTATTTTTGGTATGGTATATAATTTTCACGGAGGATACAATATTCACGGCTTGAACGAAATTTGAAAAATGACTACGGAGTTTTTGTACGGTATTATTGACGAGAAATTGACGTGACATTTCACGGGTGGACTTCTTTATCTTTGAGATGATGGTTGGTTGGATGCATGTCTCAAGATAACTTGTTGAAGCACATTATGAAATTTGACAATCTGGTTATAACTGATGTAAGGAGTTACGTTGTAGTGCTCACAGTGTGTAACCATCACTTTAAGGAGTTACGTTGTAGTGCTCAGTGTCACACGGCGTTGTGGATTGTTCCAAAATTTAGAACAAGCAGTAAGTCACAAAGTTGGGATGTTTACTTCCTTTTCAAGTTAGTCGTATTGGATTTTCTCCATATGTGGTCATTACTATTAGCCGGTGAATTAAAAGGAGGTTCAACTTTCAGGTTGGTTTGAGAGAATCGAATTATTGAGAGTATTTTTGCGACATATTCTCATAGAATTTTGATCAAGCTATGATGTTAATATTGCATCAAGAAGGTAATACGGCATGTACGCAACATTATGATGATTCCGATAGCTCGCAACCATCAGGAGGGAGAAGTTGGTATTTCATCTTCCGTGATTGGATTACGAAGGGATTTGTGCTTAAGACAGAAGAAGGAGAAGTAGTGTGGTGTACATCAGGGCTTTTTACCAACTTGGATGCAATACTAAGTGAGTTATGTTGTTATGATGTTCCCAGAACGACAACCATTGTACGATCAAGAGTTTATTTTCTCCGCTGCGTGTTGGAAGAGTGTTGTCGGTTCAGGAGGGAGCATAGAAAGAAAAAAGGCTCACTAGTTAGGAGGGAGTAATAACCTAACTAGACCGTTACAGTTGAAGTTCAGAGCTACAAGAAGATCAAATGCCGAGGTCATCGGAAGGGAGAACTTCAAGTTTGCCTCAGTATCTAGACTACAGAGACTCTGCGCTTCAAGAAAGTCAACATTGTTCATTACTATTGTAATTTACTTTGTTTTGTATTTATAGGTCTCATTGTAACCATTCACGTGTGACGGTATCTTGGAGGGAGATTGTTAGCCTCGTTTTTTATAAAGATAACGTCACTTACGTGAATTGGACTAGACGCGTAGTATACTTTGCCCTTAGGGACTAGTATCGTTTAAGTGGCAAAGATAGGGCCTATATATACCCCTCATGACTCTCCATGAGGGGTGAGGTGAATCATTTGGTCATTTGTATTGTGTGTTTTATTAATAAAAGTTCCATTGTTTTCTCCTCCCTCTCTCTAGTTTCTCTCACTAAAAAGATGAATACTTTCATCTTCTTTCACCAACCCCGACCTCCTAAACCACATAAATCTATATGTTAAACGGTCGTAACATGGAGGATTTGTGAATAAAGTTTGTAAAGTCGGGAATTGAGGATAACAAGCTTGAGCCTGCAATGCTAATTGTTGATTGTTCAGAAGTGAAGGTGAAACAGGTTATCCAGGATAACCCTTTCTTTGTCAACTTCATTTTGATGAGGCTTCAAATAGTCGTACAACAATCCGTATGTAGCATGATGAAGATTCTTTGCTTGACGGATGAAGATGACATACTTTTCCCAATCAGGACCAAGACTACTCAGGAACTTAGTGTTGACTGCAATTCTTGGCATAATTATGTTGTGTTTGTCCAAGTCATTGATGATGTCTGAAACTCGATGATGATATGACTCTAATGTCTCCCCGGGTTCAATCATGAAGTGTTCATAAGCCAAGTAGATTTTGGATTCCATGTCTTCTTGATTGAGTTCAGTGCCTTCCATAAGAAGATGAATATGTTCCCACATTGCTTTAGCAGTTTTTTGAGCATCAACACTTCGAAGGATCGGATTGGGTAATCCCAAAAGGATGTATTGCATTGCTAGCTCATCGACTTCGAAATGTAGAAGTTCATCAGCTGTGAGGTCAGAAAGAGTTGCAATGTTGGTGACATCACCTCTTGGTGGAGTAGCATTTGGATCTCCGGGTGTAATGACAGTAGGCATCTGAAATGGACCTTCCATGATGACCTTCTTTAATAACTTTTCATGTGGCTTCTTTAGATCACAGAACCTAAAGAACCTTATCACCCATTGATCATAGTTTCCGGGAGTGAGCATTGGAGGTCTATCAAGTGATCCAGCTTCATGTATGGATTGTTGGCTACTTAGAGCTTCACACATCTTTCCAAACCAAGACGGTTCCTTCATAGTATTCCTGGACGGATGTTGATTGTGAATGTTTGTGTAAGGTTGTACTTGAAGACTTGGTGGTGGTTGAACCATTTGTGGTGGAATTGCTCCTTGTTGTGGAAAATGTTGTTGTTGAAATTGTTGCTGATAAACTTGTTGTTGTAGATTGAATTGTTGTTGTTGTTGACTGAGTTGTTGTTGTTGTTGTTGAGGATACACATGAGGAAAGTAGTTAGAGTATGGTGGTTGAGATATCTTGAAACTTGTGCTGATGATGGATCTTTGTAGTCGAATGAAACTTTGTTGATGAAGAGTCCTTAGGCGTAGAAACCAAGCTTAGGCAAAGTAAAAACTTAGGCGTAAAAATACCAAACTTACGCGTAAGAAGAATTCTTACGCGTAGGAGTAGCTTACGCGTAGGGTTAGTTAAACCTTAGGTTATGCGTAAACTAAAGACTTAGCAGTAAGAAACTTATGCGTAAGTTTTCCTTAGGCGTAAGACGTGCTTATGCGTAGAAAAATGCTTAGGCGTAAGATTTTTTACTCGTAAGCGTTTATGCTTAGGCGTAAAACTAGGGTTTTGCCCAAAAATCCTTTACACTAATCTCAGTGTAAAAGATATCCAAAATCGAAGTGTAAACCAAGAAAACTGAAGATCAAACCACGGATAACTTACGCGTAAGATTAGGGTTTGCTTACGCTTAGGATTTTCCAAAACTGAGTTTTATGCCCAAAGATGTTTCTAAACCAGATTTTTGTGATGAAACAGCTTCAATATCACCAAAATAACACAAAAGTATGAAACTTGATGATCCAAAACTTTTAAACACGTTACGCGTAGAAATATCCACACATTTAAAACCAAGCTTAAAAACAATGATCTACACGTAAAGTTTGAAACTTTTTTCCAAAAACTTAAACTTTAACACCTAATAACCTTGAAAGTACAAGAATCTTGGATTTGAAAGTGTAAAAAATGAGTTTTTATGCGAGTAAAAGTTTGCAAACCGAGTATTACGCGTAACACACAAAACTTCAAAAAAAAAACAAAATCGTTTCACCCAACTATTTGGCGATTGATACCACTGTTAGGTCATCATATTAGTAACACAAGCATCAATATAAGAAGTAGAGATAAGAGATGATCGGATGAACAAACACACATACACACGTATGAAATATGAGAAGAGTTATCCGTAAGGATATGTGTGAATTGAACAACCAACCATCTAAGGATGGTTTACATGAAGTATATATAGGAGGGAACTAAAGCAACATGCAAGTTCCCTTCCTTTCCCTTATTGGGATTTGCATAGGCTCATGGGCTTTCTACATGAGCCTAGCCTTGATAACTAACATAAAAGCCATAATTAAGCTAACTATTACATATTAATTACTAACACTTGAATTCTAGTTTAGGAGTGATTCCAACACATATACACAATCAATTGAAGACATAATTAAATTAATGAAGTAAAACACTTATCTTGATGTAAGATAGGGTATGGAACCCTAAAATACTGTACAAGACAGCCTTGGTTCGGTTTAGGTTTTTACTCTACAAAACTACACACTAAAAACTAAAAAATTCGGATTCTATATATAAGGTTACAACTGCGACGGCGTCACCCTTTAATTTGTGACGACGTCGGGTCGCTGTCATTAGGGTTTCATTTTGGCCACGTTATCATTGTGACGGCGTCACCTTATGTCCGTGACGCCATCGCCTTGAGTCTCTGACGCCGTTTGGATCAAATCTAGGTCATCTGAGCTGCGACGCCCTACTCTTTTAAAACCTGATGCCGTCACTTGAAAATAAGCAATTTGGCTACTGTATCGTCACAAAGCTTGTTCCGACGGCGTCACAAGTATAACCTGACACCGTCCCCTTTCAATTCAGCAGCTTGAGTGTTTCGATTCTTGACTTTGGCCATTTTCTTCGTATATTCGCGCTTTTTCGTCCGAATAAGTGTCATTCCAGCAATTTGCCTTCAAGAGACCTAAAAAGTGAAAAGGAACGATATTAAGTAATAACGGATACAAAAGTGATCAATTAAGGGCTTAAACGACCCCTCAAAAAGGTACATTTTAAAACCTTATCAAATATCCCTACACTTGGTATTTGCTTGTCCTCAAGCAAATGTGTTTTTAGCCAATTGATTTATAAATTAGGGGTCATGAAGCATTAGTTTAAAACGATCCATAACACATATAAGCCCCGCAAAAGTCAAAACAAGCACGGAAATTACATACTAGCACCTCACATGGGGTGTTTGGATACTCACATCTCTCGGGTGTATAAGAAATATAACAAGTTGGAAATGGAAGATAAACACTCATTAACCGGTCCTAGTACATAGATTACCATAGACTTGAGACTAGATCAAACCTCCATCGCTTTGGCGTAAGCACCTAGGAAATACTATCCAAGAGGTCTTTTAAAGGGTTGTAACGTTAGGCTTACGGTAGGGAAACAAAGGGTTTGGTGGGATAGGCTATTTAGTGGTGGCAAGTCAAAAATCTTTATGTTACAAGCATGCGAAGAATGGCGTTGCTAAGCCAAGACTCGACACTCTAAACTCTAGATAAATTGAAATAAACAAACATAAATTTAAAGATAGATGTAGGATGGTAGCCCGTATGTTTTTTTAATTTTTTTTTCAACACTCTATTTTTTTTTCTTTTTCTCTTTTTTCTATTTTTTTCGATTTTTTTTTCATACACTTTTACTCTACCATCCTCTACGATAATATCAAAATAATAGGGATTTATAGGCACATCCTTACACTTGAGTATTTATTACTCTAACACTAATTTGACCCGAATTGAAAAGATCAAAACACTTGGAGTACATTATTACGCAAATAAAAGGAATTTGAATTTAACGTTCCCTTCCCGTCATTTCATAAAATTTAACTTTTCCCATGAGTCCCAATTGTCCCAAAACTATGTACAAAAGAATATGACTCTGCTTAGCAACTTATGCAAGCAACAAGATAATTGAACTAAGGGTTTAGTGTGATAACAATAATGCACTAAAAGTGAGTGCATACAAGGTAGGCTAAGGCGATTTGGGTGTACATTTGGGGGTGGATTGTAAACAATGCTCTTCATTGATATTCCGGAAAACCGAAACATCACGAGAACCGCGAAAAGGATAGGCTCTGAGGGGTTAACTAGGGGTATCGTGTACTAAAGATGAGTACAACGCAAGGGTGTGGGGGAATTACTCAACCGATGTGGAAGAAGTAATTATATTACAGGTATCAAACAAGGGTTATCCTAATGCCTCTTATCATTTAGTTATTCCTAACTACACAAGTGTAGTCTTACTAGCGATCTCGGAATGCATCACAAAACAAGTTATAGAATCTATTATACTACCGGTTCACACTCTAAGCATTAAAGATGAATGCTTTAATTCCTACAAATCTAAGGGCGATCCTCACATTTTGGGTGGGATTTAAGTGGTAAAGGGTTTTTGTGCTAGTCATATAACTTTCTATCTATGAGATGCTTTATTAAGACTAATGGTCCACTCCTACATGTCATGAAAAATTTTAAATTTGGTGCCAAATTACCCTAACCGATATTTCTCATGGTTTGTTACACAAATGAAATTGGACAAGGCAAATAGTCAAGGATAAGCATAGTTTCAAAGTTCCCGTTTTATTTTCCCTCCCTACACTTAAACTGAACATTGTCCCCAATGTTCCCCGAAAGTATCAAAGTTATGATAATGGAAGGTAATTAAAGACGAAATAAACTAATACTCCCCTGATTAGCTCGGTAGGATCTGTGTAAAATGGTGGTTACATCTTTCTTCAAGAAGAACGTTTGCGTTAAAAGCTCCTTCTCATCTTATGTATCTTCTTTTTGGTAAATTAAACCTGCACACTTGAAGAAAACAAACGAAACCTTCGCGTAAAATCGGCGGTAACAATATATATAAGACTCTACAAAACTAGGATATAATGCTTGTGGAATGGATGTTTACAGATTTTCTGGAAAATTAAGACCTGAAAAATTCCAAAAATTTATAAGTAGTTCAGAAAACGAGAAAAAGTCATAACTTTAGAATCTGGAAAAAATTCTGGAACATTTACATCTTTAGAATCTGGAAAAATTTCCTGCAAAACATCCATTATGACTCGATACAAGCATTTGACTCGAACAAACACACATGTATATCTTTTAATTAATTGTAATTCTCATGTTTACATTTCTTTTGAAAACGTGTGTAATCCTCCCTACACTTATCCTTTATGTAAAATACCTTTATATGTAATTAAGACTAAGTTAAAGACAAAATAAAGCATTTTTACAAATTTAAACATGAGAATAAACAATAAATAAAAGATACACGACACACAAACAAGCAAACAATTAAGCATGGGTTGCCTCCCACGAAGCGCTTTTCTTTATTTATGAGTCTTGTAGCTAGACTCGAAGTCGTGCCCCTACGTGACTTCATTACCGTCACCTTCTTCCTCATGACGGTCTCTATTGGGGGATTCCATGTTGTAAAAGTGCCCAATGATGCACCTTTCTAAGAGGTCGTCCTCTCCCCACTCGGTTCTATATTCCGGTCCTAAGTTCAAGCAATCCTTATAGAATCCGAAAATTTTATTCATCACATAATCAACTCCCTTCTCCTTATCTTCCTCATTCCTATAGTAGACCGATAGCTTAAGTTCTTTTTCATCATTGGATAGTGATGAAAATTTTTCAATCTTAAAGGGCATTTGGTAGGCTACATCATCGGTCTCATCCTTGAATCTAACTATTCCCAACGACGGATCATAAGTCATCCCGGTGTTTTCTATGAAAGGCTTTCCTAGAATAACGTGGGACAAGCTAGGATCTATGGCCGTACTAATGTCGTTCACAATTATGAAATCCCTAGGAAACGTGAAACTACCTACATACACGGGCAATCCCTTAACTCTACCAAGAAAATTACAACTAACCCTCGGATTATCGGGATCTTGCCTAGTTGGGATAGGCTTCTTCATTACCCACTTATAGTAGGTGCTAGTCATTATGTTTATTGGGGACTTGCGGTCAATGTAGGCCTTTGCCACGAAAAGGTGTCCTATGCAACATGGTATGTTAAGATTCCAAGGGTTCCCAAACTTGATCCTAGGGCTTCTCCTAACATACATGTGACGGAGGTCACGTACTAAGTGTGGGTGGCGAGATAGTTCTTCTTCCGTAGGAAACTTATTGAAATAGTCATTGTCTACTTCATCTACTTCCTCGGTTGTTTCATTCATAGGTGTCTCACTAACCTCAAGTATTGTTTCATGGTTCGCTTCGTCATTTATTCTATTAGGTTTCACTAAGGTGATGGTATTGACGAATTGAACATGCTTAGCTAACTTACTTGGGTCCTTAATCTCAACACCAGAAGCTTCGGGAGTTGAGATAGCATTAACCTTCCTATCACTATTGGTCATGGCTTTTAAGAGGTTATCTATCTTCCTATCCATCTCGGCTTGTTGTTGGTTAAAACGGTCCGAGAGCTTAGCTATTTGAGCTTCTTGGGATGCGACTAGGCTTTGCAACATCCCTTCTATGTTTTGTTGGCTAGGGCCATGAGATGGGGGCCACGAGAAATCATTAGATGTGAATTCTTTGGTTTGTCCCCAATAAAAGTCGGGCTTGCCCTTCCATGCTTCTCGGGCGTCATTAAAAGTCCTAGGTTCGGGTGTTGTAGGGAATCTTCCTACCGTTCCATTGGTACACGAGGATGCGTAGTCAACGGAAGCTTGTTCGGGGATTCTTGTGCAAGCACGAGTGTTATGAGGGCCACTACATTGCTCACACAAGGAAGAAACTTTGTTCACTTGGCGTGAAGACTTAGGATTTTCGTAGGAGCTCATTAGGAATTTAACTTGATCTTCAAGCTCGAGCATCCTACGGTCCAATGGTTGTGAGTCAAGGGGAGGCAAGGAGATTGCCTTTACGGTTTTGGGCAACTCACGGGGGTCATTCCAACTTTCGTTGTCATAGAGAGCAAGGTCCTCTATTATACCCCACGATTTTCCGCGGTGAGATCACTAAGTTTTCCACCGGTCGCTTGGTCAATGGATCGCTTAGTGGGGAAATTGACATGATTGTAGAAGATTTGGACTTGAAGCCAAAGATCAATGCCGTGATGAGGGACTCTATGGAGTAAGTCCTTAAATCGAGTCCATGTTTCGTAGAGAGATTCACCTTGATGTTGTTGGAACATCAAGATATCATTCCTAAGCTTAGTAGTTCTCCCCGGTGGGAAAAATTGAGCAAGGAAATGAGAGGTGAGATCATCCCAACTTGAGATCGAGCCAGCGGGAAGTCGCTCAAGCCAATTACTAGCTTGATCCCGTAGAGAGAATTGGAAGAGACGCAGATGCGTGGTCTCCCGAGTAGTAGCATCGTGGTCGATGGAATCGACAATTTTAAGGAAATCCTTAAGATGCTGATTAGGATCTTCAGAACGAAGTCCATAGAATGCACATCCGTTTTGCACCAACCGGATGGTGTCGGATCGCAGGGCCGTAGTTTGAGCTTGGTCGGGAAGCTCAATGGTGTTCCTATAGCCTAGGTGGCTTGGTCTCGAGTATTCACCAAGAGTACGGCCTCTTGGCGGGTCATTTGGTGGTGGGTTGATGAGTGGTGGTTGGTTATCACCTTCCATGATGAAAAGTGATGGGATCACTAACAAAGGTCACGAAGAAGGGGGATAGACTACGAGGAAGCTAAAAATGGGAAAAAAGTTTACTTGATAGGAATCAAGCAAAGAAACCTAAACGAGGTAGAAATTTAACTAGCTATTATATTCCCCGGCAGCGGCGCCAAAAACTTGATACGCTTACACAGCGTGTTCGGCGTCAAAGGAACTTCCTTTTCGTCGAGCAAGTTTTTCAACACCCTAGGCAGTGAACCTAATCGTTGTAGTGTAGTATTAGGGTAAGCCACGGGAATTGATATCGTTCTCTAGGGGAATAGGAATGCTAGTGAGAAGTTACTACGCTAAGGTTGGGGTTGAGAAAGATTATTTTTTTTATCTTTTTATATTTTTTTGGAAATGGAAAGGTACGAATCTCGGGGTTTGGATTTGGGGGTTGTTATTTCTACCGATTACTCTACTTATCTAATTAACTAAGCTAGGGTGAGTCTATGTCTATTGTTGTGTGCTCGTATGATGATTAAAAATGTATTTGCTTAGGCTTTATTACTCCCTAGTTATCTCCTATTGATAGTTGAATTGTCACGTCCTTATTCTTAATCGCGTTGTGTCTCTAAGGTCGTAGGGTATGCGTTTATCCCTAACTCTTTGAAGCTACCAAAGGTTAATGACTACAAAATCTGTAGGATTTATAAACTTTAACTCTAAGGTATTCTTTGGATGTATAGCCTACAATTACTCTAGGTGATTATAAACTAAGGTTCAACAAAGATTAATCAAGCATTAACAACACAACGGATGACCTATCGCAATACTAGGTCAATCACAATTAAGATAAGAGACAACCAATCAATATTCAATAACTAAGTTTCATATTATCTAAGCAAACACACAAATAAATTAGCCGGACATGGGGAATATGCAAGCATACACACAATCAATTGAAGACATAATTAAATTATTGAAGTAAAACACTTATCTTGATATAAGATAGGGTATGGAACCCTAAAATACTGTACAAGACAGCCTTGGTTCGGTTTAGGTTTTTACTCCACAAAACTACACACTAAAAACTGAAAAATTCGGATTCTATATATAAGGTTACAACTGCGACGCGTCACCCTTTAATTTGTGACGCCATCGGGTCGCCGTCATTAGGGTTTCGTCTTGGCCACCTTATCATAGTGACGGCGTCACCTTATGTCCGTGACGCCGTCGCCTTGAGTCTCTGACACCGTCTGGATCAAATCTAGGCCGTTTGAGCTGCGACGCCCTACTCTTTTAAAACCTGATGCCGTCACTTGAAAATAAGCAATTTGGCTACTATATCGTCACAAAGCTTGTTCCAACGGCGTCACAAGTATAATCTGACGCTGTCCCCTTTCAATTCAGCAGCTTGAGTGTCTCGATTCTTGACTTTGGCCATTTTCTTCGTATATTCGCGCCTTTTCGTCCGAATAAGTGTCATTCCAGAAATTTGCTTTCAAGAGACCTAAAAAGTGAAAAGCAACGATATTAAGTAATAACGGATACAAAAGTGATCAATAAAGGGCTTAAACGACCCCTCAAAAAGGTACATTTTAAAACCTTATCATTAAATAATAAAAGAAATCCTCATCAACTATGACATCGGTAAGCAAAGTACACTTAGACCTCTAGTTTTGCGCTAAACTAGAGGTTCTCACCGCTTCTAACAAAGGCAACCGATTCAAAATGTTACTGATCACTATATTTGGCATGTTGCTAATACGATCGATAGACATGGTATTGTTGGAAGTTAGGTTGATCTTTTGAGTTATGGAAATGAGGATTTAGATTCGGATTTTGATTTTCAGTTGATCGTTTCTGGATAATGGTGTTATTATGATTGGTAAAGTTGTTTGTTGGGTGGGTGTATTGGTTCGCGCGAAATTAAATGCTAGCGTATCAGGGAAGAAACGGCTAGTAAGAATAATCACATTTGGTCCTTAGGTTGAAGGTTGGGTTAAAATTGTGAATGGTCTATTATACCCTCGAAGTAAAGCCATAAAATTCATGTTGACTATGGCAATCCTGGTCAAGGGACTAGTCTATAGTATAAAACACAAGTTTTGGACCTCCAACGATGATAACGCTAACTTTGTCCCATCACGATGCGCATGAACTATAACACCCTGAAAACCGGACCTAAGTGTTTTATTATAAGAATGCCATTTGAATTGTTGACCATGAATTCTATAAGTTCAAAGGACTTACGGATTGGTTAGTCAAACCCGATAGTCAATATATAAGTATTAATGTTATGTGAATGGTTATAGAAAATATGATGTGTCACATTTATAAGGAAAAGGTACTTAAGGGACCTAAGTTGCCAAGTTCTAAATGTGTTAATAAGTGTTTGTGGCTAAAATGTAATGAAATGGTACTTGAGGGACCTATTGTGCCAATTTGGCAAACTCACCTCCTACAATAATCTGGATACTTCAACTAGTATCATAAGATTTCTAGAAGATATGTGTGTGAGTTGGGTATGTCGAACCAGGAGGAAAAGATGAGGAGACTATCATGTCTTGATGGTCAAATTGAAGAAGGATTAATGGTCTAATACTACTAATGTGTCCCTAGTCATAATCCTTATGAAAGTAAGTAACTTCAATTATGTTGAATTAATGATTTAAGAGTTAGGGTTCTTGTACCCAAATTGGGGGTTTTGGGTAATTATGGTTTTAAGATCAAATTGAAGTGTTATTGTGTTATTGGGTGAAGACCCTTTAATTGAATTGAAGGCAACGAGTAATTTTGGATGTGATCATGTTATCATCATTTGGTTGATTAAAAGGGTTATAGTAATTTATTATGGGTAAAAGTTGGGTAATTTATTAGTTGGATCATCATATAATCAAGATATGATTATATGATGATTAGAGGTTAGTTATGTTAGCCATGGTTATAGTTATTTGATTATGTACTAAGTGCATGTTATAATTATGTGGTTAAGATGTTAGCTATGGAAAGTAATGGATGATGATATTGATGAAGATGGTGGTGATATAGTGATAGCTTAGCTTGGATGCTAAGGTAAGTAATTCGGTTACTATATGCTTAATGTGGAAGTTATTAAATGATGTGATTATGATTGTTCTAGTTGTGACTTGAAGATTGGTTAAATGCATGTTTTAGAGTTTGTTGGATCATGATAAGATTAAGGTATGTGTTGTGTGCTTTATGTGTTAAATGTGTTATAGCTTGTGTGTTATAGAGCTGCTTTGTGATGCATATTTGATAATGGAAGCCTTAGCATGTATTAGCCAATTACTTACTAAGCGTTTTCGCTTACGTTATAGTTGACTACATTTTGTAGGTTCTCTTGTATTGAAGATGATAAGGTTTGTCCTTTGGAGCATGGCTAAACCATGGATTAGTTGTGAAGAATGGGAATGTAGTAAGAAAGCTAGGAGTTAGGTAAATGTACCGAGCTCTTTGTCAAAGTTGTTCTCCAGGAGTTTTAAATGGTTTAAATATTTGTAATGTCAAGTCTTTGGAATGGTTTAAGAATCATTTTACAGGTCTCAAAGCATGTTAAAGAGTTGTATTTAAGTGGTGTATGCAAACGGGTTAAAACGGGTGTTTGGCATAACACACGTTACTTTGTAAAGCACGTTTTCGCGGGTCATTATGACCATGTTTATACACATATTGGATGTTTATAATGTTCCAATGATTTCTGGAAGTTTTGGTACTATGTCATGTTATAGAAGTCGTTTTCCGAAAAATGGGTTAAAATATGTAACTTACAGAAAATCTGCAGGAAAAAGGTCTATTTTAGACTCAGATGAGTCATTTTTAGAGTAACATAAAATGGGTCTATTTTAGAAATAAATGAGTCTATTTTATATGCAAATGGGTCTATTTTAGAGTGAAGGGAAAATGGGACTACTTTAGACTATAAATGGGTCTGGTTTAGACTAATACTACCTTTAAAGGATTCTGCACAAAATGGGTCCATTTTAGAGGTAAATGAGTCACTTTTAGAGTACCAAGAAAATGGGGCCATAATAGATGTAAATGGGTCTATTTCAAGGATCTACAGGAAATGAGTCTTTTTTCAAAATATAAAAGGGTCTATTTTAGACTAATACCATTAAGTGTTAAAAAAAAAAAAAAAAAAAAAAAAATGAGTCGAAAGAGGGGCGTAACATGAACAAGTTTAGGGACCAACGATGTATTTTAGTCTAATAAAAAAGTGACAATAGCTAAATTAAAACAAAGTTGATTCCTATTACATGATTTAGACCCTATTGTCACGGACTTGTCTCTACAAGGTCTCCCGTGCGGCACTTAGTCTCGACTAACTTCAGCCTTGCTCGAATACTCAACGATGTATGCAACGAAAGTAAACTTCAAAGAGAGGAACAAGTGGAATATAAAGAACACTTTGTATTACTAGAGAGCTTTACAAGTTTTGATTACAAGAGAACTTCTTGGATGCCATCTACAAATGAGACTACTCCTATTTATACTACTCTATACAAGTTTCTACACCATTCCATGGTAGGAAGATTCTAGGACTTCCATGAGCTTCTAGGGCTTCCATGATATTCTAGAGTCCCCTACATCTTCCAACACTTTCCAACATATTCCAAAGGCTTCCAAGATTACCCAAGATCTTCCAAGAGAAGTGTGGAACAATCCGGAATCCCGAACATACTTGAAAATGATCACTACGAATAGGCGGGTCATGACACTATGATGATATATGATATATTCTCATCCCATCGTAATAAAAAATCAATCCAAAACCCAAAACCATAAACAAAGAAAAAGTCATGGCAAAAAGCCAAAGACACCTCCATAATTAAATGAGCTTTGATACATGGGCCTTTAAAGAGGCCTAAAAAGAGACTTAATGCATAAATGAATTGTACAGGTGTGCATTAAGTCTTTTTAGGTCTATTTAGTTAGGGCCATCAACAGGCATGTGGCCTAGTGGTCAAAGTTTAGGTTGTTAAGCGAGCCACAAGTGAGAGTAGTACCGGGTGGGTGACCTATCGGGAAGTCCTCACTTGTGGTCCACATGCTCTGTTGATATTTGCAATGAGGATTTGAGCCCCTTAGACTAAGCCGCTGGGGGTTCAAATCTGAGCAAGGTCGGGGTTTTCATCCGGACGTTACTCCAGCAAGGAAAACTTGTGTGGAGGCGGTACGGTTTCCTCGCGACACCGAGAGCCATACATCGTGCCAGCGTGGACCCGGTTAAGACAACATAGTCTGGTCGATGTGGTGGTTAGGGCCCCTTGATTTAAGGGGTGGTAAAACCTAAGTTGGAAAGTTACCTGTCAAAAAAAAAAAAAAAAATTTAGTTAGGGCCATTTATCATTTTCGTAATTAAATACGTGGAAATTGCTAACAAATTTCGATAAAGATTCCATACCTTATCGTGCGGCAATAAACAAGGCAACAACGATTCCATCGGAACACGTCTTCTCGTTATCTCCCCTATAAATACAACCCCTAATCCTTCTTTTTTCTTCACAATTCAATCTTGTTTTCACCAAACCCTAATTCCAATCAATTCATTCAAGGTACACATACTTTTCTATGTTTTTTATTTGATAATAATTATAATGGTGCTGTTTTGGATCGGTTCAATTATTATTTAATTTTTTGTTATTGATTGATTTGTCTTCTTTATTCTGCTGTTCCTGTTATTTGATTGGTTTAGGTATGAATTTTTCGTACATGTAATTTTCTTATCAATCTGTTTGGTTTAGGTATTTAATTTTTAAGGTGTTTGTTTCGGCTTATATAGCTGCCGGCGTATGGCTTATTTGATTTTGGGCTTATGTTTTATAAGCTTACTTTTTGTGGCTTATTTTGAATTTTTATGTTATAATAAGTTTATATAGGCCGGAAAGTTTCAAAAAAAGCCGCAAAAAGTGAGCTTATGAAACATAAACCGACTATATAAGCCGAAACAAACACCCCCTTAGACCATGCTCCTAAATGACCTGAATTTTTCAAATATATGTTTAGGCGTCTTATAAGGATCGGATGTTTGCTAATGAATTCTTTGATGTTACAATTTTTTGAAATTTAAGATATTAAAAAAAAATGAATTATGGTTAGCATCATATTAACTTTATATATTCATTCATCTATCATTGATTGATATCTAATTTTTAGGTTGTATATATGACCGGGACTTAGTTGTGATTTTGATTGTAAATTGTCTTGTTGTTCACACTTTTAAACGTGTTTTGTTAATATGCTAAGAATGAGTGATAAGTTATATGCGAATTTTTGTACGTCATACGTGATTGATTATTATCGATTAGGTTTTTTATGATATTATACAATCTGGTCATGTGTGAATTATTTCATTAATTTTACAATCCACTGTTTTTTAGTCTTAATTTGAATTATTGTAGCATCATATTAAATCATGTTGCTGTTAAAATGCGTTAGAAATTAATACCATTTACTGCTAATTACTGATCCGTTGAACTTCTTAGTCTGCTTTTTATTTGAATTAGTATTTGTATATACTTTTGTCGGCAATTGTTAATTTCTAATGGCTTGTAATTGGATATATATGTTCTGGTTATTTAATATATATCAGCAATGGTTGTTAATTGGGTTTCTCATGATGCTATTGGTTTTCTGATACACAGATGCAAATCTTTGTTAAGACTCTTACCGGAAAGACGATCACTCTCGAAGTCGAGAGCTCTGACACCATTGACAATGTCAAGGCTAAGATCCAAGACAAAGAGGGTATTCCCCCAGACCAGCAGAGACTCATCTTTGCAGGGAAGCAACTTGAAGATGGCCGTACCTTGGCTGATTACAACATCCAAAAGGAATCCACTCTTCACCTTGTTCTCAGGTTGAGGGGAGGAATGCAAATCTTCGTCAAGACTCTCACTGGCAAGACCATCACTTTGGAAGTCGAAAGCTCTGACACCATCGACAATGTCAAAGCTAAGATTCAAGACAAGGAGGGAATTCCACCAGACCAGCAGAGACTTATCTTTGCCGGAAAGCAGCTTGAGGATGGTCGTACCCTTGCCGACTACAACATCCAGAAGGAGTCAACTCTCCATTTGGTCCTCCGTCTACGTGGTGGTATGCAGATCTTTGTCAAGACATTGACAGGAAAGACCATTACTTTGGAGGTTGAAAGTTCGGACACCATTGACAATGTGAAGGCTAAGATTCAGGATAAGGAGGGGATCCCACCAGACCAGCAGAGGTTGATCTTCGCTGGTAAGCAGCTGGAAGATGGCCGTACCTTGGCAGATTACAATATCCAGAAGGAATCTACCCTTCATCTTGTGTTGAGGTTGAGGGGAGGAATGCAGATCTTCGTGAAGACGTTGACCGGAAAGACCATCACTTTGGAGGTGGAGAGTTCGGATACGATTGATAATGTGAAGGCCAAGATTCAAGACAAGGAGGGAATTCCACCAGACCAGCAGAGGCTTATCTTTGCTGGAAAGCAGTTGGAGGATGGACGCACACTTGCTGATTACAATATTCAGAAGGAGTCCACTCTTCACCTTGTCCTTCGTCTCCGTGGTGGGTTGTAAGTGTCCCTGTTGGTGGTTCTTTGACTATGGATGTTGTTGGACATGGATAATGATAGATTCTGTAATTTTATGGTTTTCATTTATGTTGAATGAATGCGTGCAATAAACAATTATGGTTGATGTGAACATTTTTTTTATCTCAAAAGTTTAAAGGCATTGCGTTAACGCGTATCATTTTGAGTTTTGAGTTATTATGCTTGCTAAAGGGAAGTGTGGATGGAGGCATAACTACATCTTCTTCACCATGCTTGGGTAATGGTTATTTAAAGATGTTGCCGAGGCATTAAAAAAAATGCAACAGCTAAGAATCTGTGATGATTGGTTTTTGTGGTAGGTGATTGGAAACGAAACTGGAATATCTTTGAATGGATGCATCATATTTTTATCGAACTAAAAATTTGATGCATCCCAGTTTCTGTCGTCGACCACAACCCACAAATACAGACCATACCAGATTCTTCACCGCAACATTTTTTTTAGATACCTTGGCCACGTCTTTAACTTACCAAAATTATGCATGGGACTAGTTAATTTTCTTTCCAAACACACCTTCATGAAACCATGGTAGCCGTTGCCAGAATCCTTGTGTGCCACTTGACATCTGCTGCTGAATATATATCATTTCTGCGGCAGGTTCTGATCACACTTCTGTATATGGCATTATAGCTCGCTTGGGAAGGATTGGTTCATTGTGAATTTTTGTTGTATCTTTGACATTGTGTATATCAATCCAAGGGTGTAAGAAGTTCATGTTCATATTTCAGATTCTGTAAGAGTTTGGGATGTTACTTAAGTTGCGGAGCCTGATAGTTCGCCAGAACTTCAAACATGGCACCCTTTGAAGAATAATTAGACTACGGGCCCGACCTCATGGAATATACCGTAATCTGACTGCAAAACCCTAGTCTGAAATCAAAACATAGACTTGGTACTTGGAATGAAGTAAATAATGTTGTTTGTTTGTTTTTTTTTTTTGTGTGTGTGTGTGTGTGTGTGTGTGTGTGTTTTTTTTTTTTTTTTTTTTTTTTTTTTTTTTTTTTCATGTTTGTTCAGTTTTAAATTGACTATTCGTTCCGTTTTTTAAAAGAAAAGGGGGTAGTTAAGAGCATCAATTTCGCCTTTTATATCTTATAGAAAAGAGAGGCTACTAGTTTTGCAAACAATTTGAATCTGCTTTACTTGTAAGTTGTAACAACAAACAACATGACAGATTCTTCACAAGTGCGTTTTTGTTTCAATGCTACTAATACAAGAACTGGATCGTTTTTATAGACTTCTCTCACATAAAAATCTGCTTTACAAAAAACTAGTATCATAACGGGGCTAATCTCCTTTGGCAACAAACAGTACCATCATTCAAGGACAAATCTCCTTTGCCAAAGAAAAAAAAATATATATTACCATATAGTCCACAAAAAGAAAAGAAGAAGAAGGTAAACGATGATGTGTTCTCCCACAGATATTCCTGTTGCCGAGGTAGTTATTGTCATCGAGCCAGAACTCTCAGAAACCGACCATGACAGATTATTTACATTTACGTTTTTGTTTCAATGCTTTAGTCACATCATTAATCTAGCAGCAATACCCGGTAGTTTATTAGCGCCTATGTACCACTTATGGTCTAACTATTACCCGCAAATAGTATTTTCAGAAGAAGGTGTCATCATGCCCCGTTCTGCACTAACCTTTATCATAAGTACTCTGCTTGCTTTGGTAGAAATAAAGTCGCAGGGACAACCTAGATTCCCTTTCGAAACGCACCCTCGTGCCATCATGGTTGCTGTCACCAGTCTTCCTGTGTACGGCTTGGCTTCTGCAGCCGAACTTGGTGTTTCTGCCTCAAGTCTTGATCACACTTCCGTTTATGCCATTATTGCTCGCTTGGTACGGATAGGTTCTTTGTGCATCTTGGTTACATCGTTGGCATGTTTGTTCTACTTTTGATACTTCCATGTTCCTTTCACATCTGTGTATTAGTACAATACAAGAATGCCAGCATGATGTTTTCTGTAATAGCATCTGCAAGATGTTAAGTCCTACCATATTCATATTAAATATGGTGTGTTTTTACCTCTGTAATTTCTCATGTGCATGGACCTCAGATATTGTTCGTTCTTCCATGAAAAGTATATTCAGTATACTCAAGATAAATTGATAAATTTATTTAAGAAGAAAATTTTCTCCTTTGCAGAAAAAGTTGTAAGCGGGGCAAATCCATGTTGACCTGTTAGCTATCTTTTAAATCAACCGATATGAATTTGAAGCATGGCTAAGCGATACGACTCACATTCGGCCTAGTGCCCAGGTGGATTGGCTGATAGTGGGCCAAGAAATATTGAATGGTGATGTGGGCGATAACAATAAAACATAACCAAAATCGGCCATTATAGGTAAATGAGTGAAATGTGAACTTTAAAAGTTACTAATGTAAACACAAAAATCACCATTTTCTAGATGCTGTAGCAATTAAGTCGCATGGAATGATGGATTGCCTTTCTGAACACAACCTCATGACATCATACTCTCTGTTACCAGTCTCCTTGATGCACATCTTGACTTCTGCTGCAGGTTTTGATCACATTTTTGTTTATTGCTCATTTCAGAATATTTGGTTCATTGTGTATTTTGTTGTATGTTTGGCTCATTTCATAATATTTGGTACACAGGTGTGTAAGGAGCTCAGCTTCACATTGGGGGTTTTAGATGTCACTTAAGTTGTGCAGCCAAATGTTTCGCCTGCACTTCAAACAGAGCACCCTGAAAGAATAGTTTAGACTACAGTCCTGTTCCCAATGGAATACACCCTGATCTGACCGTGAACCCTAGTCTGATAGAGATTCTAAAGATGTAAACAAGATGCACAAGGAGCATACCCTTCTGAAATGAGCACTTACAGTAGAAATAAAGGTTGGACTAAGATATGTGTGGCAGAATTCATGAAGTATTCGGTTACAAATGTGAAGCTAAATATTAGTAGCGAGGCAATTTGTTCCATGGCAAACTGTGTGGTACTGTATTTTTCCAAAGGAGATATGCCCGTGAAAGAAAACGAGCACTTACTGTATAAATAAAGGGTGGACTAAGATATGTGTGGCAGAATTCATAAAGTATTCGGTTACAAAATTGAAGCTAAATATTAGTAGCGGGGCAATTTGTTCCTTGGCAAACTGAGTGGTACTATATTTTTCCACATGAGATATGCCCCGAAAGAAAACGAGCACTTACTGTATAAATAGAGGGTGGACTAAGTCTCTAAGATATGTGTGGCAGAATTCATGAAGTATTCCGTTACAAAAGTGAAGCTAAATATTAGGAGCGGGGCAATTTGTTCCTTGGCAAACTGAGTGAAACTATATTTTTCCACAGGAGATATGCCCAGAAAGAAAACAAGCACTTACTGTATAAATAGAGGGTGTACTGAAATATGTGTGGCAGAACTCATGAAGTATTTCGTTACAAAAGTGAAGCTAAATATTAGTAGCGGGGCAATTTGTTCCTTGGCAAACTGAGTGATACTGTATTTTTCCACAGGAGATATGCCCCGAATGGAAACGAGCACTTACTGTATAAACAGAGGGTGGACTAAGATATGTGTGGCAGAATTCATGAAGTATTCGGTTACAAAAGTGAAGCTAAGTATTAGTGGCGGGGCAATTTGTTCCTTTTTTGCCTTTGAAAGAAGTCTATAAATTCCATCAAGTCAACGTATCTGTTTCATTCTCTCATTTTCCACACACCCGTCTCCAAAAACAAGCTGGTCTGAGATGATGCATTCTTCCACAGAAATTCCTGTTGCCAAGGTAGTAATTGTGATTGAGCCAGAACCCACACAAATCAACGATGACAGGTTCTTCACATGGTCGTTTTTATTTCAACACATCGGTTACGTCTTTAGTCTAGAAGCAATACGCGGTGGTTTATTAGCGCCTATGTTTAACTTATGGTCTAACTATTACTTGCAAGTAGTATTTGTGGGAGAAGGTGTCATCATGCCCCGTTCTGCTCTAAACTTTATCATAAGTACTCTGCTTGCTTTTGTAGAAATAAAGTAGCAGGGACAACCTGAATTCCCTTTCGGAACCCACCCTCGTGCCATCATGGTTGCCGTCACCTGTCTCCCTGTATACGGCTTGGTTTCTGCAGCCGAACTTGGTATTTCTGCTTCAGGTCTTGATCACACTTCCATTTATACCATTATTGCTCGCTTGGTACGGATAGGTTCTTTGTGTATCCTTGTTACATCTTTGGCATGTTTGTTCTACCTTTGATACTTCCGTGTTCCTTTCACATCTGTGTATTAGTACCTTATAATAATGCCAGCATGATGTTATCTGCGATGGCACCAGCAAGATGTTAAGTCCTACTGTATTCTTATTAAGCATGGTGTGTTTTTAGTATTGTAATTTCTCATGTGAATGGACCTCAGAAAAAATTCAAGTTGACCTGTTAGCTATTTTTTAGTTCACTAATATGAACTGATAACCATAAAACATAACTGAAATCGGCCAATTATAGGTAAATGATTGATATATGAACTCTTAAAGTTACTATTGTAAACACATAAACCACCACTTACCAATTGTCACGGTATGTGAATCACCATACTTGGTACTCTATCGATGGTTTTGGCAAATATGCTTCTATTTTATATGCGTGATTTTTCATTCTTAATATACGTGATCTTTGCTTTTTGATAGCATGATATCTGTATAACAAAACACACTTGTTTTTTGGTGAAAAGGTGAAAATATATTACTCCAAAACCAATATATACAAGAACATACTATGCAGTTCTAGAGTGTTTGGACAGTCCCCAAAAACACAACTAAACTGCAAACAGAAAATTCATTTTAAGTACTACAAACAAACCACACTTGTTGCGACTCAAGCACATTCTTTACTAAATAGCAGCAAATAACTTTCTTTGACCACATGTTTAATTAAACAATGGTATCTTTATGGGATAAACTATAATTTAACTGATCATTGAGATAATGATTTTCCAGAATTTGAAAGACATATCACTACTTAACATAATGCTGATACCACTAACTGCAACATGTGCCTGTTTAACCCTGTGTCTAGGAAAATGCTCCATTGAGGTTATCCTGCTTTGAGGTGTTTGTATTAAAACTTAATACAGTTTGGTCATCTGGTGCATCAATGTTGGTATGTTCTGAACCATTAAGATGATGCTACTAAGCTAATACGCTGTACTTCCACATCTTAGCATCATGTTGAAACTAAAAGGTCTTCCTAGTTTAGCAAGGCTTAGACTGCGGTAGGTATATAGGAGACCAAAATAAACGGGTCGGGTGGGTTGGTTAACAAGTCAAAATGGGTATTTTTGTAGGAATTAATGGATTGGGTTGACATGTAATTTTTTTCCCTCAAATTTTACAGGCTACACAAAGAAGTCAAATCGCCAATAACGTTTATTGGCTATAAATGAAACAAGTCAAATGGGTCAAACAGCTAGAAAGTGGTCTAAAGTAAGTGTTTTCACATTTTCATAACCTTGAATATCTGTTGATTGTAAAAAGGAAGTACAGATAACAGTGTGCGCATTGCATTAACTGTTCCTTAACTTGCATTCCAGCAGGTAGAACAATATATTGCATTTTCATAAAGAAAATTTTTAATGAATTATAGCATAGCATTTTCATTAAGTTTCTAATTCGAGAATCAATTTAACATCCGAAACAAAGATTTGGTTCTACACTTCAACCCAACATTGAGAATTCTGATCCACCGAGCAGCCCTACAACACAATCGCACATGCAATATGTGAGAGTTATATCGCTTAACACCATGATATGGGGGTATGGGGACACGATTTATCAAAAAGCTGAATCAGTTTTTTCATAAAGGATCTTGGATGTTTAAAAGCCTCAAGAATAAAAAATGTCACTTTCAACTTAATATTAGTTGACCATCATTTGTTTCTATTTCTAGTTTCTTTATATTGGACTTCCTTAGAGACCTTAAAGTACACCTTTAAGTCTTTTATAAGTCGAGACTTCAAAGCCTATAAATAGTTGTGGGGAAAGCCTGTGTGGAGAAACAAAAAGGAACTTTCTGTTTCAACTTCCACTAAATAAAAGGAAAAAACGATAATGATTTCAGCCACCCATGCTCCAGTCCATGAAGAAGTTATCATACTCGATGTTGAACCTGCAGAAACCAACTTCAACACATTACTAACTGTTTCTTCTTTGTTTCAATGGCTCGGCGACACAATTAATGTTGAAGCAATATGCTGTGGTCTAGTAGCACCTCGTGGTCGCATCTGGAATAACCATTACCTTCCAGGAGAATTTGTGGAAGAAGCTGTAGTCATGCCCCCATCCACACTTACCTTTATTATCACTTTTCTACTTGCTTTTGTAGAAATCAAGTCGCAGGGGTATTCTGAATTTCCTTTCCAAACGCACCCTCACTCGATCATGGTTTCTGTAACCAGTCTACTCACGTATGGCCTGGCTTCTGCCATTGAACATGTGGTCATCTATGGTGCAGGCCTTGATCCTACGTCTGATTGTGCCATGATTGCTCACTTGGGAAGGATTGGTTCTTTGTGCATTTTAGTCGGATCTTTGGCATCTTTATTCTATTTTTGATGTTTTCATATATACTATATTTAATATTAATATAATAAAACCTGTTAAGTGCCGGCAGAGTTCCATGGTATTGTTGAAATGAAGGTGTTTTTTACACTTTGTTTTTAGTAGTTTTTGTTGGAATTATATAACATGACAATCATAAATATAAACAATAAACATCAAAGTAAGTGCGGAAGCGTAAAGGATGTATTAACGAATAATTAATTAATCCACAAACTAGCAATTAGGATGAACCCTAATTAGGGTTTATAGGATTATAAGAATTACCCCTTACCGTTTTGTAATTCAATCCAAGATAATAACAAAAGTATGTTATTACTATGTTCTTGTACACACGTACTAAACCGAATTAAAGTAATGCTAGTTTTATCAAACAAAATAACTTGGTTTGTGGAAAAGTAATAGATCGACACACAAAGGTGATGTACGATCGGTTTGGACAAGAAAACACACAAAACAATTTTTAGGGTTTAGCTAATGAGCACAAGAGATGGAAAAACAAGACCCCTAACCTTGTATATATACCCAAGCTAACTTGGTGAACAAGTTGGGTTTGTTTCCTTGTTTCCTTTGGCCGATCGGTTCATGGTATCCCATAGGGATTCCGGAACCTTCCCAACTATTGCAATTTAGTCCTTTTCCAAATACCTTTAACGCCCGTTAGTCCATTACAATAATTACTTAACGTTCGTTAGTTATTTCGTTTAATAAATAAATAAATACAACGTTTATATTTAATTATTTAACTTTAAATTCTCATACGTAAAGTGTGCAATCCCATAGTCTCGAGTTCGATCCTAACTCACGTCTATTAATTTATTGTCCATAAAACCAACAGCTCCCACTTGGACATATCTTAATAGAGTGATCACATTCGGTTAGCGTCTAGCAACACTTCGATGCCTCTAGTACAACTCGAGCAAGGCTCCTGGAAAACCTTTTAATGATTTCTCATTATTATTATCCTTTTGTTTCTAATACCATGTTAAATAAAGATATGGAATTAAGTCATTCTTTATCCAACTATTCTGTTTCTCGTTATAAGTGATTGAGCAAGATTACCAAATCTTCTGAACATATTCAGGGGAGATCTTTGGGTGTGGCCACGCAAACATTTTGTCAACCCTACGAGGGGCCCAGCAGTATTAAACTCCAAATAAATTTGAAGGAACAAATTCTATCTTGACTACGAGAATAACCCATGAACTTTGCAACACTTCAGGAAACAACCCTTATGACTACCAGTTACGTATAGCGTTAAGTTGTTCCACAGAAGTGCACTACATTCATGACACTTATCTGGTATCTCAAGTCTAAGGATAACTATTCATAATTTACTTATAACAATATCCACAAAGTAAATCATGTAGTTGGGATAAGTCCTATATTCAATCCATTGAATATCATCTGAAATTGGTATGCATTCTCATCAATATACTTTCAAGTATATTCTACCATATCTCTCAGATTTGTCTTAGTTTAATGATACTCCCATATCATTAATCGACAATGGACGATTTAGAATAAATAAATTTATTCACGGATTAAACATGCAAATATAGGATACAATATATTATAAAATCAATCATACCAAGTATTTGATTTATTATAACAATCGTTTAACATCCCTTATCCAAATACCAAATAGATCAATGCATGAGAATTCCAGTTTGATGAATTATGCCTCAAGTAATGACAATAATACTTGTTGACAAGGCATAAATCAACCAACTTGATCTATCATAATTTTGAGAATACTTATTTCAAGAATTCAATTAATGAAATCCTTGTATGTGTGCATTCAACAATCCACATAATAATTCATAAAGTGTGTAACATCCTCTATCACCAATTTATGACAATTTAAACTTTCAAACATTTTAAAGTTTAAAGTATTCTTATTCTTTTAATGTATAATGCAACTGCGCTCTTAGTAGCACAACTAGTTCACATGGCCATTAACAAGGATGAAATCCTACCATGACTAGTATTGAGTGTCATCTCAATTAAACCAGCATCATTGTATGCAAACAACAATATGCTCATTAAAACTCCGTAAACTTTAATATCTTATTATGTAATGTTTGATGCTTTCCTAACTTTCAAGTTTAAAGCTGATGACAATTTGCACAACATTTGACATATTGTTCATCCATAGAATCTAGGAGCAATTCCAGGCTGAGGATGTAATTCTTTTAGAATATTCATTACACAAGTTATCTAATAACTTTTAATTAGATATCAATGTTGTCAAATCATCTATCATTCAAGAATGATACAACAATTTGAATACACTACATGATGTACATGATGAATCTACAGGTCAACCTTAGAATTCATTTACGTTCTATCTTGACAAAAGATATTTATCCATTTCCCAAATGATATATCATGTTTTATTAGAATCATTTATTTTACTGCACATGTTTATTAATAATAAACATATATTCCAAGGTTATATGTTTTAATTCTTAAATCTTACAAGTGAAGTTTCATTCCAATATAAGACTTAACATTTAGCTTACAAGGAATGCTACTTCCTATATGTTATACAACATATAAGATTTAAAACCTTAACATAATACTCCCACTAGCTTTCAGGAATACTTAAAATTTATCTTATTTCAATTATAAATCAAAACACGGATTTTAATAATTAATCATAAGAATAATTTCATAGATGCATGCATTTATTCATTCATGAATTATTGCACTTCGTACACTACCAAAGATTATATGAATTCAAAAAACCTTTCAATTACTTACCGTCCTCGCTCAAGTAATTTCTCAATAAAGAGTTTTGAAATTCCATTGTCATATTTCATATTAATGAAAACACGTATGACAATTATCATCTTTATATATTTAATGTGTCTAGAAAAGAATATTCAATCATAATTAATTGCTTAAATATGATTAATAATCTTGTCACAAAACATGCATTAAATATGTGTACAATATTGTCCATATGATTTCTACATAGAAATTCAAACCACTAGGGTTTTTCATCTCTTTGAAGAAACTCATTTCCATTCTCTAGTCTAACTATTAAGATAAACCAAATTTCCAAAATTGATTATCTTTATGGACAGCATCTTTAACATTCATAGTATGAGTAATTTACCCAATTCAATATTTGGTAATCCATCATAATGATTATCAGGTTTACTATAATCCTGTAACTCATATTTCTCAGCATATAAGTCAAATATCTGAGATATCCTTGCAGATCTATGAATGAAAATTCCATCATCATGAGGTCTATCATTTACATGTCTAACCTCATCATGATATTTACTAGTGTGTTTTAGAAGATTATGTATCTTGTAATTTTATCTTTCAAGATAGAAAAACTCCCACTTGCCTTTTGTAATATATAGACTATCTATATATACTTAGCAGTTAGAGCAAAACTACATTGTTCTCTTTTTGGGACATTACAAATACATATTGATAATTCCTGACTTTAGTTTGTTAATAACCTATTCATAAATAGTTTAACAAATTCAGAATCTTCAATTTTAAAACTTAATGTGATTCATCACATTCCATAATAAAATGGTGTTTTAACAATCTTCTAGGTTGGAGTCATATGAGTATATTCAATCCATAGTCAATTTTCTAATCTTATTACTTTTAAGAAAGAAGTTATGGTTATCATGAATCAAACAAATCAAATAGAGTTTGATTCTCCTAACTGAACATACCATCAACTTGTGGTATTCATTAGAATTTAATATTGTAAGACAATCTAACAATATATAAGATAAACATATTCCTTTTGGCTTACCTATTTACCAACTAAGTCAACTTAATGGTATAATAGACTTTCCAAGCCAATTACATGCTTTATAACACAAGTACCTTTTAACCAAGTCACTTCATGTCGATGTCTCAACAAGAAACATAAACTGTTATAATCCCATTATACGTTATAAATCATTGATCAACTCAATGACTTCTTGTATATGTCTTAATTAAAAAACATAACAAGTTAACGTCTTACTTTATTATAAGTCTTAAAAGACTTTATGTTTATGTCTTTACAATGAATCATAAACATGTTTAACTAAAGTAATTATGAACACAACTCTTGGTTTCAATAGTAATTTCAAGTTAATTTATTTTACTTCATAATAATGTAGGACTACATTATTTTTCATTTATGTCATTCCAAAATACATAAATAAACAAATTGAAGTAGGATTAGATTACTTCATTTAATTTTATGTCATTCTAATAATACACAAATATTTAATTTGAAGTAGTCTTATATATCATTTTGACACATGTTCTAAATACTTGTCTAATTTAGAAACTGCAAATATGTCCATGCAAGGTCTGACTTCACATAGAGATTTACTTTGTTGTTACTCTCGCCAAGTTCTCACATGACGTAAATTGCAACACCAAGTGTTTCTTGAATTAGATATGTACAAGTTATATTAGAACGTTAGTCTCTTTCCTTGCAGTCAAGAGAATCCGTTAAATCATATACTTATATGTTGTACCTTGCACACAATATAGATTTCTCCCACTTGTGCATTGAACAACATCATGTAGTAGATAAACAACACGACATATGTTTGTTTATGTGATCAATATGATTGTGTCATTGATATTAGCATAACTAGTAGATGTAGAACCACTTCATTGTCTAATAAGGAAACGTACATGACTATCCTTGAAAACATAAGTGTCTACAAGTAGAAAGTAATTATCGTAAGACATTCTAGAGATTATCTGGGTTACTACCAAGATGACAAAGCTTGTAACTCCCACTGAATAAGAGATCATTACATTAATTCCTTATTCAGTAATAAGAACACAACACTCCCACTGGATTTGACAACATTGTAAGTGTTGTATTAACCAGTGAAAGAAAATAGTGTATTATTTACTTCCTACACCTTTGAGAAAGTCCATACATAACAATTACAAATGTACTTACAAGAATGTATTCTACTATGTAGATGATGAATTTATCCATCAATGCTATTAACTTGAAAAATTGGGCATGCAATTTCTTTCTTAATAGTTCTACTATTCCAACAATTGTAAGTAGTACTTTTAAATGGTCAAAGCACAACAACTACATAAAATATGCTAGTTTGTCTTTTACCAATTATACAGTAATTAGTCTAGCTTCTAATTTAATAACTTAGAAATATACAATTTTCTTAACTATTAAAATTTGCTTACGAGTTATGTATTTAGAATTTAGACAATTCTAATTGTCCTATCATACCTTTCTTCATTCATGAAAAGGGATAGGGTTGAATCTCACTCTTTCGCGTGAAAAGAGGACTAGGTTTATTCTTTTAGTAACGTTGACTCTACTAAAACCCTTACAGGTGTAGATCAATTTTACCAATACAGGAATAACCTACGTTTACGGTTTAATGTTGCATTAATACATTTAAAGAATTAGCAAAATTCAATTTTAGTATTTTCGATAATTAAACTTTTCAAGAAAATAAAATACCCAAGGTAATATTCATATAACCATAGAATTTTCTCGAAAACTAGGATCCAAATTATCATAGGTTCATTACATCAGTTGATCTGCTAGCAACGAACGCATATAATAAGGTAATCTGTCGAACATTAATTGGCAAACAATTTCCAACTCCTAGATCATTATGGGATTTATATTTTCCAACGCTATTGCAAATATAAACATGTTTCATCCCATCTTATGCCATTGAGTCTAGGTCTCACTTCCTACTCAACTTAAGTGTCTAACTTAAAGAACTGCAAATATGTCCATGTAAGGTCTGACTTTACATAGAGATTTACCTCTCCATTACAATCTCGCCAAGTACTGTCATGACGTAAATTGCAACTTCAAGTGTCCCTTTAATTAGATGGCATATTCTTAATTTAAAAGGGTACTAGTTTTGATTTTATGTGGTCAAATCAAATATGTACAAAGATGTCATGCATTCATCTTGTAGCATAATTTTAATAAAAAACTTTTTATTACCAATTCATAAAGATCAAATTATCAAAGTTTTGATTGAGGTATTGGGTTCACCAATCAAGAAATTTAGTGTTAATTATCATCCATTATACCGTACTTTTGCATAAGTGTAAACACTTAGTGTTTCGGATAATTACCACCGAAGTGGCGCATGGAATTAAAACTAATTCGCCCTTAAGATGAGCTTGTACATTATATGACTTACTAAGTAGCTCCATTCGAACTTACAGAGGGCAGAGGACCAGGTAAGCGCAAACGCATAACCTTAGACATCCATTCAGTGTGACTGTGCGCACTTCTTAAATAACCCCTTTATAGTTCATTCGAATGGGTGAGCCGTTCAGTCATTGTACCAAAGTCACCAATCAATTAAACTATTTGACAACTTAACTCTTCCAAAACAATTAAATTTCGCCATTGTTTAGTCCGTATTATTTTTCTATTCAAAATTACCCTTTGCTTAAAACTGTCTAACATAATAAACAAACAAGTAACAAATAAAAAATAAACTACTAAAAAACAATGCGCACATAATAAACAATTTATACGTGTAAACAAGTAGCCACATGCAACTTATTCGATAAAACCCTATTAATAATCAATATCTAGGTTAAATTAATGTATATATTAATTTAGGGTTTTCACTCCAACAATAGAAAGTGAACCACATACATCGATAAATCGATTGCGTAAACCCTTAATTAATTTATACCAAATTGCACATAATTGATTAATTAATATATATGTAATTGGAGTCTTCCCCAATTCAAGATTTATCGTAAATAAATATGTCTCAACAATTAAACAATATATCAAAGCAACTTATCCATGACTAACATGCATGTATAATCATGGATACATCATAACAATTATACAAATAGTCACAAGATCGCATATAAAATTCCATGACACATAACAAATTATTCATGAATTAAGCACGTAATTATGTATTAATTCTAGGTTTTAATAAGGTTAGCAAACAATTTTCAAAACCCTAAAAATTTTTATGTGTATATCGACTTAAAAAAAAATGGGTACTCCCCAATTAACAAAAAAAAATCGACCAAACAAAATAAAACATAAACCCTAGATCAAACATATCAAACATCATACAATAATATGTTTTATTACGCGTTTATGTAATTAATTACTCATTAAAAACCAATGACTCGTGATGCCACTGTTGGAATTATATAACATGACAATCATAAATATAAACAATAAACATCAAAGTAAGTGCGGAAGCGTAAAGGATGTATTAACGAATAATTAATTAACATAAAAGAATATGCGTACCTTTTCTTGATTCTAGCCGAACAAGAATCAAATCCACAAACTAGCAATTAGGATGAACCCTAATTAGGGTTTATAGGATTATAAGAATTACCCCTTACCGTTTTGTAATTCAATCCAAGATAATAACAAAAGTATGTTATTACTATGTTCTTGTACACACGTACTAAACCGAATTAAAGTAATGCTAGTTTTATCAAACAAAATAACTTGGTTTGTGGAAAAGTAATAGATCGACACACAAAGGTGATGTACGATCGGTTTGGACAAGAAAACACACAAAACAATTTTTAGGGTTTAGCTAATGAGCACAAGAGATGGAAAAACAAGACCCCTAACCTTGTATATATACCCAAGCTAACTTGGTGAACAAGTTGGGTTTGTTTCCTTGTTTCCTTTGGCCGATCGGTTCATGGTATCCCATAGGGATTCCGGAACCTTCCCAACTATTGCAATTTAGTCCTTTTCCAAATACCTTTAACGCCCGTTAGTCCATTACAATAATTACTTAACGTTCGTTAGTTATTTCGTTTAATAAATAAATAAATACAACGTTTATATTTAATTATTTAACTTTAAATTCTCATACGTAAAGTGTGCAATCCCATAGTCTCGAGTTCGATCCTAACTCACGTCTATTAATTTATTGTCCATAAAACCAACAGTTTTTTCATGGAAGTGCTGTGTATCTTTGACAGTGATGGATATTTGTAAATATATATTTGGTTTATTTGATGTCATTAAATAATTCAGTTATACTAGCATCCTTGCAAGAGTTACCTCTTTCAATAAAAATTGCTTCTTGCTATTTTTGCTTTCAAGAATTTTTGCTGTCATTTGGTATAATATTGTTCCACGCATCTAAAATGAAGTATTTAATTGCATCTGGTTTTATTCGAAACTATGATTTTAAAATTTTGTGACCGTATTTGATGCATGAATTATGTATGTTTTATTATTAAACCCAAAATGCATCAGTCTGCACTAAGATTAATCATTGAATCTTTGGCTAGAACGTTTTGACTTGATTTGCCAATTTTTGGTTTCCGTACTCTGTACTCTGCAGACACCTCAACAAATATGATAATGTTCATAGTTGTTAAAAAACATTTAAAGAAAATGATACTCGTAGAAAGTTATAAAGATGAAAAGTCCGCACTTGTTAATGTGTAGAGATCATTATCGGAGGTTGGAAATAGTCAGAGATTTAGGTTAACACGGTTTTAGTGCATAGTTGCAATCATATATACAATTACGTTGTCCAAAATGGGACATGTTTTGCTGATGTGTATTACCTAAGATAAACATTTATATATATTATTTTTGTGTGAACACTACACGATGTGGCGATGTAATCAAGGTGCTATGATACCCAAAGGTTAAAACGTGAAATCAACTAAGAAGTTAATTTGTTTGAAGGCGTTTAAGAGTCCAATGATCTGATTCCGTCCTACATCTATCTTTAAATTTATGTTTGTTTGTTTCAATTTATCTAAAGTTTAAAGTGTTGAGTCTTGGCTTAGCAACGCCATTCTCTTCATGCTTGTAACATAAATATTTTTGACTTGCCACCACTAAATCGCCTATCCCACCAAACTCTTTGTTTCCTTTTCGTAAGCCTAACGTTACAACCCTTTAAAAGACCTCTTAGATAGTCTTTCCTAGGTGCTTACGCCAAAGTGATGGAGGTTTGATCTAGTCTCAAGCCTATGGTAATCTATGTACTAGGACCGGTTAATGTGTGTTTATCTTCCATTTCCAACTTGATATATTTCATATACACCCGAGAGATGAGAGTATCCAAACACCACTTGTGATTTGCTAGTATGTAATTTCCGTGCTTGTTATGAGTTTTGTGGGGCTTATACGTGTTGTGAATTGTTCTAAACTAATGCTTCATGACCCCTAACTTATAAATTAATTGGCTAAAAGCACATTTGCTTGAGGACAAGCAAATACCAAGTGTAGGGATATTTGATAAGGATTTAAAATGTACACTTTTAAGGGGCCATTTAAGCCCTTAATCAAACACTTTTGTATCCGTTATTACTTAATTTCGTTCCTTTTCACTTTTTAGGTCTCTTGAAGGCAAAATGCTGGAATGACACTTATTCGGACGAAAAGGCGCAAATATATGAAGAAAATGGCCAAAGTCAAGAATCGGGACACTCAAGCTGCTGGAACTGAAGGAGACGGCGTCACACCTTAATTGCGACGCCGTCGCGACACATCTTGAGACTGCTCAGAGAGCAAATTGCCAATTTACAAGTGACGGCATCAGGTTTAAAAGAGTAGGGCCTCGCAACTCAGACGACCTAGATTTGGATCCCCGACGGCGTCAGAGATAGAAGCCGACGGCATCACGAGCATAAGGTGACGCCGTCACCGAGTTGACGTGGCCAAGACGAAACTCTAATGGCGGCGACCCGACGGCGTCACAATTAAAGAGTGACGCCGTCGCATTTTGTAATACTATATATATAATCTGAATTTTTTAGTTTTAGGAGAGGTAGTTTTGTGGAGTAAAAACCTAAACCGAATCAACGCTGTCTTGGGCAGTATCTTAGGGTTCCATACCATATTTTACAACAAGATAAGTGTTTTACTTCATTGATTCAATCATGTCTTCAACTGTTTGTGTGTATGCTTGCATGTTCTCCATGTCCGGCTTATTTACTTGTGTGTTTGCTTAGATCTATGAAACCTAGGTATTTAATATTGATTGGTTGTCTCTTATCTTAATTGTGATGGACCTAGTATTGCGATAGGTCATTCATTGTGTTGTTAATGCATGATTAATCTTTGTTGAACATTAGTTTATAATTACTAGTGGAATTGTAGGCTAAACATCCAAAGATAACCTTAGTGTTAAGTTTATGAATCCTAGAGATTTCGTAGTCATTAACCTTAGGTAGCTTCAAAGAGTTAGGGATAAACGCATACCCTACGACCTTAGGAAACACAACGCGTTAAAAATAAGGACGTGACAATTCAACCATCAATAGGAGATAACTAGGGAGTAATAGCATCTAAGTAAACACATTCTTAACTATCATACGAGCACACAAAAATAGACATAGACTACACTCACCTTAGGTTAGATAATTAGATAAGTAGAGTAATCGGTAGAAATACCACCCCCCCCCCAAATCCAATACCCCGAGATTTGTAATTTCAATTTTCTAAAAAACATAAAAAAGATACAAAATAATCTTCCTCAACCCCAACCTTAGCGTAGTAACTTCTCACTAGCATTCCTATTCCCCTAGAGAACGATATCAATACCCGTAGCTTACCCTAATACTACACTACAACGATTAGGTTCACTGCCTAGGGTGTTGAAAAACTTGTTCGACGAAAAGGAAGTTCCTTTGACCCCGAACGCGCGTTGTACGCGTATCAGTTATGATCGACTGAGAATTAAGTGGTGTTTGATCGTGATATATGCTGAGATAATGGGAGTATATGCGTGAGTTTTAATGAGGTGGTGTATGGGTATTTATAACCCATAAACCCAAGCTTTCCTTGGGCTAATAACTTGAGCACCAAGTCACAACTCTTTCCATATTCCACTGCAACTATACTAGCCCATGTTCTTGATCCAAACGACCCATCAATTTTTCCGGCAATGGTCTTGGATCAATCCTGCAATCGGGTCAAGTATAATTTGGCCGGCAATGGTCAAAGACGGGTCAAATAATTTGTCAAGTATAAACGTGTACAACGTACTCTCGTGTTTAACGTGTGTGCCCCCATAGGCTTACACACTTCTAGTCGTTCCTATGCAAATCCACTCCCACATTCCAACAGCTCCCACTTGGGAGTTGGAGTAGCAGATAGCATAAAAAATCGACGACGGAAATGCCTAGCAACGCTCTCACTCGCTTTTTAACTAAAAGTGTCTGAGATGTAGTTTTATAAAATCTTCTCAGTAGAATGGTTATTAATGTCATGCTTTAATCATCCTTTGTTATAGATACTGTTAGTGCAAATATTACGATATTTAATCTATACAGTCTCGTTTGTTTTGATTGATGACAAACATGTAACTTGTAATACATAACGTAAAATGTACAAGTTACTTGTAATCACACTTTGTCTCAACATACATTCAACACCTCTCGATGACTCAAGTCCTCATATGTTACAACACAGGTTCGTACATGTTTGTTATGTGGCATTATGATCAAACCCATTAACAAATCATTTAGAATGTTTAAAATACGTTTAGAGTCACTAAGTATTTTAATAGGTTAACCATTCTATTTCGAACCTCATTTTACATTTTTCATTTACAAGTATTTCATACAAATACTAAAGTTTACTTACACTTGACAAAATATATTTTATTTTGACAAGCACTCTTTTACAAAAGGTAACTAGACATTTTATTAACTAGTTACATAATACATTTTACAAGTTTACCTTGATAAACTTTTTAATCTAAAAATGGAAATACATGTTACATCATGTCATGCATCATCTTTGAAATCCTTGGAAGATCACTTGAATATTTTGGTTAGATTGACACTTAATAAATCAAATGTGATCTTAGTAAGATTTGGTAATATCTTGCAAATATTTGAAGAAAGATTTTTTAGATTTTATGTCAGGCACCCACGACACCAATTTGTATAAAGGACGGAACCCTTGAAAGGGATCCTTGGTCCGTGGACGCTCCTGAGCACTTTTGCCTATAAATAGAAGCCCATTGTTTTCCTATTTCTTCACCACTTCAAATCACATCTTCTCCACCTTCTTGCATACATTTAGATCATTCATTAACAATGTAGTAACATACATTAAACACCCTAATGATCATGATCATAATGCTTCTAACATTCATCTTTGTTGTAAGCATACTCTTTGATCAACAAAGGAAAGCTTGGAGATCTAGCCATCCCCACTCACCATAAGCTGAAGATCTATCACAACAAGTTTAGGGAACTTGTGATCTTCATCATGAAGGCTTCCTATCAATGGAAGTTCATTTAGAAGTAGTTATTCATATCCATTAGACATTTGTGTCATGGATCATTAGTGTAGACATCATTGCATCATAACAACACTTTCACCAAACTAGATTAGATGGCTTATGTGTTTGTGCCATAAAACACAAGGTTTGTTATGTTAGGCCATAAAACAAAATGGGAGTGGTTGTACCCTTGTAAAAGAACTCGACATCTAGCTTAGTGTCGGAAATATTGTATAGGCGACGTTAGGTTGGTTCTACCTCGAACTAGAACCCGGTATTTAGCTTTGTACCGGAAAAAGTGTAAGCGACGATTGTAAGGTTTTCTCCGCCGAGAAGGGAGCTTGTTGATTTAGTGAAGTAACTCTCGAGTTGGGTACTCGGGGATTGGAGTAGGGCGGAAAGGAGATCCGTGACCGAACCACTATAAATCCTCGTGTTCAGTTTGCACTTTCCTTTCTTTATCTCTTTACTTTTATACTTGCACTATACTATTGTTTGTGATGTGGTTTGGTGTTCATGATTGTGTGACAACTTAGTTTACTATGTTTTATATTAGTCACAAACAATAATTGGTACTTTCATATTATAACAAGCTTCATAAGCGATTTGATACTAAAGATCTAAAGTTTTTAAACGATAACGTATTCACCCCCCCCCCTCTACGTTTTCACAATTGGTACCAGAGCCACGTAGCTCTTATTTTCAAAACAAATAGTTTTTAAAATAGAGTACGATCCATGTATCAAATTACCATTGAAGCAAAAAATAATACTCCCTCCGTCCCAAAATAATTGTCCTCATTTGACTTTTTAAAGTCTTAATTTCTCAAATTTGATTCTTAATATTTTTGTATGTATTATATAATACTTGATGAAAATTACATCAATGAAAAGACATTATATAGCCAATCCATTCATATGTTTTGCATCAATTATTATATAATATAAACAAAAATATTTAAGATCAAAGTTGAGAAATTAAGACTTTAAAAAGTCAAATGAGGACAATTAATTTGGGACGGAGGTAGTATGAAAAATGCTTTGCTAATTATACTTAGAAATTTTATTGTTAAATGTAACTTTGTATACAAGCTTGAAGGTTTTCTTGAAAAATAAAATAAAAGTTTGTTGAAAGAACTAGTAAGTATTGTATTGTGTGCTTATAGAAAATTTACGAAGAAATATGATTTTAAAGGAGTGTTTGGGATAACTATAAATTTAGTCGAAAAATCACCTCCGTAAATGTTTAAGATAAGTTACATAAGTAGATATGTTGTTAAATATGTGTATTATATGTTTACTATGAAATCTAGTAAGTCACACACGTTTTCTCTATGTCAAATACTAGTTTTGTTGAATCTGTCTCAGAGGACAACGGCACCAAAACTTATAAAGGGCGGATCCCTTTATTTGGTTCCGTGGAATCCGTCTGTACAGTATGCAGTTTTTTGGGCAACTTCAAAAAATCATAACTAATTAACCGTAAGTCCGTACGAGTCGAGCCACCTATCATTTTAAAGGGAATTGAGTCTACTTTCACTTAAAAATACTTTCATAGCCTGAGTCTAATTTTAAATAAGTAAAATAGACCAAACACTACAGTATGTCTAAAATATTAAGTTTCGCTTTAACATAAAAACTCAAATTTTTGAATCAAACAATTTAAGTTGGTATTCTTAGATCTTTGATACAACTTCTTTTGAAACTAATTAATTTGGTAATATGTTTAAAGGAAACTAATCAAGCTTGGTATACATCGTCATATTTAAACGCTAAATGACGAAAAGTGTTTTTCTTGGCATACTATGCTAAATGATCACTTGTTTATGTTGTTTGCATATATGTTGCTTGCTTATTTTCAAATTGTTGTTTTCACTTGTTTGTTGCATAATATAAGTGTCAATCTTGTCATGTTATTTATTCGCTTGCTTGACGAATTCTTGTTTATGCACAATAGGACATTTGCTAGATCACTTCTTTTGCATAGGTTATACTAACATCTCGCATAACTTATGAAATGTCATAACTCACTTAGCAATGAGTAGTAAGTAAATTAGTCAAGTACTTTGAAAAATGGAAGTTTTAAGAGAGTGTTTGGTACAAGGACAAAAAAAATGTTGCATGATGTAATTTATTTGTTTTTTCTTTGTAGGGTGATAATATGACTTAAAACAATGTTGTATGCTAACCGGTTTATGCAGGGGGATAGCACAAGTGTGTTATCAAATTTTACCCATTTTCACTTTCATGTGAAAATCATTAGCCCTTGGTCAAAGTCTATGCTCCACTATATTTGTATATGTGTTATCGACTTTTCCTAACTAGAAATAATTAATGTCACATGTTTTAAGCAAGATTTCAGGTTTCGGAAAAGTTCTCGACACCTAAAAAACTGTTCTGTGGTGATTTCTGGTGTCCACGGATCAGACGGCACCAAAGATTTGGTACCGTCTGTTATAGAAATTGGTACCGCCATACTTGTACAGGCGGACCAGGCGGCACCAATTTAAGGGTTCCGCCTGTGTAAAGAAATGGTGCCGTGGATTCTACATGTAAGTTGTTTAATTTTACTAAATCCCGCAATCTAATTTGCCAAATTTAGTTTCCAGGATAGTTGTTAATGCATATCTTTCATATCTCATTCAACACATCCTCAATGGATTAACTTAGGATGTTTGACATGATCTTAGACACTTCCATCTTATTAGAAACTACAATCTTTGTATGGATTAACCTCAAATAAGCAACTTAAGAAAACCACTAGGATTAGCATTCGATCTTGTTGCTTCATTAACTTGAACTCCTTATCCTCAGACTCATTACCTCTCAACATCTCATCACCCATTCAAGATGTGAACTTTCTAAACTTGAGCACTCCAACTCCACCACCAAAATCACCCACCATCATCCAAAACACCTTCACTACCAAATTCTCCAAAACTTGTACTTTGTGCAAACACCACCAACATCTCCTCACCCGTTTGCGGATGACTTAGATGACTTACCGAGACTAACAAATCTGGACTCATTACTTGCAAAGATATCATACACAAGTCTATCATATGATTATAGATATTGTTTTGTATCTACATGTATTGCCTCACTTGGTTAACATGAAAATAATGTGTCATCCTTCAAGACGATAAGTATTTACATAGAGTCATAACTCACACGTATGTTAAAGACATACTATCAAGTCTTGTTATCCTTGAGTTCAATCTAAGCTTTATAATCTCAACAAATTAGGATTTACAACTTAAGTATTTCATCCGAAATATTCAAGTATATGCGACTTACGATTGTAGTCATTAAAAGTCATATCCGAAAAATCAACACCCAAGTATTTTAACAACACATGTTGAAATACTTATCCAAAACAAACAACCCACTGTGCCACTTATCCCTCTTTGACACCTACTATTTCTCTTCCATCTTTTGGCACCATTAAGCGTATTGCTCATGATCTTCCAAGAGCATCCTTTAAATCAAACGTCCCCTTTCAAGGTGAACCTATACCTCAGCCCCTAAGCTTCATAGACATGACCAAAACTTCAAGCACTTCACCCACTAGTTGTAGCAACCAATGAACCATAAGAATTAGTATTCGTACTTCTTTGTGTTCAACGTCTATGGACAAATAATCAACCTAAGTACTCCCATAGCACAACAAACCCCTACATAACCACATCCTTATTTAGACACACTAGAAGACCTACCACCTAGATCAACCAATCCACCATCCTTACCATCATTTGAATTCGTTGAGTGTATTGCTCAAAAAGCCTTTGTGTCCAACACTTGTACTGAATCAAATGCACGTTTGAACAAACTCAACCATCCTTTCCCACATATAAGGACTTAGATAATTCATTATGGCTAGAACCTCAACTATCAAATAAGCACGGTGCTCTTGGTAATTGTTGTCAATGTCCACTAGGTATAAGTAGTACTACCTTCACAAATTATCAAAGTATTAGTAATACTTTGTAGTTAAACTTTTGCATAAATTTCGTTAAACCTCAAATCAACATTTTAACAACATATGTTAAAATGCAATCTCAAAGCCAACATCATACACCCCAAGCAACAATGACTTTTGAGGAGTATACATAAGAAACTCGAGTGAATTCCTCTTGTCATCATCTAGTGAATATAATCTTGAGACCAAGTTTATTTAGATGGGACTATCCGATTCAAACACTTTGGCTTCATATCTTCATTTAGGAAAACATGATGTTTTGAAGAACATTATGACTAAGATTCATGCGTTAAGATTTCATCTTGTTAAAAGGATATTGTATATCCTATGCATCATTCTTGCGACATAAATAGTTGTGTTACAAGAGATTTCATTACACCTCATTGGCTAAATGATCTTGAAACAAACATCTACAAGTTCTATGAACTAGCATATCCAATTCATCTTGTCATACTTGTTTTCATAAGCATGATAACTTTATCCAATGGGATAATCTCATTTGTTGAAAGATACTATTTGTATCTATTTCCTTTCAAGCGTACATCATAACCTAACCTTGCTCAAACCGAGTGCACATCCAAGGTTAAAACTACTCATCTTTAGAGCATACACAAGATCTATTGAAGTTGGTAACCTCACTTAGATTCTTGTTAAATAAAATACCAAAGAGCTTTCTTGAGAACGTTCTTAGTTTAACATATTCCATTCTCTAGTCTTAGATGATCAATTCGCATTTAAATTACACACTTCAACTCAACATAAAAGATGTCATCCATTAGATCATACAATTAGCTATGTAATTTGAACAACTTTAGATTCTAAACACAAGATTAAAACACATTGTTTATCAAACACACCATTGTTAAAATTCATGTGTATAACATGACGTCTTCATCACCTTAGTTATATTGCATATTAGTTAAGTCACACTAAGCCAAGTATTGGTAAACTATCATCTTTTATGCACTTTAATATGCAAAAGTAGGAGTTCCCATCTTTCTAACATGAGAATGACTACTGGAGAACCTATTGCACTAGAAACTCAATTTGACCTAACGGTTGAATTGCTTCTTGGAGAGAATTTGGGTATGTGGAATCACCCCGTAAAAATGGTCGTGTTTAGCCTTAATTGAGCACCGCTAGTAATAGTCTCATATTCATTCTCCAACTTGAAAAATTTGTATTCCTATACTTGCCTAAAGTAAGTGTTAAAACATTGATAGTTTGCCTCGCCTTAGGAATACTAATCAAACAAGTAGTATATATGACTTTTCTTTTAAAACCACTTGCATTGCACTTACATGTGTTGATTACATGTTCTTGTTTGATACGATAAGTTGATTTGACATTATCTTAGTGTTTGATAACTAGTCAAATGTGTAAACCTTAGTACGGTTTTATCTTTATAATGCTTGTATTCTTGTTTCATGCTACTAAACGTTTAAACCTAAAACTTTATTTGCATGATACTTACTTTTGAATTAATTTTAGCATGATTAACATGTTACTTAAGAAATCATAATATGTCATTTTGATACGTGATAATTCTGATATGATAAGTTTGTGTTTGAAAGCTATTAGTTGGCATTCATTATATCTATGTGTAGTACGATCCAAATGATACATGCTCCAAATTGTTATGTCTTAAACATGGCTTGCATGAATCTTTTATCTTGTTTCTTTTTCTTCTTGTCACACTATTTGTTTGCTACATGTGCACATATAATATGTCAAAGTGCTTTTGGTATGACAAACTTTTAGAAGCCTTTTTATCTTACAAATTAATCACATAGATTATTGTATATCCAAGTATGCTTAAGTGTCTAAGTCTAACGACAAAACAATCTCATAAATGAAATGTCTTGAATAAAGTCGTATTCTTGCATAATATGATTATTCTGATGCTATCTTGTGTGGTGATTTCTTGTCTACTAAGTGCAATGTGTTGTTTTTACTTATATAATATGTTATCATTTGATTTCTATCATGTTAACATCTTTTGTCACTAACAAATTTGTTTTGTAGGTTGATAACAAATTATTTGTTATCTCACTTGGTTCTAACTTTTATATGCTCATTTTGCATAATCCCCTTTATTGCTACGTAGATTAGTACTATGCTTTATGGGACCCCTACACTTGCATATAGTTTAAAAGCATATAGAATTAAGTTCTAGAGGGTTGGCTTTGCATTTTTGTCTTTCAACCAACCTCTTTCCAAATCTCATTTTTGCTTCCGCTTTCCAAAAATCATCTCCATCATTATTTAGTTATAACAATACTCTAATCCTCTTCACTTCCTATTAGGAAACCACATGCCTCATCATACGATCATCTCGTATTAATCGAGAAGAGGTACGTGACTTTAAGGATGAAGTTCATTGTATGCTAACCATCATCCAGAAAAACATCACTAAGCTCACCTCTTTCGTTAACCCGAATAACCTCCTAAACACTTTGTTGTCATTTCTTATTTGATACATTACACATTATGTTGGATGTCCACCAATTAAGGGGGAGAGAAATCCATTCACATAATTGTCTTTTGTCAAATTTTATGTCTCTTAGACTCTAAAATACCAACACATAGGCAAACACCACTTAGCTAAAATCGGTTCACGAAACCACAACTAGTTCAACCTTTTTAACCTTATATCACAAGTTTGCACCAATACCTCATCAAGTGAAAAACACATCATGTGTTTTACAAACTTCTTCATCTCCACAATCAAAGAATCTAGGATTTTCCTTAAACTAGCACCTTACAACTTCACTATCTAGAACACCATCATAGGATCTTATCCTTTTCTCGCTTGACATATATCATGCATGTCATTTTCAGTGCAAACGATATATTAATCAAAACAACCATTTCTAACACGTTGGTCCATCCAACTCTCACTTATATGATGTCATTCTCATCCTCATATAGGTACTCATTATTATTATTAGTATTTTCCATATTGTCTTCACTTCTTTTCATAGTGATAATCATCCATGTCGGTTAAAACTATACTAATACTACCTTTCCCATTGTCACCTAGAATAGGTCATTTTTATAATTCGTGTCAATCAATGAACGAATTTATCTTCCTGTTATCACTTTTATATATTCTTAGATAGAACGCATTATTGATTATTCTTGGGTTGAAGCATATGAGAACTTGCTCATAACAATAGGTTGTTAGCATCAATAAATCATTCAAATCATAACCCTTATGCATCATTGAAATGCAATGTCCATTCATATTTTTTTTCCTCTTAGCTTTGGTCACTTGACATGACGAAAGGATTGCATGAATCCATATTTTTTTATACATACGTGTTTCTAACTCCTTAATAGCTTCCTACCTAATCACCACCACCTTCCATCACCACTTTCACTAATCATCACCACCATGGATTAGCGAAAACTTGCTTTTGTAAATTTCGAGTCATCTACCATCACCACATGAATCCTACTAGTAAACCGACACCAACACTAGCACCACTAGTGGCACACCCGGTGGAAGACTTCATATCTTCTTTCTAGGAACTATTTTGTAGGCTTTTACCATATTATATTCTCACTTTTCTTATGATTGTAATTAGAAGACTACACTTCATGAGATCTTTGATTATATCATTTATCACATATATACATCTTATTTTTTTTGTGTGAAAAAGATGAAATATATTGCACTAATGTTTTTCATTGTAGGTTCATCATCATATACACTCGATTGTATATAACTTACTCATCTAAGGATGAAGTTTGCTTCAATTATTTTTCTTATTTTAGGTGCTTCTTGACACCCTAGAACAAGGAGGAATATCCTTTAAGCACTCATATTGCATCGTCTATACATTTGGTTGTATATGACATATTTGTCTAAATACAAAGCTTCTATTATACTTATATTTATTTTGAAGGTTCATCTTGACGCCCTAGAGCAAGGGGAGCTTCCGTCAAGAATTTACTGAATGCATCTTATACACACTTTGTTGTATAACACTTACTCGTCCCATGACGAATATAGTTTTGCACTAATATTTGTTTTGTAGGTTTTTAATCATACCCTGATGCCTCAAACAAGGGGGAGCAACCGTCAAGGGGGAGCATGCACGCATTTAGCATCATTCTAACTTTTCAACAAGCATTTGTGCTTCGATAAAAAGTGGAGAAAATAGGCTAACATTGCTATGCATTTTTCTTTTTCATATATTTCTCATAATTTTTGTTGCATAAAACTAACCTTGATGTAGGATAAGCCTCTTTATTTGATCCATGGATCTACCAAACAAGGGACGGATTGAAGTGGACGATTTAACTTCACTAGGGATGATGCAAGCTCGCCTTTTTTTTGGGGAGATATAAAGTTAAACTCCAAGGACACGCCCTTTTTGTTTCGACAAAAGGGGGAGAAGAGTGTAAACGGAGAAGGTAATGTAAAGGTAGTAAAGGATACAAGGGATATAAGTAACCTTTTACATTTTACTTTCTATTACGTTTACATATCTTTGTCATCATCAAAAAGGGGGAGATTGTTAGTGCAAATATTACGATATTTATTCTATACAGTCTCGTTTGTTTTGATTGATGACAAACATGTAACTTGTAATACATAACGTAAAATATACAAGTTACTTGTAATCACACTTTGTCTCAACATACATTCAACACCTCTCGATGACTCAAGTCCTCATATGTTACAACACAGGTTCGTACATGTTTGTTATGTGGCATTATGATCAAACCCATTAACAAATCATTTAAAATGTTTAAAATACGTTTAGAGTCACTAAGTATTTTAATAGGTTAACCATTCTATTTCGAACCTCATTTTACATTTTGCATTTACAAGTATTTCATACAAATACTAAAGTTTACTTACACTTGACAAAATATATTTTATTTTGACAAGCACTCTTTTACAAAAGGTAACTAGACATTTTATTAACTAGTTACATAATACATTTTACAAGTTTACCTTGATAAACTTTTTAATCTAAAAATGGAAATACATGTTACATCATGTCATGCATCATCTTTGAAATCCTTGGAAGATCACTTGAATATTTTGGTTAGATTGACACTTAATAAATCAAATGTGATCTTAGTAAGATTTGGTAATATCTTGCAAATATTTGAAGAAAGATTTTTTAGATTTTATGTCAGGCACCCACGACACCAATTTGTATAAAGGACGGAACCCTTGAAAGGGATCCTTGGTCCGTGGACGCTCCTGAGCACTTTTGCCTATAAATAGAAGCCCATTGTTTTCTCATTTCTTCACCACTTTAAATCACATCTTCTCCACCTTCTTGCATACATTTAGATCATTCATTAACAATGTAGTAACATACATTAAACACCCTAATGATCATGATCATAATGCTTCTAATATTCATCTTTGTTGTAAGCATACTCTTTGATCAACAAAGGAAAGCTTGGAGATCTAGCCATCCCCACTCACCATAAGCTGAAGATCTATCACAACAAGTTTAGGGAACTTGTGATCTTCATCATGAAGGCTTCCTATCAATGGAAGTTCATTTAGAAGTAGTTATTCATATCCATTAGACATTTGTGTCATGGATCATTAGTGTAGACATCATTGCATCATAACAACACTTTCACCAAACTAGATTAGATGGTTTATGTGTTTGTGCCATAAAACACAAGGTTTGTTATGTTAGGCCATAAAACATAATGGGAGTGGTTGTACCCTTGTAAAAGAACTCGACATCTAGCTTAGTGTCGGAAATATTGTACAGGCGACGTTAGGTTGGTTCTACCTCGAACTAGAACCCGGTATTTAGCTTTGTACCGAAAAAAGTGTAAGCGACGATTGTAAGGTTTTCTCCGCCGAGAAGGGAGCTTGTTGATTTAGTGAAGTAACTCTCGAGTTGGGTACTCGGGGAGTGGAGTAGGGCGGAAAGGAGATCCGTGACCGAACCACTATAAATCCTTGTGTTCGGTTTGCACTTTCCTTTCTTTATCTCTTTACTTTTATACTTGCACTATACTATTGTTTGTGATGTGGTTTGGTGTTCATGATTGTGTGACAACTTAGTTTACTATGCTTTATATTAGTCACAAACAATAATTGGTACTTTCATATTATAACAAGCTTCATAAGCGATTTGATACTAAAGATCTAAAGTTTTTAAACGATAACGTATTCACCCCCCTCTACGTTTTCACAGATACCGTTAAACCATGGATATGGATCCTAACTCATTACATATAGTTTAACCATTTAGAATCTCGTTACAGAATTTAATTAGAAATACCAAATGTAATCAAGTATCATCTTGCATTACCCTTTGGGTTCGGCCGAAAAATTATCTGATTAATTCTGGAGAGGCGCCATGGTATCTTTCTGCACATATCAAGTGAAGTAACAAATTCTTTATTGACTACAAGTGTTGTGGATGCTGCTTCACATCACTCAGAAATATAGCTTTTATAATTACCTTATTCATGATAGCGTTTGGCTTATACTTACAAAAGTGATATCTACACATAGTAGAACTTGCTTGTATCTTAAGTCTAAGGACGACTTTAACATACCATTTTCAATATTTTACTTATGACAAGGATCCAAAAGTAAATATTTGAAAGTTGGGGTATCCAATATGAAACCCTTGTGAATACACATGAGTTTGGCGGGAACAATCCACATTCTCGTTAGAATATAACCAATACTCATATTTGCCTTACATGAAAATATTCCCATATTGTTAACTGACAATCGACATATTTAGAAAAATAAAATTATTCAAGGATTAAACATGCAAATATAGGATAACAATTATTATACGTATGAATAACAAATACCAAGTATCTTTATTTCATCATAAAGTAAAAATTGTCTTACAATCCCAATTATCCAAATACTAAAAACATATATGCATAAGACTAATTAGTAAGTTGAAGTCTAATGTTTCCTACATTCTCAACCTTTCTTTACAAGAAAAACTAAATAGTCATCTGAGTAAACTTTCCGAATACCTGTTTCAAATTTAACATACAGTGAGGGATTTGAAATATAAGACGAGTGTCTTATCTCATATGCTCATACTATTGCAAGAATCATAGTATGGAGATGTCGCCCTACCTTGCATGAGGTAGTAGAAGTCAACGACACACTGACAATCATCATTACAATTTCCTAAAATGTAAAGTATTATTTCTTTAATGTGTAATGCAACAATGCTCTATGTTGAGCATATCTAGTTAGCCGATTTATCATAAATGATAAAATCCTACTTTAACTAGTATTAATTATCCTCTAGCATCATTGCACTTATATAACACTATGCTTTATAATTCGTAAACATCTGTATTAACAATAATCTAAAAACTCTCAATTAGATATTGTTGTTGTCAGCTCATCTTGCTCTTATACAAAAGAAACAATCAGTCCTATACACAATATAATATATACATGATAAATCCTTAGTTAAAAACATAAGGTTTCTATCCATGTAATAAATTATTCCAAGTGAAATATACCATTTAAGACTTGCTTGAATGATATATTGCATTTGTGTTGGACTTAATTTTCCGCATTTGTTTATTCCAGATAAACATTTATTTCAAGGTTGTTTGTTTTATTCCCTAAATCCCAAGTGAAGTTTCATTCCAAGCTTAAGGATTAACATCTAGCTTAAATGGAACGATGTCTTCAACATATAAACTTTAAGGAAAAACACAGTTCTCCCACTTAATGTTAAATGTACTCAAGAGTTATCTTAATTCAATCAAAATCATATTGTAACTAAATTTAAGATTTCAGCTCCTAGATGCATGATCCAATCCAAAACATGGATTACTTAAATTTATAAAACTATATAAAGATTATATAGATTCATGACCCTTTTGATTACACACCATCCTCGCAAAAGGTAATCATAAAAGAAAGAGTTATAAAAATTTAATTGTCATATTCCACATACAAGGGAACATGCATGACAATTAATTATCTTTATATAATTAATACGTGTACATATAAGAAAATCTAATCACATTCAATTACTTAAGTATGATTAAAAACTTCTTATTAAATGTCATGCATTAACATATATACAATTTTGTCTTTGTGAGCCATTCTTCAAAAGAAACACATTCCAACCTCATAGGTTAACTGTTAGGCGAAATAACAATCAAGCTCAAAACATTGATTTGCCTTTTAAGGACTGCATCTTATCATTCATAGTTCTAGAACATTTATCAAATTCAAGATGTGATAATGTATTTTAGTAGTTAGCTGATTTACAACAATCTTCTAACTTATATCCCTTAGCATTGATATTAAAATATCACTCAAGTGATGAGGTATCCTTGCGGATTTATGAATGAGAGTAACATTATACTTCGGTCGACATTTACATGTTTAACCTTAGTATGACATTAATAAGTGGATTTTAGAAGGTTAAGTATTTTGTTCTCAAATAACTTCGTGATTTGTATATGCTCCCACTTACTTTTGTAAGTAGAGACAATTCTCCAAATACTAAGTATTTAAATAACAATAAATTGTTTTTTATTGGGAATCACAAAATACATTTTAAGTTCTTATCTCTAGATTTGTTAATAAAATGCTTCATAAGATACTAACAAATTCAGAACTTAAATCAAGACATAATGGAATTCCTTCCAACAACTCTAATTAGGGTTTGTAGAAAAACTCTAATTTTGTATCACTCTTTAACCAAAAATCTAAGCAACAGTTTTGTGCTTCGTCAAGCTAGGAGGAACACCAAAACTACAATCTTCAAGCTAGGAAGTGTAGAAAAATCAAAAATACAAAAGGTTTTAGGATTCGATTGGTCTGGGTGGAAAAACCGAAAATCCCTAAGAGATTAAGGGTTCGGATATGGGTTGTCTTGAGTACCTTCTTGGTTTGAACTATATTGAGTGTATCCACGACACACGCAATTTTCTAACCTTGATATATTTTGGAGGTAGAGCAATTAAAGCTATCATGAATCAAACAATATGAATAAGGTTTGTTTCAACACATTTGAGATACCATAATAAAGTGGTATTCTATGAGTATTAGAATTGTGAGACTATATTAGAATTCCATAGATAACTTAATTCTCTTTGGACCAAATACTTGTCAATTGGGTCGAGCCAAATTGCATATTAAGTATTTACGATCCAAGTGCATGCTATAATGTATATTCCTTGAACAATACAAGAACCTTATGTTCACGTGTTCACAAGAAGACATAATTGTTCAAGAATTATATGTTCATGTGTTTATAAGAAAACAGAACATGTCAATAATACATTATAAGTCTTTGAATAATTCAAATGCCTTATGTTTATGTGTTAACTAGAAGACATAATAATTTTACTATAGGGTGAAAATCATGAAATGGTAACCAACTTTCAGTTTTGTTCAAATTTAGTCACTGTAACTTTCTTTTGATTATAAAATAATAATCAAGTTTGAAAAGTGTTTCATTTTAGTCATTCAAACTTTCAATGGTGTTCTATTATTATGTAATTTTTATGTTTGAGTGACTAAAACGAAACACCTTTCAAACTTGGTTATTATTTTATGGCATATATCTCTTTTGACATATGCATAAGTTGGTTGTACATTAAGTTGGTTGGGGTTAGTGAAATTTAGGGGATGGGTATTTATTGATAAGGTACAACCAAACAATGCACATATGAATATCTTAAAGATAGTTTTTTTGAACAATTACAATATTGAAACTTGAATGGTTTTTGTGGTTAAGTTAAAGTTTGAGTGACTTAATTGGAACAATTATCAAACTTTGTTACTATTAAGTAGAGGTGGCAAAACGGGCGGGCCGGGAGGGCACGGGCTAGAATGGGCACTGGCTTAAACGGACACGGGCCAAACGGGCACATGTTATACAAATCGCTTAATAAAAGACTTAAAACGACGAAATAAATTTCTTAAACGTAACATCTTATTTAAATTAAAAATCTTAAATATATTATATAAAAAAATATTTCTTTAAAACGATAGTAATGTTTTATAATTGAGAGGAAAAAATGTGTGCCCGTTAATGCCCATTTAAGTTTTGAATGGGCTATATGTGCCCATTTCAAAAAAAGATTTGGCTAAGGCACACAAGATTATGGAGAGATTATGCTTATTTTTTCAAAAAATAAGCTACTTAAAAAATAATCTTTGTTTGGCAGACGTAACTTATAAGAGATTATAAAAAAAATAATCTTCCATAATCTCTGAAAATAAAAGGTTACTTCATGTAACTTATAAAAATAATCTTTTTTTATAATCTTTTTAAGGCTATGTTTGGCACACAAGATTATGAAGAGATTATGCTTATTTTTTCAAAAAATAAGCTACTTAAAAAATAATCCTTGTTTGGCAACATAACTTATAAGAGATTAAAAAAAAAATAATCTTCCATAATCTCTTAAAATAAAAGGTTACTTCATATAGCTTACAAAAATAATATCTTTTTATAATCTTTTTCAGCACCAGCACCAGCACAATCTATTTTTGCCAAACATACCCTAAGCAACATCACCAGCACCAACATCAGCACAATCTATTTTTGCCAAACATACCCTAAATGTGCCCAAATCTTTTAAAAATTTGTCCATCTATCCCATTTTTATCTTTTGAGCACATTTTGCCATCTATGCTATTAAGTAACATTTTCCTAATATTATAATATTATAATCGGATCTTAAGATCCCAAATAACCCAAAAACATAAACAAAGAAAAGTCATGGCAAAAAGCCAAAGGCACCTCCAATAATTAAATACTTCAAAATTGCAACGAAGTTTCGATAAAGATTCCATACCTTATCGTGCGGCAATAAAAAAGGCAACAACGATTCCATCGGAACACGTCTTCTCGTTATTTCCCCTATAAATACACCCCCAAATCCTTCTCTTTTCTTCACAATTCAATATCAAACCCTAATTTCGATCATTCAAGGTATACATACTTTTCAATCCTCTTTTCTTCAAACCCTGTTTTGGATTGGTTCAATTAGTATTTAATATTTTTGTTATTGATCGATTTCTCTTGTTTTGATTGTGTAATTGATTGGTTTAATAGTAAGCTTGTATGTTATTTTTTATTTCTGTTATTTGATTGGTTTAGGTATGAATTTTGTTTACATGTTATTTGCTTATCAATCCGTGATCAAAGATATGAAGAGTTGATGTTAATTATGATTTTATTGGTTTGATTAAAGAGAAAATTATGGCAAAGCCCAAAATATATTATCACGAACAAATTTTGAAGGTTTACGGATTTAGGGGTGTTTGTTGCGCCTTATGACTTATTTGATTTTGGGCTTATTTTATAAGTACTTTTTGTGGCTTAGTTTGACTTTTTATGTTATAATAAGTTTATATACAAAAACTAAATAAGCCATAAGCTGACTATATAAGCCGAAACAAACAACCCCTTAGACCATGCTCCTAAATGACCCGTCTAGACCCTGAACCTTTCAGAACCTAAGCCCTTTTTGTAAGCTTAAGCTCTTAGTTAAATTAACTTAATTTGGTGTAAATATACGTTGGTTAGGATTCTTATAAGAATCGGATGTTTGCTAATAAATTATTTGATCTTACAATTTTCCTAAATTTAAGAGATTAAAACAAAATTTGAATTATGGTTAGCATCATATTAATTTAATTTGTTCATTCATCTATCGTTGATTGATATATGACATTTGTTATTGAATATTGATTTAGGCTCTTTAGTTTCTTAAGTGACTTAGTTGTGATTTTGATTGCAAATTGTTTTGTTGTTCACACTTTTAAACGTGTCTTGTTAATATGCATCATAAGTTATATGTGAATTTTTGTAGGGCATACATGGTTTCTTATGATATTATACGATCTGGTCACGTGTGAATTATTTCATTAATTTTAAAATCCATAGTTTGAAGTCTTAATTTGAGTTATTCTAGCATCATATTAAATCATGTTGTTATTAAAATGAGTTAAAAAGTAATACCATTTACTGCTAATTATTGGTCCATCCGTCATGCTATTGATCCATCCGTGATTCAAATCGTTGAACTTCCTGTATAGACTGATTTTTATTTGAATTAGTATTTGTATTCCAATGCGTTGCCAATTGCTAATTTCTATTGGCTTGTAATCAGATATATATGTTCTGGTTCTTTAATATATATCAGCAATGGTTGTTAATATGGTTTCTCATGATGCTATTGGTTTTCTGATACACAGATGCAAATCTTTGTTAAGACTCTTACTGGAAAGACAATTACTCTCGAAGTCGAGAGCTCTGACACCATAGACAATGTCAAGGCCAAGATCCAAGACAAGGAGGGTATTCCCCCAGACCAGCAGAGACTCATCTTTGCTGGGAAGCAACTCGAAGATGGCCGTACCTTGGCTGATTACAACATCCAAAAGGAATCCACTCTTCACCTTGTTCTCAGGTTGAGGGGAGGAATGCAAATCTTCGTCAAGACTCTCACCGGCAAAACCATCACTTTGGAAGTCGAAAGCTCTGACACTATCGACAATGTCAAAGCTAAGATTCAAGACAAGGAGGGGATTCCACCAGACCAGCAGAGACTTATCTTTGCCGGCAAACAACTTGAGGATGGTCGTACTCTGGCTGACTACAATATCCAGAAGGAGTCTACCCTACATTTGGTCCTCCGACTTCGTGGTGGTATGCAGATCTTTGTCAAGACATTGACCGGAAAGACCATTACTTTGGAAGTTGAAAGTTCGGACACCATTGACAATGTGAAGGCTAAGATTCAGGATAAGGAGGGGATCCCACCAGACCAGCAGAGGTTGATCTTCGCTGGTAAGCAGCTGGAAGATGGCCGTACCTTGGCAGATTACAATATCCAGAAGGAATCTACCCTTCATCTTGTGTTGAGGTTGAGGGGAGGAATGCAGATCTTCGTGAAGACGTTGACCGGAAAGACCATCACTTTGGAGGTGGAGAGTTCGGATACGATTGATAATGTGAAGGCCAAGATTCAAGACAAGGAGGGAATTCCACCAGATCAGCAGAGGCTTATCTTTGCTGGAAAGCAGTTGGAGGATGGACGCACACTTGCTGATTACAATATTCAGAAGGAGTCCACTCTTCACCTTGTCCTTCGTCTCCGTGGTGGGTTGTAAGTGTCCCTGTTGGTGGTTCTTTGACTATGGATGTTGTTGGACATGGATAATGATAGATTCTGTAATTTGATGGTTTTTGTTTATGTTGAATGAATGCGTGCAATAAACAATTATGGTTGACGTGTAACATTTTTTTATCTCAAAAGTTTAAAGGCATTGCGTTAACGCTTATCATTTTGAGTTTTGAGTTATTATGCTTGAATTTTGAGTTGATTCATTTTTCGCGGATACAGTTATTCATATGTTTTTTCAGATACTATTCATTTTTTGCCGGTGTGCATTGGTAGTACTTGAAACTGCTTGCTAAAGGGAAGTGTGGATGGAGGCATAACTACATCTTCTTCACCAAATGCTTGGGGTAATGGTTATTTAAAACGTGGCCTATATCTACCACGAACTGGACCACTACATATTGCTGCAAAAATAAAGATGTTGCCTAGGGCATTAAAAAGATGCGACAGTTAAGAATCTGTGATGACTTTTTGTGGTAGTTGATTGGAAACGAAACTGGAATATCTTTTAATAGATGCATCATATTTTTATCGAACTAAAAATTTGATGCATCGTAGTTTCTGTCGTCGACCACAACCCGCAAATACCGACCATAACAGATTCTTCACCGGAACATTTTTAGATACCTTGGCCACGTCTTTAACTTACCAAAAATATGCGATGATTGATTGATGCATTTAGGCCATGTTTGGAATAACTATGACCCAATTGTAGCATTTAGTACCATATAAGAATGCCAGCATGATGTTTTCTGTAATGGCATCTGCAAGATGTTAAGTCCTACCATTTTCATATTAAATATTGTGTTTTAGCTCTGTAATTTCTGATGTGCATGGACCTCAGATATTGTTCGTTCTTCCATGAAAAGTATATTAAGAAGAAAATTTTCTCCTTATCAGAAAAAGTTGTAAGCGGGGCAAATCCATGTTGACCTGTTAGCTATCTTTTAAATCAACCGATATGAATTATGAAGCATGGCTAAGCAATCTGACTCACATTCGACCTAGTACCCAGGTGGTTTGGCCGATAGTGGGCCAAGAAATATTGAATGGTGATGTGGGCGATAACAATAAAACATAACCAAAATCGGCCGTCATAGGTAAATGAGTGAAATGTGAACTTTAAAAGTTACAAATGTAAACACAAAAATCACCTTTTTTTTAGAAATTGTAGCAATTAAGTCACATGGAATGATGGATTGCCTTTCACACAACCTCATGACATCATACTCTCTGTCACCAGTCTCCTTGATGTACGTCTTGACTTCTGCTGCAAGTTTTGATCACATTTTTGTTTATTGCTCATTTCAGAAGATTTGGTTCGTTGTGTATTTTGTTGTATGTTTGACTTTGTGCATATTGGTACACGGTTGTATAAGGAGCTCAGCTTCACATTGGGGGTTTTAGATGTCATTAAGTTGTGCAGCCAAATGTTTCGCCTGAACTTCAAACAGAGCTCGTTGAAAGAATAGTTTAGACTACAGTCTTGTTCCCAATGGAATACACCCTGATCTGACCTTGAACCCTAGTCTGAAATTGAAAAATAGATTTGGAACTACGAATGACGTAAATGATGGGTTTGTTTTGTTTGTCTTTTTTTCCATGTTTTATCTACGAGTTTTGCGAACAACTTGAATCTGCTTTACTTGTGACAACAAACAATATAGCTATTCATCAGAAAGTCACTAAAATACAATGAAACTTAATATCTTGCTAGCATCGGTACCCACATACATGTTAAACTTAAAAAATAAAATAGAGATTCTAAAGATGTAAACAAGATGCACAAGGAGCATATCCTTCTGAAACGAGCACTTACCGTATACACAGAGGGTGGACTAAGATATGTGTGGCAGAATTCATGAAGTATTCCATTACAAAAGTGAAGCTAAATATTAATAGCGGGGCAATTTGTTCCTTGGCAAACTCAGTGAAACTGTATTTTTCCACACGAGATATGCCCCGAAAGAAAACGAGCACTTATTGTATAAATAGAGGGTGGACTAAGATACGTGTGGCAGAATTCATGAAGTATTCGGTTACAAAAGTGAAGCTAAATATTAGTAACGGGGTAATTTGTTCCTTGGCAAACTGAGTGAAACCGTATTTTTCCACAGGAGATATGCCCCGAAAGAAAACGAGCACTTACTGTATAAATAGAGGGTGGACTAAGATATGTGTGGCAGAATTCATGAAGTAGATATTAGTAGCGGGGCAATTTGTTCCTTGGCGAACTGAGTGGTACTGTGTTTTTCCATAGGAGATATGCCCCGAAAGAAAACGAGCACTTACTGTATAAACAGAGGGTGGAGTAAGATATGTGTGGCAGAATTCATGAAGTATTCCATTACAAAAGTGAAGCTAAATATTAGTAGCGGGGCAATTTGTTCCTTGGCAAACTGAGTGAAACTGTATTTTTCCACAGGAGATATACCCCGAAAGAAAACGAGCACTTACTGTATAAATAGAGGGTGGACTAAGATATGTGTGGCAGAATTCATGAAGTATTCGGTTACAAAAGTGAAGCTAAATATTAGTAACGGGGTAATTTGTTCCTTGGCAAACTGAGTGAAACTGTATTTTTCCACAGAAGATATGCCCCGAAAGAAAACGAGCACTTACTGTATAAACAGAGGGTGGAGTAAGATATGTGTGGCAGAATTCATGAAGTATTCGGTTACAAAAGTGAAGCTAAATATTAGTAGAGTGGCAATTTGTTCCTTGGGAAACTGAGTGAAACTGTAATTTTCCCCAGGAGATATGCCCCGAAAGAAAACGAGCACTTACTGTATAAATAGAGGGTGGACTAAGATATGTGTGGCAGAATTCATGTAGTATTAGGTTACAAAAGTGAAGCTAAATATTAGTAACGGGGTAATTTGTTCCTTGGCAAACTGAGTGAAACTGTATTTTTCCACAGGAGATATGCCCCGAAAGAAAACGAGCACTTACTGTATAAATAGAGGGTGGACTAAGATATGTGTGGCATAATTCATGAAGTATTCGTTTACAAAAGTGAAGTTAGATATTAGTAGCGGGGCAATTTGTTCCTTGGCGAACTCAGTGGTACTGTGTTTTTCCATAGGAGATATGCCCCGAAAGAAAACGAGCACTTACTGTATAAACAGAGGGTGGAGTAAGATATGTGTGGCAGAATTCATGAAGTATTCCATTACAAAAGTGAAGCTAAATATTAGTAGCGGGGTAATTTGTTCCTTGGCAAACTGAGTGAAACTGTATTTTTCCACAGGAGATATGCCCCGAAAGAAAACGAGCACTTACTGTATAAATAGAGGGTGGACTAAGATATGTGTGGCAGAATTCATGAAGTATTCGGTTACAAAAGTGAAGTTAGATATTAGTAGCGGGGCAATTTGTTCCTTGGCGAACTGAGTGGTACTGTGTTTTTCCATAGGAGATATGCCCCGAAAGAAAACGAGCACTTACTGTATAAACAGAGGGTGGAGTAGGATATGTGTGGCAGAATTCATGAAGTATTCCATTACAAAAGTGAAGCAAAATATTAGTAGCGGGGTAATTTGTTCCTTGGCAAACTGAGTGAAACTGTATTTTTCCACAGAAGATATGCCCCGAAAGAAAACGAGCACTTACTGTATTAACAGAGGGTGGAGTAAGATATGTGTGGCAGAATTCATGAAGTATTCCATTACAAAAGTGAAGCTAAATATTAGTAGCGGGGTAATTTGTTCCTTGGCAAACTGAGTGAAACTGTATTTTTCCACAGAAGATATGCCCCGAAAGAAAACGAGCACTTACTGTATAAACAGAGAGTGGAGTAAGATATGTGTGGCAGAATTCATGAAGTATTCCATTAAAAAAGTGAAGCTAAATATTAGTAGCGGGGCAATTTGTTCCTTGGGAAACTGAGTGAAACTGTATTTTTCCACAGGAGATATGCCCCGAAAGAAAACGAGCACTTACTGTATAAATAGAGGGTGGACTAAGATATGTGTGGCAGAATTCATGAAGTATTCGGTTACAAAAGTGAAGTTAGATATTAGTAGCGGGGCAATTTGTTCCTTGGCGAACTGAGTGGTACTGTGTTTTTCCATAGGAGATATGCCCCGAAAGAAAACGAGCACTTACTGTATAAACAGAGGGTGGAGTAGGATATGTGTGGCAGAATTCATGAAGTATTCCATTACAAAAGTGAAGCTAAATATTAGTAGCGGGGTAATTTGTTCCTTGGCAAACTGAGTGAAACTGTATTTTTCGACAGGAGATATGCCCCGAAAGAAAACGAGCACTTACTGTATAAATAGAGGGTGGACTAAGATATTTGTGGCAGGATTAATGAAGTATTCGGTTACAAAAGTGAAGCTAAGTATTAGTGGCGGGGCAATTTGTTCCGTTTTTGCCCTTGAAAGAAGTCTATAAATTCCATCAAGTCAACCTATCTGTTTCATTCTCTCAACTTCCACACACCCGTCTCTAAAAACAAGTTGGTCTGAGATGATGCATTTTTCCACAGAAATTCCTGTTGCTGAGGTAGTAATTGTGATTGGGCCAGAACCCACACAAACCAACGATGGCAGGTTCTTCACATGTTCATTTTTATTTCAACACATCGGTTACGTCTTTAGTCTAGAAGCAATACGTGGTGGTTTATTAGCGCCTATGTTTAACTTATGGTCTAACTATTACTTGCAAGTAGTATTTGTGGAAGAAGGTGTCATCATGCCCCGTTCTGCTCTAACCTTTATCATAAGTACTCTGCTTGCTTTTGTAGAAATAAAGTCGCAGGGACAACCTGGATTCCCTTTCGAAACGCACCCTCGTGCCATCATGGTTGCCGTCATCTGTCTGCCTGTGTACGGCTTGGCTTCTGCAGCCGAACTTGGTGTTTCTGCTTCAGGTCTTGATCACACATCCATTTATGCCATTATTGCTCGCTTGGTACGGATAGGTTCTTTGTGTATCCTTGTTACATCTTTGGCATGTTTGTTCTACCTTTGATACTTCCATGTTTCTTTCACATCTGTGTATTAGTACCTTACAATAATGCCAGCATGATGTTATCTGTGATGGCACCAGCAAGATGTTAAGTCCTACTGTATTCTTATTAAGCATGGTGTGTTTTTAGTACTGGTAATTTCTCATGTGAATGGACCTCAGAAAAAATTCATGTTGACCCGTTAGCTATTTTTTATTTCACTAATATGAACTGATATAGGTAAATGAGTGATATATGAACTCTTACAAGTTACTATTGTAAACACAAAAACCACCACCTACCAATTGTCACGGTATGTGGATCAGCATACTTGGTACTCTATCGATGGTTTTGGCAAATATGCTTCTATTTTATATGCCTGATTTTTCATTCTTAATATAGGTGATCTTTGCTTTGTTTTTTGATAGCATGATATCGCTATCACAAACCACACTTTTTTTTGGCGAAAAGGTGAAAATATATTACTCCAAAACCAATATACAAGAACATACAAAACAAACCACACTTAGCTTGTTGCGACTCAAGCACATCCTTTACTAAATAGCAGCAGATACTAGTAACTTTCTTTGACCACGTGTAAAATCAAACACTGGCATCTTTATGGGATAAACTATAATTTAACAGATTATTGAGGTAATGATTTTCCAGAATTTGAAAGACATATCACTACTTAACATAATATGCTGATACCACTAACTGCAACATATGCCTGTTTGACCCTGTGTATAGGCAAATGCTCCATTGAGGTTATCCTGCTTTGAAGTGTTGCATTAAAACTTAAGACAGTTTGGTCATCTGGTGCATCAATGTTGGTATGTTCTGAACCATTAAGATGATGCTACTAAGCTAATATGCTGTACTTCCACATCTTATCATCATTTGAAACTAAAAGGTCTTCCTAGTTTAGCAAGCCTTAGACTGCGAGGTATAAAGGAGACCAAATATTGTGTGTGTGTGTGTGTGTGTGTGTGGTTTTTTTTTTTTTTTTTTTTTTTTTTTTTTTTTTCATTTCATGTTTGATCTACTAACAATTTGAATCTGCTTTACTTGTAACAACAAACAACAAGACAGATTCTTCACATGTGCGTTTTTGTTTCAATGCTACTAATACAAGAACTGGATCGTTTTTAGACTTCTCTCACATAACAATCTGCTTTACAAAAAAATAGGGCTAATCTCCTTTGGCAACAAAGAGTACCATCACTCAAGGGCAAATCTCCTTTGCCAAAGAAAAAATAAAAAACTAGTACCATATAGTCCACAAAAAGAAAAGAAGAAGAAGGTAAACGATGATGTGTTCTCCCACAGATATTCCTGTTGCCGAGGTAGTTATTGTCATCGAGCCAGAACTCTCAGAAACCGACCATGACAGATTATTTACATTTACGTTTTTGTTTCAATGCTTCAGTCACATCATTAATCTAGCAGCAATACCCGGTGGTTTATTAGCGTATTGATTTAATCACTATCGACCCAACAGTCAACCCGTCACAACCCATATGACCCGGTCAACAAAAGTCAACCATACGAAAGTCAACAAAGCAGTTACACAACAGTTACAACCGCCATATAGTAGTTACCTATAACTGCTCTAATCATAGAACCGACACAATGGTTCATAGTACCCTTTCATTACAGTATATATACAACAGTACATTCGTTTGTAAAGATAGATGACATATTTGATTATTACAAAGACATATTTATAGTTTACTTAATCTTTGCACAATACTCATTCGGTATACAAGTGATTGAAACGTTTAGACCATAGATCCAGTGATAAAGGCCAACAATTGGTATCAGAGCGGTTTGGTCTTTCAACCAACAATCATCATTTACCCAGACTCGTACAAGTTCCAGAATCAAAACAGAACCAGTTTCGATATAAAATTTTTTTTTGCAAATCGCTAAGAATACAAATCCCGACGTCATTTTTGTATCTCAACGTTTGTCGCAACAGGGGAATAATCACTTAGTGATTACTCACAACCCGGCAACAAATCAAACAAGCAAAATTTTTCCGAAACCAGTTTTATTACCCAATCCAAACAGGATCAGAAAAACGAACATAATCGTTTAAATATTTTGATTCGAAACAAAACAAATACGAGTGTCATCATTAGGGCACAAAATCAAAGATTCGAATTAGAACAAACACACCTGTTCTTAAACGGAATCAAGCCCAGAAGGATCAATTGAAAACCCCAATTGATTCATTAGCAAACTCAAATCGTAAAAATTCTCACGGATCAGAAAACCCCCAATTAATCCGAAAACCTAGATTTCAAATTGGAGGATATTAGTGGTCGTACAAGAACACCACACCGGAGACAGTAAAGGACGGTCAAAATCACTGCCATCATAAACAAAGAGGCCGGAGAACCGTCGGTGTATTATTGGAGAAGAAAGAAGATCAAAAGTAATCTTCTGAAGAGAGAGAGAAATACTGAAAAGGCAGTATCTCAAAAGAGACGCGTGTGTTTTATCTCAAAAGGGAGATAAAAGGGTTATAAGAAGTGAACGCGTGTAAGGGCCAGATACAGGATTTTATTTTAGTTAAGGCATCGGGTTAAACCATCAACCCCTCCAGGTTCCAAAGTTTTCAAAACCACTTTATTTTACATTATATATTTTGATATATACAGTTTTTTAGATTGATAAGTTTTTTTAAACATTATTAAAATCTTATCATATTTTGTTTAGTATATCTAACCTAGTTTTTATACTACTTAGAATACTGACCAGGAATAATTTGTAAGGAGTAATTAACCTTAGGTTATTCAATTTAAATTTTATAATCTCCGAGGATAGTTTAAAAATTGTTAAAACTATACCTAGAAAAGTTTTACACCCATTTGAGGAAGATAAAACATTAAGAGCTCAGTTTAAGAAAAGAATTTTTATATATATACACTTTGTGTTAAAATTCTTTATTGGAGATTTATTTGTCATTTTTAAAATATGACGAACGACAGTGGTAAAAAGGAACCTAGTACTAACATTTCGAATAGCACACCCCAATTTCAATGCCCAATCCTGAAGCCCGCGAATTACTCATTATGGGCAATTCGAATGCAAATCATTCTCGAAGCGAATGGTTTATGGGAAACAATTGAGCCGACTGAAACGACTCAATCAGATAAGAAAAAGGAAAAAACCGCTATTGCTTTCCTTTACCAAGCCTTGCCTGAAGAACAATTACTTCAAATAACAAAGCACAAAACCGCAAAAGACATTTGGAATGCTTTGAAAACTAGACACGTTGGCGAAGACAGAGTTAAACAAGCAAGATTACAAACACTCAAATCCGAATTTGAGATGTTATATATGAAGGAAGATGAAACAGTTGACACCTTCACCACCAAACTCACAACTCTCGTAAACAAAGCCGCTAGTCTAGGACACACAATAGAAGATGAAACCTTAGTACGGAAATTACTAAATGCTGTACCCGAAAGGTATCTGCAAATAGTCGCATCAATAGAACAATACTCCGATCTAAGTGAAATGACATTAGAAGAGGCAATAGGAAGACTTAAGACCTACGAAGAGAGGATTAAGTTCAAGAAAGGAAAACAAGTGGACAGTCAAGACAAACTGATGTTCACACGACATGACAATAGAGGGAAAAATTTCAGAGGACGTGGACGTGGAAGATATAAAGGATGGAAGAACCACGATAAAAATAACCACGAGAAGAAGGATGGAGAAAATACTCACAATCACTTCAACAAACAGAATATTGACTTTAGCAAAGTTAGATGTTACAAGTGCAATAAGACTGGTCATTATGCATCTAAGTGTCATTCAAAACCAAACACTAGTATGCAATCTAATCTTGTCGAGGAGGACTTAGAACCTACCTTATTAATGGCAATATTAGAAGACCCACATGTAACAAAGCTAAAAGATCAGAAGGTCTCGCTACATGAAGAAGATGTAGGATATAAAGAGACAAGTGTTGACAGTCAATGGTATTTAGACAATGGAGCTAGTAACCATATGTCTGGAATAAGAGAACACTTTAAAGAACTAGATGAGAACGTTAGTGGAAAAGTAAGATTCGGAGATGGATCTCATGTAGAGATTAAAGGAAAAGGTTCAATCCTAGTAGAATGTGAAGACGAGAAACAAAGAATCATATCCCAAGTCTATTACATTCCTAGCTTGAAAAACAATTTATTGAGCCTTGGACAATTTACCGAAATTAGTTGTAAAGTTGTAATGGACGACGATGAACTACGACTTTATGACATGGACAACAAAATCTTCTTGATAGTCACAAGACAAAGAAACCGTCTATACAAAGCAAGTCTGAAGATAGGCACACCTGTTTGCTTATTAGCAAATTTAAGTGACAACACTTGGTTATGGCACGCAAGATTAGGACACCTCAACTTTGAATCATTAAAATCTATGACTCAAAGAGAGTTAGTTCATGGAATACCTGCCATTAAACATACAACACAAATTTGTGATGTTTTTTTAGTTGGTAAACACAGCAGAGCACCATTTCCCAAGAAAGCAAAAACTAGATCAACATCACCATTAGATTTAGTTTACGGAGATTTATGTGGACCAATAACACCACCAACACCATCTGGAAAGAGATATATATTCTTGTTAGTAGATGACTACTCAAGATATATGTGGGCGTATTTCCTAAGTACGAAAGATCAAGCTTTCGGTACTTTCAAGGAATACAAAGAAACAATAGAGAAGGAGCTAAGGATAACATTGAAAATGTTAAGAACTGATCGTGGAGGAGAATTCACATCTAACGAATTCACTCAATACTGCAAAGAAAACGGCATAGCACGACAACTAACCGCACCTTACTCACCACAACAAAATGGAGTTGTTGAACGAAGAAATAGGACAATCATGTCTACTACGAGATGCATGATGAAAGCAACTAACATGCCACAAAGCTATATATATTCTAAACAGCGTTCCTACAAGAGCCTTAGAAGACATTACTCCATATGAAGCAATTAAGATGAAAAAGCCAAACTTAGAAAGTTTAAGAGTTTTTGGCTGCATAGCATATGCAAAGGTACCATCACAACATCTGACAAAGTTAGATGATAGAAGTAACAAAATGGTATACTTAGGAAGCGAACAAGGATCAAAAGCTTATAGACTGTTTGATCCAACAACACAAAGAATATGTGTTAGTAGAGATGTGAAGTTTAAGGAGGATGAAGCATGGGACTGGAAGGATTACCTAGATGAACACACCAACGATGAACCCGAATGGTTTGACTTCAAAGTCGAAAACCTTGAAGCCACAGATGAACATCAGGAAAACGAAAACCATCCAGATGAAGAAGACGCTGAAGACCCTGCAAATGATGATCATGAATATGAAACATCAGCAACTGACTCACCCTCACAAACATTTCGCACACCATCTACAATTTCATCAAGAATAAATACTCAAATTACACCAACTACCTCAAGACATTCAACCAATCAAAGTAACTCAATTGCAACCCGGAATCTACATCCAGACTTTGATCACACACCACTACAAGGTTTTAGAACATTGAATGATCTATATGAAAAAACCGAGGAAGTTTTACCCGAGCATTTATTACTAGCTGAAGATGAACCAAAGAATTACAAGGAAGCATCAAACGATCAAAAATGGATCGAAGCAATGAAGGTCGAATTAGATTCCATCAATAGAAACAATACATGGGAACTAACCACTCTACCAAAAGGACAAAAAGCCATTGGATTAAAGTGGGTATTCAAGACCAAGAAAGATGCTAATGAAAATATAGTCAAGCATAAAGCTAGACTAGTAGCAAAAGGCTACATACAAGAGCATGGCATAGACTTTGAAGAAGTCTTTGCACCTGTAGCAAGAATGGAAACAGTCCGATTACTATTAGCCATAGCTGCTAATAACAAATGGGAAGTACATCACCTAGACGTCAAATCTGCATTTCTGCATGGAGACTTAAAAGAAGAAGTGTATGTTACACAACCCGAAGGATTTATAAAAGAGAATGGAAAAGTCTACAGATTGATAAAAGCACTATACGGATTAAGACAAGCACCACGTGCATGGAACATAAAGTTAGATAATACCTTGAAGTCATTAGATTTCAAGAAGTGCGCTTTAGAACAAGCTGTCTACACAAAGAAGTCAAAAGACTCAATACTTCTAGTAGGAGTCTATGTAGATGATTTAATCATCACTGGCACACCAAAGAAAGAAATAGACAAGTTCAAAGCTCAAATGGAAGAGAAATTCGAGATGAGTGACCTAGGATTACTATCCTACTACTTAGGAATTGAAGTCACACAAACTGGAGGTGACATATCAATAAAGCAATCCGCCTACGCAAGCAAGATCCTAAAAGAAGTTGGAATGCTAGACTGCAACGAAACTTTAATACCTATGGATCCAGGAACAAGACTAACAAAGAACACTGAAGAAACAACGGTCAACTCAACTGAATATAGAAGCTTGATTGGATGCTTACGATACTTGTTACATACAAGACCCGATTTAAGTTACTCCGTTGGATTACTTAGTCGTTTTATGCAAGAACCGAAGGAACAACACATGAAAGCTATAAGGCAAGTACTACGCTACGTTAAAGGAACAAAAGATTATGGAATCACCTACAAATACAATGGAAGAAAACATATACAAGGTTATAGTGACAGCAGCTACGGAGTCAACACTCAAGAAGGCAAAGGCACTACTGGAATTATCTTCTACTACGGTGAATCACCAATCAGCTGGAGTACACAAAAGCAAGCCACGGTAGCTCTATCATCATGTGAGTCCGAATTCATTGCAGCAACAGCAGCAGCAACACAAGCATTATGGTTAAAAAGACTGCTTAGCAAGCTTACACACATGGAAGAAGAAAAAGTTACAATACTGGTCGACAACAAGTCCGCCATCGAACTAATGAAGAATCTCGTATTCCACGGAAGAAGTAAGCACATTGACATAAAGTACCACTTTATAAGAGAATGCGTCGAAAGAGAAGACCTACAAGTCGAATTTATAAGTGGAGAATTTCAGAAGGCTGACATACTAACAAAGGCATTACCGAAGATCAGATTCCTCACCATGAGACAACTAATTGGAGTCAAAGATCTAAAGCAAGCCGATTGTGATTAAGGGGGAGAATATTGATTTAATCACTATCGACCCAACAGTCAACCCGTCACAACCCATATGACCCGGTCAACAAAAGTCAACCATACGAAAGTCAACAAAGCAGTTACACAACAGTTACAACCGCCATATAGCAGTTACCAATAACTGCTCTAATCATAGAACCGACACAATGGTTCATAGTACCCTTTCATTACAGTATATATACAACAGTACATTCGTTTGTAAAGATAGATGACATATTTGATTATTACAAAGACATATTTATAGTTTACTTAATCTTTGCACAATACTCATTCGGTATACAAGTGATTGAAACGTTTAGACCATAGATCCAGTGATAAAGGCCAACATAGCGCCTATGTACCATTTATGGTCTAACTATTACCCGCAAGTAGTATTTTTAGAAGAAGGTGTCATCATGCCCCGTTCTGCACTAACCTTTATCATAAGTACTCTGCTTGCTTTGGTAGAAATAAAGTCGCAGGGAAAACCTAGATTCCCTTTCGAAACGCACCCTCGTGCCATCATGGTTGCTGTCACCAGTCTTCCTGTGTACGGCTTGGCTTCTGCAGCCGAACTTGGTGTTTCTGCCTCAAGTCTTGATCACACTTCCGTTTATGCCATTATTGCTCGCTTGGTACGGATAGGTTCTTTGTTCATCTTGGTTACATCGTTGGCATGTTTGTTCTACTTTTGATACTTTCATGTTCCTTTCACATCTGTGTAATAGTACCATATAAGAATGCCAGCATGATGTTTTCTGTAATGGCATCTGCAAGATGTTAAGTCCTACCATTTTCATATTAAATATTGTGTTTTAGCTCTGTAATTTCTGATGTGCATGGACCTTAGATATTGTTCGTTCTTCCATGAAAAGTATATTAAGAAGAAAATTTACTCCTTATCAAAAAAAGTTGTAAGCGGGGCAAATCCATGTTGACCTGTTAGCTATCTTTTAAATCTACCGATATGAATTATGAAGCATGGCTAAGCAATCTGACTCACATTCGACCTAGTGCCCAGGTGGTTTGGCCGATAGTGGGCCAAGAAATATTGAATGGTGATGTGGGCGATAACAATAAAACATAACCAAAATCGGCCATTATAGGTAAATGAGTGAAATGTGAACTTTAAAAGTTACTAATGTAAACACAAAAATCACCATTTTTCTAGAAATTGTAGCAATTAAGTCACATGGAATGATGGATTGCCTTTCTGAACACAACCTCATGACATCATACTCTCTGTCACCAGTCTCCTTGATGTACATCTTGACTTCCGTTGCAGGTTTTGATCACATTTTTGTTTATTGCTCATTTCAGAATATTTGGTTCATTGTGTATTTTGTTGTATGTTTGACTTTGTGCATATTGGTACACGGTTGTATAAGGAGCTCAGCTTCACATTGGGGGTTTTAGATGTCACTTAAGTTGTGCAGCCAAATGTTTCGCCTGAACTTCAAACAGAGCACCCTGAAAGAATAGTTTAGACTACAGTCCTGTTCCCAATGGAATACACCCTGATCTGACCTTGAACCCTAGTCTGAAATTGAAAAATAGATTTGGAACTGTGAATGACGTAAATGATGGGTTTGTTTTGTTTGTCTTTTTTTCCATGTTTTATCTACGAGTTTTGCGAACAACTTGAATCTGCTTTACTTGTGACAACAAACAATATAGCTATTCATCAGAAAGTCACTAAAATACAGTGAAACTTAATATCTTGCTAGCATCGGTACCCACAGACATGTTAAACTTAAAAAATAAAATAGAGATTCTAAAGATGTAAACAAGATGCACAAGGAGCATATCCTTCTGAAACGAGCACTTACCGTATACACAGAGGGTGGACTAAGATATGTGTGGCAGAATTCATGAAGTATTCCATTACAAAAGTGAAGCTAAATATTAATAGCGGGGCAATTTGTTCCTTGGCAAACTGAGTGAAACTGTATTTTTCCACACGAGATATGCCCCGAAAGAAAACGAGCACTTATTGTATAAATAGAGGGTGGACTAAGATATGTGTGGCAGAATTCATGCAGTATTCGGTTACAAAAGTGAAGTTAGATATTTGTAGCGGGGCAATTTGTTCTTTGCCGAACTGAGTGGTACTGTGTTTTTCCATAGGAGATATGCCCCGAAAGAAAACGAGCACTTACTGTATAAACAGAGGGTGGAGTAAGATACGTGTGGCAGAATTCATGAAGTATTCCATTACAAAAGTGAAGCTAAATATTAGTAGCGGGGCAATTTGTTCCTTGGCAAACTTAGTGAAACTGTATTTTTCCACAGGATATATGCCCCGAAAGAAAACGAGCACTTACTGTATAAATAGAGGGTGGACTAAGATATGTGTGGCAGAATTCATGAAGTACTCGGTTACAAAAGTGAAGCTAAATATTAGTAACGGGGTAATTTGTTCCTTGGCAAACTGAGTGAAACTGTATTTTTCCACATGAGATATGCCCCGAAAGAAAACGAGCACTTACTGTATAAAGAGAGGGTGGAGTAAGATATGTGTGGCAGAATTCATGAAGTATTCCATTACAAAAGTGAAGCTAAATATTAGTAGCGGGGCAATTTGTTCCTTGGGAAACTGAGTGAAACTGTATTTTTCCACAGGAGATATGCCCCGAAAGAAAACGAGCACTTACTGTATAAATAGAGGGTGGACTAAGATATGTGTGGCAGAATTCATGAAGTATTCGGTTACAAAAGTGAAGCTAAATATTAGTAACGGGGTAATTTGTTCCTTGGCAAACTGAGTGAAACTGTATTTTTCCACAGGAGATATGCCCCGAAAGAAAACGAGCACTTACTGTATTAACAGAGGGTGGAGTAAGATATGTGTGGCAGAATTCATGAAGTATTCCATTACAAAAGTGAAGCTAAATATTAGTAGCGGGGCAATTTGTTCCTTGGGAAACTGAGTGAAACTGTATTTTTCCACAGGAGATATGCCCCGAAAGAAAACGAGCACTTACTGTATAAATAGAGGGTGGACTAAGATATGTGTGGCAGAATTCATGTAGTATTCGGTTACAAAAGTGAAGCTAAATATTAGTAATGGGGTAATTTGTTCCTTGGCAACTGTATTTTTCCACAGGAGATATGCCCCGAAAGAAAACGAGGACTTATTGTATACATAGAGGGTGGACTAAGATATGTGTGGCAGAATTCATGAAGTATTCGGTTACAAAAGTGAAGTTAGATATTAGTAGCGGGGCAATTTGTTCCTTGGCGAACTGAGTGGTACTGTGTTTTTCCATAGGAGATATGCCCCGAAAGAAAACGAGCACTTACTGTATAAACAGAGGGTGGAGTAAAGATATGTGTGGCAGAATTCATGAAGTATTGCATTACAAAAGTGAAGCTAGATATTAGTAGCGTGGCAATTTGTTCCTTGGCGAACTGAGTGGTACTGTGTTTTTCCATAGGAGATATGCCCCGAAAGAAAACGAGCACTTACTGTATAAACAGAGGGTGGAGTAAGATATGTGTGGCAGAATTCATGAAGTATTCCATTACAAAAGTGAAGCTAGATATTAGTAGCGTGGCAATTTGTTCCTTGGAGAACTAAGTGGTACTGTGTTTTTCCATAGGAGATATGCCCCGAAAGAATACGAGCACTTATTGTATAATAAGAGGGTGGACTAAGATATGTGTGGCAGAATTCATGAAGTATTCAGTTACAAAAGTGAAGTTAGATATTAGTAGCGGGGTAATTTGTTCCTTGGCGAACTGAGTGGTACTGTGTTTTTCCATAGGAGATTTGCCCCGAAAGAAAATGAGCACTTACTGTATAAACAGAGGGTGGAGTAAGATATGTGTGGCAGAATTCATGAAGTATTCCATTACAAAAGTGAAGCTAAATATTAGTAGCGGGGTAATTTGTTCCTTGGCAAACTGAGTGAAACTGTATTTTTCCACAGAAGATATGCCCCGAAAGAAAACGAGCACTTACTGTATAAACAGAGGGTGGAGTAAGATATGTGTGGCAGAATTCATGAAGTATTCCATTACAAAAGTGAAGCTAAATATTAGTAGCGGGGCAATTTGTTCCTTGGGAAACTGAGTGAAACTGTATTTTTCCACAGGAGATATGCCCCGAAAGAAAACGAGCACTTACTGTATAAATAGAGGGTGGACTAAGATATGTGTGGCAGAATTCATGAAGTATTCGGTTACAAAAGTGAAGCTAAATATTAGTAACGGGGTAATTTGTTCCTTGGCAAACTGAGTGAAACTGTATTTTTCCACAGGAGATATGCCCCGAAAGAAAACGAGCACTTACAGTATAAACAGAGGGTGGAGTAAGATATGTGTGGCAGAATTCATGAAGTATTCCATTACAAAAGTGAAGCTAAATATTAGTAGCGGGGCAATTTGTTCCTTGGGAAACTGAGTGAAACTGTATTTTTCCACAGGAGATATGCCCCGAAAGAAAACGAGCACTTACTGTATAAATAGAGGGTGGACTAAGATATGTGTGGCAGAATTCATGAAGTATTCGGTTACAAAAGTGAAGCTAAATATTAGTAATGGGGTAATTTGTTCCTTGGCAACTGTATTTTTCCACAGGAGATATGCCCCGAAAGAAGACGAGCACTTATTGTATAAATAGAGGGTGGACTAAGATATGTGTGGCAGAATTCATGAAGTATTCGGTTACAAAAGTGAAGTTAGATATTAGTAGCGTGGCAATTTGTTCCTTGGCGAACTGAGTGGTACTGTGTTTTTCCATAGGAGATATGCCCCGAAAGAAAACGAGCACTTACTGTATAAACAGAGGGTGGAGTAAAGATATGTGTGGCAGAATTCATGAAGTATTGCATTACAAAAGTGAAGCTAGATATTAGTAGCGTGGCAATTTGTTCCTTGGCGAACTGAGTGGTACTGTGTTTTTCCATAGGAGATATGCCCCGAAAGAAAACGAGCACTTACTGTATAAACAGAGGGTGGAGTAAGATATGTGTGGCAGAATTCATGAAGTATTCCATTACAAAAGTGAAGCTAGATATTAGTAGCGTGGCAATTTGTTCCTTGGAGAACTAAGTGGTACTGTGTTTTTCCATAGGAGATATGCCCCGAAAGAATACGAGCACTTATTGTATAATAAGAGGGTGGACTAAGATATGTGTGGCAGAATTCATGAAGTATTCAGTTACAAAAGTGAAGTTAGATATTAGTAGCGGGGTAATTTGTTCCTTGGCGAACTGAGTGGTACTGTATTTTTCCATAGGAGATTTGCCCCGAAAGAAAACGAGCACTTACTGTATAAACAGAGGGTGGAGTAAGATATGTGTGGCAGAATTCATGAAGTATTCCATTACAAAAGTGAAGCTAAATATTAGTAGCGGGGTAATTTGTTCCTTGGCAAACTGAGTGAAACTGTATTTTTCCACAGAAGATATGCCCCGAAAGAAAACGAGCACTTACTGTATAAACAGAGGGTGGAGTAAGATATGTGTGGCAGAATTCATGAAGTATTCCATTACAAAAGTGAAGCTAAATATTAGTAGCGGGGCAATTTGTTCCTTGGGAAACTGAGTGAAACTGTATTTTTCCACAGGAGATATGCCCCGAAAGAAAACGAGCACTTACTGTATAAATAGAGGGTGGACTAAGATATGTGTGGCAGAATTCATGAAGTATTCGGTTACAAAAGTGAAGCTAAATATTAGTAATGGGGTAATTTGTTCCTTGGCAACTGTATTTTTCCACAGGAGATATGCCCCGAAAGAAGACGAGCACTTATTGTATAAATAGAGGGTGGACTAAGATATGTGTGGCAGAATTCATGAAGTATTCGGTTACAAAAGTGAAGTTAGATATTAGTAGCGTGGCAATTTGTTCCTTGGCGAACTGAGTGGTACTGTGTTTTTCCATAGGAGATATGCCCCGAAAGAAAACGAGCACTTACTGTATAAACAGAGGGTGGAGTAAAGATATGTGTGGCAGAATTCATGAAGTATTGCATTACAAAAGTGAAGCTAGATATTAGTAGCGTGGCAATTTGTTCCTTGGCGAACTGAGTGGTACTGTGTTTTTCCATAGGAGATATGCCCCGAAAGAAAACGAGCACTTACTGTATAAACAGAGGGTGGAGTAAGATATGTGTGGCAGAATTCATGAAGTATTCCATTACAAAAGTGAAGCTAGATATTAGTAGCGTGGCAATTTGTTCCTTGGAGAACTAAGTGGTACTGTGTTTTTCCATAGGAGATATGCCCCGAAAGAATACGAGCACTTATTGTATAATAAGAGGGTGGACTAAGATATGTGTGGCAGAATTCATGAAGTATTCAGTTACAAAAGTGAAGTTAGATATTAGTAGCGGGGTAATTTGTTCCTTGGCGAACTGAGTGGTACTGTGTTTTTCCATAGGAGATTTGCCCCGAAAGAAAACGAGCACTTACTGTATAAACAGAGGGTGGAGTAAGATATGTGTGGCAGAATTCATGAAGTATTCCATTACAAAAGTGAAGCTAAATATTAGTAGCGGGGTAATTTGTTCCTTGGCAAACTGAGTGAAACTGTATTTTTCCACAGAAGATATGCCCCGAAAGAAAATGAGCACTTACTGTATAAACAGAGGGTGGAGTAAGATATGTGTGGCAGAATTCATGAAGTATTCCATTACAAAAGTGAAGCTAAATATTAGTAGCGGGGCAATTTGTTCCTTGGGAAACTGAGTGAAACTGTATTTTTCCACAGGAGATATGCCCCGAAAGAAAACGAGCACTTACTGTATAAATAGAGGGTGGACTAAGATATGTGTGGCAGAATTCATGAAGTATTCGGTTACAAAAGTGAAGCTAAATATTAGTAACGGGGTAATTTGTTCCTTGGCAAACTGAGTGAAACTGTATTTTTCCACAGGAGATATGCCCCGAAAGAAAACGAGCACTTACAGTATAAACAGAGGGTGGAGTAAGATATGTGTGGCAGAATTCATGAAGTATTCCATTACAAAAGTGAAGCTAAATATTAGTAGCGGGGCAATTTGTTCCTTGGGAAACTGAGTGAAACTGTATTTTTCCACAGGAGATATGCCCCGAAAGAAAACGAGCACTTACTGTATAAATAGAGGGTGGACTAAGATATGTGTGGCAGAATTCATGAAGTATTCGGTTACAAAAGTGAAGCTAAATATTAGTAATGGGGTAATTTGTTCCTTGGCAACTGTATTTTTCCACAGGAGATATGCCCCGAAAGAAGACGAGCACTTATTGTATAAATAGAGGGTGGACTAAGATATGTGTGGCAGAATTCATGAAGTATTCGGTTACAAAAGTGAAGTTAGATATTAGTAGCGTGGCAATTTGTTCCTTGGCGAACTGAGTGGTACTGTGTTTTTCCATAGGAGATATGCCCCGAAAGAAAACGAGCACTTACTGTATAAACAGAGGGTGGAGTAAAGATATGTGTGGCAGAATTCATGAAGTATTGCATTACAAAAGTGAAGCTAGATATTAGTAGCGTGGCAATTTGTTCCATGGCGAACTGAGTGGTACTGTGTTTTTCCATAGGAGATATGCCCCGAAAGAAAACGAGCACTTACTGTATAAACAGAGGGTGGAGTAAGATATGTGTGGCAAAATTCATGAAGTATTCCATTACAAAAGTGAAGCTAGATATTAGTAGCGTGGCAATTTGTTCCTTGGCGAACTGAGTGGTACTGTGTTTTTCCATAGGAGATATGCCCCGAAAGAATACAAGCACTTATTGTATAATAAGAGGGTGGACTAAGATATGTGTGGCAGAATTCATGAAGTATTCAGTTACAAAAGTGAAGTTAGATATTAGTAGCGGGGCAATTTGTTCCTTGGCGAACTGAGTGGTACTGTGTTTTTCCATAGGAGATATGCCCCGAAAGAAAACGAGCACTTACTGTATAAACAGAGGGTGGAGTAAGATATGTGTTGCAGAATTCATGAAGTATTCCATTACAAAAGTGAAGCTAAATATTAGTAGCGGGGTAATTTGTTCCTTGGCAAACTGAGTGAAACTGTATTTTTCCACAGGAGATATGCCCCGAAAGAAAACGAGCACTTACTGTATAAATAGAGGGTGGACTAAGATATTTGTGGCAGAATTCATGAAGTATTCGGTTACAAAAGTGAAGCTAAGTATTAGTGGCGGGGCAATTTGTTCCGTTTTTGCCCTTGAAAGAAGTCTATAAATTCCATCAAGTCAACCTATCTGTTTCATTCTCTCAACTTCCACACACCCGTCTCCAAAAACAAGTTGGTCTGAGATGATGCATTCTTCCACAGAAATTCCTGTTGCTGAGGTAGTAATTGTGATTGGGCCAGAACCCACACAAACCAACGATGGCAGGTTCTTCACATGTTCATTTTTATTTCAACACATCGGTTACGTCTTTAGTCTAGAAGCAATACGTGGTGGTTTATTAGCGCCTATGTTTAACTTATGGTCTAACTATTACTTGCAAGTAGTATTTGTGGAAGAAGGTGTCATCATGCCCCGTTCTGCTCTAACCTTTATCATAAGTACTCTGCTTGCTTTCGTAGAAATAAAGTCGCAGGGAAAACCTGGATTCCCTTTCGAAACGCACCCTCGTGCCATCATGGTTGCCGTCATCTGTCTGCCTGTGTACGGCTTGGCTTCTGCAGCCGAACTTGGTGTTTCTGCTTCAGGTCTTGATCACACATCCATTTATGCCATTATTGCTCGCTTGGTACGGATAGGTTCTTTGTGTATCCTTGTTACATCTTTGGCATGTTTGTTCTACCTTTTATACTTCCATGTTTCTTTCACATCTGTGTATTAGTACCTTATAATAATGCCAGCATGATGTTATCTGTGATGGCACCAGCAAGATGTTAAGTCCTACTGTATTCTTATTAAGCATGGTGTGTTTTTAGTACTGGTAATTTCTCATGTGAATGGACCTCAGAAAAAATTCATGTTGACCCGTTAGCTATTTTTTATTTCACTAATATGAACTGATATAGGTAAATGAGTGATATATGAACTCTTACAAGTTACTATTGTAAACACAAAAACCACCACCTACCAATTGTCACGGTATAAGGATCAGCATACTTGGTACTCTATCGATGGTTTTGGCAAATATGCTTCTATTTTATATGCCTGATTTTTCATTCTTAATATAGGTGATCTTTGCTTTGTATTTTGATAGCATGATATCGCTATCGCAAACCACACTTTTTTTTGGCGAAAAGGTGAAAATATATTACTCCAAAACCAATATACAAGAACATACAAAACAAACCACACTTAGCTTGTTGCGACTCAAGCACATCCTTTACTAAATAGCAGCAGATACTAGTAACTTTCTTTGACCACGTGTAAAATCAAACACTGGCATCTTTATGGGATAAACTATAATTTAACAGATTATTGAGGTAATGATTTTCCAGAATTTGAAAGACATATCACTACTTAACATAATATGCTGATACCACTAACTGCAACATATGCCTGTTTGACCCTGTGTATAGGCAAATGCTCCATTGAGGTTATCTTGCTTTGAAGTGTTGCATTAAAACTTAAGACAGTTTGGTCATCTGGTGCATCAATGTTGGTATGTTCAGAACCATTAAGATGATGCTACTAAGCTAATATGCTGTACTTCCACCTCTTATCATCATTTGAAACTAAAAGGTCTTCCTAGTTTAGCAAGCCTTAGACTGCGAGGTATATAGGAGACCAAATATTGTGTGTGTGTGTGTGTGTGTTTTTTTTTATTTATTTTTTTTTTCATTTCATGTTTGATCTACTAACAATTTGAATCTGCTTTACTTGTAACAACAAACAACAAGACAGATTCTTCACATGTGCGTTTTTGTTTCAATGCTACTAATACAAGAACTGGATCGTTTTTAGACTTCTCTCACATAACAATCTGCTTTACAAAAAAATAGGGCTAATCTCCTTTGGCAACCAAGAGTACCATCACTCAAGGGCAAATCTCCTTTGCCAAAGAAAAAATAAAAAACTAGTACCATATAGTCCACAAAAAGAAAAGAAGAAGAAGGTAAACGATGATGTGTTCTCCCACAGATATTCCTGTTGCCGAGGTAGTTATTGTTATCGAGCCAGAACTCTCAGAAACCGACCATGACAGATTATTTACATTTACGTTTTTGTTTCAATGCTTCAGTCACATCATTAATCTAGCAGCAATACCCGGTGGTTTATTAGCGCCTATGTACCATTTATGGTCTAACTATTACCCGCAAGTAGTATTTTCAGAAGAAGGTGTCATCATGCCCCGTTCTGCACTAACCTTTATCATAAGTACTCTGCTTGCTTTGGTAGAAATAAAGTCGCAGGGAAAACCTAGATTCCCTTTCGAAACGCACCCTCGTGCCATCATGGTTGCTGTCACCAGTCTTCCTGTGTACGGCTTGGCTTCTGCAGCCGAACTTGGTGTTTCTGCCTCAAGTCTTGATCACACTTCCGTTTATGCCATTATTGCTCGCTTGGTACGGATAGGTTCATTGTTCATCTTGGTTACATCGTTGGCATGTTTGTTCTACTTTTGATACTTTCATGTTCCTTTCACATCTGTGTAATAGTACCATATAAGAATGCCAGCATGATGTTTTCTGTAATGGCATCTGCAAGATGTTAAGTCCTACCATTTTCATATTAAATATTGTGTTTTAGCTCTGTAATTTCTGATGTGCATGGACCTCAGATATTGTTCGTTCTTCCATGAAAAGTATGTTAAGAAGAAAATTTACTCCTTATCAGAAAAAGTTGTAAGCGGGGCAAATCCATGTTGACCTGTTAGCTATCTTTTAAATCTACCGATATGAATTATGAAGCATGGCTAAGCAATCTGACTCACATTCGACCTAGTGCCCAGGTGGTTTGGCCGATAGTGGGCCAAGAAATATTGAATGGTGATGTGGGCGATAACAATAAAACATAACCAAAATCGGCCATTATAGGTAAATGAGTGAAATGTGAACTTTAAAAGTTACTAATGTAAACACAAAAATCACCATTTTTCTAGAAATTGTAGCAATTAAGTCATATGGAATGATGGATTGCCTTTCTGAACACAACCTCATGACATCATACTCTCTGTCACCAGTCTCCTTGATGTACATCTTGACTTCCGCTGCAGGTTTTGATCACATTTTAGTTTATTGCTCATTTCAGAATATTTGGTTCATTGTGTATTTTGTTGTATGTTTGACTTTGTGCATATTGGTACACGGTTGTATAAGGAGCTCAGATTCACATTGGGGGTTTTAGATGTCACTTAAGTTGTGCAGCCAAATGTTTCGCCTGAACTTCAAACAGAGCACCCTGAAAGAATAGTTTAGACTACAGTCCTGTTCCCAATGGAATACACCCTGATCTGACCTTGAACCCTAGTCTGAAATTGAAAAATAGATTTGGAACTGTGAATGACGTAAATGATGGGTTTGTTTTGTTTGTCTTTTTTTCCATGTTTTATCTACGAGTTTTGCGAACAACTTGAATCTGCTTTACTTGTGACAACAAACAATATAGCTATTCATAAGAAAGTCACTAAAATACAGTGAAACTTAATATCTTGCTAGCATCGGTACCCACAGACATGTTAAACTTAAAAAATAAAATAGAGATTCTAAATATGTAAACAAGATGCACAAGGAGCATATCCTTCTGAAACGAGCACTTACCGTATACACAGAGGGTGGACTAAGATATGTGTGGCAGAATTCATGAAGTATTCCATTACAAAAGTGAAGCTAAATATTAATAGCGGGGCAATTTGTTCCTTGGCAAACTGAGTGAAACTATATTTTTCCACACGAGATATGCCCCGAAAGAAAACGAGCACTTATTGTATAAATAGAGGGTGGACTAAGATATGTGTGGCAGAATTCATGTAGTATTCGGTTACAAAAGTGAAGTTAGATATTAGTAGCGGGGCAATTTGTTCCTTGTCGAACTGAGTGGTACTGTGTTTTTCCATAGGAGATATGCCCCGAAAGAAAACGAGCACTTACTGTATAAACAGAGGGTGGAGTAAGATACGTGTGGCAGAATTCATGAAGTATTCCATTACAAAAGTGAAGCTAAATATTAGTAGCGGGGCAATTTGTTCCTTGGCAAACTTAGTGAAACTGTATTTTTCCACAGGATATATGCCCCGAAAGAAAACGAGCACTTACTGTATAAATAGAGGGTGGACTAAGATATGTGTGGCAGAATTCATGAAGTATTCGGTTACAAAAGTGAAGCTAAATATTAGTAACGGGGTAATTTGTTCCTTGGCAAACTGAGTGAAACTGTATTTTTCCACATGAGATATGCCCCGAAAGAAAACGAGCACTTACTGTATAAACAGAGGGTGGAGTAAGATATGTGTGGCAGAATTCATGAAGTATTCCATTACAAAAGTGAAGCTAAATATTAGTAGCGGGGCAATTTGTTCCTTGGAAAACTGAGTGAAACTGTATTTTTCCACAGGAGATATGCCCCGAAAGAAAACGAGCACTTACTGTATAAATAGAGGGTGGACTAAGATATGTGTGGCAGAATTCATGAAGTATTCGGTTACAAAAGTGAAGCTAAATATTAGTAACGGGGTAATTTGTTCCTTGGCAAACTGAGTGAAACTGTATTTTTCCACATGAGATATGCCCCGAAAGAAAACGAGCACTTACTGTATAAACAGAGGGTGGAGTAAGATATGTGTGGCAGAATTCATGAAGTATTCCATTACAAAAGTGAAGCTAAATATTAGTAGCGGGGCAATTTGTTCCTTGGGAAACTGAGTGAAACTGTATTTTTCCACAGGAGATATGCCCCGAAAGAAAACGAGCACTTATTGTATAAATAGAGGGTGGACTAAGATATGTGTGGCAGAATTCATGAAGTATTCGGTTACAAAAGTGAAGCTAAATATTAGTAACGGGGTAATTTGTTCCTTGGCAAACTGAGTGAAACTGTATTTTTCCACATGAGATATGCCCCGAAAGAAAACGAGCACTTACTGTATAAACAGAGGGTGGAGTAAGATATGTGTGGCAGAATTCATGAAGTATTCCATTACAAAAGTGAAGCTAAATATTAGTAGCGGGGCAATTTGTTCCTTGGGAAACTGAGTGAAACTGTATTTTTCCACAGGAGATATGCCCCGAAAGAAAACGAGCACTTACTGTATAAATAGAGGGTGGACTAAGATATGTGTGGCAGAATTCATGAAGTATTCGGTTACAAAAGTGAAGCTAAATATTAGTAATGGGGTAATTTGTTCCTTGGCAACTGTATTTTTCCACAGGAGATATGCCCCGAAAGAAAACGAGCACTTATTGTATAAATAGAGGGTGGACTAAGATATGTGTGGCAGAATTCATGAAGTATTCGGTTACAAAAGTGAACTTAGATATTAGTAGCGAGGCAATTTGTTCCTTGGCGAACTAAGTGGTACTGTGTTTTTCCATAGGAGATATGCCCCGAAAGAAAACGAGCACTTACTGTATAAACAGAGGGTGGAGTAAAGATATGTGTGGCAGAATTCATGAAGTATTGCATTACAAAAGTGAAGCTAGATATTAGTAGCGTGGCAATTTGTTCCTTGGCGAACTGAGTGGTACTGTGTTTTTCCATAGGTGATATGCCCCGAAAGAAAACGAGCACTTACTGTATAAACAGAGGGTGGAGTAAGATATGTGTGGCAGAATTCATGAAGTATTCCATTACAAAAGTGAAGCTAGATATTAGTAGCGTGGCAATTTTGTTAAAATTTGGGGTAATAATCTGTGGCAAACATGTCACTCTATCAATTGCTAATGGCTTTCAAGTATGTTCTTTGCAGGCATATTACAGGGGTTTAACATGGACAAAGCATAAGTGGTTTATAGTTCCAAGATTATCACTTCTACTGAAGCCTCTCTTGTTCCTGCTGAAGTTCTTTTTATTGTTTCTGCTGAAGTTCATTATTATAGCCGTTAGAGGGGTCTTAGTGTAACTTAATCCCCTATTTAACTAGTCCTTTATTCTAGGGTTAGAGACACTTGTGTGTGCAGTCTTTTGCATCACTCTCTTCTCTTCTCTTAGATCATTTCACTGATCTTGTCTTGTCTCTACATTCATATGATTATTGTCTCATTGACATTAATCTAATCTTGTAACATTTGGATACTATTAATCTAAGCTGACTATTGCAGCTTAGATCTGAATAAAGTTTCTGTTGTTTATCTAGTGTTGCCTACACTTTCGTACATGGTATCAGAGCATCAGGCTCATTGATTCTCCTTGGCAACAAAGGTGTGGTTTGGGGTTATTGCTGTTGTCTTAATCACTGGTTATCTTCTGTTTCAATTTTTTGCCCTAGACTAAGTGAATCTAGGGTGATTGTGACTTGTTCTTCCGCTGCATATTTCTCTGTAAGTCTAAGTCTTATCTCTTCTTTAAAACATACAGTACTTAAGTCTTAGTGGGTGCAAACGGGTAGACTAACATCTTGATCTGCCACCTTTGAGTGGTACGAATACCTGCTCTGGTTTACCCTAATCCACAGGCTTGGTGCTTGTTGTTTCTTATTACAAAGTCTTATCTTCTTGTCTATTTATCCTTATTATTATCTCTGTCTGTTTACTCTTTGTCTGTCTTGTTATATCTGTTTATCTTATTGTTTGTATTATGGCTATTGGTGATGATAATGTTGGTGGTGGTTCTTCCACTGAGAAAAGCTTATCCTTTGGTGATGCTTTGTATTTACACCCAAATAATACCAATGGTACACCCATTATTTCTATTAAACTCACTGGAACTGAAAATTACAAAATATGGAATATGGCCATGACTTTTGCTTTAAGGAACCATAATAAATTAGGGTTTATTGATGGTACCTGCATAAGAGATGACTCGAAACCTAGTCTTGCTAATCAATGGGATACTTGTAACTCTGTTGTGGTTACTTGGATTCTTAATTCTCTCAGTCCTGAACTATTTGCTGGTGCTATATATGCTAAAACTGCTTATGAAATGTGGAATGATCTTAAAGATACCTATGATAAGGTTGATGGTTCAGCTATCTTTAATCTGCATAAAAATATAAATTCCCTTAATCAAAGTGGGTCCTCTCTTGCTGATTACTATAACAATCTTAATTCTTTATGGAAACAATTTGATTGTATGATTAGCTTGCCTCCCTGAACTTGTGAGGCTGCAAAACATTTTGAAAAACACAATCAGCTAATCAAGTTAATGCAATTTCTTATGGGTCTTGATGATTCCTATGTTCCCATCAGAAGCAATATTTTAACCAGAGATCCTTTACCTAATGTCAAAACTGCTTTCTCTGTTGTCTCTGGAGAAGAATCCCAATGCTACTGCTTTCTCTGCTTTCTCTGTTGTCTCATCTGGGAATAGCTCTGCTAAACCCAATGCTACAGCTTTTGCTGCAAAAACTTCTGATGGTGGAAAATTTTTTGATAACAAAAGAGTTTTTAACAACAAAGTTTCTGGTTTTAATAATGGTAACAGCTCTAATAGCAGAGGACCAAACATGAACCTCAAATGTACTAATTGCAAAAAACCTGGTCATACTGCTGATAGATGTTATGATCTTGTTGGCTATCCTGCTGGATATGCTAAAAGAAATTTTAATGGTAAACCTTTCAGCAGTAACAATGTTTCTGCTGAAACCAATCGCGTTACTGATAATTGCGCTAGCAACTCTCCTGTCTCTTTGTCTAATGAACAGCTCTCAAGACTTATGAGTCTCCTCAATGACAACAATGTGTCATCTGCTAATGCCAACTTGGCAGGTAAAATTTTTTCAGGAACCTTCTTTAATGGCAGTGTCAAGTTTAATGTAAACTTCAACAAGTTTTTTAACAACAACACTAAATCCTTATCTGGAAACATCAGTCTTGGTTGGATTGTTGATTCTGGTGCAAATCAGCACATGACTGTGTCTGAAAATTTTTTAATCAATGTCGTTAACATTTCAAATCTTGGCCTAACTGTTGGTCATCCCAATGGTACTCAGGCCTTAATTACTAAAATTGGTGATTTAAAGGTCAATAATGACCTAACTCTTTTTGATGTTCTTGTTGTTCCTGAATACAATGTTAGTTTACTATCTGTTCATAAGATTTCTAGAGACAATAAGATGTTTGTTGGGTTTAATGAATCTAACTGCTATATACAGGATTCACATCAAAAAAGGATTGTGGGGATTGGTAAACAATCCAATGGGTTATATATATTTGATATAGATTCTACATGTAAGATTACTTCTAATAACTGCATATCTGTGTGTCATGTCTCTAGAAATCTCTGGCATCAAAGACTTGGTCATCCCTCTGACCAAGTCCTACACATACTTAAACCCACTCTTCAATTTGATAGTCCATCTGAAACTGATCATCTCTGTGATACTTGTAATAAAGCTAAACAAACCAGAGAACCTTTTCCTCTAAGTGAACATAAATCTACTAAAATTGGTCAACTTGTTCACCTTGATGTTTGGGGGCCATATAAAATCACTAGCAGAGATGGTTATAAATATTTTTTAACCATAGTTGATGACTATTCCAGGGCAGTGTGGGTTTATATGCTTAAGGGGAAGGATGATGTTTATGTTTCCATTGTTAACTTTACTCATATGCTATCAAATCAATTTGAACACAATGTCAAAGTTTTTAGAAGTGATTATGGGACAGAATTTGTCAATAATAAACTTCAAAAATTCTTTCATGAAAAAGGAATTCTACATCAAACTTCTTGTGTTTATACACCTCAACAAAATGGCATTGCAGAAAGGAAACATAGGCATCTCCTTAATGTTGCTAGATCCCTTATGTTTCAGGGGGAATTACCTCTATATCTTTGGCCTGAATGTGTTCTAACTGCTGCCTATGTCATAAACAGGTTGCCCTCTTCAGTTCTATCTGGCAAGTCCCCCTTCTTCTTTGTGTATGGGCATGACCCTTCACTCTCTCTCCTTAGAGTCTTTGGCTGCTTATGCTATGCCACCATTCTCAACATCTCTGACAAATTTGGTAATAGATCTGAAAAAAGTGTTCTTATTGGTTATTCAAATGAGAAAAAAGGCTATAAACTCTCAAGCCTAGAAACAAAAAATATTTTTTATTCCAGAGATGTCAAATTTTATGAAACTGTGTTCCCATTCAAAATGAAAAACTCTGTGTCAAAACCTTTTGTTGAAACTTTTGTGCCTAAAGATTTAAACCACAAAAATTTCTTTGACTCACAAACAAGTCCCAATGATGAAGGGAGAGTGACATCTTATGATGATAGCACAGTGGTAAGTCATCCTACTAGGATTGATGAACCAGTTGCAACATCTATAGATGATAATACACATCCTGAGGGCATCATATCACATGAATCACATCCTGCTAATGCATCTTCTGATTCTACTGATACATCATCGGATTCTGCTGAACAAGAAAGAGGCTTGCCAGCCACTACTGCTAGAAGGTCAACTAGAGTTTCTAAGTTGCCCAGTAATCTAAATGACTTTATTGTTGAAGGAAAAGTCAAATATGGCGTTGAAAAAGTTGTTAACTACTCTAATCTTAACAAAGATAATTACTGCTTTGCCTCTAGTCTTAATAAAAGTATTGAACCTACCTGCTATGAAGAAGCTATCCTTGATAGTAATTGGGTAGATGCTATGAATTCTGAAATTGAAGCCTTAAATGAAAACCATGCTTGGGATATAACTGATCTACCTCCTAATAGAACTCCTATTGGTTACAAATGGATTTTTAAAATCAAATATAAAGCTAATGGTGAAGTTGATAGATACAAGGCTAGATTAGTTGTTAAAGGCTACAACCAAAGGGAAGGAATAGACTATGATGAAACCTTTTCTCCTGTTGTAAAAATGTCTACTGTTAGATGTCTTATTGCCTTAGCTGTAAAAAACAAATGGCCTCTTTTTCAACTTGATGTTAACAATGCTTTCTTATATGGAGATCTTGATGAGGATATCTATATGACCATTCCCAAGGGGTTCTGTAATGAGAACAATAAAAATAAAGTCTGTAAACTTGTCAAGTCTTTATATGGCCTAAAACAAGCTCCCAGAAAATGGAATGAAAAACTTGTCAGTGTTTTAAAGGAAAATAACTTTGTCCAATCTGTTAATGATCACTCTTTGTTCACCAAAACAGAGAATAACAAGTTCATTGCTCTGCTTGTCTATGTGGATGACATTGTTCTTACTGGAAACTGTGTTGATGAGATAAATCTCTTTAAAGAATTTCTAAAATCCAAATTTCACATCAAAGATTTGGGAAACCTAAAATATTTTCTTGGGATTGAGGTTTTAAAAACTGGGAATGACATTTGTCTCTCCCAAAGAAAATACTGTCTTGAACTTCTCAAAGAATTTGGTCTTCTTGGGTGCAAACCTGTGTCTACTCCTATGGAACCCAATTCTGTCCTTCCATACATTCCCACTGCTGATGACCCCTTGCTTGACAACATCACTGGATATCAGAAGTTACTCGGGAAACTTATCTATCTCACCCATACAAGACCTGACATCTCATACTCAGTTCACTGTCTGGCACAATACATGCATTCTCCCTTAAAATCTCATCTGGAATGTGCCCTCAATGTTCTGAGATATCTAAAAGGGGCTCCAGGAAAAGGTCTAAGGTACAATTTCAGCAACTCTGAAAATCATCTTGAAGGATATAGTGATGCTGATTGGGCCAAATGTAAGAAAACCAGGAAATCTGTTACAGGTTATTGTGTTTTCTTTAATGATTGTTTAATCTCATGGAAAAGTAAAAAACAAAACACTCTTTCAAAATCTTCCACAGAAGCAGAGTATAGATCTATGTCTACTGCTGCTTGTGAAATCATTTGGATTCAGAAAATCCTAAAAGATCTAAAAGTTGATATCAACCTTCCTGTTAATCTTTTTTGTGATAACAAATCTGCTTTACAACTTGCTGTCAATCCTGTTTTCCATGAAAGATCAAAACATTTTGAAATTGATGTTCACTTCATCAGGGAAAAAATTGCTAGAGGTGTTATAAATGCTAAAAAGATTGGATCTTCAAACCAAACTGCTGACATTCTTACAAAGAACCTCCCTGTTTATCAGCATAAATTTTTGTGTGAAAAATTGATATTGTTTGATATGTTTGCCCATCAGATTAAGGGGGAATGTTAAAATTTGGGGTAATAATCTGTGGCAAACATGTCACTCTATCAATTGCTAATGGCTTTCAAGTTATGTTCTTTGCAGGCATATTACAGGGGTTTAACATGGACAAAGCATAAGTGGTTTATAGTTCCAAGATTATCACTTCTACTGAAGCCTCTCTTGTTCCTGCTGAAGTTCTTTTTATTGTTTCTGCTGAAGTTCATTATTATAGCCGTTAGAGGGGTCTTAGTGTAACTTAATCCCCTATTTAACTAGTCCTTTATTCTAGGGTTAGAGACACTTGTGTGTGCAGTCTTTTGCATCACTCTCTTCTCTTCTCTTAGATCATTTCACTGATCTTGTCTTGTCTCTACATTCATATGATTATTGTCTCATTGACATTAATCTAATCTTGTAACATTTGGATACTATTAATCTAAGCTGACTATTGCAGCTTAGATCTGAATAAAGTTTCTGTTGTTTATCTAGTGTTGCCTACACTTTCGTACAAATTTGTTCCTTGGCGAACTGAGTGGTACTGTGTTTTTCCATAGGAGATATGCCCCGAAAGAAAACGAGCACTTATTGTATAATAAGAGGGTGGACTAAGATATGTGTGGCAGAATTCATGAAGTATTCAGTTACAAAAGTGAAGTTAGATATTAGTAGCGGGGCAATTTGTTCCTTGGCGAACTGAGTGGTACTGTGTTTTTCCATAGGAGATATGCCCCGAAAGAAAACGAGCATTTACTGTATAAACAGAGGGTGGAGTAAGATATGTGTGGCAGAATTTATGAAGTATTCCATTACAAAAGTGAAGCTAAATATTAGTAGCGGGGTAATTTGTTCCTTGGCAAACTGAGTGAAACTGTATTTTTCCACAGGAGATATGCCCCGAAAGAAAACGAGCACTTACTGTATAAATAGAGGGTGGACTAAGATATTTGTGGCAGAATTCATGAAGTATTCGGTTACAAAAGTGAAGCTATGTATTAGTGGCGGGGCAATTTGTTCCGTTTTTGCCCTTGAAAGAAGTCTATAAATTCCATCAAGTCAACCTATCTGTTTCATTCTCTCAACTTCCACACACCCGTCTCCAAAAACAAGTTGGTCTGAGATGATGCATTCTTCCACAGAAATTCCTGTTGCTGAGGTAGTAATTGTGATTGGGCCAGAACCCACACAAACCAACGATGGCAGGTTCTTCACATGTTCATTTTTATTTCAACACATCGGTTACGTCTTTAGTCTAGAAGCAATACATGGTGGTTTATTAGCGCCTATGTTTAACTTATGGTCTAACTATTACTTGCAAGTAGTATTTGTGGAAGAAGGTGTCATCATGCCCCGTTCTGCTCTAACCTTTATCATAAGTACTCTGCTTGCTTTTGTAGAAATAAAGTCGCAGGGACAACCTGGATTCCCTTTCGAAACGCACCCTCGTGCCATCATGGTTGCCGTCATCTGTCTGCCTGTGTACGGCTTGGCTTCTGCAGCCGAACTTGGTGTTTCTGCTTCAGGTCTTGATCACACATCCATTTATGCCATTATTGCTCGCTTGGTACGGATAGGTTCTTTGTGTATCCTTGTTACATCTTTGGCATGTTTGTTCTACCTTTGATACTTCCATGTTTCTTTCACATCTGTGTATTAGTACCTTATAATGATGCCAGCATGATGTTATCTGTGATGGCACCAGCAAGATGTTAAGTCCTACTGTATTTTTATTAAGCATGGTGTGTTTTTAGTACTGGTAATTTCTCATGTGAATGGACCTCAGAAAAAATTCATGTTGAACCGTTAGCTATTTTTTATTTCACTAATATGAACTGATATAGGTAAATGAGTGATATATGAACTCTTACAAGTTACTATTGTAAACACAAAAACCACCACCTACCAATTGTCACGGTATGTGGATCAGCATACTTGGTACTCTATCGATGGTTTTGGCAAATATGCTTCTATTTTATATGCCTGATTTTTCATTCTTAATATAGGTGATCTTTGCTTTGTATTTTGATAGCTTGATATCGCTATAACAAACCACACTTTTTTTTGGCGAAAAGGTGAAAATATATTACTCCAAAACCAATATACAAGAACATACAAAACAAACCACACTTAGCTTGTTGCGACTCAAGCACATCCTTTACTAAATAGCAGCAGATACTAGTAACTTTCTTTGACCACGTGTTAAATCAAACACTGGCATCTTTATGGGATAAACTATAATTTAACAGATTATTGAGGTAATGATTTTCCAGAATTTGAAAGACATATCACTACTTAACATAATATGCTGATACCACTAACTGCAACATGTGCCTGTTTGACCCTGTGTCTAGGCAAATGCTCCATTGAGGTTATCCTGCTTTGAAGTGTTGCATTAAAACTTAAGACAGTTTGGTCATCTGGTGCATCAATGTTGGTATGTTCTGAACCATTAAGATGATGCTACTAAGCTAATATGCTGTACTTCCACATCTTATCATCATTTGAAACTAAAAGGTCTTCCTAGTTTAGCAAGCCTTAGACTGCGAGGTATATAGGAGACCAAATATTGTGTGTGTGTGTGTGTGTGTGTTTTTTTTTTTTTTTTTTTTTTTTTTTTCATTTCATGTTTGATCTACTAACAATTTGAATCTGCTTTACTTGTAACAACAAACAACATGACAGATTCTTTACATGTGCGTTTTTGTTTCAATGCTACTAATACAAGAACTGGATCGTTTTTAGACTTCTCTCACATAACAATCTGCTTTACAAAAAAATAGGGCTAATCTCCTTTGGCAACAAAGAGTACCATCACTCAAGGGCAAATCTCCTTTGCCAAAGAAAAAATAAAAAACTAGTACCATATAGACCACAAAAAGAAAAGAAGAAGGTAAACGATGATGTGTTCTCCCACAGATATTCCTGTTGCCGAGGTAGTTATTGTCATCGAGCCAGAACTTTCAGAAACCAACCATGACAGATTATTTACATTTACGTTTTTGTTTCAATGCTTCAGTCACATCATTAATCTAGCAGCAATACCCGGTGGTTTATTAGCGCCTATGTACCATTTATGGTCTAACTATTACCCGCAAGTAGTATTTTCAGAAGAAGGTGTCATCATGCCCCGTTCTGCACTAACCTTTATCATAAGTACTCTGCTTGCTTTGGTAGAAATAAAGTCGCAGGGAAAACCTAGATTCCCTTTCGAAACGCACCCTCGTGCCATCATGGTTGCTGTCACCAGTCTTCCTGTGTACGGCTTGGCTTCTGCAGCCGAACTTGGTGTTTCTGCCTCAAGTCTTGATCACACTTCCGTTTATGCCATTATTGCTCGCTTGGTACGGATAGGTTCTTTGTTCATCTTGGTTACATCGTTGGCATGTTTGTTCTACTTTTGATACTTTCATGTTCCTTTCACATCTGTGTAATAGTACCATATAAGAATGCCAGCATGATGTTTTCTGTAATGGCATCGGCAAGATGTTAAGTCCTACCATTTTCATATTAAATATTGTGTTTTAGCTCTGTAATTTCTGATGTGCATGGACCTCAGATATTGTTCGTTCTTCCATGAAAAGTATATTAAGAAGAAAATTTACTCCTTATCAGAAAAAGTTGTAAGCGGGGCAAATCCATGTTGACCTGTTAGCTATCTTTTAAATCAACCGATATGAATTATGAAGCATGGCTAAGCAATCTGACTCACATTCGACCTAGTACCCAGGTGGTTTGGCCGATAGTGGGCCAAGAAATATTGAATGGTGATGTGGGCGATAACAATAAAACATAACCAAAATCGGCCGTTATAGGTAAATGAGTGAAATGTGAACTTTAAAAGTTACTAATGTAAACACAAAAATCACCTTTTTTTTAGAAATTGTAGCAATTAAGTCACATGGAATGATGGATTGCCTTTCTGAACACAACCTCATGACATCATACTCTCTGTCACCAGTCTCCTTGATGTACATCTTGACTTCTGCTGCAGGTTTTGATCACATTTTTGTTTATTGCTCATTTCAGAATATTTGGTTCATTGTGTATTTTGTTGTATGTTTGACTTGTGCATGCCTTGGCTTATGTAGCATGACAAGCCTTTCTGCTGCAAATTTCTAGTCCCGCCTGAATTTAATCCGCTATTGGTTGGTAGGGAAATAAGGATTTTTCAGTTAAAGTTTTAGTGGGATCTTGAAAACTATGCGTTAATTAATCATGTTTGATATGATATCTAACTCTTAAAAAATAACGTATTCATTTTGTCCATTGATAACATCACATCTCTCAAACTACTACAAAAAATATCTCTATTCTTCACACTTATTTTGCTACGGTATGCTTAAGTGTGGACATTTTTTTATATAGATAATAATTTTGCTACACTAATATGTGTCACAAATATTTTAAAAATTAATTCACATATATAAGTGTGTACAATTACAATAAAGCTACACTTATATGTGTAGCAAATGTTTCTACACTTTTTATTATAAGCATTTTTTGCAATTTTGCCACACTTTTAGGTGTGGACATTCAAAAAAATTTTCCACACTTTTAACTACAGAAATTTGGATAATATCTCCACACTTATATATGTAGAAAAATTTGTCACACCCATTATTACCGCACATGAGAAAGTGTGGAATCAATAATTTTACGCATTCTTAACTGTGGCCAATTGACCTTTAAAATGTGGAGAATTCAACTAGTTTTTTGTAGTAGAGTGCCTTCTACTCTTTAAAGATTCTTTTATGTTTTGAGATGATGTTAGAAGGTGCTCAATTAGAGTATGTTACTGAAATTATGTGTTCCCCTAAAAATGAAGTTAATCGGATACTGGGACTTATTTAAACTAGTCGGTCCAGGCCATACTCGCATTGTTACTAATGTGCTAATGCAGTTTTTTTTCATCCTCTCACAACAATTCATCTCAGTTTAGAAAGCTTTGTAGTAAGTTCTTTTTTGTTTTCAGACCCTTAATTTGTACTTGTTGGGAAGTTGTTATACACTACTTTACATTTATAGACATTAGATTATGATGACTTGTATTTAAATCAGTGAATGACACTAATTATACATCGAGATTGCTTTTTCTATTTGGACCATTATCTCTTCTGGTTACTGTATAAACATATTACAGTTGCTTCTATTATTCTCTATAAGTAAGTGATGATAGCAGTCCTAATGATCTCAGGGTGTATTTGTAGTTAGACTGGAAAGTAGGATCGAGATGTAACTTGGATAAAGTAAAAAATTAAATTAAGTTATAATATACAGTAAAACCATGTTATGAAGTAAATGGTGGCTCAGTATCAAAGATTCAATATCATACATCCATACAAAAGGGAGAGTGTTGGAAGACTAAGATCAATCAACCTCACTTTACATTGTTCAAACCGTAGTTACATATTTGTAATATTATTAAGTAGTATTTGTTGTTTGCAGCCATGAACATGTATATATTGAGGCTGCAAGATCCGTTTGGTCTTGGCCACAGGCCAACAGACCTTAGACATTTGTTAGTTAAGTCAGAAATGACAGTTAAGTTAGTTATAAGACAATTACATAACAGTTATTTGATAAAGGGACATGTCTGTTGGTTCTATTGAACCATCACAACCCTTGTATCATACCTGTTCGGATAGTATATATAGGATCATGTATTGACAATTATAATATCAATATTACAGTTATTTTAGTTACTGTTTTCCCTCCAAATTAAAATATCTCTGTCCGTTTATCTATCAATTGCATACCACTTCTGCACACATACATACCTTCACAGACATTCAAGTAATCTGTCCTACACAAAATGGTAAACACATCCTCATACCTTGAACATAGATGGTCTAGACTGCACAAAGGGTCTGGCCATTCTAATATTTGGCATCAGAGCAAACCTGAGAGGCCCATGAGGGGGAGACTGCAAGATCACTTAATTCAGAGACAAATGACAAGAGAGAATGAATCAAGGCTTGGAAATTGTATAAGACAAATTTCTAAGGAGTGCAAAGAAATGCCCAGGAAGAAGATAGAAGAGATTCAAGCATACAACTCTACACTTTCATAGTCCCATAATGCCTCTAACAAGCACAAGGTAAAGGGGACATATTGCAAACAATTGTCCAAACAAAGGGAAGACTTATGAGACTGCAAACCCAGAAAAGATCTCTGAGACAGTACATACTCAGATTATGTACCCTGAAAGTGTGCATCTACCAACAGATTTCATGGTTAATGGCACTGATGAAGGGACATGGACACGGTACAGAATCTGGTACATAAGCAAACACCTTGAACGGCATGTTTGCTCAAACAGGAACCTATTTGGAAAACTAAAAGAGAAGTTTAATGTGGAGAAGTTGCAAGATATGCACAAACTATTGTTCATACATGGAGTAGGAAAGATCAATCTCAGATTTGGGAAAGAGATTATCAGCATACCTAGTGTGTTATATACACTAGATGTAACCTTGAACCTCCTATCAGCAAACCAACTTGAAGCCCAAGGATTGGATCTGATATTCAAAGGGAACAAGTGCAGGCCAGTGCATATGTTTAAGGAACCTGCAAACTGCAGTTTTGATGAAAATAAGATGAACAAAAGACAGAACAAGTACATGGAGGATTACTTCAAGTTACTTGAAGAAAGTACTCACTGTGATGAAAGAAAGGCAGAAGAGAAGGATGTATTGACACTAAAGTGTCACAGATGTGGAGAGATTGGACACCATGCTTATGCATGTCCAACCATACCAACATCAGTTTGAAACACACCAAAGATTAAAGACCATGTCTTTGTTAAAGGTGTTTTCTATCTCCAAAAGGTGAAGATCGGTGGGATCACCCTGGTCCCATGCATCCTAAGGATGCCAACCGGACCCTCCCCCAAGGACCCGGCCCCAGGCAGTGAGCACCTGTCCCAGTGACTGTACTTATCAGGAGGTGGGCTTTGAACCCTGGCCATTTTCTCCAATAGGCCCCTCGCTGACCAGTCAATCTGAGCATTTGCGGTGGGGGGATGGTACCAAATGATCTTTAGTGCCATGGAAGAGATTTGAACCCTGGGTCTATTGACCCAAGCCCAAAGCTCTTACCAATGGACTAAAGCATCATTGGCAAAGGTGTTTTCTATCTAACTCAAGTTACTACATTTAATGAATATGTTGCATTTCTTGACCTTTTAAAAAATGATCAAGTAATCTGTCAAGAATGGGACATGTTTAGAGATAAGTTTAATAAGGCTTTCAAGTGGTTTTATAATGAATATTTAAAAAGGGAGGATGCCTGGTCCTATACCCCTAGAATAAATGGCATTGAGATTCACTTAATGGATCTTTACAAATTGATAGAAAGATTAGGAGGATATCTAAGCATCTACTTTGCAAAGGGTTTTGATTATGTTGCAAAAATATTTGGACTATCACATGAATATGGTGATGATTTTAGAAAGTGTTACAATAAATACCTAGAGGTATTTAAGTGCTATTATAGCACAGCAAGGGTGCCAAAAGAGGAACTAGGAACAGTTTCAAAGGATGCCACATCATCTGTGGTTAAAGGCAAAAAGATTACATGCCTTGGAAGTCACTGTGGTGATCAAATGGATCAAATGACAGCACCAAATGAAGAAGACCGGAAGATTGTACACTTTGGAATCAAATTGGAAGATTTAGAAGAAAAAGAAGACATCAAAAACTACCAAATACTGACCCAAGGCCATTCAGATAAGGGAGACACAAGCATTGAAAGAATGAAAGAAGAAAGGGACACATGCAGTAGCTCTAGTGATGAATTCATCGTCATTAGCTGACCACTGTGAAAGCAAGAAGAAGAAAGGAAGACAAATCAAAGGTCATTGATCTTATGTGGGATATTGTTGGAAGACTAAGATCAATCAACCTCAGTTTACATTGTTCAAACCTTAGTTACATATTTGTAATTATTATTAAGTAGTATTTGTTGTTTGCAGCCATGAACATGTATATATTAAGGCTGCAAGATCCGTTTGGTCTTGGCCATAGGCCAACAGACCTTAGACATTTGTTAGTTAAGTCAGAAATGACAGTTGAGTTAGTTATAAGACAGTTACATAACAGTTATTTGATAAAGGAACATGTATGTTGGTTCTATTGAACCATCACAACCCTTGTATCATACCTGTTCAGATAGTATATATAGGATCATGTATTGACAGTTATAATATCAATATTACAGTTATTTTAGTTACTCTTTTCCCTCCAAAATATCTCTGTCCTTTATCTATCAATTGCATGCCACTTCTGCACACATACATACCTTCACATACATTCAAGTAATCTGTCCTACACAAAATGGTGAACACATTCTCATACCTTGAACATAGATGGTCTAGAGTGCACAAAGGGTCTGGCCATTTGTGACAATCCGTACTTTCAGGTCATTTCTCGACACCGTTCATGTCTCATTATTTCAACATTTTTAGTAAACTTGGTTTACTTGTTTCAAATTCGCGTAACCTTGGAGGTTTAGCGGCGAATTCATGATCATGTCATCACGTACATTTTATATGGACTATGATTAGTCTACACTTCATTGACATCATGTGCATCTCATTAGTACATTCACTACATTTCATTTCACCCTTCAACGCGTAATTTTATATTTAATAATTTTTATCGCGTGAGTTTTTATTTTGATTATTTAACCCGTTACTTTCAAAAATGATCCCTAGGTATTTTTAAACTCACATTTAGTTCATAAAAACTATATTTTTAGTTTTCCTAGTGTTTCCAATTTATTTGGTATATTAATCGTTAAAATTAAATTATTACGTTGTGTTTCTTAAAAATTGTACGATAATTATTTTATCACCCAATTTTCACAAGGAAAGTATTTTTACAATTTTTATTACCTCAATACATTCTATTTTGATCTAATAAAAACTTACTTGTACCAGAATTCTACCATTTACCTTACAAGATTTATTTAACTTACACATTTCTTAATACTTCACATATATATATACACAACACATTATATAAAAAAAAAAAAAATATATTTGGGGAACATGATCCCTAAAAAACGCCCAAGGGAGGGTATGTATTTAATGTTGTATGGTCATTTATTGATTATGTCTACACCTTTTATAAAAGTCTTACTTGCTCCATTATTTCTCATTTTCTCATAGTAGCAAGTGTTGGTAAAAAAAAATTACTTCTCTCTTCTTTGGAGCTCCTCCTAACCGGCCATAGCATCAAGGGATCAAGGGATCAAAATTTTTATCAAGATCAAGTGTTTTTACAATCTAGTTTATATCCTTTATATGGTTTTGAAATAAAAACCAAGGATATTTAAGTTAATCCTTGTTACTTACACCTCTTCATTTTCACTAGTAAGCATATTCTTATCATTTTCATGTTTCCTTGTCATTTTCATATGTTCCTTTTCATTTTTGGAGCTTATATGCATGTTATGTAATTTATACCATTTATTTTATGATTTTGAAGTTATATATATTTATAGTCATCCTATAATTATTCCCAAGTTATTCTTTGGTCTTGATGGTGATTAGGAACCCATGACACCCTAAGAAGGTGTATGGTAGGATTAGATTAGCTTTGGAGTTGATTTGAAGGGATTAGAATAGGTTTTGTCCGAGAAAAACTATTTTCGTAAACTATATTTTGTGTTCTGTCCTTAAAACGAAATTCTGGAAAAACCTACTGTTGGTACGACATTTTGGCCTTCATATTTAGAAAATATACTTTAAAAAGAATCCGTGGCCGCTTGAACGGACAAAAACGGAGTTATAACGAAGCCGTGGTGAATTTTTAAAGTTTGGCGACGAAAAGTATTATTTTCTGAAAATCTCAGCTTGCTGTTTTTACATATTTCGGGTCAAAAACGAGCCTTAAGCTTCACAAATTATTTCGACTTCTCAAAAATATATTAGTATACTTCGATACGAAGCTAAGGACATATTTTACGTAGAAAACGGATTTAAAACGACAAATATATGCACGTTTTTATGAAGTTGCCGTAAATATTATTTTCTGAAAAACAATATTATTTTTACGTTACAAGTATTTCACTAGCTGTAACGTCCATGTTTGCGGCAGTTTTTAACCATGATGTGAAACTTTTTATAACAAAGTGTCTTCTAGTAAAATCAAGTTCATCGGCCATATTTTTCAAAACAAAAAGCCGTTTGTCAAGTGGAGTTATAGTGATTTAATTACGGATGTTCAAACATTGGCCGAAACATATTTTCTGCACACAATTAGCAAAAATCACCAACTTTAACCTTTAATATCTTTATGATCGAGACCTTTTGAACGAAAACTCCTGAACTGAAACTTCTAGATATCGATACAAACTTTCTAAAACAGTCGAGTTCGTTCTCTAACGATCGACGTACACCGTTTTACGACCACTTTTCCGGAGCCATTTTTGTTGATTTCATGGTTTTTCCGACGACATTGTTTTGCGACGAAAAGTAGTAATTTCACCAAAAATCGTTATAAAACCATTGTAGGATGACATTTTGACGTAAAAACTTGTAAAGTCATTTTTGAAGGGTCAAGACGTCAAAAGAGTATTTTTCGACGACGAGTAATATTTTCAAAACCCGTAAATGGTATAAATAACATACGAAGTGCATGCATAACATTACATTGCAACTCATTACATATCATATCATTCGTAATAGGTCATTTACGAGATTCACGCTATACCTCAGTGTATCCACTTTTGCCATCGCATTATTGTCCATGTGAGTTTTCATAGCCCCTGCTTTTACTTGCTTTCATAACTGTTTTGGGGGAGATACATGCTCATCATCTTTTATGACATTCATATCTATTTGCAAACTACATGCTTAACCGAACTTAATGTTTAGTCATATCTTATATCATACATCATTGTGCTGAATGTCTTGGGATTATCATTGGACTGAATGTCTTGGGATTATCATTGGACTGAATGTCTTGGGATTATCATTGTGCTGAATGTCTTGGGATTATCATTGAACTGAATGTCTTGGGATTAACATTGTGCTGAATGTCTTGGGATTATCATTGTGCTGAATGTCTTGGGATTATCATTGACTATACATATCATAGCAATGGGTTGTGAACACACAGGTTGCAAGTTTTGTATGGGCGGGACTTGGAACTGAGTGGATTCACAATGCCTTTGCTGCATAAAAGATTTCTAAAGGCTTTACATTTCAAAACAAACTCTATGAACTCACTCAACCTTTGTGTTGACACTTTTAGCATGTTTTATCTCAGGTATCTAAGGCATTCACTTCATGGCATGCATTTGGACACATCATGGAGTCGTGGTGACGACTCGTCTCACTTGGGTTTTACGTACTTTAAAACATCGTTTGAATTGTAATAAACTTATTTCCGCACAAGTTGATTTACATTTGGGACCTACTTTGTAAACTCTGATTATTTTATTTAAATCAAGCGATGTATTTTCCAAACGACACTTTAGGTCGTTCAATATAACTGTGATTATGATGCTATGACAGTCAATCCCCAGGAATTCCATTCCGCTGCAAAACAGGTAATTTGGGGGTGTGACAGATTGGCATCAGAGCTTCAGTTATAGAGAACTAGGTTGCATCATTGACCCTAGACTATAACTACATTATCATAGCATCTCATCATTTCATCATAAGTGAATGTTCACTTTACATGCGGTTTTTACGTACATTTTTCGAGTTATTCACTTTCATTTCACATCGATTGTCACATGGATGCCCTTAAATAACCATCCCATTATCTTTTCCTCATACTCTAACGTGGAGAATTCCTTGTCATTCCCAATCACAATCTTTACATCAATTGACTCATCACCGATAACGTCGAATGCCGAGATGAACCTTTAAGCACGGCACAGTCACTCTCACTCCTTTGTTTCACCACTAACGTGTCGAGTTACACTTTATTCACACATTAAGTCTCTAAACCATCATACATTGAAGCACTTACGACACATCATAACCCATCTTTTTGGAACCCGTCGATCATTTTGAAAAATAACCTCAAACTTATCATTCTTATCACATTTCTTTGGAGCGTTTATTATTAACATCGGACTTTGCTACGTCTCACATTTCCTATTGTTTTGAAGAAGATATGGCACCGAAGAAAGCTACACCTGAAATGACTCAAGCGGCTATTCAAAAGTTGGTAAGGGATAGTGTAGCAGAGGCATTAAGGATTGAAAAAGAACGAACGACAATAGCTACTATTATCGAGGCCGCAACTGCTGCTGAAACTGCGAGACTTGCTTACATCAAAAGGTTTCAAGAGTTGACTGTTCTTTGTCCAGCTATGGTTTCGGACAAGGAGAAACTATTGAAAAATTTCATTGGAGGACTTTCACAAAATATCCAAGGAGATGAAACTTCTTTCGATCCACAAACCATTGAAGAATCTACCCGTATTACTCAAATACTCATGGCCCAAGTTGTGAAAAGGGAAAACATTATCAACAATAACCACCACAACAATAACAACAATCACACCATCAACAACAATCACAACCGCACCAACTACCACAATAACCAAAACAACAACAACAACGACGATAACCAAATCAACAACAACAAAAGAAAATGGGAAGACGACCAAGGAGGTTATAACAACAACAACCAAAACCGTAACACTAACCATCACCAACAACAGAATAGAAGACAAGAAGCCGCCAGGGTTTATGTTGCTGCACAAACAAAGGAAAGAACTTACACTGGAAACTTACCACGATGTCATCAATGCACGCTACATCATGATGGTCCATGTGGTATATGCTTTATCTGTCAAAAAGTGGGACACCTTGCTAAGGACTGCAAAGGAAAAGGATATGCTGGAACACACCCACTATGTACTAGATGTAACTTTCATCACTCAGGTCTTTGCCCTGCCAAGTGCCACAAATGCCAAACACCGGGACATCTAGCAAGGGATTGTAAAGGTAAAGCCATAGTTACGTGCTTCGGATGTGGGGAGCAAGGACACTATCGAAGTCAATGTCCTCAAAACCAAGGTCAACAAGTCGAAGGTGCTCATGGGAATGTATATATGTTAGAAGGAGGAGGAGGAGCTCGTCAAGGTATCAACGACGCGGAAGACTGAAGAAATTCGGGAACTAACAGTCTTATTTCTCCTTATGTACTATGTCGTACTAAGTTTATGTTTTCCATCGTATCCGAATCTTTATAACCTAAGATGTACTACTTTTGCTAAACCTCTCGTTGTAAAATATTCTCATCTATCGTACTTCATTTTCATTCCGATTTGTTATTATTTACGAGGATTTTAATTCTTTTTACTTTAACTATCATTTTAACGACACTTCTCCATGTCTTTTCTCCTCGATGTTCATCACAATTTTAACAACAGTTGACCCAACACCAAACAAACATATGAGTCGATTAGTCCAAGCATTGCATAGTTACTCCTAAATTATACATAGCCTGATCACCTATGTCTAATTCAGGAAGAATCATGCAATGAAGGGAGTAGTAGTCTTATATGAGTAAGCAATTCCGTAATCGAGCCAAATTTTCAAAAGATTTTCTTCAAACCACTTGTTTCCAGTTGATCCGCGTGACAGTTCTTGTTTGATGAGTTGCAAAGATCGAGCTAGAAACAAGTTGTTACCTAAACCGATTTAGCCTAATCTCATGACAGTTCTTGTTTGATGAGTTGTGAGATTAAGTAAAAATCGGTTACCAAAAAGTCCTTTGAGGGTTTTGCTCGGGAATGGGAAAGTTTGCTACATCAAACCCTAAACCCGTTAGACCTAACAACGATTGAATTCAGGGACTGAATTCCTTTTTGGATGGGCGAATGTGACAATCCGTACTTTCAGGTCATTTCTCGACACCGTTCATGTCTCATTATTTCAACATTTTTAGTAAACTTGGTTTACTTGTTTCAAATTCGCGTAACCTTGGAGGTTTAGCGGCGAATTCATGATCATGTCATCACGTACATTTTATATGGACTATGATTAGTCTACACTTCATTGACATCATGTGCATCTCATTAGTACATTCACTACATTTCATTTCACCCTTCAACGCGTAATTTTATATTTAATAATTTTTATCGCGTGAGTTTTTATTTTGATTATTTAACCCGTTACTTTCAAAAATGATCCCTAGGTATTTTTAAACTCACATTTAGTTCATAAAAACTATATTTTTAGTTTTCCTAGTGTTTCCAATTTATTTGGTATATTAATCGTTAAAATTAAATTATTACGTTGTGTTTCTTAAAAATTGTACGATAATTATTTTATCACCCAATTTTCACAAGGAAAGTATTTTTACAATTTTTATTACCTCAATACATTCTATTTTGATCTAATAAAAACTTACTTGTACCAGAATTCTACCATTTACCTTACAAGATTTATTTAACTTACACATTTCTTAATACTTCACATATATATATACACAACACATTATATAAAAAAAAAAAATATATTTGGGGAACATGATCCCTAAAAAACGCCCAAGGGAGGGTATGTATTTAATGTTGTATGGTCATTTATTGATTATGTCTACACCTTTTATAAAAGTCTTACTTGCTCCATTATTTCTCATTTTCTCATAGTAGCAAGTGTTGGTAAAAAAAAATTACTTCTCTCTTCTTTGGAGCTCCTCCTAACCGGCCATAGCATCAAGGGATCAAGGGATCAAAATTTTTATCAAGATCAAGTGTTTTTACAATCTAGTTTATATCCTTTATATGGTTTTGAAATAAAAACCAAGGATATTTAAGTTAATCCTTGTTACTTACACCTCTTCATTTTCACTAGTAAGCATATTCTTATCATTTTCATGTTTCCTTGTCATTTTCATATGTTCCTTTTCATTTTTGGAGCTTATATGCATGTTATGTAATTTATACCATTTATTTTATGATTTTGAAGTTATATATATTTATAGTCATCCTATAATTATTCCCAAGTTATTCTTTGGTCTTGATGGTGATTAGGAACCCATGACACCCTAAGAAGGTGTATGGTAGGATTAGATTAGCTTTGGAGTTGATTTGAAGGGATTAGAATAGGTTTTGTCCGAGAAAAACTATTTTCGTAAACTATATTTTGTGTTCTGTCCTTAAAACGAAATTCTGGAAAAACCTACTGTTGGTACGACATTTTGGCCTTCATATTTAGAAAATATACTTTAAAACGAATCCGTGGCCGCTTGAACGGACAAAAACGGAGTTATAACGAAGCCGTGGTGAATTTTTAAAGTTTGGCGACGAAAAGTATTATTTTCTGAAAATCTCAGCTTGCTGTTTTTACATATTTCGGGTCAAAAACGAGCCTTAAGCTTCACAAATTATTTCGACTTCTCAAAAATATATTAGTATACTTCGATACGAAGCTAAGGACATATTTTACGTAGAAAACGGATTTAAAACGACAAATATATGCACGTTTTTATGAAGTTGCCGTAAATATTATTTTCTGAAAAACAATATTATTTTTACGTTACAAGTATTTCACTAGCTGTAACGTCCATGTTTGCGGCAGTTTTTAACCATGATGTGAAACTTTTTATAACAAAGTGTCTTCTAGTAAAATCAAGTTCATCGGCCATATTTTTCAAAACAAAAAGCCGTTTGTCAAGTGGAGTTATAGTGATTTAATTACGGATGTTCAAACATTGGCCGAAACATATTTTCTGCACACAATTAGCAAAAATCACCAACTTTAACCTTTAATATCTTTATGATCGAGACCTTTTGAACGAAAACTCCTGAACTGAAACTTCTAGATATCGATACAAACTTTCTAAAACAGTCGAGTTCGTTCTCTAACGATCGACGTACACCGTTTTACGACCACTTTTCCGGAGCCATTTTTGTTGATTTCATGGTTTTTTCCGACGACATTGTTTTGCGACGAAAAGTAGTAATTTCACCAAAAATCGTTATAAAACCATTGTAGGATGACATTTTGACGTAAAAACTTGTAAAGTCATTTTTGAAGGGTCAAGACGTCAAAAGAGTATTTTTCGACGACGAGTAATATTTTCAAAACCCGTAAATGGTATAAATAACATACGAAGTGCATGCATAACATTACATTGCAACTCATTACATATCATATCATTCGTAATAGGTCATTTACGAGATTCACGCTATACCTCAGTGTATCCACTTTTGCCATCGCATTATTGTCCATGTGAGTTTTCATAGCCCCTGCTTTTACTTGCTTTCATAACTGTTTTGGGGGAGATACATGCTCATCATCTTTTATGACATTCATATCTATTTGCAAACTACATGCTTAACCGAACTTAATGTTTAGTCATATCTTATATCATACATCATTGTGCTGAATGTCTTGGGATTATCATTGGACTGAATGTCTTGGGATTATCATTGGACTGAATGTCTTGGGATTATCATTGTGCTGAATGTATTGGGATTATCATTGAACTGAATGTCTTGGGATTAACATTGTGCTGAATGTCTTGGGATTATCATTGTGCTGAATGTCTTGGGATTATCATTGACTATACATATCATAGCAATGGGTTGTGAACACACAGGTTGCAAGTTTTGTATGGGCGGGACTTGGAACTGAGTGGATTCACAATGCCTTTGCTGCATAAAAGATTTCTAAAGGCTTTACATTTCAAAACAAACTCTATGAACTCACTCAACCTTTGTGTTGACACTTTTAGCATGTTTTATCTCAGGTATCTAAGGCATTCACTTCATGGCATGCATTTGGACACATCATGGAGTCGTGGTGACGACGCGTCTCACTTGGGTTTTACGTACTTTAAAACATCGTTTGAATTGTAATAAACTTATTTCCGCACAAGTTGATTTACATTTGGGACCTACTTTGTAAACTCTGATTATTTTATTTAAATCAAGCGATGTATTTTCCAAACGACACTTTAGGTCGTTCAATATAACTGTGATTATGATGCTATGACAGTCAATCCCCAGGAATTCCATTCCGCTGCAAAACAGGTAATTTGGGGGTGTGACACCATTCTAATAGAGAGAAGCTTTTAAATGATAAAAAAGGTAAATAGGGATGCTACAAAGTTCATCAGGTATCACGCTCTTGATAAGTTGAGAACCATCATCCATAGTCCATACAAAGAAAGCGACAAGGTAATTCACTAAATCAAAAGGTAACCTCAAGTATATTGTCCTAGCCAAAAGCAATAGATTATATTGGTTTTAGAGTTTTTAAGAACGACATAGCCTAGATGGGATGTTATTGTTGAGTTGTCAATCCTCCGACCTTCAAACACGTCGCCCTTGGAAAAAGAATTGAACTTCATATTCGGGCCACCCGTTCTAAATATCATCTTTTTGTAATTGTGAAACCGAAATCAGTAAAAAGAGATATGCAACTGTGAACACCCAGCCACGTAAATAATGTATTCGTTTATATGTTTATATTCGTGTTTTTCTCTTTCGATTGCTTTGTTTCATCTCATGCCATAAGATTTTTCTCAACATATTATTTACACAAAAAGGAAAGAACAATATGAATCTACTCAATTACTTCTAACAACAAACATAAAATATGAAGTAAATTTATTTGATCACATCAACTCCCTAGTGCCCACAAGGAATTCATGCAATTGTATCTTGTATTTTACATCAAATACAGAAGATAGATGCCAAATACACCACCTAAATGCACAAAGACCCCGTTCTTCCAAAAATGAGAAATAACCTTGTAAACTGGATTATGAGGCGTAAACTATATGATGTAATTAATTGCATAAGTTCCTTGTGGGAACTAGGTGGTAGATACGATCCACTAATTGTTGGTTGTAATAGCCCAGAACAGGGTAAAGACAATCAGTAGCAACTGCAAATACCACTAGTGGTTACCGGATATCACTTGGAATCGTGTGATCACTTTCCAAAGTAAATATTCGACCCTATGCCTGGGTTACACGAATATCTACTTGGGATAAGAAATCAATAACCTTTGCGCATATAAGTGTTTAAGCTTTCAGTTTGTTTCTCCTGGTATTGTTATTTTCAGTGTGTCTTCAAGCTGAAGATGACACTCTCTATTTATAGTAGAGAACACTCAACACTAATCAATGGACATTATGTGTGATTAATGGCCAATTAATCACCCATAATAAACCTCCATAATCATAGAAATAGTGGTTACATGACCAAATAAACGTGGTCATAAAGCAGTCATAACAGCCAATTGAATGAGTCAAAGCTGTTACAAAATAATTACTGCAACACTACCAGTAGGAACCATTACACTAGCAGCATGAACCATACACTACCAGCAGGAACCATCAACAGGAACCATTACACTAGCAACAGGAACCATAACACTACCAGTAGGAACCATCAGTTACTACAATATTAGTAGTAACCAATACACTAGCAGTGTAAACCACTATTGACTCGAGTCAGGGTGTTCAGGGACCTCATGGGTGTACACTCCGTACCTCCTAACCCAAAACCAGGTGTGAACTAATCCCAGAAGTGCACTAAATTTTCCAACAATCCTCCCCAAATTTAGTTCACTTCCTTTCCAAGAAAAACAAACATCAAACAAAACATGTGCATAAATGAAAATGTCCTGAGGATTGAATTTCCATCTTAGTAAATTACACGTTCAAATATTTGAGAATCAGGGTGTCCTAAGAATTGAACCCTTCAACCCATTTGAATACCTGAAGATAAAATACACACAAGTTTTCAAACACTTAAAATCTCCTGACACTATACAAGCCATGTGTCCATATCCAAATTTATAAATGTTGTAAGAGCCAAAAGTCCAAAACTTCAACATTTACATAGGTGATTCCTCTTTATTCATGCTCCTGCCAAGCACTTTTTCAAAGAAATTAACCATTAAGAAGTAAAGACTTCATCCTCCTTTCAGCAGGTTCTGAGCACAACCTTGTGATAAGGTTTTAAAATGTACCTTTTTGAGGGGTTGTTTAAGCCCTTATTTGATCACTTTTGTATCCGTTATTACTTAATATCGTTTCTTTTCACTTTTTAGGTATCTTGAAGGCAAAATGCTGGAATGACACTTATTCGGACGAAAAGGCGCGAATATACAAAGAAAATGGCCAAAGTCAAGAATCGAGCCACTCAGACTGCTGGAACTGAAAGGGACGGCGTCAGGTGTTATCTGCGATGCCGTTGCATCACTTTTGTGACGGCTCAGTAGTCAAATTGCTTATTTACAAGTGACGGTGTCAGGCTTTAAAAGAGTAGGTCGTCGCAACTCAGACGGCCTAGATTTGATCCAGACAGCGTCAGAGACTGAAGGGGATGGCGTCACAAGCATAAGGTGACGCCGTCGCAAGACTAACATGGCCAAGACGAAACCCTAATGACGGCGACCCGACGGCGTCACAAATTAAAGGGTGACACCGTCGCGAATGTAATCTTATATATAAAATCCGAATTTTTTAGTTTTCAGAGAGTAGTCATTTGGAGTAAAAACCTAAACCGAACCAAGGCTGTCTTGTACAGTATTTTAGGGTTCCAAACCCTATCTTACATCAAGATAAGTGTTTTACTTCATTAATTTAATTATGTCTTCAATTACTTGTGTGTATGCTTGCATGTTCTCCATGTCCGGCTAATTTACTTGTGTGTTTGCTTAGGGAATATGAAACTTAATTATTGAATATTGATTGGTTGTCTCTTATCTTAATTGTTAATGATCTAGTAATGCGATAGGTCATCCGTTGTGTAGTTAATGCTTGATTAATCTTTGTGAACCTTAGTTTATAGCACTTAGAGTTGTTGTAGGCTAAACCATCCGAAGAGTACCTTAGAGTTAGAGTTTATAAATCCTAAAGACTTTGTAGGTGATAACCTTTGGTAGTTTCAAAGAGTTAGGGACAAACGCATACCCTACGACCTTAGACACACAACGCGATTAAGAATAAGGACGTGACAATTCAACCATCAATAGGAGATAATTAAGAAGTAATAAAACCTAAGTAAATACATCTTTAAACCATCATACGAGTACACAATAATTAGACATAGACTACCCTCACCTTAGTTAATTAGATAATTAAATAGTAGAAGTAATCGGTAGAAATACCAACCCCCAAATCCAAACCCCGAGATTCGTACCTTTCCATTTCCAAAAAAAATATAAAAAGATAAAAAATAATCTTCCTCAACCCCAACTTTAGCGTAGTAACCTCTCACTAGCATTCCTATTCCCCTTGAGAACGATATCAATTCCCGTGGCTTACCCTAATACTACACTACAAAGATTAGGTTCACTGCCTAGGGTGTTGAAAAACTTGCTCGACGAAAAGGAAGTTCCTTTGACCCCGAACGCGCTGCGTAAGCGTTATCAAGTTTTTGGCGCCACTGCCGGGGAATAGAATAGCTAGTTAGGAGTCCACCTCGTTTAGGTTTCTTTGCTTGATTCCTATCAAGTAAATTTTTTTCTCATTTTTTAGCTTCCTCGTAGTCTATCCCCTTTCTTCGTGACCTTTGTTCGTAACCCCATCACTTTTCATCATGGAAGGTGATAACCAACCACCAAACTTGCCATTCCCCCCTACCAAACCCCTTAGACAACTTAGAACCCGTAGTTCCACCAAAACCCTTCTTGAACCATTTGCAGAACCCGAAAGAGAGCTCAATAGGCGAAGAAAAGCTCTCCATAACTCGGAACCTCAAGGCACTACCATTAAATTTGATGAAGCCACAACTGATGAAGAGTCCGCTCATTCCCCCCAATCCCCTAAAACCATCAACATTGACAATTTGATCCAAAATAGCGAGGAAATTCCCGCTACTCCAGTCAATGGACCCATTAATCCACCTGAAGCAAAGTCCCTCGGGGAATACTCTTCTCCCTCTGCATCTGGATTTACCAATGCCATTGTCTATCCCTCGGAGCAAGTCAATGAGTTGTTGCATGCCTCTGACATTTGGTTCATTCAGAATGCATGCCAATTCCACGGATCCAACAGTGAAAACCCCATTCATCACATCAAACAATTTTTAAAAAAATTGTTGATGCTATCTATGCCGACGGGGCATCCAAGGAGACATCTAGACTCCGGTTTTTCCCATTCTCTCTTCAAGGACAGGCCAAGGAGTGGCTCGATAAGCTGCCTCCAAAGTCCATTTTCACGTGGGAACAACTCACAACCAAGTTCACCAAGAAGTTCTTTCCCCCTGGAAGAACTGCATTAATCAGGAGCAAAATTCTTCATTTCCATCAAACAGATGGAGAGTCTATCATTAACTCCTGGACTCGATACAAAGATCTCATTCAACAAGCCCCACACCATGGTATCAACCTTTGGTTGCTTGTTCAAATCTTTTAAGGATAAAAAAGGGATTGATTTCTCAACTGGCCGAAGAATTTCTAATCTCACTGCGGAAGAAGGGTGGGACCGCATTGAGGAATATGTTCAATACCAAGACAACCCTTAGAACGAGCCAATAACTGCAATAAGTATCTCTGCTTTCTCGAGTAAAAACTTATCATCTCTCGATGATCGGATTAAGAAAGCATAAGAGAAGCTTGCATACCTCACAAAATCGCCAGAACCCAAAAGGTTATTTAACCCATACCTTATATGCGACATTTGTGGAGGGCCACACGAGAGTGATGAGTGTGAAGACACACGCCAAGAGAGCGTCTTCCTTTCCAGTCATGATATTTATGATGACCCTTCACTTTTTACATTCTATCAAAACGATGAATACAATCCTTGGGGTAATCTGAAATGGAAGAATGAAGGACATGAAGGATCTGAATACACCATCCATGATGCATTTGAAAAAGAACTCGGGCAATTTACCATAGAAGGGGCCACACTCTTAAAAGGTCTTGAAGGATTCATTCAAGAGCAGCAAGCTGAATTAGAGAATCAATTCGCCGAGCTCCACAAAAGAATAAGCGAACCTGGCCTAACCCGTCATGATCCAACTTGTACCATTACTACTCAGTCAGGAATCACTACCAAAGATCCCCCACACCCTGACCAGAATCCCACCACCAGGGAGCCCGCGTCAAGAAACGAAGCAATTCCTGAACCTCCTCACGATCCCCCTCCACAAACACCAGCACATGCCCAGCGACCAACTCTCGCACGGATCCCTTATCCCTCGCGTCTAAGGAATCAAAAGGCTGAAGAAGACAATGAGAGAATTTTGTCTTACTTAAAATGGGCTTCCGTCAACATACCACTTCTTGATGTATTCTATCATATCCCTAAACATAGCAAATACTTCAAGAGGATAATATCTAACCGAAAGAAACTTGAAGGGTTGATATTATTAGGGGAAGAGTGCTCGGTTGTCATCCAGAAAGGCCTGCCCAAGAAGAAAGAAGATCCAGGCAGTTTTATCATTCCTTGCTCTATAGGGGTGCTTTCTATGAAAAATGCCTTGGCGGATCTTGGGGCAAGCATTAACCTGATGCCTCATTCCTTGTTCCTCAAGCTCGGGATATTCAGGGCTGAAACCAACTAGAATGAGTATTCAGTTAGCTGATCGATCAATCAAATATCCCATTGGAGTTTGTGAAAATGTTCTTGTAAACGTGGGAGAATTCAAGTTTCAAGTTGATTTTGTGATTTTAGAAATGGAGGAAGATAACTCAGTCCCAATAATCCTTGGAAGACCTTTCTTGGCTACAGCTCGTGCCATTATTGATGTTCATGATGGCAAACTCACTTTACGAGTAGGGTCCGAGAGCTTGACCTTCGACATCAAGGATTCTATGAGTCATTCCTCCTCTTACGATCACCCTGTTAATTTTGTTGAGGAAGTTGATGAATTTGTTGATGACATAGATGGCTGCATTGACGAGTATCTATTAAACGAATTCATGAATGATGATAACAACACAATATACAACGACGAAGGAGTTGAGATGGTTGGAGCTGTTTCCTTTTATCCACGTAGGGAAGCAATTGAACCTATTGAGCTTCAAAAGCCAGAAAACAAGATAAAACCATCAATCAAGGAACCCCCTACCTTAGAACTGAAAGATCTCCCGAGTCACCTGGAATACGCCTTCCTTCAAGGAAAGGACCAACTCCCTGTCATTATAAGATCTTCGCTAACCACTAGTCAGAAAGAGAAGCTCTTGGAAGTTTTAAAAGAGTACAAAGGGGTGATCGCATGGAGTGTTGCTGACATTAAGGGTATTGATTCTACATTCTGCACCCATAAAATCCTCATGGAAGAAGATTACAAACCAACCGTTCAACCGCAGAGGAGGGTTAACCCTAATATCAATGAGGTAGTAAAGAAGGAGGTCGTCAAGCTCCTTGACCAAGTCTGATCTACCCCATTTCAGATAGCCCATGGGTCAGCCCAGTCCAAGTGGTCCTAAAAAAAGGGGGAATGACGGTTGTAAAGAATGAAAAGGGTGATTTAGTGCCACAAAGAACGGTTACTGGTTGGCGTGTTTGTATCGACTACAGAAAGTTAAATGATGCCAACCGGAAGGATCATTTTCCTCTGCCATTCATTGACCAAATGCTCGAAAGGTTAGCCGGGCATGAGTACTACTGTTTCCTTGATGGCTTCTCAGGATACTTCCAAATCCCCATTGCCCCTGAAGATCAAGAAAATGCCTTTCGGGTTATGTAACGCCCCCGCCACCTTTCAGCGATGTATGATGGCCATATTCCATGAACTAATTGAGGACAGCATGGAAGTCTTCATGGATGATTTCTCGATCTTTGGGAATTCCTTCGACCTTTGTCTATCTAACCTTAAGAAGATGTTGAAACGGTGTGAAGAAACTAATTTGGTCCTAAATTGGGAAAAATGTCACTTCATGGTAAGAGAAGGAATTGTCTTAGGGCATAAAGTCTCCGGAAATGGGATCGAGGTCGATAGAGTAAAAATCGAAGCGATATCCAAACTACCCTATCCTACTACCGTTAATGCAATTCGGAGCTTTCTAGGACATGCGGGCTTTTATAGAAGGTTTATTAAAGACTTCTCAAAAATTGCCCGCCCGATGACGCAGCTTCTTGTCAAGGATGCCCCTTTTGATATTTCAGAAGAATGCAAAGAAGCATTCAATCGTCTAAAGAAAGATCTCACTCAGGCTCCAATAATGGTCACCCCTGATTGGTCTCAACCATTCGAAATAATGTGCGATGCTAGCGATTATGATGTAGGCGCCGTGCTTGGCAAAAGAAAAGAAAAGCATTTTCAACCAATTTACTATGCTAGCAAAACCATGAATGTAGCGCAAGAAAATTATACGACCACCGAGAAAGAGCTTCTAGCTGTGGTTTTTGCCTTCGACAAGTTCAGGCAATATCTCGTCCTTTCTAAGACTGTCGTTTTCACTGATCACTCCGCCTTACGCTACTTGTTTTCCAAGCAAGATGCAAAACCCCAACTCATTAGGTGGATTCTATTGCTTCAAGAATTCGACATTGAAATTCGAGATAAAAAGGGGGCTGAAAATCTTGCTGCTGATCATCTGTCACGTTTGGAAAGCCCTGATCTTGAGAAGTTGGACCATATAGAGATTTGCGACTCTTTTCCTGAGGAGCGACTAATGGCCATTAAGGAAATTGAGCCATGCTATGCTGATTACGCTAACTATCTGTCCAGTAGGGTTTTGCCAAATTACATGACCAAGCAAGATAAGAGAAAATTTTTCACCACACTTAAACATTACTTCTGGGATGAACCCTTCCTATTCCGCATATGCCCCAATCAAATCATTCGGCGTTGCGTGGCCGGAAGAAAGATTGATCGAGTTCTGAAAGAATGCCATGCGGGACCATCTGGGGGACATCACGGTGTAAATGTCATGGCACGGAAGGTTTTCGATGCCGGGTTCTACTGGCCTACTATTTTTCGGGACGTCAAAAGATTGGTTCAAACGTGTGATGCATGCCAACGATCGGGAAACATCTCGCGAAGGGATGAATCACCTCAGAATTATATCCAGGTCTGCGAAATATTCGATGTTTGGGGTATACACTTCATGGGACCTTTCCCATCATCCGGAGGAAACGAATACATTCTCGTAGCTATCGACTATGTATCTAAATGGGTGGAGGTCCAAGCCCTTAGAACTAATGATGCGAGAGTAGTCATTCATTTTCTTAAAAAGCTCTTCGCACGATTCGAGATTCCCAAGGCATTAATCAGTGTTAGAAATTGGAAATTTCATGTTAAAGTGTCGGCCACCCCAATTATAGTCTAGCATATGTTAGCTCGTAGACTTGTCGTTATTTACGTTATCTAGTAGTTAATTAGTTAGTTTGTAGCGTAGTTTAGTTTAGTGTAACACCGTGGAGGAAGGACGGGTCTTTACCCACTGTATACCTGATCCACAGGCCGTCAGGAGGTTGTGTAGTCTTGTAACTATAAATACCCTTTCCAAGAACACCATCTCTCTACTTTCTCTCTCTAAAATGTCTAACATGTATTTTGATCATCCAAGACCACCCGAATCATCAAACACAATAATATTTTGATCCTACAAATGGTACCAGAGCCAAGGTTATTGTGTTGTGTTGATTTGTGTGGTTTCGTACATGGTTTTTGTGTTGTGTTTATGGTTTTTTGGATCATCTTGGAAACTGTTTTTGGTGTCTTGAATGGTCGGAAAAATACTTTTCATATCTATGTGATGAACAGTTTTTACATGTCTTCTTTTTGGTATCACTATTGGTTTTAAAATGTTTGTGGTATGTTAACTGTTTTTATGTTGTCTTTCGAAAGTATTCATCTCTTGACTATCTTGTTTATGTGTTACTCTGGTTAGTTATTTAGTGGTCATAATGGGTCATCTAGAGCACAGTTTTATGTTGTTTTCTGGGTCTTTGATTATGGTCGGAAAATGGTCGGAAAACTCGCCGGAATATCATGCTAGCGACTTATTCTCAAAAAAGTCCAAATGAAATGAACCTTGGTAGCGACTTATTCTTTAACAAGTAGCAACTTGTTTACTCACTGTAGCGACTTGTTTTTAAGGTAGCGACTTGCCTGAGTCTTTACTCATGGTAACGAGTTAAGACGTGTAGTGAGTTGAGACTTGTAGCGAGTTGACTCTTTAGTCACCTCAAGTCAATAGCGACTTGACATAACTCGCTAGCGACTTGGCACAAATCTTAGACCTAGCGACTTGACACAAGACTTTAGCTAGCGACTTGACAATGAAAGGATGAAGAAAGAAATGACTACGACCACTCAATACTAATACCAAAACAATCAACAACTTGACCTCAGTTTCCATCATCAGTATCCAAACAAAATCTACTATCCTTAACCCATATCAACAATAACGACTCAAACGACTCAAAAACATGATTATCATGGATCTCAGATTCACTCTATGTGTTGTTTCAATGTAATACATTATGACTCAAAGGTCATACACTCGAATGATATCATTACAGATCCTAAGCCTCTCAATCAAGTCTCGAAAAAAAAATAAAAAAAAATGATGAATGAACAAATCAAACAAGACTCTAAATCGAAAACAAAAAACTCGTATGATCTCAGTTTATTTTTCGTGTTTCTCATAATGGAAACATCAAGATTCTAAGGTCCTTTTACACGAAAATAATTTCTTCACAGATCTTAATTTACTCTACAAAGTTTTTAAAAAGGCTATTACGGAATGATCTCAGCTTGTTCATCTTTGTGTTAGGTTCTTTAAACTCATAGATCTTAAGAGATCTATACACAAGTGAAATATTGCCTCATAGATCAAAATATTTTTTGTTTATGTACGAAGTTAAAGAAAAGGTTATAACATGTATGTTACCCCTTTTTTCTTTGATTCGTGTATAACTTTAATCATATATGGGGTTCTCGAGTTTACTTACCCTCTCTTCCGTATGATCTTGATTCAGTTCTTTTCTTCGTACCATCCCTGTGGTATCATCTCTCTTGCCATCCCTGTGGCTTTGTCATCAGAAGCATCTAAGATGCACCGTGTTTGTTTTAGATCGATTAATTATGAGATGAAGGTTATTTTTCTTCTTGGATACGTTTTTGGATGTAAGAGAGGCGGTTTATGTTTTTAATCTGAGCTGTGATGTGAGGTAAGAAAGTGGAAGATCTTTTTTAGGGTTTGGAGATGTATGTGTCACAGAGATGAGAGGCGTAATATTTGGAAGAGTGAATTAAGGGTTGTGTGTTTGTGATACGTGCTTTTATATCCAGTCGAAATTGTGAGTAGGGTTAAGATAAATGGGTCGTGTAACTGTAATGAGGTCATTGGGCCGTAAATCTCTTTCATCATCTTAGTCCTTTGATATTTCTTTTGGAACCGAATGAATTTTGTTGACATGGGCCTCGATTGCTTTTGTATGGGCCGTGTATTACCACACTTGGATCTGGCATGGCTGAGACTTAAGGACCTCAATCACATTGGGTTGACTTGGATATAGTGCACTATTGAAAATGTTTGATATTCAAACGTTTTTTTATATAAACGTTTGATTTTTGTGACAAGGTTCATTAATGTAGGTGATCTTACTTGGGTTTTGGAGTATAAATGAAAAAATCACATTTTTTGTTTGGAATTTGGATGATGACTGATTGGCTTCTCAAAATTGGTTCGTAAATGCTTGATTTGAACATATGAGAATTGACAATTATGAGGTTTGGATATTGTGAGATTTGCAATTTAATGAGTATTTTCGACGAGTTTTGTTGATAAGATTTGGTATGATGCTGAGATTTGATGGGTTGTGAGGTTTGATACTTTGGGGAATACATTTTCACAGAAAATATTATGTCTCGGCTTGAGTTAATGGTTGAACAAATATTGACTACGGGGTTGTTTGGTCGGTATTTCGTATTTGGATTTGAAGTGAGGTTTTCCGGGGGGTGTTTACTTATTCGTCTTCTTTCTTTCTACCCTTCCACGAAGATGACCTGTTTGGGCGTTTATAGAGGGTGATAAAGACTTGGCTATTTAATTACGGTTGTGACTCTTTCTCGCTTTACCCACACCGTAACTATCACTTCGGTATCTCACTCAGTTGAGAATGTCAAGAGGTTTTGTACATTGGGTACACCGTTTCTTTTTCACGAGGATTAGTACAAGGTTAAGTAACAAATCTGGGGAAGTTCACTTCATGATCAAGTTTGGGATATCTGGTTTACTTCACCGTGTTGTCACTGCAATAGCCGACATAATGCGTGAATGATGTGTTTACCAAAGTGTTTATTGGATGGTTGTTGATTTTGTTGTTTTTGGTTAATGAACCGTTGATGAACCACTGCATGTTCCCCTAAAACAAATATTCACCGAAACCAAAGTTGTCATAACACATTCAAGCTGACATTGTTTATGGTTTTGTCTTGATTTTGTAAAATCCCGCGAAAGAATCTATTTCTCGGTTTAAATCATAGACTTGTAAAATCCCGTGACAATGGAAACATCCTGGTAATTGTAAAGTACGTTTCCAGATCTATCTTACGGTTTATTCTTGGTTTTGTAAAATCCCGCGAAAGAAACTATTTCTCGGTTTAAACCATAGAATTGTAAAATCCCCTAATGATGGAACCATCTTGGAGAAAGGAAAGTGTATTTAGAGATCTCTTTTGATGCTGGTGCTACGGTTTCTGTTTCAAAGAAGAGATTAAAGGGTGTACTTCATGAATTGGATGTGTGTTTGGATATTCGTCATGGCAGTTTGGCTATTACATAGTTTTACGGGGATATGTGCTTTTAACCATGGTCGGGATGAAACGATTATCAGAGTTCACTTTAAACGTCAAAGGAGGCTAGATTTAAGCTTTTAACAAGAAAATGTGACAACGGCGTTAATTCAGTATTATCTATTTGAGGTTGAAGTGAAATGTCACGGGCAAGTATACTTAGTATCTAAAGGTATCGGGGATGGTTGGATGAAGATTCTACAAGATCCTTGTTCGAGCTTATTATAAAAAACAAAGACTTGTAAATCTAGTTATTGTTGGGTGTCTTTTACCTTTTCTTTTACCACTTGGGGGAATTGGGCTCATACCACCACAAAATAACTATCACTTTAAGGAGTTAGGTTGTAGTGCTCAGTGTCACATTTAATTGTGGATTTTCAAGAGGTAATGTACGTCTTATACTTGATGGTTGGTTGGTTGAAGAGTATAGAGTACATAGAGAGTACTTAGAGATGCTAATGGAAATAGGCACCGCTCTTTGTTACATATGTGCAAGTTTAAGTCACGAGTTCGGGGTAGTTTACTTCAGGGTCAAATTCATCATACTGGGCTTTCTTCATCAGCTGTCACTTCAAAGAGCCTACTGAATGATAATGGGGTGATTACATGTTTTGCCAAAAATGATTGAAAAGAGAGAGATAATGACGTCTGTTAACATCAGTTCAGGCCTCGTACTTCAACATTATGACGTATGAACACAACAGTTCATGCCTCGTACTATAAAGAAAAGAAAAGTGTACGTTTCAGTGCGCTTTATCTTCGAAAGAAGAGAAATCTTCTTTATTATGACCATTCTCATCAACATGCTTCATACTTTTTCCACGCGCTTTCAATTATCAAGTGAACCGGGCTACTGTTGATTGTTTTCTTATTCCACTTGCTCAACCATAATGACGATGGCGACATCCTGTGCTAATTTTGCGGGGGAGAAGTGTGAATAGACTACATTGTTGAAGATATTCACTTGCTTAATCAAGAATGGCAACTTCGTATGCAATTCTTGAGGGGGAGAAGAAGTGTGAAACTACTGCATGATGATTGATATATGAGAATAAATGGTCAAACGGCTCCAAACTCATGTAAGAACCGATCTTCTTCTTATCGGGTCATATTCACATGGATTTTTCTTCTTAGAGCCGTTGGTTGACATCTTCACAAGCTGATATGAGTTTAACGACAAAGTGCTTCCGGTTAATGCTTCACGTACACATCAACATGATGATTCCGAACAACCTTCTATTCTTGTTATTTAACACATCACCATGCTCTTCAAGTTTTAATTTGAAGATCCACTTGAGAGCAATGATCATTGCAATGATGTTTGATGTGATTGTTTGCTTGGTGTTACCATTTCGTGTGTTCGTTGCGGGCTGATGGTTGATTTCCTTGATGAACATCTTTCTGTTCTTGTTTGATTGGGAGGGATTTGATTTAAGGGGATTTGCTATTTGTAAGTTAACGGGAATGCATTTGGTGAGTTGAAGATGTTGACTTTCTATTCCCCAATTGGACAATCTTGAAGAAGGTCGAGTCTACAGTCGGTTCTACATTTTTTGCTGCATGTTAGAAGACTAAAGACGAGTTGCATTTGATTATCCAAAGACTTCTTCTTAATCTGAGCATTTATCATACAGATTGTCGGTTTAGGGGAGAGCACAAATTGGGGGAGAGTGATAAGTCGGATTCAATCCCTAATTAGATTTGCTCACAATGTACTTCAGCAAGTTGATTCTCACAAAGACTTCTAATGTTCTTCTCATAAGATTTCAAGTAGCTGGGCTTACAATGAGTTGCTGATTCTGAAGTGTCAAAACCAGCAAGGGGGAAGGAGACACGTATCTAAACGCTAGTAATCTTGATGAGCTTAATACATCTAAGTGATTGAAGATATCCCGGGAAGACTATTGTCATTACCGCAGAGAAACTCAAGGTTTGACTCATGGCGTTTAGTGTTATTATTCCAACGATGTGGGGGAAGTGATGTAAAAGAAAGTTTCTGAAGATAAAAAGAGGTACACAAGTGTGTGATGATTTCGATGTAATCGCAATCATCAGGGGAGATAAAATTATGTACATTGGGGATGCTCAGCTGTTTTACTTGAGGGCTTATTCAGTGATTCAGAGATATAATCACTTATTCCGGTGTTGACATCCGCAGAGATTGTCACCCGCAGAGATAATCAGTGATTCGGCCTGCTTCTTCAATGTTACCGGTTATTCTCTCTTAGGGCATTCGGGTACTTCGGGTTCTTGAGCTTTATACACTTTCTTCAGGGGGAGAGAAAAGTATACATCGAGGTTATTCTTTGGCTATTGGACTTAATCTGCTACTTCGATGGTATAAGTTTCTTTGTCTTCGGGTATGTGTATTCGGGTTCGTGAGCTCTAGTCTAAGAGACTGACTACATCAATTCATCTACTTGGGGGAAGTAGTCTCTTGACAACTTTTTGAAATAGATCACTTTAGACTTCAGTGGTTATGAAATTTGAGAAGATTATTTATGAGTGGGATGATACGTTGTTGTTCTTGTTAATGATATAACCCTGAACGAAGAATCTCGAATATCGTTCTTAAAAGGAGCAGCGGGATTTATGATAATGGTGTGCTTCTCTATGCACCTGGCTAAGGCAAGCTTGAAATAGAGCTTTGAATCTGCTCATCTTATGGATGCTCGGTTTGAGGGGAAGCTGCCAAAGTCTCTTTCTCAAAGGCTCATGTTCTATCTTCTATTCTGGAGCGTCGGAAGCTTTGGTGGTGGAAGTTTAAGAGATGACGAATTCTATCTTCTACGATGTGCTGCTCGATATCCTTATCTCGGTACTCGTATCATCATCCTCTTAAACTATATCATCTTCTCTATCTTTGTATATATTTTTCAAAAACCAAATACAAAAATATAAAACCAGCAAAAAGAAAATAGAAAATTATAAAACCATCAAAAACCCATAAAAATTAGAAAATTCAAAAATACCAAAAATATGTTTTCTAAAGACATGTCTTCTAGTATCGATAACATCTGCGGTTTTAGAAATGTCATTCAATAATGGCACGGGACTTTAGATGAAGTTCGAGCAGGAGGTGTAACTATTTTTTTCAAAAACATGTCACATATCAAATGGCTTACAGTTATTTCAGACTGTAACCCGGGCTTCAAAAAAATGGCTTGCAGTTACTTCAGACTGTAACCCGTGCTAAAACTATGGTTTGCTATTATCTTTGATAGCAAACCGTTATTCAAGAAAGGAAAGTGCTGCGCTAAACTAATTTTCAAATATTTTGTGCACTTATCCTAAAAACTATTTGAGGAAAGTATGTCGAAGGACTGCTGTTCCTACACAAATGTTTTTCCATCTAAAATTCTTCAGAAAAATATTTGTTGTTTTCAAAAAGTGGTGGTAAATGAGTTGCTTGAAAATCAATCAGATTTAGAGTTTTTCGTAATAATTGAAAACTCAATCAATGACTTCTGCGCTTTTAAACTTTTCAGAAAATAAGTCATTGATTGAGGGGGAGAATGTTTTCAAATTTATATCATCTATCGGGCTTTTCTAATTATCCTAATATGCTTAATTAAAAATTTTGTTAACCTATGTTGAAGGACTAGGTGCCTAGGATATGATTGCTAGGATTAGATGATTGGAGTTTGATAAACACATAATTCAAATACCTTATATGAACTGATTGATATGTTGCACTGACTTTTAATTAGTCGATTGCTATTTGGGTGATGTCGACCACCATATATCTGTATGTGTGTTCACTAACGTATGCAGGTATTTTGGTATAAGAATGTTCCCGATCCGGATCCCACATAATATGATGATTGGATGCCGAAAGGAAAGGGTAACTATATCTTGGGTCGACAAATGAAGAAACGGAGCTTAATCTGACTTCAATGGAGAGTTGGCATAAATGCAACGTAAGAGGTCTCACTGCATCAGCAGATGGTTTTCTTCTAAGTGATTGAAGAAACGGAGCTTAATTTGACCTCAGTTGGCATTAAAATGCAACGTAAGAAGTCTCACTGCATCAGCAGACAGTTTTTCTTCCAAACCCTCAGCAACAACAACAAAAGCAGCTCAACCACCTAACGTTTCTTTGTGCAGGAAAATAGTGATTATACCATTTTCTTTAAACAATTTTTAACTAATATTGTTTTGAAAAATAGAAAAATATTTGTTTTGAAAATAAATTGGACTTAATTTTGAAAATCACCGGACTTCATTTTTATCAAAACCTAAGTCACTCAATCAACGACTACGGTCATCGATTGAGGGGGAGAGTGATTTAAAATAAATTATTTTCAAACAATATTTCTTCTTAAAAGTCCGTTTTGTACGATAATAAGTGGTGATCTAAAGATTTAATGTTATGTCATGGTATGATTTTTCTTTTGAATCAAGGTCTCTCAAAATGAAATTTTTTCTGTTCTTGTTTGATTGTGAAATTGTTTTATTTTACTTAAAGATCTCTTAAAACAATCATACCTGACACTAACAATCTTTAATGTCTTAATCTGTTCCTTATCTGTCATTTTTCAAAATCAAATATTGCCACGTCTTTCCCTAAAATTTTCTAAATAATTTAAATCAACTGGGATCACAAATCTCAATTGGTTTGAAATTTTTGATCGGGGGAGAGATCGTGATTTAAATCTCTTGTCTGTTTTAATGGAATTGGTTTTAGTCCTTTTAAGGCACTCCTGCCTCCATGTGCCAAACGATTTCAAATATACAATGCACATGTTGACGAGGAGCATTTAACCAAAAACCAGAAGAGTATTTAAATCAGGCACATATTCTCCCATGTTTTCCAAACCGTATTAAATCACTTGGGATCCAAAATCTCAAAGGGTTTGATATTTTTGATCGGGGGAGAATTTGTGATTTAATAATGAAATTTGATAAATGATGATCGTTTTGATTCAAAGTGCAGGTTCTCTCTAATATGTGCCAAACTCTTTCGTATATCGATGCACATATTTAGGGGGAGCGAATGGTTTATATTGGCTTTTGTAATCGTGGATGTACTTCAAAAGAACTCTTGCCTCTATGTGATAAAATGATTTCAAATATCCTATGCACATATTGAGGGAGAGAATTTACCAAAGAAAATCAAAAGGCTTTTTCTAAGGAAATTGTGATCAAGAAATTATTTCAAAGAACTCTTGCCTCCATGTGCCAAACAATTTCAATATCATATGCACATGTTGAGGGGGAACATTTCTAAAATGATCAAAACAATTAAAGTATAAAATTTTTTGATTTTATATCACAAGTACCTTGATTGATTTTCCAAATGATTTTTCAATTGGTTTCGAGAAGGAAAGAACAATACCAAAAGACCGACCAAGTTATTTTATGCATGGTGTTATAAGGATGGTTAGGTTAGGTATTCGATCCCACGATCCCGCCAGAGCCGGAGGGATCTTCCCAGGGACAATCCACTAGATAGTGTAGAGTCCTTAGGAATATTGAAAAAAGGAGAAAAGTGAGATATGGGAAGAGTGCGGACTGAGATAGAGCTAGACTGGAATAAACCCAACAAGGTTCTAGTTATGAAATCTCGGTAAGCACTGAAGAGGTTGAAGAATGAAAAAGAATTGAATGTGAAAAGGGGTGAAAAGAAATAGCCCTCAAATAATTCAACCTTAGGGCAGTAACCGGGTTCAATACATATGCTACTGGTGTTTACTAAGGTAACATCGGTATTGAAGACAAGACGTCATGGACCCAGTGACGCACTGCACTACAACTTCCCAAACCACTCAAGTTCCTATTAAAAGGGCTTGTTTCATTCTCACGGGGAACCGACATTATCTATCGACTTTCACTTAGAGATTGTTGATATTGAAGAAGGAGACCCTCTCCCTAGTCTCCGGCATAGGAACCAAAAATGTGCACTATTGAGTCTAGAGCCAAGATATCATCCACAATATCTCATTAGGACACAAAGTTAATGAAGACTTGCTGTTTCACACAATGTGGAAAGTGAGTATATAATTAAGAGTCCTACGCATTATCCTTGTGGTATTGCCAGAACATCCGAGTGATATGTAAAAGTATTCACGATGAAGATGGAAATGCTTCTAGAGCTAACATCAAACAAGCTCTTGGTGGGTGACATGTGAGATCTTCTCGTAAGATCAAAATTGTGACAACTGGATAGAAACGATGGGGAGATTCAATCTTGAATCAACCTTGGTCTAGGAATGGAATTGACGAATACTTTTGGAAAAACCGTTCGATGTGAAAATCTTCTTTTCTCTAGCACATCGAATGTGTATTTATGTTTTCAAATACAAAAAGTATCTCTCATTGAAAAAATACTTTTGGAAAAACCGTTCGATGTGCGAATCTGTTCTTTTATCTAGCACATCGAATGTGTACTCTTTTCAAATATAAAAAGTATTTATGATTGAAAATTGATCTTTCTCATAAAACCTTCGTCGTATTGCAAAACTCTTTCTTCTAAGCAATACGCGATTGTTTTTCAAATCATTTTTCATCAATCAGTAAATATCAATTCGCTGGTTCACTCACTCCATGTTGTCTTCTTTGAGACGTTCCGGTTTGAGAACAGCTAGAACAGCTGTGAAACCCTGTCAAGGAGATTCTTAGGAATCCTACCTGATCACAGGCAGTACTTGTACTGATCAACGGGGAACCGTGGGCCGTGTACCTCAATTCAACGAAAGTGATCAAAGACACTTTCGTGTGTTTTATTGCTAACTGTTGTTTGCAGGTACATTTGGACGGTTGCAGCTGATCAGAATTGATACCTCAATCCAAAGCCGCATGCTCACAGCATCCACACTTAATTGAAGAAATCATGACTGGTGCATATCTACATAACCTGGTTCTGATATTTTTATACTATGCTTCTGATACGCTGCTGAAAATATCATGAACCAGTAAAGCTTCCGCTACTCTGATGGAAAGATGTCATGATTCAAAAGTGTGAGCATGTCGGTCCGAAAGTCACAACATCACATGAAGGCAACACAACTATGGATGATCCAGAGAGATTTGTTGTGGCTGATGATCTCAATGAAAGCTCAAAGATCATCAAAGATGTGGATCAGTTAAAGGCCTCCACTAAAAGTACAAATCAATGCGGACTTTGAAGAATCGCTACTAAAGCACAAATATTGTGGAATTGAAGAATTGAAGTCTACGAGCTCAAGAACTAATGACAAAGATAGAATGCTAGGATGCAAAATGTATTTCATGGGGTGACCTCCCTTAGGGGGAGATTGTTAGGAATTGGAAATTCCATGTTAAAGTGTCGGTCACCCCAATTATAGTCTAGCATATGTTAGCTCCTAGACTTGTTGTTATTTACGTTATCTAGTAGTTAATTAGTTAGTTTGTAGTGTAGTTTAGTTTAGTGTAACACCGTGGAGGAAGGACGGGTCTTTACCCACTGTATACCTGATCCACAGGCCGTCAGGAGGTCGTGTAGTCTTGTAACTATAAATACCCCTTCCATGCTTGGAAGGGGTGTGGCTTGGAATCTAACCTTTCATAATTTGTTAACCAACTCTCTACCAAGAACACCATTGATAAGGTTTTAAAAGGTACCATTTTGAGGGGTCGTTTAAGTCCTTATTTGATCACTTTTGTATCCGTTATTGCTTAATATCGTTCCTTTTCACTTTTTAGGTCTCGTGAAGGCAAAATGCTGGAATGACACTTATTTGGACAGAAAGGCGCGAATATATGAAGAAAATGGCCAAAGTCGAAATCAGACACTCACAGTCGCTGAATGTAGAAGGCGACGGCGTCAGGTTCTATGTGCGACGCCGTCGGAGAATTATTGTGACGGGTCAGAACGCAAAACTCGTGTTTTCAAGAGACGGCGTCTAGTTGTGAAAGAGTAGGCCGTCGCTACTCAGACGGCCTAGATGCGATCCAGACGACGTCAGAAGCTGAAGAGGACGGCGTCACGGACATAAGGTGACGCCGTCGCAAGGTTAACGTGGCCAAGACGAAACCCTAATGGCGGCGACACGACGGCGTCACTAAACATAAGGTGACGCCGTCGCAATTGTAATCTTATATATAGAATCCGAATTTTTCAGTCTTTGTGTGGAGAGTCTTTGGAGTAAAAACCTAAAACCGAACCTAAGGTGTCTTGTACAGTATTTTAGGGTTTTTAACCCTATCTTACACCAAGATAAGTCTTTGCTTCATTAATTCAATTATGTCTTTGATTATTTGTGTGTATGCTTGCATGTTCTCCATGTCCGGCTAATTTATTTGTGTGTTTGCTTAGGAAGTATGAAACTTAATTATTGAATATTGATTGGTTGTTTCTTATCTTAGTTGACTAATGATCTAGTAATGCGATAGGTCATTCGTTGTGTACTTAATGCTTGATTCATCTTTGTGAACCTTAGAGTATGATTACCTGAGTGATTGTAGGCTAAAACATCCGAAGAGTGCCTTAGAGTAGGAGTCTATAATCTCTACGTGGATTTGTAGACAAGACCCTTTGGTAATTTCAAAGAGTTAGGGAGAAACGCATACCCTACAACTTTAGAAACACAACGCAACTAGGAATAAGACGTGACACTCAACCATCAATAGGAGATAATTAAGGAGTAATACAAACTAAGTAAACACATCTTTAAACTATCATACGAGCACACATTAATTAGACATAGACTCCCACAACCTTAGTTTAGATAATTAGATAATAGTAGAGTAATCGGTAGAAATACCAACCCCCCAAATCCAATACCCGAGATTCGTACTTTTCCATTTTCATAAAATATAAAAAGATAAAAAATAATCTTCCTCAACCTTAACCTTAGCGTAGTAACTCCCTACTAGCATTCCTATTCCCCTAGAGAACGATATCAATACCCGTGGCTTACCCTAATTACTACACTACAACGATTAGGTTCACTGCCTAGGGTGTTATAAAACTTGCTCGAAGAAAAGGAAGTTTCCTTGACCCCGAACGACGCGTGTAGCGTTATCAAGTTTTTGGCGCCGCTGCCGGGGAATAGAATAGCTAGTTAGTAGTCCACCTCGTTTAGGTTTCTTTGCTTGATTCCTATCAAGTAAACTTTTTTTTTCTCATTTTTAGATTTCTCTTAGTCTATCCCCCTTCTTCGTAACCTTTGTTAGTAATTCCATCACTTTTCATCATGGAAGGTGATAACCCACTACCATTCATCAACATACCACCAAATGACCCGCCAAGAGCCCGTACTCTTGGTGAATACTCGAGACCAAGCCACTTAGGCTATAGGAACACCATTGAGCTTCCCGGCCAAGCCCAAACTACGGCCCTGCGATCCGACACCATCCGGTTGGTGCAAAACGGATGTGCATTCCATGGACTTCGTTCCGAAGATCCAAATCAGCATCTGAGGGATTTCCTCAAAATCGTCGATTCCATCGACCTTGATGCTACTACTCGGGAGACCACGCGCCTGCGTCTCTTCCAATTCTCTCTACGGGACCAAGCTAGTAATTGGCTTGAGCGACTTCCCGCCGGCTCCATCTCAAGTTGGGATGATCTTACTTCTCGCTTCCTTGCTCAATTTTTCCCACCGGGGAGAACCACTAAGCTTAGGAATGACATCTTGATATTCCAACAACGTCAAGGTGAATCTCTCTACGAAGCATGGACCCGATTCAAGGACTCACTTCATAAAGTCCCTCATCACGGCATTGATCTTTGGCTCCAAGTCCAAATCTTTTATGATCATGTCAACTTTCCCACTAAGCGATCCATTGACCAAGCGGCCGGTGGAAAACTTAGTGATCTCACCGCAGAAGAATCATGGGAAATAATAGAGGACCTTGCCCTCTATGACAACGAAAGTTGGGATGACCCCCGTGAGCTGCCCAAAACCGTCAAGGCAATCTCCTTGCCTCCTCCCGACCGTAGGATGATCGAACTTGAAGATCAAGTTAAATTCCTCATGAGTTCCTACAAAAATCCTAAGTCTTCACGACAAGTGAATCAAATCACTCTACCTTGTGAGTTATGCAGTGGTCCCCATGACACTCGTGATTGCTCAAGGCTCTCCGAACAAGCTTTTGCGGACTACGCCTCCATACGTACCGACGGAGCGGGAGATAAGTGGTACACTTTCAAACCTGAACAAAACAACTTAGGAAACTCATACAACCCCTCATGGAGAAATCACCCTAATCTTAAGTGGAACCAAAACTCAAGCACACCCCAAAGCTCATCTAGTTCGCCTAATAGGTTCAATTCTGCTAATACCGGGAACCTCACTAATATTGAAGCAATTGCATCTAGATTTCTGTCATCCCAAGAAACTCGATTGAATAAGCTTGAAGCCGATTTTAAGCAAAAACAGAGCGAGATGACAACCAAGCTTGATGCCCTCTTAAAAGCCTTCAATGAGCGGGAAGTTGGAGCACTCCCAAGTGATACCATTAAGAACCCAAAAGTGAATTCGATTGCATCAACTTCACATTCCAGTTCATCATGGGAAAGTGCACATCCATGTCCCTCTCACCCAACGGTTCATTCGGTAAATGCTATCAAAAAGGGTTCCAAGTCATCCAAAAGATACCAAGGCCCGGCACCTTTGGTAAAGCCTACTCCTGAGAAACCTGTTAGCCAAGAATCCAAACCTAGTTTAGAGGAGGAGTACAAGGAACTCTATCAAGAAAAACCAATTCTTGAAGTCTTAGCTCATGCACCTTATTATAATGCTTTAAAAGAAAAATATGAGTTAGAACTTAGGCTTGGGAAACATGGGTCCGCCTTTGTGCGAAACAACTTACCTAAGAAGTTAGATGATCCCGGGCTATTCACTCTTCCGTGTAGACTTGGAACTTCCAAGCCACTCGATGCTTTAGCCGATTTAGGATCATGCATCAATCTCGTTCCGTTGTCCCTTCATAGAAGCCTCAACCTAGGTAAAATTGAACCAACGGAAACTATCTTAGGATTAGCGGACGGTAGTATAGCACGTCCGGTTGGAATAATAAAGGACATGGTAGTACATGTAGGAGAGTTGACTCTTTTGGCCGACTTTCATATACTCGACATGAATAAGGACCCGACATGCCCATTACTAGTTGGAAGAGGATTTTTAGCTACCGCTAGTGCCATCATCGATTGTAAGATGTCCAAAATAGTGGTAGGAGAGGGGAGTGCTAGGTCCGTTTACGATGTTAAAAAACATACATACTATAAGGATGAGGAAATCCCACAAGAGATAGGGTTGGATAGAGAGCCTTCTCGATATGGACCTTGGATTGAGAAGAACATCATAGGCCCCCAAAGACCTTTTTACCTAGATAAGGCCTTTACTAGTGCAGCAACTTTCCAAGAACAAGAATTGGCTAGGGATATAGAAGTGAACCCGTTCGAGGACGCCTTAGTATTTAGGAAGATGACCGAGTTCCTAGGAAGCTTGCCCGTTAACCTTGTCATGAATAAGTGGATAGTTGAGAAATCCGAACACATGTGGAATTGGAATAGACCGCCTAGTGATGGTAATGGAAGGTGGCACATTAGGATACAAATCTATGATCCCGATGGTGAGATGTTTGAAAAGGCATATTTAACCGAACGTACTACTAGGAACTTGAATGATAAGTTTGATCCTTACGACATTGTTGAGGATAGACTTACGTATATCGGTACGTAGGAACACGACTACGAGTCTAGCTACAAGACTCTTAAATAAAGAAAAGCGCTTCGTGGGAGGCAACCCATGCTTAATTGTTTGCTTGTTAGTGTCATATATCTTTTATTAATTATTTATCCTCATGTTTAAATTTGTAAAAATGCTTTATTTTGTTTTTAACTTCGTCTTAATTACATATAAAGGTATTTTACATAAGGGATAAGTGTAGGGAGGATTACACACGTTTTCAAAAGAAACGTAAACATGAGAATAACAATTAACTAAAAGATATATATGTTTGTTTGTTCGAGTCAAATGCTTGTATCGAGTCATAATGAATGTTTTGCAGAAATTTTTCCAGATTCTAAAGATGTAAATTTTCCAGAAATTTTTCCAGAAAATCGCAGACCAGTTTTTGTCAGGATAACCTGACGGCGTCAGGATTGCAACCTGACGGCGTCAGGAAGGAGTAAAAACATCAGATTACTTTTTCTCGTTTTCTGAGCTACTTATAAATTTTTGGAATTTTCCAGGTCTTAATTTTCTTAGAAATTCTGTAAACATTCATTCCACAAGCATTATATCCTAGTTTAAATCGAGTCTTATATATATTATTACCGCCGATTTTACGCGAAGGTTTCGTTTGTTTTCTTCAAGTGTGCAGGTTTAGTTTGTCAAGAAGAAGTTACATAAGATTGGAAGGAGCTTTTCACGCAATAATTCTTCTTGAAAAGAATTTAACCACCACTTTACACGGATCCTACCGAGCTAATCAGGGGAGTATTAGTTTCTTTCGTTTTTAATTACCTTCTTTTATCATATCTTTGATACTTTCGGGGAACATTGGGGACAATGTTCAGTTTAAGTGTAGGGAGGGAAAATAAAACGGGAACTTTGAAACTATGCTTATCCTTGACTATTTGCTTTGTCCAATTGTGATTGTGTAATAAACCATGAGAAAATGTCGGTTAGGGTAATTTTGGCACCAAATTTAAAATTTTTCATGACATATAGGAGTGGGCCATTAGTCTTAACAAAAGCGTCTCATGGATAGGAAGTTATATGACTAGCACAAAAACCCTTACCACCCAAATTCCACCCAAAATGTGAGGATCGCCCTTAGATTAGTAGGAATTAAAGCATTCATCTTTAATGCTTAGAGTGTGAACCGGTAGTATAATAGATTCTAGAACTTGTTTTGTGATGCATTCCGAGATCGCAAGTGAGGCTACACTTGTGTAGTTAGGAATAACTAAATGATAAGAGGCATTAGGATAAACCCTTGTTTGATACCTGTAATATAATTACTTCTTCCACTTTGGTTGAGTAATTCCCCCACACCCTTTGCGTTGTACTCATCTTTAGTACACGATACCCCTAGTTAACCCCTCAGAGCCTATCCTTTTCGCGGTTCTCGTGATATTTCGGTTTTTCCGGAATATAAATGAAGAGCATTGTTTACACCCCACCCCCAAATATACACCCAAATCGCCTTAGCCTAACCCTTATGCACTCACTTTTAGTGCAATTATTTGTTATCACCCCAAACCCTTAGTTCAATTATCTAGTTGCTTGCATAAGTTGCTAAGTCGAGTCATATCCTTTGTATACAGTTTTGGGATGATTGGGATTCATGGGAAAAGTTAAAGTTTATGAAATGACGGGAAGGGAACGTTAAATTCAAATTCCCTTTGTTTACGTAATAATGTACCCCAAGTGTTTTGATCTTTTCGATTCGGGTCAAATTAGTGTTAGAATAATAAAAACTCAAGTGTAGGGATATCCGTGTAAATCCCTAGTATTTTGATGTTATCATAGAGGATGGTAGAGTAAAAGTGTATGAAAAAAAAAAATCGAAAAAAAAATAGAAAAAAAGAAAGAAAAAAAATAGAGTGATAAAAAAAAAAAAAAAAACAAAAAAAAAAAAAAAAAAAAAAAAAAAAAAAACAAAACAAAACATACGGGCTACCATCCTACATCTATCTTTTAATTTATGTTTGTTTATTTCAGTTATCTAGAGTTTAGAGTGTCGAGTCTTGGCTTAGCAACGCCATTCTTCATATGCAGTTAACATAAAGATTTTTGACTTACCACCACTATATAGCCTATCCCACCAAACCCTTATTTCCCTACCGTAAGCCTAACGTTACAACCCTTTAAAGACCTCTTTGATAGTCTTTCCTAGGTGCTTACGCCAAAGCGATGGAGGTTTGATCTATTCTCAAGCCTATGGTAATCTATGTACTAGGACCGGTTAATGAGTGTTTATCTTCCATTTCCTATTTTGTTATATTTCATATACACCCGAGAGAGATGTGAGTATCCAAACACCCCATGTGAGGTGCTAGTATGTAATTTCCGTGCTTGTTATGACTTTTGCGGGGCTTATATGTGTTGTGGACCGTTTTGAATTAATGCTGAATGACCCCTAACTTACAAATTAATTGGCTAAAAGCACATTTGCTTGAGGACAAGCAAATAACAAGTGTAGGGATATTTGATAAGGTTTTAAAAGGTACCATTTTGAGGGGTCGTTTAAGTCCTTATTTGATCACTTTTGTATCCGTTATTGCTTAATATCGTTCCTTTTCACTTTTTAGGTCTCGTGAAGGCAAAATGCTGGAATGACACTTATTTGGACAGAAAGGCGCGAATATATGAAGAAAATGGCCAAAGTCGAAATCAGACACTCACAGTCGCTGAATGTAGAAGGCGACGGCGTCAGGTTCTATGTGCGACGCCGTCGGAGAATTATTGTGACGGGTCAGAACGCAAAACTCGTGTTTTCAAGAGACGGCGTCTAGTTGTGAAAGAGTAGGCCGTCGCTACTCAGACGGCCTAGATGCGATCCAGACGACGTCAGAAGCTGAAGAGGACGGCGTCACGGACATAAGGTGACGCCGTCGCAAGGTTAACGTGGCCAAGACGAAACCCTAATGGCGGCGACACGACGGCGTCACTAAACATAAGGTGACGCCGTCGCAATTGTAATCTTATATATAGAATCTGAATTTTTCAGTCTTTGTGTGGAGAGTCTTTGGAGTAAAAACCTAAAACCGAACCTAAGGTGTCTTGTACAGTATTTTAGGGTTTTTAACCCTATCTTACACCAAGATAAGTCTTTGCTTCATTAATTCAATTATGTCTTTGATTATTTGTGTGTATGCTTGCATGTTCTCCATGTCCGGCTAATTTATTTGTGTGTTTGCTTAGGAAGTATGAAACTTAATTATTGAATATTGATTGGTTGTTTCTTATCTTAGTTGACTAATGATCTAGTAATGCGATAGGTCATTCGTTGTGTACTTAATGCTTGATTCATCTTTGTGAACCTTAGAGTATGATTACCTGAGTGATTGTAGGCTAAAACATCCGAAGAGTGCCTTAGAGTAGGAGTCTGTAATCTCTACGTGGATTTGTAGACAAGACCCTTTGGTAATTTCAAAGAGTTAGGGAGAAACGCATACCCTACAACTTTAGAAACACAACGCAACTAGGAATAAGACGTGACACTCAACCATCAATAGGAGATAATTAAGGAGTAATACAAACTAAGTAAACACATCTTTAAACTATCATACGAGCACACATTAATTAGACATAGACTCCCACAACCTTAGTTTAGATAATTAGATAATAGTAGAGTAATCGGTAGAAATACCAACCCCCCAAATCCAATACCCGAGATTCGTACTTTTCCATTTTCATAAAATATAAAAAGATAAAAAATAATCTTCCTCAACCTTAACCTTAGCGTAGTAACTCCCTACTAGCATTCCTATTCCCCTAGAGAACGATATCAATACCCGTGGCTTACCCTAATTACTACACTACAACGATTAGGTTCACTGCCTAGGGTGTTATAAAACTTGCTCGAAGAAAAGGAAGTTTCCTTGACCCCGAACGACGCGTGTAGCGTTATCAACCATCTCTCTACTTTCTCTCTCTAAAATGTCTAACATGTATTTTGATCATCCAAGACCACCCGAATCATCAAACACAATAATATTTCGATCCTACAATCAGTGATAGAGGAACCCACTTTTGCAATGCTCAAATGGAGAAGGTAATGAAGAAGTATGGCGTTCCACATAGATTTTCTACTGCATATCATCCTCAGACGAATGGACAAGTAGAAAACACAAATAGGGCATTAAAGCGGATACTTGAAAAAATGGTCCACCAAAATAAAAAAGATTGGGCATTCAAACTGGATGAGGCACTCTGGGCATTCATAAATGCTTACAAAACGCCTATCGGAACAACCCCTTTTCGCTTAGTATACGGGAAGGCGTGCCACCTCCCTATTGAACTTGAGCAAAAAGCATATTGGGCACTTAAGGCTTGTAATATGGATTATTCTGAAGCAGGGTCAAATAGGTTCTTACAGCTTCAAGAATTGGATGAACTAAGACTGGAAGCTTATGAATCGTCGATCACATACAAAGAAAGGGCAAAAAAATGGCATGATCAACGAATAAAGAATCCTAAAGAGTTTTTGGAAGGAGATAAGGTGCTCTTTTATAATTCAAGACTGAGATTATTTCCGGGAAAACTCAAATCGAGATGGTATGGACCTTTTTCAGTAAAGACGCAGATGAGCAATGGAGCTGTGGTGCTACTGGACCACGATGGAAGGGAATTTACCGTAAATGGACAACGTGTGAAACATTATCAGTTGGATAATAATGAAATGGTGAACGATGAAGATATTGTTTTAGAAGAAGGTGACGGTAATGAAGTCACGTAAGGGCACGACTACGAGTCTAGCTACAAGACTCATAAATAAAGAAAAACGCTTCGTGGGAGGCAATCCATGCATAATTGTTTGCTTGTTTATGTCATATATCTTTTATTGATTGCTTATTCTCATGTTTAAATTTGTAAAAATGCTTTATTTTGTTTTTAACCTCGTCTTAATTACATATAAAGGTATTTTACATAAAGGATAAGTGTAGGGAGGATTACACACGTTTTCAAAAGAAACATAAACATAAGAATTTCAATTAATTAAAAGATATACATGTGTGTTTGTTCGAGTCAAATGCTTGTATCGAGTCATAATGGATGTTTTGCAGGAAATTTTTCCAGATTCTAAAGATGTAAATTTTCCAGAATTTTTTCCAGAAAATCGCAGACCAGTTTTTGTCAGGATAACCTGACGGCGTCAGGATCGCAACCTGACGGCATCAGGAAGGAGCAAAAATAACTGATTACTTTTTCTCGTTTTCTGAGCTACTTATAATTTTTTGGAATTTTCTAGGTCTTAATTTTCTAGAAATTCTGTAAACATCCATTCCACAAGCATTATATCCTAGTTTAGTAGAGTCTTATATATATTATTACAGCCGATTTTACGTGAAGGTTTTGTTTGTTTTCTTCAAATGTGCAGGTTTAATTTATCAAGAAGGAGATACATAAGATGAGAAGGAGCTTTTCACGCAAACGTTCTTATTGAAGAAAAATATAACCACCACTTTACACGGATCCTACCAGGCTAATCAGGGGAGTACTAGTTTCTTTCATCTTTTATTACCTTCCATTATCATAACTTTGATACTTTCGGGGAACATTGGGGACAATGTTCAGTTTAAGTGTAGGGAGGGAAAATAAAATGGGAACTTTGAAACTATGCTTATCCTTGATTATTTGCTTTGTCCAATTGCATTTGTGTAATAAACCATGAGAAAATGTCGGTTAGGGTAATTTTGGCACCAAATTTAAAATTTTTCATGACATATAGGAGTGGGCCATTAGTCTTAACAAAAGCGTCTCACGGATAGGAAGTTATATGACTAGCACAAAAACCCTTTACCACTTAAATTCCACCCAAAATGTGAGGATCGCCCTTAGATTAAGTAGGAATTATAGCATTCATCTTTAATGCTTAGTGTGTGAACCGGTAGTATATTAGATTCTAGAACTCGTTTTGTGATGCATCCCGAGATCACTAGTAAGACTACACTTGTGTAGTTAGGAATAACTAAATGATAAGAGGTATTAGGATAACCCTTGTTTGATACCCGTAATATAATTACTTCTTCCACATCGGTTGAGTAATTCCCCCACACCTTTGCGTTGTACTCATCTTTAGTACACGATACCCCTAGTTAACCCCTCAGAGCCTATCCTATTCGCGGTTCTCGTGATGTTTCAGTTTTTCGGAATATCAATGAAGAGCATTGTTTACACCCCACCCCCAAATGTACACCCAAATCGCCTTAGCCTACCTTGTATGCACTCACTTTTAGTGCATTATTGTTATCACACTAAACCCTTAGTTCAATTATCTAGTTGCTTGCATAAGTTGCTAAGTCTATTCATATCCTTTGTACATAGTTTTGGGACGATTGGGACTCATGGGAAGAGTTAAAGTTTATGAAATGACGGGAAGGGAATGTTAAATTCAAATTCCCTTTATTTGCGTAATAATGTACTCCAAGTATTTTGATCTTTTCAATTCGGGTCAAATTAGTGTTAGAGTAATAAAAACTCAAGTGTAGGGATGTGCCTATAAATCCCTATCATTTTGATGTTACCGTAGAGGATGATAGAGTAAAAGTGCATGAAAAAAATAAAATAAATAAATAAATAAATAAATATACGGGCTACCATCCTACATCTATCTTTAATTTATGTTTGTTTGTTTCAGTTATCTAGAGTTTAGAGTGTCGAGTCTTGGCTTAGCAACGCCATTCTTCGCATGCTTGTAACAAAAAGATTTTTGACTTGCCACCACTAAATAGCCTATCCCACCAAACCATTTGTTTCCCTCTCGTAAGCCTAATATTACAACCCTTTAAAAGACCTCTTTGATAGTCTTTCCTAGGTGCTTACGCCAAAGCGATGAAGGTTTGATCTAGTCTTAAGCCTATGGTAATCTATGTACTAGGACCGGTTAATGAGTGTTTATCTTCCATTTCTAACTTGTTATATTTCATATACACCCCAGAGATGTGAGTATCCAAACACCCCATGTGAGGTGCTAGTATGTAATTTCCATGCCTGTTATGCTTTTGCGAGGCTTATATGTGTCGTGGATTGTTTTAAACCAATGCTTCATGACCCCTAACTTATAAATTAATTGGTTAAAAGCACATTTGCTTGAGGACAAGCAAATACCAAGTGTAGGGATATTTGATAAGGTTTTAAAATGTACCTTTTTGAGGGGTCGTTTAAGCCCTTATTTGATCACTTTTGTATCCGCTATTACTTAATATCGTTCCCTTTCACTTTTTAGGTATCTTGAAGGCAAAATGCTAGAATGACACTTATTCGGACGAAAAGGCGCGAATATACGAAGAAAATGGCCAAAGTCAAGAATCGAGCCACTCAGACTGCTGGAACTAAAGGGGACGGCGTCAGGTGTTATCTGCGACGCCGTCGCATCACTTTTGTGATGGCTCAGTAGCCAAATTGCTTATTTACAAGTGACTGTGTCAGGCTTTAAAAGAGTAGGTCGTCGCAACTCAGACGGCCTAGATTTGATCCAGACAGCGTCAGAGACTGAAGGGGACGGCGTCACAAGCATAAGGTGACGCCGTCGCAAGACTAACATGGCCAAGACGAAACCCTAATGACGGCGACCCGACGGCGTCACAAATTAAAGGGTGACACCGTCGCGAATGTAATCTTATATATAAAATCCAAATTTTTTAGTTTTCAGAGAGTAGTCATTTGGAGTAAAAACCTAAACCGAACCAAGGCTGTCTTGTACAGTATTTTAGGGTTCCAAACCCTATCTTACATCAAGATAAGTGTTTTACTTCATTAATTTAATTATGTCTTCAATTGCTTGTGTGTATGCTTGCATGTTCTCCATGTCCGGCTAATTTACTTGTGTGTTTGCTTAGGGAATATGAAACTTAATTATTGAATATTGATTGGTTGTCTCTTATCTTAGTTGTTAATGATCTAGTAATGCGATAGGTCATCCGTTGTGTAGTTAATGCTTGATTAATCTTTGTGAACCTTAGTTTATAGCACCTAGAGTTGTTGTAGGCTAAACCATCAAAAGAGTACCTTAGAGTTATAGTTTATAAATCCTAGAGACTTTGTAGGCGATAACCTTTGGTAGTTTCAAAGAGTTAGGGACAAACGCATACCCTACGACCTTAGACACACAACGCGATTAAGAATAAGGACGTGACAATTAAACCATCAATAGGAGATAATTAAGGAGTAATAAAACCTAAGTAAACACATCTTTAAACCATCATACGAGCACACAATAATTAGACATAGACTACCCTCACCATAGTTAATTAGATAATTAAATAGTAGAAGTAATCGGTAGAAATACCAACCCCCCAAATCCAAACCCCGAGATTCGTACCTTTCCATTTCCAAAAAAAAATATAAAAAGATAAAAAATAATCTTCCTCAACCCCAACCTTAACGTAGTAACCTCTCACTAGCATTCCTATTCCCCTGGAGAACGATATCAATTCCCGTGGCTTACCCTAATACTACACTACAACGATTAGGTTCACTGCCTAGGGTGTTGAAAAACTTGCTCGACGAAAAGGAAGTTCCTTTGACCCCGAACGTGCTGCGTAAGCGTTATCACCTTGGGATGTAAAATAAAACATGTGCTCCAGTCCACTGAATGTTCAGCTTTCCACATTGAACTCAGCTCCCAAGTTTCCTTAGGAGGGAGTTGCGTGTCTTAGCATTCAGTGACTAAGTTGGACTTAAACCCATCCCTTTAGCAGACTTTATAACCAAGTCTCTAGCCAATCCCTTCGTCAAGCGATCAGCTAAATTTTGTTGAGATCTAACAAACTCTATAGATACCACCCCATTCATGATAAGCTCACGAATCATGCTATGTCTGACACCTAAGTGTCTTGACTTCCCATTGTACATCTGGCTATAAGCCTTTGCCAATGTAGCTGCACTATCACAACGGATAGAAATAGGTGCTATAGGTTTAGGCCACAATGGAATCTCAAGAAGCAAGTTTTTCAACCATTCAGCTTCTTTGCCAGCAGCTGCTAAAGCCACAAATTCAGATTCCATTGTTGAACTGGTGATGCAAGTTTGCTTCTTGGATGCCCAAGAAATTGCACCTCCACCAAGTAGGAATACCCAGCCACTGGTAGACGAATTGTCTTTAGTGTTACTGATCCAACTTGCATCAGTGTATCCTTCCAACACTGAAGGATAACCAGTATATGAAAGACTATAGTCCATAGTTCCCTTTAGATACTTCAGTACCCTATGAATTTCTTGCCAGTGATGAGCACTAGGATTACTAGTATACCTGCTCAATTTTCCCACTACAAACCAATATCAGGTCTTGTACAAGTCATGGCATACATCAAGCAGCCAATTACCCTTGAATACTCAAGTTGAGATATAGCCTTGCCATTATTAGGCATTAGCTTCTCACAAGTATCCATAGGTGTACTCACTGGAGTACAATCAAAGTAATTGAATTTCCTCAACACCTTCTCAATATAATGAGACTGAAAGATAGAAATTCTTTTACTTTCATGTTCAATCCTTATACCAAGGATAACATCAGCCTCCCCCATGTCCTTCATGGAGAACCTTGATGACAAAAAATCCTTTGTCAAGTCAACCTGATTTTGGTCAGTGCCAAAGATCAACATGTCATCAACATATAGACAAATGATGACTCCTTTACCAGATTCATCAAATTTGCTATATACACATTTGTCAGCTTGGTTAAGAACATAACCACTAGACAAAACCACTTCATCAAATTTTTGATGCCATTGCTTAGGTGCCTGTTTCAGTCCATAAAGGGACTTGATCAGTTTGCACACCTTGTTTTCATTGCCAGGCATGATGAAGCCCTGGGGTTGGTTCAAGTAAACCTCTTTATCCAATTCACCATTCAAGAAAGCTGTCTTCATATCCATCTGATGAATAATCAGATTGTGAATTGATGCCAAAGCAATCAGCAGTCTTATAGTACTGATACGAGCCACTGGGGCATAAGTATCAAAATAGTCAATTCCTGACTTTTGTTTAAAATCCTGAATGACTAGTCTAGCCTTGAACTTTTCAATAGTTCCATCTACCTTCATTTTCCTTTTGAAAATCCATTTGCAACCCAGAGGTTTGCAACATGATGGTAGATCAACCAACACCCAAGTGTTGTTGCCCATGATGGAATCCATCTCATCATTGATTGCTTCTTTCCAGAAAGCAATATCCTGAGACTTCATTGCTTCTTCAAATGTTTTCAGGTCATCCTCAACAATGAAGCAATAGGAGTATTGGCCAGAGACCTCATCCCTTGTTCCTTCAACCAAGTATAGTTGAAACTCAGGTCCAAATGACTTTGGAGTCCTGACCCTTTTGCTCTTCCTGAGCATAGGTTCAGGTTGTTGAACCACAACCTCATCAGGGACCTCTGATGATACTTCATCAGGGACCTCTGATACACCAGTGTTATGAGTTCCATTAGGAATCCTATGACTTGGTCTAGGGACTGATGAAAATCTATTCTCATCAAAGTTTGCATCCCTTGATTCAATTATAGAATTAATTGAAACATATTCATTAGGTTCAATAACATAAAACCTAAAAGCCTTGGAATGCTCAGCATATCCAACAAAGATGCAGTCAATGCCTCTTTCACCCAAAGTATTTAGATTTGGATAAGGGAGTCTTACAACAGCCCTACAACCCCAGACCCTGAGATAGTTCAGGTTGGGTTTCCTTTTAGTCCAGAGTTCATAAGGGGTAACCTTGTTCCTTTTGTTTGGAACTCTATTTAATAAATAACAAGCTGTTAACATAGCTTCACCCCAGAACCCTTGACTCAGTCCTGAATAGGACAACATGGAATTAACCATCTCCTTCAGCACCTTGTTTTTCCTTCCAGAAATACCATTTTGCTGAGGAGTATAAGGGGCAGTTGTTTCATGGATTATACCAATAGACTGAAAATACAGAGTATCCATGTACTCACCTCCCCTATCAGTCCTTAATCTTTTGATCAGGGACCTAAGTTGTAATTCAACTTCAGTTTTAAACACTTTGAATTTATCTAATGCTTCATCCTTGGAATGTAACAGATAGACATAACAAAACCTAGAAGCATCATCAATAAATGTCACAAAGTACTTCTTATTCCCCAAAGAAGGAGTGGCTTGCAAATCACACAGGTCACTGTGTATTAGCTCCAAGAGCTTAGTCTCACGACTAAAACCCTGAAAAGGTTTCTTGGTTATCTTGGTCAACATGCAAGTTTTACACTTTTCAGTGTCCATGTCAAAAGCTGGGATTAACCCATCCTTAGACATATCTTGAATTCTTTTATAGTGTACATGGCCAAGTCTAGCATGCCAAAGGGTAGAGTCAGTCATGTCATTGGTGGTCACAAAGGCTAAATTAACACTATCAGTAACAATATTAAGCCTGAACATTTGATTACACAAATAACCAAAACCAATAAAAGCACCATGCTTAGAAAGAATAAATTTATCAGACTCAATAACTTGTTTATATCCATGATTATTCAAAATACTACTTGAAACCAAGTTCTTCCTGATATCAGGAACATGAATAACATTAAACAAAGTTACAATCTTTCCAGAACTAAAATTAAGATCTACACAACCACGACCATGCACCAAGGCTGTTGACTCATTTCCCATGTGAAGAATAGAACCATCATTCAGTGACTCATAAGTCTTGAACCAACTTCTATCTTTACACACATGAAATGTTGCACCAGAGTCAACCCACCACGCAACATCATCATCCTGCACATAATGAGATTCAGATACATATGTAACATAATAAATCTGAAAAGACTTATTAACCATATTCCGACCTGTCAGTGAGTTGGAAGAACCACCACTCCCTGAACCATTAGTGCCTGATCCATTGGCTTTACCACCAACCTTAACACCTTTGCAATCCCTTTTAATGTTACCAGTTTTTCCACATTTCCAACAAGTAGGTGTTGCCTTCTTGTTAGGATCTGACCTTGTGTTGTCATGATATTTGCGTTTGCCTTTGTTGTCATTGTACCTGGTGGAGTTGTTATGCTCCACCATATTGACAACAGATGCACCAGTAGCATTGCTACTCTTTGGCTTGTCATTATCCTGCACCTTGAGAGATTCCTCAATGCGCAGATGACTGCCCAACTCAACCAATGTTAACTCCTCCTTTTTATGTTTCAAGGTATGCTTGAAATCTTTCCAAGAAGGGAAAAGTTTATCAATGACACAAGAGACTTGAATAGCCTCATCCATGTGCATATTGTGTTGTGTAAACCTTCCAAGTATACTAAGAAGTTCATTATATTGTTCCATAACTGGTCTTGAATCAGTCATTTTGTAATTTGTGAAATTACTTACAAGGAACATCTTACTTGATGCATCCTCAGCCATATATTTGGCATCTAAGGAATCCCACAGTACTTTGGAAGATTCAAAGTTCTGATAAATATCAAACAGAGAATCAGACATACCATTGAGGATTAGACCTCTCCAAATGTAGTCATCATTCTCCCATTTGCTCCTCCTCCTGATCTGCTCCACAGTAGCATCATCCCCATCATCAGGAATAGGAGTGGTTAGCACATACACCACACTCATGCTTGACAGAAAAAAATGCATCTTCTTCTGCCATCTCCTAAAGTCCACCCCTTCAAACTTATCAAGCTTGGAAAAGTTTGAAGCCATGTATTTCATTGCAGCAGCAGCCATTGATTATCACAAATAGTTTACTTTGATTGTTGGTTGTAATAGCCCAGAACAGGGTAAAGACAATCAGTAGCAATTGCAAATACCACTAGGTGGTTATCAGATATCACTTGAAATCATGTGATCACTTTCCAAAGTAAACTATTTGACCCTATGCCTGGGTTACACGAATATCTACTTGGGATAAGACCAAATGCTAGTTATTGAAATTGGCACAAATCAATAACCTTTGCGCATATAAGTGTTTAAGCTTTCAGTTTGTTTCTCCTAGTATTGTTATTTTCAGTGTGTCTTCAAGCTGAAGATGACACTCTCTATTTATAGTAGAGAACACTCAACACTAATCAATGGACATTATGCGTGATTAACGGCCAATTAATCACCCATAATAAACCTCCATAATAATAGAAATAGTGGTTACATGACCAAATAAACGTGGTCATAAAGGAGTCATAACAGCCAATTGAATGAGTCAAAGCTGTTACAAAATAATTATTGCAACACTACCAGTAGGAACCATTACACTAGCAGCAGGAACCATACACTACCAGCAGGAACCATTACAGTAGCAGCAGGAACCATAACACTACCAGTAGGAACCATCAGTTACTACAATATCAGTAGTAACCAATACACTAGCAGTACAAACCACTATTGAGTCGAGTCAGGGTGTTCAGGGACCTCACGGGTGTACACTCCGTACCTCCTAACCCAAAACCAGGTGTTAACTAATCTCACAAGTGCACTAAATTTTCCAACACTAATTAAATTTGACTAGATTTATTGTTTGTTGTTTGAAATAATCAACCAGATTCATATTGTGCTTTATTTGCAGAGTAAATTCGTTCTGAATAGCAAGACACTATTGTTTTAGACACTATTGCTTCGTGTAGATGATAAGTCAAGGCTCATGCTTAAAGGCTTAGGGTCTATTAGGTTTAGGGTTATGTTAATGCTCTATTTATTATAAATAAATATGAAATCTTATTATTTAATTAAACAAAACACAATTCAATAATATATATCTATTTGCTATCTTAGTATCCGAACTTTAAGTAGATCCACCTACAAACTTTGCTATCCTCCGGTCCTCGACTACTGGTCGGTGCAATCCGGAGTAATCAGAGTTATTTTTGTTTTATTTTTTTTAGGATTTTGTTTTTCATATTCAATGCATAAACTGTTGGAATTATATAACATGACAATCATATATAAAACACATAAAACATCAAAAAAACATGCAGAAGCGTAAAGAAACGTATAATGAATAATTAATTAACTAAAGCATAATGTATGCGTACCTTTTTGATTCTAGCCGAACAAGAATCAATTCCACAAAACTAGCAATTGAGATGAACCCTAATTAGGCTTTATAGGATTATGTGAATTACCCCTTACCGATTTTGTAATTCAATCCAAGAATACTAACAATAATGTGTTAGTACCACTTTCTTGTACACACGTACTATACCGAATTAAAACAATGCTAGTTTTAATTAAACAAAACAATTTTGGTTTGGAAAAACAATGTGTCGACACCCTTGGTGTGATTGTCGACCGAAACACAAGAAAAAAACACACAAACTATTTTAGGTTTTAGCTTATGAGTACAAGAGATAAAAAAACTAAGACCCTAGGCCTTGTATTTATACCCAATATAACTTGGTGAACAAGTTGAGTATGGGCTGGGTTTAGGAAACCCATAGCCGATCGGTTTAGGACTCCCCATGGGATTCTAGAACCTTCTCGATCTCTATTTTCACATCTAGTCCTTCCATTTAACATTTAACAATCGTTAGTCCATTACACTTAATTACTTAACGTTCGTTATATGTTTTGTGTAAATAATAACTAAATATAACATTTAATATTTAATTATTATAACTTTAATTCTCATACGTAAAGTGTGCAATCCCGTGGTCTCGAGTTCGATCCTAACTCACGACTACTAATTTATATCCTTAAAACTAACAGCTCCCACTTGGATATATCTTAATAGAGTGATCACATCGGTTAGCATCTAGTAACACTTCGATTCCTCTAGTACAACTCGAGCAAGGCTCCTGGAAAAACCTTTTAATGATTTCTCATTATTATTATCCTTTTGTTTCTAATACCATGTTAAATAAATATATGGAATTAAGTTATTCTTTACTCAACCATTATGTTTCTCGTTTTAAGTGATTGACCAAGATTACCAAATCTTCTGAACATATTCAGGGGAGATCTTTGGGCGTGGCCACGCAAACATCTTGTCAACCCTACGAGGGGCCCAACAGTATTAAACTCCAAATAAATTTGAAGGAACAAATTCTATCTTGACTACGAGACTAACCCACAAACTTTGCAACACTTCTGAAAACAACCCTTATAACTACCAGTTACGTATAGCGTTAAGTTGTTCCACAGAAGTGCACTCCATTCATGAGACTTATCTGGTATCTCAAGTCTGAGGATAACTATTCATGATTGATACGCTTACACAGCGCGTTCAGGGTCAATGGAACTTCCTTTTCGTCGAGCAAGTTTTTCAACACCCTAGGCAGTGAATCTAATCGTTGTAGTGTAGTATTAGGGTAAGCCACGGGTATTGATATCGTTCTCTAGGGGAATAGGAATGCTAGTGAGAAGTTACTACGCTAAGGTTGGGGTTGAGGAAGATTATTTTTTATCTTTTTTATATTTTTTAGGAAATGGAAAGGTACGAATCTCGGGGTTTGGATTTGGGGGTTGGTATTTCTACCGATTACTCTACTTATCTAATTATCTAATTAACTAAGCTAGGGGTAGTCTATGTCTATTGTTGTGTGCTCGTATGATGATTAAAAATGTATTTACTTAGGTTTTATTACTCCCTAGTTATCTCCTATTGATGGTTGAATTGTCACGTCCTTATTCTTAACGCGTTGTGTCTCTAAGGTTGTAGGATATGCGTTTATCCCTAACTCTTTGAAACTACCAAAGGTTAATGACTACAAAATCTCTAGGATTCATAAACTTAACACTAAGGTATTCTTTGGATGTTTAGCCTACAATGACTCTAGGTGATTATAAACTAAGGTTTAACAAAGATTAATCAAACATTAATAACACAACGAATGACCTATCGCAATACTAGATCAATCACAATTAAGATAAGAGGCAACCAATCAATATTCAATAACTAGGTTTCATATTACCTAAGCAAACACACAAATAAATTAGCCGGACATGGAGAACATGCAAGCATACACACAATCAATTGAAGACATAATTGAATCAATGAAGTAAAACACTTATCTTGATGTAATATAGGGTATGGAACCCTAAAATTCTATACAAGACAGCCTTGGTTCGGTTTAGGTTTTTACTCCATAAAACTACCTCCTTAAAACTGAAAAATTTGTATTCTATTCATAGTGTTACAAACTGCGACGGCGTCACTCTTTAATTGTGACGCCGTCGGGTCACCGTCATTAAGTTTTCGTCTTGGCCACGTTATCATTGTGATGGCGTCACCTTATGCCCGTGACGCCGTCGCCTTCAGTCTCTGACGCCGTCTGGATCAAATCTAGGTCATCTGAGCTGCGACGCCCTACTCTTTTAAAACCTGATGCCGTCACTTGTAAATAAGCAATTTGGCTACTGAGTCGTCACAAAACTTGTTCCGACGGCGTCACAAGTAGAACCTGACGCCGTCCCCTACAGTTCGAGCAGCCTGAGTGTCTCGATTCTTGACTTTGGCCATTTTCTTCGTATATTCGCGCCTTTTCGTCCGAATAACTGTCATTCCAGCAATTTGCCTTCAAGAGACCTAAAAAGTGAAAAGGAACGAAATTAAGTAATAACGGATACAAAAGTGATCAATTAAGGGCTTAAATGACCCCTCAAAAAGGTACATTTTAAATCCTTATCAAATATCCCTACACTTGGTATTTGCTTGTCCTTAAGCAAATGTGCTTTTAGCCAATTAATTTATATGTTAGGGGTCATGAAGCATTAGTTTAGAACGACCTACAACACATATAAGCCCCACAAAAGTCATAACAAGCACGGAAATTACATACTAGCACCTCACATGGGGTGTTTGGATACTCACATCTCTCGGGTGTATATGAAATACAACAAGTTGGAAATGGAAGATAAACACTCATTAACCGGTCATAGTACATAGATTACCATAGGCTTGAGACTAGATCAAACCTCCATCGCTTTGGCGTAAGTACCTAGGAAGGACTATCCAAGAGGTCTTTTAAAGGTTTGCAACGTTAGGCTTACGGTAGGGAAACAAAGGGTTTGGTGGGATAGGCGATTTAGTGGTGGCAAGTAAAAAATCTTTATGTTACAAGCATGCGAAGAATGGCGTTGCTAAGCCAAGACTCGACAAAAATCTCTAAATTCTAGATAACTAAAATAAACAAACATAAATTTGAAAATAGATGTAAGATGGTGGCCCGTTTTTTTTTACACTCTATTTTTTTCTTTTTCTCTTTTTTTTCTATTTTTTTTCATACAGTTTTACTCTAGCATCCTCTACGATAACATCAAAATAGTAGGGATTTATAGGCACATCCCTACACTTGAGTTTTTATTACTCTAACACTAATTTGACCCGAATTGAAAAGATCAAAACACTTGGAGTACATTATTACGCAAATAAAGGGAATTTGAATTTAACGTTCCCTTCCCGTCATTTCATAAAATTTAACTTTTCCCATGAGTCCCAATCGTCCCAAAACTGTGTACAAAGGATATGAATAGACTTAGCAACTTATGCAAGCAACTAGATAATTGAACTAAGGGTTTAGTGTGATAACAATAATGCACTAAAAGTGAGTGCATACAAGGTAGGCTAAGGTGATTTGGGTGTACATTTGGGGATGGGGTGTAAACAATGCTCTTCATTGATATTCCGAAAAACCGAAACATCACCAGAACCGCGAAAAGGATAGGCTCTAAGGGGTTAACTAGGGGTATCGTGTACTAAAGATGAGTACAACGTAAGGGTGTGGGGGAATCACTCAACCGATGTGGAAGAAGTAATTATATTACAGGTTTCAAACAAGGGTTATCCTAATGCCTTTTATCATTTAGTTATTCCCAACTACACAAGTGTAGTCTTACTAGCGATCTCGGAATGCATCACAAAACAAGTTCTAGAATCTATTATACTACCGGTTCACACTCTAAGCATTAAAGATGAATGCTTTAATTCTTACAAATCTAAGGGTGATCCTCACATTTTGGGTGGAATTTAAGTGGTAAAGGGTTTTTTTGTGCTAGTCATATAACTTCCTATCCATGAGATGCTTTATTAAGACTAATGGCCCACTCCTATATATCATGAAAAATTTTAAATTTGGTGCCAAAATTACCCTAACCGATATTTCTCATAGTTTATTACACAAATGAAATTTGACAAAGAAAATAGTCAAGGATAAACATAGTTTCAAAGTTCCCGTTTTATTTTCCCTCCCTACACTTAAACTGAACATTGTCCCCAATGTTCCCCGAAAGTATCAAAGTTATGATAATCGGAGGTAATTAAAAACGAAATAAACTAGTACTCCCCTGATTAGCTCGGTAGGATCCGTGTGAAGTGGTGGTTAAACCTTTCTTCAAGAAGAATGTTTGCGTGAAAAGCTCCTTCTCATCTTATGTATCTTCTTCTTGATAAATTAAACCTGCACACTTGAAGAAAACAAACGAAACCTTCGCGTAAAATCGGCGGTAACAATATATATATATGACTCTACTAAGATATAATGCTTGTGGAATGGATGTTTACAGATTTTCGGGAAAATTAAGACCTGGAAAATTCCAAAAATTTATAAGTAGCTCAGAAAACGAGAAAAAGTAATAAGCTGTTTCTGCTCCTCCTGACGCCGTCAGGTTATCCGGACATAAATTTGTCTGCGATTTTCTAGAAAAAATTCTGGAAATTTTTTATCTTTAAAATCTGGAAAAATTTCCTGCAAAACATCCATTATGACTCGATACAAGCATTTGACTCGAACAAACACACATGTATATCTTTTAAATAATTGTAATTCTCATGTTCATGTTTCTTATGAAAACGTGTGTAATCCTCCCTACACTTATCCTTTATGTAAAATACCTTTATATGTAATTAAGATGAGGTTAAAGACAAAATAAAGCATTTTTACAAATTTAAACATGAGTATAAAAAATTAATAAAAGATACACGACACATAAACAAGCAAACAAGTAAGCATGGGTTGCCTCCCACGAAGCGCTTTTCTTTATTTATGAGTCTTGTAGCTAGACTCGTAGTTGTGCCCCTACGTGACTTCATTACCGTCACCTTCTACTTTTACTAGTCCTTCATCAAAAGGGCGTAGACGTTGTATTCTTACCGTGGATTCCTTCCCAACGTCGTCTATTATGATAACGGTTTTATCTTTTAGATTAGTTTCCTTCACCGTATAAGGCCCAAACCATCTTGGCTTGTTTCTACCCCTTAATGCTCTTATTCGAGATTTGTACAAGAGTACTTTCTCTCCCTTTAAAAATTCCTTATGGTTCCTTTGTGTTTGTGGTATTGCGGTAGGATTATTTCCTAACTTTTTATCGCGTTTCCACAATGTTGCATGTAGTCCTTGAACCATGAAATCTCTAAGCCCTTTCTCCCAATCATTCATTTTCTTCCTAACCACATTGTTAGGGACTTGTGGATTCTCATCCGTAATCTTCTCCATGATCTTAAGAGGATACCTTGGAACAATAGGTATCCTAGCGTACCCTTTGCCGCTTTTAAGTATCATGATGCCCTCACCGCATTTGATGGTTGCTTTGGCAGTGGCCAGAAAAGGTGTTCCAAGAATGAGTGGCATGTTTCTATCTTCCTCAATGTCTATAATCACGAAGTCCACCGGATAGACAATATTAGCCACTTCCACTAAAACATCCACTGCTACTCCTATGGGGTAGACATATGTGTGATTTACTAAGGAAAGTCTAAGATTGGTCTTGGCTGGCTTTTCTCTAGTCAACTTATTATAGACTGATAATGGCATTATGTTTACATCAGACCCTTGATCAGCTAAGGCATTTATATTATCAATGTCACCTATGCTACATGGTATCATGAAGTTCCCCGTGGTTTCTCGCTTTTTAGTTACTGGTTTTTTTAGAATCAGCTCATACATAGGTCCCATAGGAATTGTGTCGTACTCTTTTTCTGTTATTTTTCCTTCAAGGGCTTTCCTAAGAATCTCATTGTACCTAAAGTTGTTCACTTGGTTGACAATGGTTTTTTTATTAATCTCATGCTTAAGGTAGTACTCAATGGTCTCGGGCTCATCATTAGTTTCAGCCTCCTCCCTCTTGCTTTTCTCAGTTTCCTTCTCCTCAACCTTTCCATCTTCATCAGGCATAATGGAAATGGCGTTGACAAATGAAGTGGGAGGGTAATCATTGCTTCTTATTAGTACCTTTTCGGGAACTTTTGTATTGGTATACTCTTTTACCAAGTTCATCATCTCCATCATTTTTGCCTACATCTCCTCCCTTTGCCTATAAACGTCATCTTCAAATTTTGCTAATCTCTCCGTATGAGCTGCCATGTACTCCCTCATTTGTTCCTTAAAGCTCGGTGAGAGTGGTATTGGGGAAGTAGAATGGAAGCGCCGTTCGGAATTAAGAATATGCTCACGACTTGGGGATTTGGAGAAAGGTGTTGGGTGGTTGGAAAAATCAGCGGAATTAACCATTTCCCGAGGGATTCGTTCGGGGGGCTCTCCTATGCCTTTCAATTAGATAATCAATCCTTGTCTCAAGAGCACTCATCTGCTCATCAGTGACGTTGGAAGATTCAAGAGGAATTGATATTGCATTACCCACTCTAACGGGGGTTTCAGGGGATTCATTCCAATTTTCGTAGCTTCGATCGGTAAGCTCTTCTATAATATCCCAAGATTCTTCTGCGTTGAAGTCACTAAGCCTTCCACCAGTGGCTTGATCAATGGATTGCCTTGTGATGAAATCGGTATGGTCATAGAAGATTTGGATTTGTGCAGGTTTAATTTATCAAGAAGAAGTTACATAAGATTGAGGAGCTTTTCACGCATAAATTCTTCTTGGAAAGGATTTAACCACTACTTCACACACGGATCCTACCGAGCTAATCAGGGGAGTACTAGTTTCTTTCGTTTTTAATTACCTTCTTTTATCATAACTTTGATACTTTCGGGGAACATTGGGGACAATGTTCAGTTTAAGTGTAGGGAGGGAAAATAAAACGGGAACTTTGAAACTATGCTTATCCTTGACTATTTGCTTTGTCCAATTGTGATTGTGTAATAAACCATGAGAAAATGTCGGTTAGGGTAATTTTGGCACCAAATTTAAATTTTTTTATGACATATAGGAGTGGGCCATTAGTCTTAACAAAAGCGTCTCACGGATAGGAAGTTGCATGACTAGCACAAAAACCCTTTACCACCCAAATTCCACCCAAAATGTGAGGATCGCCCTTAGATTAGTAGGAATTAAAGCATTCATCTTTAATGCTTAGAGTGTGAACCGGTAGTATAATAGATTCTAGAACTTGTTTTGTGATGCATTCCGAGATCGCAAGTGAGGCTACACTTGTGTAGTTAGGAATAACTAAATGATAAGAGGCATTAGGATAACCCTTGTTTAATACCCGTAATATAATTACTTCTTCCACATCGGTTGAGTAATTCCCCCCACACCCTTTGCGTTGTACTCATCTTTAGTACACGATACCCCTAGTTAACCCCTCAGAGCCTATCCTTTTCGCGGTTCTCGTGATATTTCGGTTTTCCCGGAATATCAATGAAGAGCATTGTTTACACCCCACCCCCAAATATACACCCAAATCGCCTTAGCCTACCCCTTATGCACTCACTTTTAGTGCATTATTGTTATCACCCAAAACCCTTAGTTCAATTATCTGGTTGCTTGCATGAGTTGCTAAGTCGAGTCATATCCTTTGTATACATTTTTGGGACGATTGGGATTCATGGGAAAAGTTAAAGTTTGTGAAATGACGGGAAGGGAACGTTAAATTCAAATTCCCTTTGTTTACTTAATAATGTACCCCAAGTGTTTTGATCTTGTCAAATCGGGTCAAATTAGTGTTAGAATAATAAAAACTCAAGTGTAGGGATGTGCCTGTAAATCCCTAGTATTTTGATGTTATCGTAGAGGATGGTAGAGTAAAAGTGTATGAATGAAAAAAAAAAAAAAAAAAAAAAAAAAAAAAAGAGAAAAAGAGAAAAAATAGAGTTAAAAAAAAAAAAAAAAAAAAAAAAAAAACATACGGGCTACCATCCTACATCTATCTTTAAATTTATGTTTGTTTATTTCAGTTATCTAGAGTTTAGAGTGTCGAGTCTTGGCTTAGCAACGCCATTCTTCATATGCATTTAACATAGAGATTTTTGACTTTCCACCACTACATTGCATATCCCACCAAACCCTTTATTTCCCTACCGTAAGCCTAACGTTACAACCCTTTAAAAGACCTCTTTGATAGTCTTTCCTAGGTGCTTACGCCAAAGCGATGGAGGTTTGATCTATTCTCAAGCCTATGGTAATCTATGTACTAGGACCGGTTAATGAGTGTTTATCTTCCATTTCCTATTTGTTATATTTCATATATACACCCGAGAGAGATGTGAGTATCCAAACACCCCATGTGAGGTGCTAGTATGTAATTTCCGTGCTTGTTATGACTTTTGCGGGGCTTATATGTGTTGTGGACCATTTTAAATAATGCTTCATGACCCCTAACTTATAAATTAATTGGCTAAAAGCACATTTGCTTGAGGACAAGCAAATAACAAGTGTAGGGATATTTGATAAGGTTTTAAAAGGTACCATTTTGAGGGGTCGTTTAAGTCCTTATTTGATCACTTTTGTATCCGTTATTGCTTAATATCGTTCCTTTTCACTTTTTAGGTCTCTTGAAGGCAAAATGCTGGAATGGCACTTATTTGGACGAAAAGGCGCGAATATATGAAGAAAATGGCCAAAGTCAGAATCGAGACACTCACAGCTGCTGAAAACAGAAGGTGACGGCGTCACTGCTTATCTACGACGCCGTCGGAGGATTTTTGTGACGGGACAGAAGCCAAAAACCCTATTTTCAAGTGACGACGTCAGGTTATAAAAGAGTAGGCCGTCGCAACTCAGACGCCCTAGATTTGATCCAGACGACGTCATAGACTGAAGGGGACGGCGTCACAACCACAAGGTGACGCCGTCACAAGGTGATCAAGACTATCACAGCATGCGCGCGAAGTAGTTGATATTGTTTTGACCATAACTTTTGCATACGAACTCGGATTAAGGTGGTTCAAAAGCCCACGCGACCGGAACGAGAAAATCTACAATTTGGTGAAAAAATGGTCGTGACGCCGTCACTCTATAAGTGTGACGCCGTCACTCTTTGCCGACAGAAAATCTGCCTATAAATATAACATTATAACTTCACTTTTTGTAAGCCCTAAACCCTAAGTCCGATTCCAGGGTTTAGGTAGGTGTTTTTCCAGCAACTTAAAGGGTTCCAAACACTCTATAAACATTGTGTGTTGGTTTGTTTGTTAATCCAATCCTATGGTATGTCTTCAATTATCATAATTGTTGCTTGCTCTTCATTAATTATGCTTGGCTAATTCATCTAGTGTCTGCTTATGATTGTGTGAAACTTGTATACAATTAATTAGATCTTATTGATTTCTTAGTGATGCTTGTGTCTATCTTCATCATTAGGGTGTGACAACTTCAATGAGTCTAATTGGTTTAGTTTATAATTCTTGCATCCTACTGTCTCTTGTTTGATTGGTTGTCTCTTATCTTAATTGTAATTGGCTTAGGAAGTGCGACTAGGCTATCGTTGTGTTTAACACTTGATAAATCCTTGATAGTTTATGAATGACTTGGTGGATTTCGTTTACTAAATCAAAGATAACCTTAAAGTTAGTTTATAAATGAATAAGTGGATTTTGTTTACTACACTTAAAGGTGACTTCAAAGAGTTAGGGAGAAACGCATACCCTACAACCTTAGACATACAACGCAACTAGGAATAAGGACGTGACAATTCAACCATCAATAGGACGTGACAATTCAGTAGGTAGAATTGGATAGCTAGCAAGGAGTAATACATCATAAGTAGATACGCTTCACGTTACTGGTAGACCCCTAATTTAGTTAGTACCTTTTGGGATAGTTGACTAGCAACTAATTCCACCCTCCCCAAATCCATACCCCGAGATTTGTACCTTTCAATTTCATAAAATATAAAAATACAAAAATAATCATCCCTCACCTTTAGACTTAAATCGATATACACTTCAGCCTAACGACACTATTCCCCTAGAGAACGATATCAATACCCGTGGCTTACCCTAATTACTACACTACAACGATTAGGTTCACTGCCTAGGGTGTTATAAAACTTGCTCGAAGAAAAGGAAGTTCCTTTGACCCCGAACGACGTGTGTAGCGTTATTAGGATTACTAACAAAGGTCACGAAGAAGGGGGATAGACTACGAGGAAGCTAAAAGATGGGAAAAAATCTTACTTGATAGGAATCAAGCAAGGAAACCTAAACGAGGTGGACTTCTAACTAGCTATTCTATTCCCCAGCAGCGGCGCCAAAAACTTGATACGCTTACACAACGCGTTCGGGGTCAATGGAACTTCCTTTTCGTCGAGAAAGTTTTTCAACACCCTAGGCAGTGAACCTAATCGTTGTAGTGTAGTATTAGGGTAAACCACCGATATTGATATCGTTCTCTAGGGGAATAGGAATGCTAGTGAGAAGTTACTACGCTAAGATTGGGGTTGAGGAAGATTATTTTTTATCTTTTTTATATTTTTTAGGAAATGGAAAGGTACGAATCTCGGGGTTTGGATTTGGGGGTTGGTATTTCTACCGATTACTCTACTTATCTAATTATCTAATTAACTAAGCTAGGGGTAGTCTATGTCTATTGTTTTGTGCTCGTATGATGATTAAAAATGTATTTACTTAGGTTTTATTACTCCCTAGTTATCTCCTATTGATGGTTGAATTCTTACGTCTTTATTCTTAACGTGTTGTGTCTCTAAGGTCGTAGGGTATGTGTTTATCCCTAACTCTTTGAAACTACCAAAGGTTAATGACTACAAAATCTCTAGGATTCATAAACTTAACACTAAGGTATTCTTTGGATGTTTAGCCTACAATGACTCTAGGTGATTATAAACTAAGGTTCAACAAAGATTAATCAAGCATTAATAACACAACGAATGACCTGTCGCAATACTAGATCAATCACAATTAAGATAAGAGATAACCAATCAATATTTAATAACTAGGTTTCATATTACCTAAGCAAACACACAAATAAATTAGCCGGACATGGAGAACATGCAAGCATACACACAATCAATTGAAGACATAATTAAATCAATGAAGTAAAACACTTATCTTGATGTAAAATAGGGTATGGAACCCTAAAATACTGTAAAAGACAGCCTTGGTTCGGTTTAGGTTTTTACTCCACAAAACTACCTCCTTAAAACTGAAAAATTCGGATTCTATATATAGTGTTACAAACTGCGACGGCGTCACTCTTTAATTGTGACGCCGTCGGGTCGCCGTCATTAAGTTTTCATCTTGGCCACGTTATCATTGTGACGACGTTACCTTATGCCCGTGACGCCGTCGCCTTCAGTCTCTAACGCCGTCTGAATCAAATCTAGGTCGTATGAGCTGCGACGCACTACTCTTTTAAAACCTGATGCCGTCACTTGTAAATAAGCAATTTGGCTACTGAGTCGTCATAAAACTTGTTCCGACGGCGTGACAAATATAACCTGATGCCGTCCCCTTCAGTTCCAGCAGCCTGAGTGTCTCGATTCTTGACTTTGGCCATTTTCTTCGTATATTCGCGCCTTTTCGTCCGAATAAGTGTCATTCCAGCAATTTGCCTTTAAGAGACCTAAAAGGTGAAAAGGAACGAAATTAAGTAGTAACGGATACAAAAGTGATCAATTAAGAGCTTAAATGACCCCTCAAAAAGGTACCTTTTAAATCCTTATCAAATATCCCTACACTTGGTATTTGCTTGTCCTCAAGCAAATGTGCTTTTAGCCAATTAATTTATAAGTTATGGGTCATGAAGCATTAGTTTAGAATAATCCACAACACATATAAGCCCCGCAAAAGTCATAACAAGCACGGAAATTACATACTAACACCTCACATGCGGTATTTCAATACTCACATCTCTCGGGTGTATATGAAATATAACAAGTTGGAAATGGAAGATAAACACTCATTAACCGGTCATAGTACATAGATTACCATAGGCTTGAGACTAGATCAAACCACCATCGCTTTGGCGTAAGCACCTAGGAAAGACTATCCAAGAGGTCTTTTAAAGGGTTGTAACGTTAGGCTTACAGTAGGGAAACAAAGAGTTTAGTGGGATAGGTGATTTAGTGGTGGCAAGTCAAAAATATTTATGTTACAAGCATGTGAAGAATGGCGTTGCTAAGCCAAGACTCGACACTCTAAACTCTAGATAACTGAAATAAACAAACATAAATTTAAAGATAGATCTATTTTTTTCCCTATTTTTTTATTTTTTTATTTTTTTTATACATTTTTACTCTACCATCCTCTACGATAACATCAAAATAGTAGGGATTTATACTCACATCCCTACACCTGAGTTTTTATTACTCTAACACTAATTTGACCCGAATTGAAAAGATCAAAACACTTGGAGTACATTATTACGCAAATAAAGGGAATTTGAATTTAACATTCCCTTCCCGTCATTTCATAAAATTTAACTTTTCCCATGAGTCCCAATCGTCCCAAAACTGTATACAAAGGATATGACTTGACTTAGCAACTTATGCAAGCAACTAGATAATTGAACTAAGGGTTTAGTGTGATAACAATAATGCACTAAAAGTGAGTGCATACAAGGTAGGCTAAGGCGATTTGGGTGTACATTTGGGGGTGGATTGTAAACAATGCTCTTCATTGATATTCCGAAAAACTGAAACATCACGAGAACTGCGAAAAGGATAGGCTCTGAGGGGTTAACTAGGGGTATCGTGTACTAAAGATGAGTACAACGCAATGGTATGGGGGAATTACTCAACCGATGTGGAAGAAGTAATTATATTACAGGTATCAAACAAGAGTTATCTTGATGCCTCTTATCATTTAGTTATTCCTAACTACACAAGTGTAGTCTTACTAGCGATCTCGGAATGCATCACAAAACAAGTTCTATAATCTATTATACTACCGGTTCACACTCTAAGCATTAAAGATGAATGCTTTAATTCCTACAAATCTAAGGGCGATCCTCATATTTTGGGTGGAATTTAAGTGGCAAAGGGTTTTTTTGTGCTAGTCATATAATTTTCTATCCATGAGACCCTTTATTAAGACTAATGACCCACTCCTATATGTCATGAAAATTTTTAAATTTGGTGCCAAAATTACCCTAACTGTTACTTATTTCAAGAATTCAATTAGTGAAATCTTTGTATGTGTGCATTCACCAATCCACATAATAATTCATAAAGTGTTTGACATCCTCTATCACCAATTTATGACAATTTTAAACTTTCAAACATTTTAAAGTTTTAAAGTATTCTTATTCTTTTAATGTATAATTCAACTGCGCTTTTAGTAGCACAACTAGTTCACACGGCCATTAACAAGGATGAAATCCTACCATGACTAGTATTGAGTGTCATCTCAATTAAACCAGCATCATTGTATACAAACAACAATATGCTCATTAAAACTCCGTAAACTTTAATATCTTATTGTGTAATGTTTGATGTCTTCCAAACTTTCAAGTTTGTAGCTAATGACAATTTGCACAACAATTGACATATTGTTCATCCATATAATCTAGGAGCAATTCCAGGCTGAGGATGTAATTCTATTAGAATATTCATTACACAAGTTATCTAATAACTTTTAGTTAGATATCAATGTTGTCAAATCACTTCTTATTCAAGAATGATACAAAAATTTTAATACACAACATGATGTACATGATGAATCTACAGGTCAAACTTAGACTTCATTCATGTTCTATCTTGTCAAAAGATATTTATCCATTTCCCAAATAATATATCATGTTTTATTAGAATCATTTATTTTTCTGCACATGTTTATTAATAATAAACATATATTCCAAGGTTGTATGTTTTAATTCTTAAATCTTATAAGTGAAGTTTCATTCCAATCTAAGACTTAACATTTAGCTTACAAGGAATGTTACTTCCTATATGTTATACAACATATAAGATTTAAAACCTTAACATAATACTCCCACTAGCTTTCAGGAATACTTAAAATTTATCTTATTTCATTTATAAATCAAAACTAGGATTTAATAATTAAACATAAGAATAATTTTATAGATGCATGCATTTATCCATTCATGAATTATTGCACTTCATACACTTCCAAAGATTATATGAATTCAAAAAACCTTTCGATTACTTACCATCCTCGCACAAGTAATTTCTCAAGAAAGAGTTTTGATATTCCATTTTCATATTTCATATTAATGAAAACAAGTATGACAATTATCATCTTTATGTATTTAATGTGTCTAGGAAAGAATATTCAATCACAATTAATTGCTTAAGTATGATTAATAATCTTATCATAAAACATGCATTAAATATGTGTACAATTTTGTCCATATGATTTCTACATAGAAATTCAAACCACTAGGGTTTTTCATCTCTTTGAAGAAACTCATTTCCATTCTCTAGTCTAACTATTAAGATAAACCAAATTTCTAATATTGATTATCTTTATGGACAACATCTTTAACATTTATAGTATGAGTAATTTAGCCAATTCAATATTTGGTAATCCATCATAATTATTATCAGGTTTACTATAATCCTGTAACTCATGTTCTTCTCAGCATATAAATCAAATATCTGAGATATCCTTGCAGATCTATGAATGAAAATTCCATCATCTTGAGGTTAACATTTCATATCTAGCCTCATCATGATATTTACTAGTGTATTTAAGAAGATTATGTATCTTGTAATTTTATCTTTCAAGATAAAAAAAACTCCCACTTGCCTTTTGTAATATATAGACTTTCTATATATAATTAGCAATTAGAGCAAAACTACATTGTTCGCTTTTTGAGACATTACAAATACACACTTGATAATTCCTGACTTTAGTTTGTTAATAACCTATTCATAAGTAGTTTAACAAATTCAGAATCTTCAATTTTAAAACTTAATGTGATTCATCACATTCCATAATAAAATGGTGTTTTATTAATCTTCAAAGTTGGAGTCATATTGAGTATATTCAATCCATACTCAATTTTCTAACCTTGTTATTTTTTAAGAAAGAAGTTATGGTTATCTTGAATCAAACAAATCAAATAGAGTTTGATTCTCCTAACTAAACATACCATCAACTTGTGGTATTCATTAGATTTAATATTGTAAGACAGTCTAACAATATATAAGATAAACATATTCCTTTTGGCTTACCTATTTACCAACAAAGTCAACTTAATGGTATAATAGACTTTTCAAGCCAATTGCATGCTTTATAACGCAAGTACTCTTTAACCAAGTCACTTCATATCCATGTCTCATCAAGAAAACATAAACTGTTATAATCCCATTATGCGTTATAAATCATTGATCAACTCAATGACTTCTTGTATATGTCTTAATTAAAAAACATAAAAAGTTAACGTCTTACTTTATTATAAGTCTTAAAAGACTTTATGTTTATGTCTTTACAATGAATCATAAACATGTTTAACTAAAGTAATTATGAACACAACTCTTGATTTTAATTATAATTTGAAGTTAATTTATTTACTTCACAATAATGTAGGACTACATTATTTTTTATTTATGTCATTCCAAATACATAAATAAACAAATTGAAGTAGTATTAGATTAATTCATTTATTTATGTCATTCACTAATACATAAATATCTAATTTGAAGTAGTCTTATATATCATTTTTACACATGTTCTAAATACTTGTCTAATTTAGAAACTGTAAATTTATTCCAGATAAGGTCTGACTTAACATGGAGATTTACTTTGTTGTTGCAATCTCGCCAAGTTCTCACATGACGTAAATTGAAACACCAAGTGTTTCTTGAATTAGATATGTACAAGTCATATTAGAACGTTAGTCCCTTACCTTGCAGTCAAGAGAATACATTAAATCATATCCCTATATGTTGTACCTTGCACACAATATAGATTTCTCCCACTTGTGCATGGAACAACATCATGTAACAGATAAACAACACGACATATGTTTGTTTATGTGACCAATATGATTGTGTCATTGATATTAACATAACTAGTAGATATAGAACCACTTCATTGTCTAATAAGGAAACGTACATGACTATCCTTGAAAACATAAGTGTCTACAAGTGGAAAGTAGTTATCTTAAGACATTCTAGAGATAATCTGGGTTACTACCAAGATGACAAAGCTTGTAACTCCCAGTGAATTAGAGATCATTACATTAATTCCTTATTCAGTAATAAGAACACAATACTCCCACTGGATTTGACAACATTGTAAGTGTTTCATTAAGCAGTGAAAGAAAATAGTGTTCTATTTACATCCCTACACCTTTGATAAAGTTCATACATAACAATTACTTATGTACTAAAAGAGTGTATTCTACTATGTAGATGATGAATTATCCATCAATGCTATTAACTTGAAAAATTGGGCATGCAATTTCTTTCCTAATAGTTCTACTATTCCAACAATTGTAAGTAGTACTTTTAAATGGTCAAAGCACAACAACTAGATACGATATGCTAGTTTATCTTTTACCAATTTGGCAGTAAATTAGTCTAGCTTCTAATTTAATAACTCATAAAATATGCAATTTTCTTAACTATTAAAATTTGCTTACGAGTTATGTATTTAGAATTTAGACAATTTTAATTTGTCCTATCATACCTTTCTCATTCATGAAAAGGAATAGGATTGAATCTCACTCTTTCTAATGAAAAGAGGACTAGGTTTATTCTTTTAGCAAAGTTGAATCTACCAAAAAACCCTTACAGGTGTAGATCAATTTACCAATACAAGAATAACCTACGTTTACTGTTTAATGTTGCATTAATACATTTAAAGAATTTTCAAAATTCAATTTCAGTATTTTCGATAATTAAACTTTTCAAGAAAATAAAATACCCAAGGTAATATTCATATAACCATAGAATTTTCTCGAAAACAAGGATCCAAATTATCATAGTTCCATTACATCAGTTGATCTGCTAGTAACGAAAGCACATAATAAGGTAATCTGTCGAACAATAATTGACAAACATTTTCCAATTCCTAGATCATTATGGGATTTACATTTTCCAATGCTATTGCAAATGTAAACATGTTTTATCCCATCTTGTACCTTGAGTCCAGGTCTCACTTACTACTCAATTTAAGTCGTTTAACTTAAAGAACTGCAAATATGTTCATGTAAGGTCTGACTTTACATAAAGATTTACCTTTCCATCACAATCTCGCCAAGTTCTGACATGACGTAAATTGCAACTTCAAGTGTTCTTTTAACTAGATGGCACAAACTTAATTTATAAAGGGTACTAGTTTTGATTTTATGGTGTCAAATCAAATATGTACAAAGATGTCATGCATTCATCTTGTAGCATTAATTTTTAATAAAAACTTTTTATTAACCAATTCATAAAGATCAAATTATCAAAGTTTTGATTGAGGTATTGGTTTCGCCAATCAAGGAATTTACCTTTAATTATCGTCCATTATACCGTACTTTTGCATAAGTCTAAAGACTTAGTATTTCGGATAATTACCACAAAAGTGGCGGATGGAATTAAAGCTAATTCGCCCTTAAGATGATTTTGTACGCATAGCCTACTTGGTAATTCCAATTTTACTCGCAAGGAAGCGGAGAATTCGGTCAGGGCTGAAGCAATAACCTCTGATAACGCTACAAGCGTCGCTCGGGGTCAAAGGAACTTCCTTTTCGTCGAGCAAGTTTTTCAACACCCTCGGCAGTGAACCTAATCGTTGTAGTGTAGTATTAGGGTAAGCCACGGGAATTGATATCGTTCTCTAGGGGAATAGGAATGCTAGTGAGAAGTTACTACGCTAAGGTTGGGGTTGAGGAAGATTATTTTTTTATCTTTTTATGTTTTTAGGAAATGGAAAGGTATGAATTTCGGGGTATTGGATTTGGGGGTTGGTATTTCTACCGATTACTCTATTCGTCTAATTATCTAATCTAAGGTGTATGTAGTATGTGTCTAATTATTGTGTGCTCGTATGATGTCACGTCCTTATTCTTAATCGCGTTGTGTGTCTAAGGTCTTAGGGTATGCGTTTATCCCTAACTCTTTGAAACTACCAAAGGTTATCGCCTACAAAATCTCTAGGATTTAAAACTTAACACTAAGGTACTCTTCGGATGGTTTAGCCTACAATGACTCTAGGTACTATAAGCTAAGGTTCAACAAAGATTAATCAAGCATTAACTACACAACGGATGACCTATCGCAATACTAGATCATTAACAATTAAGATAAGAGACAACCAATCAATATTCAATAATTAAGTTTCATATCTCCTAAGCAAACACACAAGTAAATTAGCCGGACATGGGAAACATGCAAGCATACAGACAATTAATTGAAGACATAATTGAATTAATGAAGTAAAACACTTATATTGGTGTAAGATAGAGTATGGAACCCTAAAATACTGTACAAGACAGCCTTGGTTAGGTTTAGATTTTGACTCCAAAAGACTACACACTAAAAACTAAAAAATTCGGATTCTATATATAAGATTACACATGCGACGGCGTCACCTTATGATTTGTGACGTCGTCGGGTCGCCGTCATTAGGGTTTCGTCTTGGCCACATTAGTCTTGCGACGGCGTCACCTTATGCTTGTGATGTCGTCCCCTTCAGCTTCTGACGTCGTCTGGATCAAATCTAGGCCGTCTGAGTTGCGACGCCCTACTCTTTTAAAACCTGAAGCAGTCACTTGTAAATGAGCAATTTGGCTACTGAGCCGTCGCAAAAGTTGTCCGACGGCGTCACTGTTTTGTGCCTGACGCCGTCACCTTCAGTTCCAGCAGCCTGAGTGTCTCGATTCTTGACTTTGGCCATTTTCTTCGTATATTCGTGCCTTTTCGTCCGAATAAGTGTCATTCCAGCATTTTGCCTTCAAGATACCTAAAAAGTGAAAATGAACGATATTAAGTAATAACGGATACAAAAGTGATCAAATAAGGGCTTAAACGACCCCTCAAAAAGGTACATTTTAAAACCTTATCAAATATCCCTACACTTGGTATTTGCTTGTCCTCAATAAAATGTGCTTTTAGCCAATTAATTTATAAGTTAGGGGTCATGAAGTATTGGTTTAGAACAATCCACAACACATATAAGCCCCGCAAAAGTCATAACAAGCACGGAAATTACATACTAGCACCTCACATGGGGTGTTTGGATACTCACGTCTCTCGGGTGTATATGAAATATAACAAGTTGGAAATGGAAGATAAATACTCATTAACCGGTCCTAGTACATAGATTACCATAGGCTTGAGACTAGATCAAACCTCCATCGCTTTGGCGTAAGCACCTAGGAAATACTATCAAAGAGGTCTTTTAAAGGGTTGTAATGTTAGGCTTACGGTAGGGAAACAAAGGGTTTGGTGGGATAGGCGATTTAGTGGTGGCAAGTCAAAAATCTTTATGTTACAAGCATGCGAAGAATGGCGTTGCTAAGCCAAGACTCGACACTCTAGACTCTAGATAACTGAAACAAACAAACATAAATTTAAAGATAGATGTAGCATGGTAGCCCGTATGTTTTTTTTTTCAACACTCTATTTTTTTCTTTTTCTCTTTTTTCTATTTTTTTCGATTTTTTTTTCCATACACTTTTACTCTACCATCCTCTACGATAACATCAAAATGATAGGGATTTATAGGCACATCCATACACTTGAGTTTTTATTACTCTAACACTAATATGACCCGAATTGAAAAAATCAAAACACTTGGAGTACATTATTATTCAAATATAGGGAATTTGAATTTAACGTTCCCTTCCCATCATTTCACAAACTTTAACTTTTCCCATGAGTCCCAATCGTCCCAAAACTGTGTACAAAGGATATGACTCGACTTAGCAACTTATGCAAGCAACTAGATAATTGAACTAAGGGTTTAGTGTGATAAGAATAATGCACTAAAAGTGAGTGCATACAAGGTAGGCTAAGGCGATTTGGGTGTACATTTGGGGGTGGGGTGTAAACAATGCTCTTCATTGATATTCCGGAAAACCAAAACATCACGAGAACCGCGGAAAGGATAGGCTCTGAGGGGTTAACTAGGAGTATCGTGTACTAAAGATGAGTACAACGCAAATGTGTGGGGGAATTACTCAACCGATGTGGAAGAAGTAATTATATTGCGGGTATCAAACAAGGGTTATCCTAATGCCTCTTACCATTTAGTTATTCCTAACTACACAAGTGTAGTCTTACTAGCAATCTCGGGATGCATCACAAAACAAGTTCTAGAATCTATTATACTACCGGTTCACACACTAAGCATTAAAGATGAATGCTTTAATTCCTACTAATCTAAGGGCGATCCTCACATTTTGGGTGGAATTTAAGTGGTAAAGGGTTTTTGTGCTAGTCATATAATTTTCTATCCATGAGACGCTTTATTAAGACTAATGGCCCACTCCTATATGTCATGAAAAAATTTAAATTTGGTGCCAAAATTACCTTAACCGATATTTTCTCATGGTTTATTACACAAATGAAATTGGACAAAGCAAATAGTCAAGGATAAGCATAGTTTCAAAGTTCCCGTTTTATTTTCTCTCTCTACACTTAAACTGAACATTATCCCCAATGTTCCCCGAAAGTATCAAAGTTATGATAATGGAAGGTAATAAAAACGAAAGAAACTAATACTCCCCTGATTAGCTCGGTAGGATCCGTGTAAAGTGGTGGTTACATCTTTCTTCAAGAAGAATGTTTGCGTTAAAAGCTCCTTCTCATCTTATGTATCTTCTTCTTGGTAAATTAAACCTGCACACTTTAAGAAAACAAACGAAACCCTCGCGTAAAATCGGCGGTAATAATATATATAAGACTCTACTAAACTAGGATATAATGCATGTGGAATGGATGTTTACAGAATTTCTAGAAAATTAAGACCTGGAAAATTCCAAAAATTTATAAGTAGCTCAGAAAACGAGAAAAAGTAATCAGTTGTTTTTGCTCCTTCCTGACGCCGTCAGGTTATCCTGACAAAAGCTGGTCTGCGATTTTCTAGAAAAAATTCTGGAAAATTTACATCTTTAGAATCTGGAAAAATTTCCTGCAAAACATCCATTATGACTCGATACAAGCATTTGACTCGAACAAACACACATGTATATCTTTTAATTAATAGTAATTCTCATGTTTAGGTTTCTTTTGAAAACGTGTGTAATCCTCCCTACACTTATATCATATGTAAAATACCTTTATATGTAATTAAGACGAGGTTAAAGACAAAATAAAGCATTTTTACAAATTTAAACATGAGAATTAACAATCAATAAAAGATACACGACACAAACAAGCAAACAATTAAGCACGGGTTGCCTCCTACGATGCGCTTTTCTTTATTTATGAGTATTGTAGCTAGACTCGAAGTCGTGCCCCTACGTAACTTCATTACCGTCACCTTCTTCCTCATGACGGTCTCTAGTGGGTGATTCCATGTTGTAAAAGTGTCCTATGATACACCTTTCTAAGAGTTCATCCTCTCCCCACTCAGTTCTATATTTCGGTCCTAAGTTCAAGCAATCCTTAAAGAAACCGAAAATTTTGGCCATAACATAATCCACTCCTTTCTCCTTATCCTTCTCATTCCTATAGTAGACCGATAATTTAAGTAACTTATTGAAATAGTCATTGTCTACTTCATCTACTTCCTCGGTTGTTCCATTCCTAGGTGTTTCACTAACCTCAAGTATCGTTTCATGGTTCACTTCGTCATTTGTTCTATTAGGTTTTGCTACGGTGATGGTATTGACGAATTGAACGTGCTTAGCTAGCTTACTTGGGTCCTTAATCTCGACACCGGAAGGTTCGGGAGTTGAGATAGCATTAACCTTCCTATCACTATTGGCCATGGCTTTCAAGAGGTTATTTATCTTCCTATCCATCTAGGCTTGTTGTTGGTTAAAACGGTCTGAGAGCTTAGCTATTTGAGCTTCTTGGGATGCGACTAGGTGTTGCAACATCCCCTCAATGTTTTGTTGGTAAGGGCCGTGAGATGGGGGCCATGAGAAATCATTGGATGTGAATTCTTTGGTTTGTCCCCAATAAAAGTCGGGTTTGGGGGAATGGGGGCCATGGGTCCATTGACTGGAGTAGCGGGAATTACCTCGCTATTTTGGCTCAAATTGTCAATGTTGATGGTTTCAGGGGATTGGGGGAATGAGCGAACTCTTCATCAGTTGTGGCTTCATCAAATTTGATGGTAGTGCCTTGAGGTTCCGAGTTATGGAGAGCTTTTCTTCACCTATTGAGCTCTCTTTCGGGTTCTGCAAAGGGTTCAAGAAGGGTTTTGGTGGAACTACGGGTTCTAAGTTGTCTAAGGGGTTTGGTAGGGGGGAATGGCAAGTTTGGTGGTTGGTTATCACCTTCCATGATGAAAAGTGATGAGGTTACGAACAAAGGTCACGAAGAAAGGGGATAGACTACGAGGAAGCAAAAAAATGAGAAAAAATTTACTTGATAGGAATCAAGCAAAGAAACCTAAACGAGGTGGACCCCTAACTAGCTATTCTATTCCCCGGCAGCGGCGCCAAAAATTTGATAACGCTTACGCAGCGCGTTCGGGGTCAAAGGAACTTCCTTTTCGTCGAGCAAATTTTTCAACACCCTAGGCAGTGAACCTAATCGTTGTAGTGTAGTATTAGGGTAAGCCACGGGAATTGATATCGTTCTCTAGGGGAATAGGAATGCTAGTGAGAGGTTACTACGCTAAAGTTGGGGTTGAGGAAGATTATTTTTTATCTTTTTATATTTTTTTTTTTGGAAATGGAAAGGTACGAATCTCGGGGTTTGGATTTGGGGGTTGGTATTTCTACCGATTACTTCTACTATTTAATTATCTAATTAACTAAGGTAAGGGTAGTCTATGTCTAATTATTGTGTGCTCGTATGATGGTTTAAAGATGTGTTTACTTAGGTTTTATTACTCCTTAATTATCTCCTATTGATGGTTGAATTGTCACGTCCTTATTCTTAATCGCGTTGTGTGTCTAAGGTTACAGGGTATGCGTTTGTCCCTAACTCTTTGAAACTACCAAAGGTTATCGCCTACAAAGTCTCTAGGATTTATAAACTCTAACTCTAAGGTACTCTTCGGATGGATTAGCCTACAACAACTCTAGGTGCTATAAACTAAGGTTCACAAAGATTAATCAAGCATTAACTACACAACGGATGACCTATCGCATTACTAGATCATTAACAATTAAGATAAGAGACAACCAATCAATATTCAATAATTAAGTTTCATATCTCCTAAGCAAACACACAAGTAAATTAGCCGGACATGGGAAACATGCAAGCATACACACAATTAATTGAAGACATAATTGAATTAATGAAGTAAAACACTTATCTTGGTGTAAGATAGGGTATGGAACCCTAAAATATTGTACAAGACAGCCTTGGTTCGGTTTAGGTTTTTACTCCAAAAGACTACACACTGAAAACTAAAAAATTCGGATTCTATATATAAGATTACACATGCGACGGCGTCACCTTATGATTTGTGACGCCGTCGGGTCGCCGTCATTAGGGTTTCGTCTTGGCCACGTTAGTCTTGCGACGACGTCACCTTATGCTTGTGACGCCGTCCCCTTCAGCTTCTGACGTCGTCTGGATCAAATCTAGGCCGTCTGAGTTGCGACGCCCTACACTTTTGAAACCTGAAGCCGTCACTTGTAAATGAGAAATTTGGCTACTGAGCCATCACAAAAGTTGTCCGACGGCGTCACTGTTTTGTGCCTGACGCCGTCACCTTCAATTCCAGCAGCCTAAGTGTCTCGATTCTTGACTTTGGCCATTTTCTTCGTATATTCGCGCCTTTTCGTCCGAGTAAGTGTCATTCCAGCATTTTGCCTTCAAGATACCTAAAAAGTGAAAATGAACGATATTAAGTAATAACGAATACAAAAGTGATCAAATAAGGGCTTAAACGACCCCTCAAAAAGGTACATTTTAAAACCTTATCAACCTCCTACTTTAGGGTCACAATTTAATGCGCTCCCATCCTTGTACCCCCCACACAGTCCGTCAAATTGGGTGAGCCGTTCTCACTATTTGTACCAAAATCATCAATCAATTAAACATTTGAAAATTTAACTCTTCAATAACAAATCAAATTTCACCATTGTTTAGTCCGATTTATTTTTCTATTCAAAATTACCCTTTGCTTAAAACTTGTAGCACATAATAAACAAACAAGTAAACAATAAAAAATTAATAACTTAAAACAATGCGCACATAACTAACAATTAATACGTGTAAACAAGTAGCCACATGCAACTTATTTGATAAAGCCTATTAATAATCAATATATAGGTTAATTAATGTATATATTAACTAGGGCTTTCACTTTCCCAATTGAAAGTGAGCCACATACATCGATGAATCGATTGCGTAAGCCATAATTAAAATATACCAAATTTCACATAATTGATTCATTAATATTATTGAGGTATTCCCCAATTCAAGATTTATCAAAACAATAAACATGTGTATAAGACTTAACAATTAATTTTCGCATAACCAATCTTAACAATTAAATATATATCGAAAATAATCCATGCCAAACATGCACGTTTTCATGGATTTAACATAACAATTTATTCACGTTGTGACATGATCGATTACAATTCCATGTCATGTAACACTTTATTCATGAATATATCACGTAACAAATATATTAATTATAGGTTTCGATATTGATAACATAACAATTATATAAACCCTAAAACAATTTTTAACAAAAATCGACTAAATAAAATTTAGGGTTTCGACCCATAAAAAAATTTAATTCGATCCATAATTTTTTTTTAAAACAATTAGGGCAAAAGCCCTAACCCTAAAATTAGGGTTTACATAATCATAACCAAAACCCTAGAATAATCATATCAAACAACATACAATATTCGTTTTTTACGTGTTTAGTAATTAATTACTCATTAAACAAGTCTCTGATACCACTGCTGGAATTATATAACATGACAATCATATATAAAACACATAAAACATCAAAGAAACATGCAGAAGCGTAAAGGAACGTATACTGAATAATTAATTAACTAAAGCATAAAGTATGCGTACCTTTTTTATTCTAGCTGAACAAGAATCAATTCCACAAAATGCAATTGAGATGAACCCTAATTATAGTTTATAGGATTATGTGAATTACCCCTTACTGATTTTGTAATTCAATCCAAGAATACTAACAATAATGTGTTAGTACCACTTTCTTGTACACACGTACTATACCGAATTAAAGCAATGTTAGTTTTAATTAAACAAAACAATTTTGGTTTGGAAAAACAATGTGTCGACACCCTTGGTGTGATTGTCGACCTAAACACAAGAAAAAAACACACAAACTATTTTAGGTTTTAGCTTATGAGTACAAGAGATAAAAAACTAAGACCCTAGGCCTTGTATTTATACCCAATATAACTTGGTGAAAAAGTTGCGTATGGGTTGGGTTTAGGAAACCCATAGCCGATCGGTTTAGGACTCCCCATGGGATTCTAGAACCTTCTCGATCTCTATTTTCACATCTAGTCCTTCCATTTAACATTTAACAATCGTTAGTCCATTACACTTAAGTACTTAACGTTCGTTATGTGTTTTGTGTAAATAATAACTAAATATAACATTTTATATTTAATTATTATAACTTTAATTCTCATACGTAAAGTGTGCAATCCCATGGTCTCGAGTTCGATCCTAACTCACGACTACTAATTTATATCCATAAAACTAACATAAACCATAAACCCTAGCCGTCAAAACACACAAAATATGTTGAGTTGCCTTCAATGAACATATTTTTTCCTTCCTCATTAGATTGTTTTCGTTGTTGAAGATCGATCTGTGTCGTTGACAACAAAAGTTGACCACCAATTTGCCGCTCCCTCCTAAAAGCAAAACAAACCATGATGTAAAAAAATAGCAAACGTCATTAAAATTGGAGGAAATCGCGAAGCAGTATACTATTATGTCGCCAAATGCAAGTCCATCTTTGTGAAAAAAATAAAAAATAAAAAATAACATTTTATCCAGTTTGTACGTTCGGAAACTTTCCGTTCAAATTGCAGAAGAGTGTTAGATGATAAGTTAAGGCTCAAACCTAAAGGCTTAGGGTTAATTAGGTTTAAGGTTATATTAGCTCATTCTCCAAGTCAAGTTCTATTGTAAATAGACATGAAATCTCATTATTTAATTAAACAAAACACAAATGAATAATTATCTCTACTACCAACCAACCAAATGTTCCACCTTATTGCATATATTTAACTATTTAAACAACCAAAACCCTTGAAAAACGATAAAATGAAGACACTAATTGATGACAGTTCAAAGTTTGAACAGCTAGACTGCACCATAAGTATTCTTCGACTTGTTGCTTTAATGGAAAAGAGTCTGATACGCAACCACTGGGGACTTGCCGTTTATGGAAGACTAGAGAGGTCCCTTCCAGAACATCAACAAACCACACACTAGCCGCTTTAAATTTTGTTGACAATGCGTAAAAAGTCATCATCAACTGATATAACTAAAAGAGTTATAATAATTTTTCCACAGAATATTCCTTTATTAAGTGAATATTATTTTAAACGAGGTAAAAACGCCCCCCCCCCTTCCCGGCGTTGTGGGGGTGGTTTCTCACGGCTTTTTTAAAAAATGCGTAATTTTTAAATGAAGGGTTTTATGTATTTTTGGGAAAAAAAGGTTGCTCTTAGTATCTGGAAGCGACTTTAGTGAATTAAGAGTTAAGTTTTTTTTGAGACAGCGAAGACGTTAGGCCTAATAGCCCGTCAATAACTTTAGCTTGCTTTTTCCAGCATACAAATTAAGCAAGGAGCAAGGTGATGACAAAAAAAAATTCGAAACCATATGTTCTACATTTAGTATATATACATTGAATAATTCAGGTGTGCAATTTAACATGAATTAGTTACACTTATATTAAGATCATTGATCGGGTTATTTGGCTGCCCTTCATAAAACAACTTGCATGTTTTTAGAACCTGTAGCTGTCAGGCGTGCAATAACAGAAGTGAAAGAGGGCTTGCATAAGATATAATGTTGGGATAAGTATATGTGCGTTGTGGAAATAGTATACTAAGTACAATTGGTAGACAAAAAAGATAAAGCGGAGAAAGTTTATGGAAAGCCATATGCTACCTACTAATGTAGCTAAAAGCAATTTGAACAAACCTAGCAAGCTTAGCAGCAGCTGACTGGAAACTGTACATTTTTTTCGCCCGGTTATGATGGCAGTCTGTGCGCCACTTCCACAACTCAACTGCCTGAACTCCCTGAATAACAATGGTTGCAATACAAAATACCAGATAACATTAAACGATGCATCAATAAAGGAAATATGACTTTCTTTACGTTCAAGTCCGTAAATCTCACCTTAGTTTAAAACGCATGTTAGTTGATGTGAAACCATAATTCTTTGAAAATTCTAGGACGAAACTGGAATTATGGCGACGTACCATTTACAGCTTCTACTGAATCTCCACATCCGAATTCACATCAAACATGAGGAACTCCTGCACACCAAAGCCACTGTTTCACGAAAACAATTGTGTCAACACTAATTAAACTAATAACATATGAATTTACATGAGTAAAGAGATCCTGTTGCGACGACGTGTAAAAGACTAACATTATTTTATTGCCGTCCCAAATTTACTTTACAAATGTGCACTTGATTTAAGCAACTTCTAAGGCAGATGATTAAAGATAATCCACGCTTCTGTTATGCCAATCTCACAGCTGCAGTCAAACACTATGTCCAAACACATATCAGATCATAATTATGAGCGAAGACAGTCAGTATGTAAAGTCATAAAGTTTATTGTATTTCTTACGATCCTGTAAAATATAAATCACGCCTAATAGGCTAGTACTTTGTCTATCCCTGTGGTTATAACCGACATCAATCGCGTAACTCACTTTATTTAAGTGTCATTTAAGCACCCAAACCCACCCACATCAGGTCCCATTTCAGCAATCAAACCCACTCGTTGCGTACCTCATTTCAGCAACAAATGATACATATTTCATCCCCTATTTCGCCACCCGGATATACCCATGTCAGCCCATATTTAATCGTCCAAACCAACCTCTGTTAGCCGCCTCAGCACCATTTTAGCCCCCACAACCTGACAACCATTTTGATCATAAACCTGATAACTCTGGTCTGTATTAAATTGTTCAAAAAAACTAAAACAATTTGAAATCTTATGGTTTGTTCATGCATTGTAAGTTCAAACAAATGGCTAAAGAGGTGGAAGATAAAAAAAAAACAAAAACTTACCGGAAACCCAATTCTTTTAAAACTTTCATGAGACACATAGTAGGATATCAGATTTCAACGTGCTTTCAAACACAGAACTTGAGCTCCAAAATCACAAAACAGAAGAAAGTTTTGGGTGTAAACATTTAAAAGGATTCTCATTATACCGGAACGCGTATTATCAACACATTATAGCAAATTCAAAATGAAACATAAATTTTCTGGTCATTTACCTTTTGCTTTTCATACCGGGAAATGAATGTTATTACATCGCTCATTGGCTTTCCTTTTTTCCCTCAACTGCGGCCTCCCGTTCAAAGTATTCGACATTATGGCAATCCTTGTGTGGCCCACATATGCCTGGAAACCCTTCAAAAATATGAACAATGTAAATTCAAATCGCGTTTACCATAAAAAATAATTAAAGATACAGAAGTACGTATAGCGAGAGGTAAGTTTTACTATGTGAATGATACTTTTGTTTCGTACCTGGATATCGTTGTGTCATCGAGTCGAATCTTTCCACTCGGAAGCATACTTCAATCGTCACTCGATGATGTTGACACGTGATGTTCAGGATAGTGATGCCCTTCTAATCGCCCCCTCAAATTCCTTTTGCTGTGTCAACAGGCTTTGTGCAAAGGTCTGCACCAGACGTATTGCTAGACGATTGTCACAACAAAAGGAATTTGAGGGGAAGATGAGAACCGGGTAATATCTTAAACATCCCGTCTCAATATTAGAAAATGAAGATTTCACTATTCTACCCAGTGGAAAGATTCCAATCGATGACACGACTATTTAGTTGCGTTAGATGCAACGCATTCCGACTGCATACATATGGGCAATTCCAAACAACCCTGAGTTACAAATATGCAGCTATCTGTGATTCCGAAAGGTGATATAAGCGCATATACAATATGAGGATAGTGGAATTCCAAATACTATTATTACAGTATTAGAATTATGATGCACTGATAGAGGAACACACACATGGTAGTTAGTAACTAACGTTATTTGCTGTCAAACCTTTTATATACATTATTTGTGGGTCGCGGCTCAGCATATAGCAACAGTAATACGTACGTGATAAATACACTCATTGAACAGCACGCAGACATGCGTATATTTCTCACCTAATCCACGATTTCACTAATGCGCTGAAAGTAATATGAAAACATGAATGACAATTACAAATGAGGATCAGATATATCTATACAATAGCGATACCAGGCAACCAACATGGCTGCAGCCACACATTCGATGTGACTGCCCTGCCACGATGCGGGCCAAGGAAATGCATACGCATTGATCACCGTATTATCATCATCGCCTATAGATTGGTAAAACCCCAAGACTCATGCTCGTGTTACAGCGAACGGGCACGCAACATTACACCTCTTTAAAGGTTCAAATTTTCAGTTAGTGTGCTAAGAAGACAAACCTTCTTTGCATCAGTTATAACTTTTGTGCATCAATCATAACTTCTGTGCATACAGCATTACAACTGAATATAGTTGTGTCATCGACTGGAGTCTTTCCAATCGGGGGTACATTTCAAACGTCAATCGCCAATGTCGAGACGCGGTGTGCAGGATAGCAAGACCCGTCCACTCGCCCGATTGAATCCCTTTTGCCATTTCAATGGTTGTTGTGCAAAGGCATGCACCAGACCTGTTGCTAGACTGTTGTAAGAACGAAAGGGTTTCGAGGGGTGATTTAGAACGGAGCAATATCCCAAACATCTCATATCAATATTAGCAAATGACGCATGCAATATCCTATCAGGTGGAAAGATCCCAATCAGTGACACGACAATTCAGCTGGATAAGAGTATACTGCTACCGACTGCAAGCGTACCGGCAATTCCAATCACTCCCTGCTTACGGCAATGCAGCAACCTACGATCCTGAAAGGTCATATAAGCGTATATAAAACATGATAATATTGGCGTTCCAAATAGTGTTGTTGCAGTGTTAGAATTAGAACCTGCGGGTACAGCGTTCGTAAGTCATAGAAACACATGGATGATGATACCAAAAGAGGCTCAGATATGCGTATTCGATAGCTACAACAGGCTACAAACATGGCTGCAGCCATACACTTGATATGACTGCCGTGCCACGATGCGCGCAAAGAAAATGTATGTGCTATGGTGAGCATATTATCATCATCGCCAATCGAAAGGGAGAAGACTAAAATTCATACGCACGATACCTTTTCCATCCAGCACACAGTGGACAAAAGACTATTTCAAAACCTCAGATACATGTATAAAGTAGCGATAGCAGCCGACCTACATAACGGCAGTCGTGCGTGTAACATAACTGGGCTAGCACGATGCTGCCCAAAAGCATCCCGCCAAAACTACTAATACTCTTAAAAAGAACAACGAAACTCAAGTTAAAAATAAATACTTGTAACCACAAGGACTGAAATGGTCTATAAATAATAAGTTAAGTTGCGCAAAAACAAACGCGCAACAAAAACATCCAATACCAGGTCCAAAGAAATCATAATAACAACACCCTAAATGCATGCCAGATCTCAGCGACCTTACAAATTTCCTCCGAGATGAGTTAAGGTATATAAAATTCTGAAACGGTATGGAAAATGAAGCGATAAACCACTATCTATACGTTACAATAAGAAAGCCGAGTAGATATAAGCCCACATCCACGAAAAAGAAGGCCAGGCCCAAAAAAAACCGACAGTTAAATTATCTAGGAGGTGACCCGACCCGTTTTTATTGCATTCTTTTTTTTGCCCACCGAACGTGGCTAATATACGATTACCGACCACGAAATTTCCAATGGTCTATCTTATTCAACCGACCATCACATTAAATTGATATAATAGTTTCACCGGCAACCAGTCATAAGCGGCAATCAGTATTCAACCAAGAAAAAGCAATCCCAGTACACTAGTAATAGGATTAGTTTTTCTTGGCCGAATACTGGTCGCAACATCCGTTTGCCGAATATCGATCAAATGTATAACGAAATGTCTCATTATATAATTTTGTAAAGCCCGCATTTCATGAGGCTCAGATTTTTGAACAACCGAATAAAGAGGATACGTCCAATGTGGCTGCAAAATTTATAAGCTGCCCTGCCAGGCGCAGATGGCTGCAAACTTTAAAAGTTTCCCCGCCAACATACGGAGAATCTCAACTTTGGTCGAATCTAGTTGGACACGTTGAAATTATATCATCACATCCTTTCAGTTACCGTAACGCAAAAACAAACGGTCTGCAAAATAGAAAAAGCACAGGTAGAAGCATGTAGTCTACGCACAACCACCTCCACAACTCAAAACGCATCCCAGAAAAGCTGCAAGAAACAAATTCAAATTGAAAATAAATACATGTATCCGCAAGGACTGAAATGTTGTATGAAAGTCCAAACTTGAGGCTACATTTGGGGAAAGAAGAAATCAATGAGTAAACGGGATGAAAAAGTTTAGAAATAAAGGATGACAAACAATGTTGCCGAGCGGCGCACCTGGTTCATCCAATGTTAATTGCTGTTTCTTGAAAACCTCAGTCAAAGTGCCCACAAAATTTCTGCGACATTTCCTAGTACTCCTTCCAACAGTCATACTACCAACGGATAAGCCAACGCAAGAACCTGTGCCCAAAACACCATCGCCAGGCGTCACATAGGAAGCAGTTCCTGACTCAAAATCTAGGTTTATTGGAAAACGGGCGGCACATGCAATAAACTTTTCACCAATTATGGCATGCCACAAAATGAAAGATAGTGTAGAAAACTAGAAGGGGGGTTGAATAGTTTACCAATTAAAAACTTTGTTTTGAAACTTATTAAAAGATCAATTGATATTGATCTTTGGATATGTTGATGAAATATGCAAGTAATATGTAAAGAGTAAATAAGGAAAGAAATGATCAAACCACAACAAGTTGTTTATAGTGGTTCGGTCCACAAGGACTCTATTTCCTTGCCCTACTCCACTCCCCGAGTCTCAAACTCGAGAGTTTAACTTCACTAGTCAACAAGCTCCTTTCACTGGCGGAGAAAACCTTTACACTTCGCTTACACAATTTCCGACACTAAGCTAGATGTCGAGTTCTTTCCAAGGGTACAACTACTCCCACACACAATGTATTTTGAGGACTAAAATACTAACCACTCACACTCACAAGATTATGATGGTTTAATACAACAATGAAGTATGAATCAACACTAGATCATACAACACTAAACAAACAAGACTTCCAACTTCTCGTTTGAAGCTTGAATGTGACTTGATCTTCTTTGCTACAAAAGAGATCACTACTATGATATGAAACTGAGTTAGAAAGGTTAGAGAGAAGATATGTATGAGAGTATGTTAGAAAGGGTTGAAAAACTACTTGGCTTGGCATATGCTATTTATAGCCAAAATGGACAGGAGCGTCCACGGACCGCGGAACCCTTAAAAGGGTTCCGCCCGTGTACCAATTTGGTACCGCCGGGTCTGACAGCCAAGACATCAAATCTTGCCAAAGTCAACTCTATCTAAGTGAGATTGTGCAAGATATGAAGAGTACAAATCCACACAAAATATATAATGAAATCTTCCAATGATTTCCATGATGCATCACATGATGTCATATGTTGTATTTCTATTTTTAGAAATATGCAAGTACTTAAGTAGTGTTTGGTTTTAAGAACCTAACACATTCTAAAAACTACTATCATACATCATGATTAGAGTCATATCAAGATGTCACTAATCATAAATGTAAATGCTTGAATGAAGAATATATTGTTTGAAAAAGCTTGTTTTAATATCTATTAAACTTGACAAGCTTTAAGCTTTTATACAAATTAAATTTACTTTTGTCGTTAACAAAACTTAGGTAAAGATCAAAAATATAAATAACGTTTAATGACGATATTTGTATTAACAATATCCCCCTTTTTGTTGAGGACAAAATATAAATTTTATTTTTATAAAAGATACAAAGTTTAAGCAAGAGTTATAAAAATATTAGTTTTAGAACTTGAAAAGAGAATGATAATGCAAGTGTTTGATGTTTGACTTTTTCTGAAAGTCAAAGTATTCACTAGTTGTTGCATGATGTTGACTTTTTCAGAAAGTCAAAGTATGCAGTTGACTTTTTAAGAAAAGTCAAGTATTATCAATGATATATCCTGTTTGACTTTTTCAGAAAGTCAATGTCAGTTTGACTTTTCCAGAAAAGTCAAAATATAATCAAGTTCTATATTTTCTCCCCCTTTTTGTCTCAACAAAAAGAAAAGGCGATGCGGAATGTAATGAGCCCGAGCCATTATCTCCCCCTTGATCAAAGCTCCCCCTAAATTGGGTGCTTAATGGGAAGATACATGGATTGTGAAAATAAAGCTACAAAAAAAAATGTTAGTAATAATGATCATTCACAAGCATTTTCAAACACTATGTAAAAGTACCAACACTATAAAAAAAAACACCATTCATTAGTTAAAATTTTCATGAACAAAGGTCATGAAAGGAGAACACAATGATGTGTTTTAGTACAATAAAAAGAAAAAAAAAATCCTAAGAAAAGAAGAACTAGAAATTCTAATCTATGACCATCCTAGTTAGATGGTGGATGAGAAAGAGCGTTGAGGCGCTCAAGGATATGATTGAGGATGAACCTCATTTTCTCTTGGAAGTCATGGACCATAACCCGGGTCTTTTCCACGGTTTGGGCCATTTGCTCACAAGTTGAGCAACCATGCCTAGGGGGTAGTATGTTTGGGAAGGTTGTGGTGGTGGTATGGTAGATGTGTTGGTGGTGTTGGGAATGTTTGGGGTGGTCATGATGGTGGCAAGCAAAGCATTTTGCATTTGCATAGTCTCACTTAAGTGAGAATCTACCATGCCTTTGAATTGGTGGAGGTTGTGGAGTTCCGCTTGAATCTCCTCTCTAGTGGGATTGGCATCCCACATGCACTCCTCAATGTCCTCAAGATGAGGGGACAGTGATGTTGGGAGTGGATGATCCCCATACAAAGGACCATGAATGTCTTTGTAAATGGGGTGGAAGAGAAGAGGTTTTGGCCCTAGTGGGGCGTTTGGCTCAAAAGATGACCTTGGTGATTCATGAGCTATTTGCTCAATTGTGCCAAAGGATGGCAATAGTGGTGGACGATTTGGCCTAGGAGGCAAGTCATCCAAGTCCTCCAAGAAAGGATTTGGTGAAGTTGGTAGAGTGGAGAATAACTCCATAGGCATGAGATTAGGAGACCTTGGTGGTGAAGGTGGTGAGGGTGTTTTGGATGTTTGAATGGGTGCCGGAGGAGGTGAAGTTGGTGTTTTTGTAGGTGGTGGAGTGGTGATCACAATGTGTGATTGAGTAGGTGTAGCCAAGGTAAGGTTTATATCATCTCGGATTGGAGATGAGATTGTGAGTGGAGAAGACTCGGATGAAGAGCTAAGGTTAACGAAGCAACAAGGCCTCACACTAATTCTAGCGGTTTTCTTGCAAGTTTTTGGAGAGGATTTTGTCATTTTTGACTTGGGTTTTTCTTTGCTAGATAATAGTAAGAATGAAGAAGGTGTGAGGATGATGATGGTAAAACCTCTCAATTTATAGAAGTGAAAAATTGTTGAGAAATGTGTTTGATTTGATGTTAAACCATTGAAGAGATGAGGTTCCTAATGATTTGGAAGTGGGTTGAATGCTAGTCATATCACCCAAGTCAATCCATTCAAGAGAGATGGAGTGAAGAAAAAAAGATTTGCAATAAATGTGTTCTAATGAGTGGAATTTCCTAACAATCAGATCACCCACGGATTTGAAGGTACCAAAAATTTGGTTCCTTCCTTTATGCCAAAGGGCTCCTTGGGTGGATTTTTCAAATTTTTGAATTTTGATGAGAAATGGATTTCTTATATACCTAAGTGAATTATACTAGTTCTAATAAGAGTATAAACTAGTTAAGATTGATTTATAAGTAATGGATGGTAATTTGGAATCACGAAAGAGTCGAAATTCAGAAAATTTCCTGGAGGATCCACGGCACCAAAATCATACACGGCCGGAACCCTAAAAAGGGTGCCGTTTGGTCCGCCTGTACAGGTACGGCGGTACCATTTTACATAACGGACGGTACCAAATCGTTGGTGCCGTCTGGTCCGTGGAGTGCAGAAAACAAGACAGAGTATGTTTTTAGGTGTCGGGCACTTTTCCGAAACCTGAAATTTTTCTCAAAAGGTGTTATACTAAACATTTCTAGTTAGGAAAAGTAAATAACACATGTATAAACATAGTGGAGCATATATTTTGAGCAAGGCTTATTGATTTTCACATTATAGTGAAAATGGGTAAAGTTTGATAGCATACTTGTGCTATCCCCCTGCATAAGATTGTTAGCATACATCAGTTTTAGAAGTTATATTATCATCCTACAAGATAAAAACAACTAAATAGTATCAAACATTAATGATAATGTATTGTTCCAAACACTCCTTAAAGTACCCTCATTTGTCCAACTTCTTGTAAATCTTGTTCATCATCCTACCAAGGCACTTGAACATTCCCTTAGTTTGCTTGAATTCCGCTGATTCATTTTCAATCTCAGGAACAGACGCATAATACTCGTGAGGTGGGAGACGAGAGCTTGGAAGACCATCCTCGGAGCTATTTGATGATGATGATGTTGGAGTTGGAGGTTTTGCTCTCTTGCCTTTTGTCTTAGCAACTCGTTCATCACTCAAAGGTACAAAGATGTGAGGGATGAGTTCATAGTGAAGGGGCATCCCTTCTGGGGTTGGTGGAATTGGTGCAAAGTTTCTATAGAGACGGGTGAGAAGCATCCCGTATGGAAGAGCAACCGATCCTTGAGTTGGAATATCAATCATTCTCCTAGCTAAGTAATAGGCTAAATTGAATGGTTGTCGGGTGGACAAGTTGTAGAGCATGTGACAAAGGCAAGCGTTTATGTGATCCCTATTTCCTATGGTGCTAATGACGTTGGCTCTAAGTAGCTCCTCCCATTTCTTAAATTCGGGCTTAAGTTCATTTAGCTCCATTCCATATGGATCTCGGTTTACCTCTTTTCCCTTTCGGGTAACACGGGTTGTATCACCCTTTGGGTTAAATAGGTGTTCACGGATAACATCCTTATCGGCCAAACGGGTTTGGTAGGGAGAAGTGCGGTCATTGATTGCATCAAGAGCGGTGAGAGACCACTTATCCGTGTAGACACAAGTTCCTCGGTTGGGAATTCCTAGTACTTGAGCAAAGTTGCTTAAGGTGATGGTGTAGTCATTTTGATTGATTCTAAATCTAAGACAAAATTCATCATCGTCTTCATCACTAAAGCCGACCACACTAGCATAGAATTCTAACACAAACCTAGGACAAATTGGTTCATCGATGTCAAGAAGACAATCGAATTTAATGGCGGCTAGTTCTTCATGAAGATTGGTATGTTCAAGGAAGGATGAGTGAATGGTTTTACCCTCATGGAAATACCTTGATTCTAGACCCTTAAATATTTCTACTTGATCCTTGGTAAGTCCTTTGGTTTTGTGGTGTTTGGGAATGTAGTTAAGGGTGTCTTTGTGATCATAGAATCTTGCGGCTACAATGGTTATTCCTAAGGACAAGAATTAATATGTTAAAAATTAGAATAAATTTTAACGTTTTTGGTTCTAGTGTGTGCCTATATGAAAACAATTTGGAGTTGCGGTTATCTCGACTCATTTTATGCACAAAATGGTTTTAGTGGGGTGTTTGGCAAATACCATGAGATAACCCAAATGCTCCTAATTCAATGTGGCTTCATTTGAATATACCTGGGAATGCATATTAGTTATGCAATACCTTTAGTATTCAAGAGCATGCAAGTGATGAAAGTCTAACGTTTCTATTTGTATTTAACAATGAAAAATTGTTTTCCTACAAGTGAGAAGCTTTTAAAAATTTTTGACATGGGGTGTTTGGTTATTTGAATAAGGCCTTATAGTTATTATCTATTGATTAGTGAGAAGTATGATGTGTTTATGCAATATGATAATGTAGTACCTAATTTCAATGACTAGTTATGCAATTTGCCAATTGAATTCATATTTAGTATAAAAGCATACATAAAACCCCATGTAATAATTTTTGATAGTTTTGTGCATAAATGAGAATCCTAGACTCAGAATTGAGAGATAAAATGTAGTTAGGATACTTACAATGATGTTATCTTCTGTGATTAGTGAGAGGGAAGGTGTCAATAATGAGCTTGGTTTAAGTTTTACACGTTTTGGTAAAGTGGGTTTTGAGGAAGAAGATGTTTTGTAGGTAGTATTGTTGCTTCTGTAGACACCATGGACCAGACGGTACCAAAATTTTGGTTCCGTCCTTGTTGTCGTTTGGTACCGTGGCTACAGTAGCAGATATAAAACAAAATTGTTTTGGTTTGACAATTCTAATGTTTTAGGCTATGTTTATCCTACATGTTTGGTTCCATTAACCCTAAACCAAGTCTAAGAAGATTAAAAGGTTCTCATTTAAGAGGCTTAGTTAAGATGTCGACAATGTTGTCTTCGGAGGATACTTTCTCAATTGAAATGTTCCCTTTTTGAACATTGTCGCGAAGAAAGTGATGACGGATTTCAATATGCTTTGTACGAGCATGTTGAACGGGATTCTTGCTGAGATCGATGGCTCCTTTGTTGTCGCAAAGTATCACAATGTCGTTGAGATGAATTCCGTAATCTACGAGAGCTTGCTTCATCCAAAGAGCTTGTTGACATGCCTTTCCGGCTGAGACGTACTCGGCTTCAGTAGTTGAGATGGCTAAGGCCGTTTGCTTCTTTGCAAACCATGAGGTGAGACAATGTCCAACAAAAGTGCAAATACCACTTGTACTTTTTCTATCGACATAGTCACCGGCATGATCAGAGTCGGCATACACTATGGTTTCTACACCCGTTCCTTTGAGATACCATAATCCTAAACACGTTGTTCCCTTAATGTATCTAAAAATCCTTTTTAAGGCTTCTAAGTGTGATGCCTTTGGGTTTTCTTGAAAGCGAGCACATAGACAAACACTAAACATAATGTCGGGTCTACTAGTCGTAAGATAGAGTAGGCTACCAATCATTCCTCTATATTTAGTGTTATCTACGGATTCACCTTCTTCGTCCTTGGTGAGTTTAGTGTCCGAAGACATGGGTGTTTTAGTTGGTTTGGAATCTTCAAGACCAAATTTCTTAAGCATGTCTTTTATATATTTAGATTGGTTAAAGAAAATGCCATCTTCTAGTTGTTTAATTTGAAGTCCTAGAAAGAAGTTTAACTCACCCATCATACTCATTTCAAACTCGTCGTGCATGATTTTAGAGAAATCATCACATAGTTCTTGACAAGTTGATCCGAATATAATGTCATCAACGTATATTTGAACAATGATAATATGTGATTCCTTTTTCTTGGTAAAGAGAGTATTATCTACTAATCCCATAGAGTATTTGTTATCAATAAGAAAAGTCTTAAGTCGGTCGTACCAAGATTTTGGTGCTTGCTTAAGACCATACAATGCTTTCTTGAGTTTGAAGACATGATGTGTTTTCTCAAAGTCGGTGAAACCGGGAGGTTGAGCAACATACACTTCTTCGTTAATAAACCCATTAAGAAAAGCACTTTTAACATCCATTTGAAATAATTTAAAGTCATAAGCACATGCATAGGCAAGTAATATTCTAATAGATTCGAGTCTAGCTACTGGAGCATAAGTTTCATCATAATCAATACCTTCTTGTTGATTATAGCCTTGTGCAACAAGCCTAGCTTTGTTTCTAGATACTATACCATTTTCATCCATTTTATTTCAAAAAACCCATTTCGTTCCAATTATGGTTTGATCTTTAGGTTTTGGAACTAATTTCCAAACATCATTTCTAACGAATTGGTTTAATTCTTCTTGCATGGCAATTACCCATGATTAATCTTTTATTGCTTCATTTATGTTTTTCGGTTCTATGGTGGATACAAAACAAAAATAATTACTTTGATTTTGGGCTTGTGACCTTAAGGTTCTTTGATTAAGTTGTCCTATGACTTTTTCTAAAGGGTGACTTTTAGATTCTTTGATGTTTATAATTTCCTTATTTAATGGTTCATCTTCCTTGTTATCATTAATTTGACTTTCTATTATTTGACTTTCAACTAAGTCATCATCTACCAAAGGTGATGTCTTAGAGGGAGGTGGACTTTCGTCAAATGTTATGTTCAACAATTCCTCGACTATCATTGTTTCTTTGTTAAGGACAATATAAGCTTTTCTAGTTTGAGAATAACCCAAAAATACACCTTCATAAGACTTTGGGTCAAACTTGGTGAGATAGTCTTTAGTATTAAGAATGAAGCATTTACAACCAAAGACTCTAAAATATCCTAAAGTTGGCTTTTTACCTTTGTAAAGATCATATGGTGTTTTGTTTAAGAAAGGACGTATTAAGACTCTATTCAAAATATATGTAGAAGTGTCAACGGCGTTGCACCAAAACTTTTGAGGAATGTTTTGTTCATTAAGCATTGTTCTACTCATTTCTTGAATTGTTGTATTTTTACGTTCTACTACACCATTTGATTGAGGTGTTCTTGGAGCGGAAAAGTTATGTGTTATACCATTTGTATTACAAAAGTTTCCAAATTGAGTTTCGTTGTCAAATTCACGACCATGATCCGTTCGGATCGACACAATTTTAACACCTAGTAGATTTTGAATTTTCTTGCTAAGAATTTCAAATTTATCAAAAGCTTCATTTTTGGTTTTCAAAAACAACGTCCAAGTAAACGTTGAGTAATCATCTACTATGACCAAAGTGTATAAGTTGCCTCCATAGCTTCTTATAGCGGATGGTCCAAACAAGTCCATATGTAATAATTCTAGACACTTAGATGTGGACACCATATTTTTAGATTTGTGACTACTATGGGTTTGTTTACCAATTTTGCAAGCGTCGCAAAAGTGTTGGTCATATTTTAGTTTTGGTAAATTTCTAACTAGCTCTTTTTAAGATAGGTTTTGTATAAGTCTCATATTAGCGTGACCTAAGCGTCTATGCCAAAGAGATGAGTTATCGTCTAACGTTGTTAGGCAAAGCTTGTCATTAGATGTTTTATCTATTTTCATGACGTATATGTTATTTTTCCTAACTCCTTTAGCTATGGTGATACCATCTTTTAGTATTTTACTACCATTTTCATCAAATAGTACTTTATACTTTTTATCACATAGTTGGCTAATACTAAGTAGATTAAATCCTAACCTATCCACATAAGCAACATTTTCAATAGTTAGGGAGTTATGAGCGATCGTACCTTTGCCAATGATTTTGCTTTTGAGATTACTACCAAAAGTGACATTACCTCCGTCATACTCTTGGTATGATGAGAAGAGACTTTTGTTGCCCGTCATATGCCGTGAGCATCCACTATCTTTTATCCGTTCATCAGGTTCCAATCCAACTTTCAAGCATACCTCATTTGACTCATGTGCCATTAGAGCGATCTCTTCCTTGCTTGATTCTTCATCGTCTTCACTATCACTCCAAGCACCACTTACAAAATCTCGTTGAGTTTTGCTTTTAGGTGGCTTGGGACATTCTCCTATGAGATGATTTGCATCACTTCATCTAAAACACTTTCTTTCACCTTTACCCTTTTTGTCATCCCGATCTTTTCGGAATGGCTTCTTTTCTTCTCGAGGTTGTCTTATAAACTTTCCTCTTCTTCTAAAGAACTTCTTAAATCTCTAACGGCTGTGGCATACTCCTCATCTTCACTACCGGAGCAAGATTCATCATCATCGCTTGATTCCGCCTTTGCTTTTAGAGCGACGGATTTGATCTTCTCCCTTCTTCCTTTGATGATCTCCGAATCTTTCTCCATTACCATTTCGTGAACTTTGAGGTTGCCAATTAGCTCGTCTAGTGACATTTTTGAGAGATCTTTTGATTCTTCAATAGCGGTCACTTTAGCTCTCCATTTGGGATGAAGTGCTCTAAGAAATTTCCTGACAAATTTCTTACTACGAAAAGATTCATCAAGTGCTTTAAGTGATGTAATAATAGTGTTGAAGCGAGCAAAGCCACAATCAATGGTTTCATCTTCAGGGATAACAAATTGTTCATATTGTTGAACAAGAAGATCAATTTTGTTATCCTTGACTTGTGAATTACCTTGATGTGTAACAATTAAAGATTCCCAAATATCTTTGGCGGTTTCACACATAAAAATTCTTTCATATTCTTTTCTAGGTAAAGCATTATAAAGCATCATTTTAGCTTCATTATTTTTAGCAACTAATTTCTTTTGTTCATCAACGGAAATATCCTTTGTTGTAGAACTAAAATCCCGTTTAACAATAATAAACCAAAGATCTATATCTTTTGATTTTACATATGTTTCAAAACGGTTTTTCCAATAGATAAATCCATTGGTTTCAAAGAGTGGTGGTCTTTGCATAGATTGACCTTCTTTAAAGTTTTCAGAATCCATGGATCGTTTCAAGTTTATAAAATACAAGTTATTTTAGAAATTCTTGAGCAACGAGGCTCTGGTACCAATTGTAGAAAACTAGAAGGGGGTTGAATAGTTTACCAATTAAAAACTTTGTTTTGAAACTTATTGAAAGATCAATTGATATTGATCTTTGGATATGTTGATGAAATATGCAAGTAATATGTAAAGAGTAAATAAGGAAAGAAATGATCAAACCACAACAAGTTGTTTATAGTGGTTCGGTCTACAAGGACTCTATTTTCTTGCCCTACTCCACTCCCCGAGTCCCACACTCGAGAGTTTAACTTCACTAGTCAACAAGCTCCTTTCACCGGCGGAGAAAACCTTTACACTTCGCTTACATAATTTCCGACACTAAGCTAGATGTCGAGTTCTTTCCAAGGGTACAACTACTCCCACACACAATGTATTTTGAGGACTAAAATACTAACCACTCACACTCACAAGATTATGATGGTTTAATACAACAATGAAGTATGAATCAACACTAGATCATACAACACTAAACAAACAAGACTTCCAACTTCTCGTTTGAAGCTTGAATGTGACTTGATCTTCTTTGCTACAAAAGAGATCACTACTATGATATGAAACTGAGTTAGAAAGGTTAGAGAGAAGATATGTATGAGAGTATGTTAGAAAGGGTTGAAAAACTACTTGGCTTGGCATTGCTATTTATAGCCAAAATGGACAGGAGCTTCCACGGACCGCGGAACCCTTTTTAAGGGTTCCGCCCGTGTACCAATTTGGTACCGCCGGGTCTGACAGCCAAGACATCAAATCTTGCCAAAGTCAACTCTATCTAAGTGAGATTGTGCAAGATATGAAGAGTACAAATCCACACAAAATATCTAATGAAATCTTCCAATGATTTCCATGATGCATCACATGATGTCATATGTTGTATTTCTATTTTTAGAAATATGCAAGTACTTAAGTAGTGTTTGGTTTTAAGAACCTAACACATTCTAAAAACTACTATCATACATCATGATTAGAGTCATATCAAGATGTCACTAATCATAAATGTAAATGCTTGAATGAAGAATATATTGTTTGAAAAAGCTTGTTTTAATATCTATTAAACTTGACAAGCTTTAAGCTTTTATACAAATTAAATTTACTTTTGTCGTTAACAAAACTTAGGTAAAGATCAAAAATATAAATAACGTTTATTGATGATATTTGTATTAACAGATAGTATCTCAGAACACAAGCTAAATGACACATGCGCTAACCTAGCAAAGTGCAAAGCTTCTAACAATGTACATACCATAGCGTCGTTCAGCCGTACGCTGAGCAAAAGAGATAGCATGCCCACCAAAATAAACATCTGTGTCTAGTTTAGCCTTTGAGGTGCCACATCCCTCTCCAACATCTGAAACAGCTTTCTTCGAAAGGTAAGACTGCCCCGCTAAATCAGTCTTTGATTTCTTTCCCACCATCAGATGGTCAAGCGTATGATGAAAACCTTCACCAATCTTCCTTTTAATACCAGACTCACGTCCAGAATGCTTTTGAACACGTAACAACCCACAATCAGACACGCTTTCCTGTCCCTCGCGACTGAACCCATGCAGGCTTAACGCACGTACCGTATTCGCTTCTACATTTTGCAAACCCCTTTCATCAACATCTATCCCCTTGCAGGATTTACTTTTATCACTCATAATAACCACCTTTACACAGTGGTTCTGAACAATAAGGCTAATGAAGAAAGAAAAAACAACAAATGTCACCCTTCCAAAAAGGGCTTCCAAGCATTCTAAAAGCCGAAACAGCTGAAAACACAGGTACACACATGCACCTCTCAACTTGTAAAACGACAACTAAGTAAATACACCAAGTCCAACTTTTAAAACTGAACATAAGAAAATCAGCCATGATCATAAGCGGTGATCAATATTCGACTAAGAAAAAGCAATCCCAGTACACCAGTAATAGGATTAGTTTTTCTTGGCCGAATACCGGTCGCAACATCCATTTGCCGAATACTGATCAAATGTATCATCTCTTTATTGTGACTATATGACTGACATTATATCCTCAAACTAAAACCCATGGCCTGTGGTAAAAAGATGGTCGTATATAATTTCGCAAACCCCGCATTTCATGAGGCTCAGATTTGTAAACAACCGAATAAAGAGGATTGGTCCGATGTGGCTGCAAACTTTATAAGTTGCCTTGCCAAGCGAAGATGGCTGCAAACTTTAAAAGTTGCCCGGCCAACAGACGGACAATCTCAACTTTGGTCGAATGCAATTGAACACGTTAAAATTATATCATCACAGCCTTTCAGTTACCCTACGAGGCTTTACAAAAGTTAACAACCACAAAGTGCTTAATAACTTATTCAGCCTACTAAAGTAACATGCCAATCAAGCCTGAAAAACTCAGACTGTGACTATCTCTTCCGGCAAGACCGTCGTCCTATAATACAAGAAAGCCAACATTAAATTTACATACCCTATTGATCCTCCCGGTTAAGTGTAATTGAACATGAATCAACCATAAAGCCCAAAATCAGCCGCTAAAAAAACCCCAAACTGAAACCCTAACTCTTCTATTTCGATTAAGCGTAACCGCTAAAAAAAACTACCTGCAAAGTGGTTTTCCCCTGTTAAGTGTAACTGCACATGAATCAACCATAAAGCCCAAAATCAGCCAGCCAAAAAAGACCCAAGCTGAAACCCTAACTAAAACAACCTGGAAAGTCGTTTACAAAGAAAGAAGGAATAAGAATCTGACGAGTATAAAAATCAGACGGAACAGGTGGCGCTCATGCAAGACTCGCAATGGTGACACACCGTCAAGGATGAGGTGGAGGAAACGATGTATTATATTCCACCGACCACGATATTAATTTGATATAATAGTTCCACCGGCCACCAGTTTTAGTTTAAAGATAAAATGAGATGTGAGAACTGAAAAACGAATCGAAAAACCCAAAAAAAAAAAAAAAAAAAAAAAAAAAAAAAAAAAAAAAAAAAACGATCAAAAGTTATACCTATATAGCCTAGGTCTTGTGTACTACTTCAATTACCACCTTGTTTGGAACTGGTACGTGTATACGATATGATATCCAGGTGGAGCATATTGCACGAATAAGAACATCATACATGGACATAACTATACAAAATTAAAAAGTTTTCTGTGATTCAAGACATTCGGGCACGTGCTGCTGCTCACATTTTTAGTAAAATTAGTTTTTTTATAGCTAAAGGAGTAGGAGCCCAGTTAATATCTCGGCTTCCCACTAACTTCTTGTAAATCCTATAAGTTTTTAATAAAGTGATAATAATAATAATAATAATAATAATAATAATAATAATAATAATCCAAAAAAAAAATAATAATAAAATAATAATAATAATAATAATAATAATAATAATAATAATAATAATAATAATCCAAAATAATAATAATAATAATAATAATAATAATAATAATAATAATAATAATAATAATAATAAACATTAAATTAAGACTTATTACTGTATTATTTTTCTTTAATTTGGAGACTCTTACTTCACCCCAATAATATACAATAACTTATTATGTATAGATGATCGTCTTATAATAAGTTTGTCACACTACTAAGCCTAAAAGAAACAAATTGAGTTTTGTGAATGTGTGATGCTTCCAAAAATATAGTTGTAATATATTTTTAATACCAACCAAAAGTTGAGAATACAAATTATACTAAACAAGAACACTTTCATTCACAGATCATGAATCAGGAGGGTTCTCGCGGTTGCCTGGGACCCTTATAGATTTTTACGATTTAATGTTAATTTTATTTTCAAAAAAAACATCCTCCTAAACCCTTCTTAAATATATCCGGTCAATCAAAATGTGTTTCTATATTATGGTTCAAAATGTGTTTCTACATTATAAAAGTTTGACTCGTTATCAGAACTTAAAACACATGGGCTGCCGCAAAATAGTAAAATTATTTTAAACAGTATCTATAATTAATTTTTTGAAAATGAAAACCCAACAACCTGAAGGAATTTAGAATACAATTACCGTTTTACCAATTAGTTTATCTATATGCATACTACATTGTAAAGTATTTGGAACTTTCTATAAAAGAAAATGTTAAAACTTTAAGACAAAAAATATTACTATAAAAAAAATTAGAAAATTAATGTAATTTTTGAAAATTTAAGTCTCATTTAAAACATAAAGTAACCCCTCCAATAAAGATATATTTTAATAAAATTATTTATAAAAAACTCACTAAACTTATAACTACAATTAAATGTTAAATTTTGAAAAATAAAAGTTCTAACTATTTACACTATCAGTAATTTAGATCTTCTACTTTTGAAAAACATATATCTACTACGTTATAAAGTATTTGGGACATGCTAAATAAGGAAGATTTAAAATGAAAAATATTTGATCTTCACAAAAATAGTCACCGGGTACCCGTCGTCGCATTGCACGGGTACCCTTCTAATTACAGAAAAAGAGTGATGGTTAGAGAGATGGGTGTCGTAACGTTTGAGTGGCCCCATTTATACGTGGATACCATTTGGCTTGAGCCAAACCGGTGTCATCATACCACTCCCCTTCATGCGCCATTCTTCAAGTCATTTTATTGGTGTAGGCCATTCATTTTTTTATTTTTTATTTTTCTAATCGGGGTTTTTTTTTCGAGTTTATGTTTTTTCTTTGTTGAGTTTGTGTTTTAGTTGGATGTGGTGGGTTTCAAAAAGATATTTTGGCTTGACGGTGATGTAACACAAGAACAAGAGAGGAGGAAGATAGAATTCTTATTAAGTTGTCATCCAAGAAGTTACAAGAGTGTATCTACTTATAGGGTAAATGATTACATGTAAACCCTAATGGGCCGGGCTAGTAAGTTAAGTGTGAATGGACATAAGCCCGTAATATTACAACACTCCTCCTTGGATATTCACCGTTTATCATACGCTATATACCGCCTCATTAAAAAGCCTTATCAAGAAAAACCCAGTGGGATATAAAAAACTTGATGAAGGGGAAAAAGAGTGCAGTGCGCATAATGCTCCTCCTCAATTCAATGTATATCTTTCAAGCGCCGAATATTAATCTTCTAAAGCAGTTGCTCAAACACTTTTGTTAGCAAAGATTTTGTAATAAAGTCCATCGAATCATTGATGTTAAGAATATGTCCTGCAAAGATGACAAATTATATGTGTAGCTTCCAACCCAATATCAATGCATTGGTTGAAAAACATACATTCCAAATACAAAAATCAAGAGAGAAAAATACACTCTCTTAATGCATATTAATTATTAAAGCCTCAGTTGCACTTATGTATGGTACTTAAGGACCAATCATTTTATAAAGACATGTGCAAAAATAATTCATATAATATACGTCCAAATGATTTTTATCCATATAAGGATTCATTCAATTTTATCAACTAGAGTTCATGAGAACTTTAATAATTACTTCGAGAAGTTAAAGTTGTGAGACAAATTAAATGCTTCTAACAAAAATTCATTTAGAGCAAATTAAACGCTTCTAGAACGTATGTCTCATAAAATATCAATAAGATATTTACATCCACCATAGGACAATATTTTTTAATAATCAACTTCATGTTTTTGTGAATTTATTTATTCACAATTCATGCCTTAAAGGACATAACTTCAGAGCTTTTGTGCACAAAGTTTGATGTATATCCAATAAATTTTACACAATCATGTGTATGGACTTCCTGTCCCAATACTTCTCGTATTTTCACGAGATTGCATTTTTTCATGCTGGCCAATCATTTCGTTGAGCGCACTTTTGAATAATAATTGATTTATGATCCTCGTTATGCATAATCCCAAGCGCTATATTGTATGCAAACAAATTTATCGACGTCGTTTTTGTTTCGATTCCATATGATTTTAGACATCATAGAATTAGTGAGATCTCATTAGCTATTTGAGGCTCGTTTGGAACCTTCATGTCTAGTGTCTCCTTATGAGATTACCATGGGGTCTTTTATACCTCGAACAACCATCTTGTTTTCATGCTCCATATTTTTCATCGAGGATTTTATTTGGAATCGATTTGTCTACCATGCTTGAGGCATGTCATAATCAAATAATGTCCTTGAGGGACAACTTCTAAATAGAGCATGAGTAGCTGAAATATTATTTTCGGCCAATGTTTATTTATGGTTATTAGATTATCCATTGAATAATCAATTCATAAAAATAATTTCTTTCGTGGATCAACAGAATATGATAATTCATTCTGAATTTGCAGCTACTTCTCTCCTCCGGAAGGAATTATCCATCTTCTATATCCCGCATTTAGGTGGAGTAATTTGCACACAAAAAACAATAATGGGATATGTTTGGTTTATAACCAAAACCAATTATAAAATTGAGGATTTATAATAACATATTGGCATGATGCTAATTTTGTTGTTGTGCATATTATAATATGGCCCCATACAACAACACAAGTTTTTCTCTCAGTTTCATTTCATAACTTAGAAGTAATTCATCGCATTTTCATGATGAAATACTTACTCTGGAATGTTAGGCTCGCATTGAGCTATTAATCATGCAAACTTGAGGTTGCGATTTAATGACCATTTAGACGATGCATTGATTTTAAACTCTAAATGGTTCATACAATGGATTTGTATACTTACATATATCCATTTGTTTTCTTTCCTGTTAAAATTGAGGGATTTAATTCCCTTTTTAGTTGATAGAATAATAATCAACTTTCTTTGAGAGATTATAACATTAGATTGAAGAATCGTATTCTTCCATAGCTTTCGCATCATTAATGACTCAGGATGGTGTAACTGGTCATGCCAAACATATTATAACTATTATTGCTCATAAACTTAAGTTTATGGCAGTGATTAGCTTTTACTAATCTTTATATAATGCATGTCGAAGAAGATATAAAAGAATATAATGTATCTTTAATACTTAACTTCGTTTCTCATGACAATTTTATATTTCTTTTGTGGAGCAAAATGCGCTAGCATAGAGTTTTAAATCTATGAATATAGTGTGTAATATCTTTGTCACACTTGTATATCATATACATCACATTGCATTTTTGCATGAATAGCATTTTTTGTTTGCTCCTTTCTTATTGTATTTTCGCCACTACTAGTGGTTTGTCATTATCATACTTCCTCGGCCATAGCATTTACCATGGTAAATGATCTTAACCATATATCGTTACATTATCACATTAGGGAATAAGGATCCCATATTGATCATTTTATCTCATTCGCTTGAGAGAATGAAGATCTTTATGTTGCAACTTGAGGTTGCCAACCAGTTTCTTTTAACACGACAATATGGAGCAAAATTAGTAAACAGGTTTATCGTGGTTGTTCAAACATTCCCATTTCTATTATATCAAAGCATCGTTCTCGATATATAAGTATACTAGTTGTCTAACCCGCCCGATGGGCGGGCTACTTACATAAGATTCAGTGTTCATTTGTGTTTTATGTAAATACGTTTTACGTTTAAGTCTTTTGTATTGCCGGCAAAAGATGATGATATATGGGCACAAAGCTCAGACAACACAATCAGTTTCCTGCGTTTATTTGTATATTTTTAGCTATGTATAGGATTAATTGTTTGGTAACTCTTATTGTATGGGATAAGATTGGAAAGTAATTATTAAAAAATTACCGGTTCAGAGTCTCTTATTGATCCAACCATAGTTTTGACAGTATCCTTAAAAAAGGATTCAATTGTTACAACAGGCTTTTCAGGAGTGAACAAAGCTATTTGGTAATATTTTTCATCATAGCTTTCTTGCTCTTGTTGACTGACATATAAGAATATACTCGTTTAGGTGTCATGAAACTTATCAAAAGTCAGTGTTATATACTAATTTAATTTGAAAATACCTCTGTCTAAAAGGAATGATCTCTGGCAAGTCACTGTTGATGTACAACTTTGATCCAAATAGAGCGTTGTTGACAGCAGGCTTCCCTGAATTATCAAAGCCATTTTTTTTTATCCAAATAAGCGCATAAAAGTAGGTAGTCTATTAAAACGTATTTACCAAATGTTTGCTTATTACATATTGTTCCAATACTTGACCTTTCCAAGCTGTAAGATGCAAACTGTGTGGCCACTTTTTTCTCTATTTTGAGCGTATTTGTTCCACCTTTCGGCCCATGCATCCCACAAAATGTAATCAAGCGTATTTTCCCTATTGAATTGGTTATATGAGTATTATGCTATAAACAATATAAAATGCATAAAACTACTTATTAGTTGTAAGTGTAAATATAAGTCACTCACTCATAATCCTGTAGAACCACTGTTCTCCTTAGCTTTTTAACACCAGCCCAGTTAAGAGGCACGATTTCTCCAATCGCAACAACTGTGCCTATGACATCTGCAAAAAGGGACACAACTATATAAGTTAATACATTTGAAAGTGTAAATGATGTGTGATTTAGATGGTGTATGGAAATAAGCTTACCAACAGCATCGAGCTCGTTGTACGGATTTTGGATGTCCCACAAGGCACTGAAGTTATCAAACACGAAGCCATGGATATTATCATTTATTGGATCAATATGGGTAACTGCAGTGTTTTTGTGGAATGCAATCTTGAACTTGTGTGGTAAAAGTGGTAGTTTGCCACCATTTTTCGCCACACCAAAGTTGGAAATCTGATAACAATGCCCTTCAACAAAGAGAGGTTCATGCTTGTACATCAATTCCTTCTTAATGAAAACCTGAATGCGGTTGTTCTGAAAAAAAATCAGTTTTGAATGAGTCTGCTTTATCATATTAATTCATTATCTCATGTACAATAGAGCGTGGAACGATACTTACTTCATTGTCTTGAAGTACCAAGTCAAGAGAGTAAGGATCCTTTTCATGATTGACACGATGTGAGTGCCAAATAGAAATGCATCTGCCTTGGACAAATAGGTAGTCAGTCATCGGATCCACTTGGTTAAGTGGAGTGATTTGTTTGGCCAATATTGTTTCTAAAATAAAAAAGGCGAATTTGTCATTTGTTCATAGTTGTTATGCTATTTGATAATCCAATTACATATTTGCATTAAGAGTAAGAAAAACATACCCTTTGTCTCTTTCATCTTACCTTTCATTCTTGAATTATTCTGGCTACCTGTGGTGACATAATGAATTAACAATAATGAAGAAAACATGCATATATATGTATGTGCTATGATCATGAAACTACAAAACTTAATATAAAAAACCTACCAGAACCGTAAGAAAGCTTTCCAGTCCTTTTTGCTTCCATTACATAGTTGATTGAACATATCATAAAGATAATATAACGTTGTTACTATCATTCACATATTACATGACATAATCATAATATTATTAAATTATAAGAATTCAACATTTAACAACCAACATACTAGTTTTTGAAACACTGGTTGAGTCCACTCACTTTGATCCATTGTTTGGTTCATATTCCGTATCTGAAATAAAATACAAATGATAAACATAATAGTTATCATGATCATTAATATGCAATGTATCATCAAGTTCTAAACATACCAGGGGCATAACCGAAAATTGATTTCCTGGTTTGTTCCATTTGTTTATCTGGTTCATTAAATTAAACAATGATAATACATAAATCATATGAAAAAAGAAAAACACTATTGAAGATGAATAACAACAAACCTGTTACTTGTGAATGAGTGGTGAATTGTGATTGTGATGTATTATCAAATGTGAGTCTCTGAATTTATAGATGCAAATTAGGTCACACAATAATGAAATCCCCTCATTTTCGTGCTTCATCATAGCTGTAAATCAGTAGTGATTGATTGAGTTTTGATATAGTTGCCTTGAATAAATGATAAAAATACAGAAAGTTTGAAAAGCAAAATCAAAGATTGATGAAGGAAGAAATTTGAAAACTTGTGTATCCCTGGTTTGTAGCAAAAAAATGCCCAATTCCTTTATTTTAGTTGTGTGTAGATTCGGTTGATTTGATTTGGGAAAGTATCAAAACTGTAGCCTTAATTGTGTTTGTGTTTAGGTTCGTTTAGTAGTTTATTTTTTCAACATTTAACATAAAGGAGACCATGGCATAGTGGTTAAGTGGTTGAACGAATGTATCTCTTTTGTTAAGAGCCCAAGTTCAAACCTTGCCAATTCCTCTTTTTATGTAAGTGTTTATTGAATGCCATGTCATCATTGAGTCATCGTTGAGTCATCATTGACGTGGCAATAATGATGTGTCATGGTCTCCTCTATTATATAGTGTGGAGATTCGAGGCATTAACAATTTCATCACATTTTTTTTTCATCATTCAGATGTACTACTTAATATTGCAAAAAATGTGCTCGCATTTGCAAGAATCTCTTGTTTATGATGGTCAAATCTTTCTTTTAGATTTTGACATACATTTAATGGATCTTTCACCATGATATATTTTCTTTTTAATTCAGATCTAACACTGAAATTTTGAGACTGAACTCGCATATGCTTTTTTTAATGCAGCTTGAGGTGCATACAATCATAGCGAGATTTTTGAGAATATTACTTGCTTTTGTGTGGTAATGTATCCTTGAGATCTTACCATAATTTAACAAATCTTTCATCGTTAAGTATTCCCTTTTGAGGTCCTCACGAAGAAGACGGGGTTCTCTTAAAAAGTTTTTACAGTTAAAATAGATCTTAACATCAAAAGTCCACACAAATATTAGGAACAAAAACAAAAAACAAAAAAAATGATGTTTGAGAACTTCAAATCGGACATGTGAACAAAATCAATATTTCTAACATTTTATTTAACTTATTGAAAAACTAGTACTAACTAAATTTAATCAAGGAACCCATAACAAAAGGCATATCAACTTGGAGCATTCATGTATATCTCACAATTTTGTTAGCATAGATTCTAACATCTATGAAGATAGTGTGTAATACATTTGACACACTTTTTTTTTATACATGGCATTTTTATTTGCTCCGTTCTTATTTTACCACTTGTAGTGATTGGTCATTTTTCATATTACTTCGACCATATCCATGACCATGATAAATGATCTATAAGCGTGGATCATTAGATTATCACATTCATTTAAAGGAATGAAAATCTTATGTTGATCAATTCATCACATTCACTTAAGGGAATTGAGAGTTATATGTTGATCAATTCATCATATTCACTTAAGGGAATAGAGATCTTTATGTTTATTATTTAATCGACCACGTCCATGATAAATATCATCATCATTATCACATTCATTTCAAGGAATGGACGAATAGTTGAACTACTTTTATATTTTTCGTCGAAAGCTCATTAGCTTTTCTTTTATATTATATGAGAATTTGACAATATCTCATGATACTTTTCAAACCATGTTCTCGATATTGCTAATATAGAAGCATGTTCGAGACTTTGAAAATAGAGAATGTTTTCTTAAACATCTCTTCATCAATATCATTTAAATCACAATTTTATTTGTTCAGATCTAACACTAAAAATTGTGAAATTTAACTCGCTTACACTTTTTTTTTTTGCAACATGAGGTGCATACAATAGAGCGAGCTTCCATTTTTTTTTCTCAAAACATAACATGATGTTATGTTATTATGATTCACTTGAGGGAATCATCAAAGCACATTAGGCTTTAAACAAAAATAATCATAACTTGAGGTTATGTTATCGTGATTCACTTGATAGAATCATATTTGAACATTTTAACAATAACTTGAGGTTATTGTATTTGCATTTTATAATCATAATAGAACTTGACGTTCTATAATAATCATAACATGAGGTTATGATATCTTTTGATTCTCTTGAGGGAATCATAATAAAACTTGAAGTTCTACTTTTCTTTTCTTTTTATTTTAAACATAACACGAGGTTATGTTATTGATTCTATTAATTGAATCAAATTAGAACTTGAGGTTCTAATAAATTTTTTTCATCCATAACATGATGGCTATGTTATTTTGATTCTCTCTTTGTAGTCACGATAAAACATTTGTTTTTGTAAATTACATGAGAGTTTGAAAAATGAACAATAAAATATAACATAATTCTCGTTATCTAATCAAAATAGAACATTTATTATTCTTGTAAATCACAATAGAGTTTAAAAAAAAATACTACACAACTTTACAATTACGATGTATACTCTCAATGACACCCTTCATCTTGTCACTTTTAGTGACTTATATTTATTCAGATTATAACTGTTAAGATTTAGCAAATAGCAACATGCCACGATTTATGAGCGATATATAATCAATTGTATACTGTAAGACTTAGATTCAATTTAAATGCACGTATAATAATCATAAAAGCACATATAATAATAAGTTGTATACTATAACAACAATAACGATCAAGTGTAATATTAACACTAAGCCATCATTCATGCAATTGGTCAACGTGTACAACTAATTCCTTATGATCAACATTGTTAAATACTTTGCTTAAAAATAAAAAATAAAACCATTACTAAAATTTTAGAGATCCAAAATTTTCATGTCACCAGTAATCTTATATATGTGCCAAAGTTTTGCTCGCGTTATTTTTTATTACTTTTCTACTTATTCATCAAGTAACTAAAAACATTAAACATATATTCATGATAAACAAATCAAGTTCACATAAAATGATTCACGTATATAAAAAAAATTCGAAGCATAATAAAATCACCATGTTATTAAAATTGATGCAATAATAATCATCTTAAACAATGTTAATATGTAGTAGCGGAATATCTTGATTTTAACATATGATATACGATCAATTAATATTAATGCATTATGGTTTACGATACCAATCAACTAACATATTAAAGTTTGGGATTTGAGATATACCTTTTGGAAGTTTGAATAAAAACCAATGTTAATAAATGAACTTAACCATGACTTCATCGGAAAAAAAAATCCATCCGTCCTTCTTAGATTCATATATTTCTTTCTTTTCTTTTCATTAAAGCTTCGTGCTGATAACGTATTATAAATATAATAAACAATAATATGAACACAAGAACAAGAGAGGAGGAAGATAGAATTCTTATTAAGTTTTCATCCAAGAAGTTACAAGAGTGTATCTACTTATAGGGTAGATGATTACATGTAAACCCTAATGGGCCGGGCTAGTAAGTTAAGTGTGAATAGACATAAGCCCATAATATTACAACAATTTGTAGTTTATTATAATTCTTTAAAACAATTTCTCACGCTCAATATAAACTATAGAGGTAAACAAATTATGGTAATATATATTGTAAACTCTACTAATAAACCACATAATTTATAAATAAATCTTACTCATTATAAACAATATTTAAAATATTTATTCTGAATTGAGGGTCGATATGTCTTTTCATGTAACTTACCTAACACATCACTCTACATTCAAGTAATATGCAATGTTTGCGGTTATAATCACACTTGATTTTTAAAATAATTATAATTGATTTTGATGTAATCACCTATGATGCTACCATACACAATGTAATTTTATTTGTAACAACAACTATATATTATTTTAAATCCAGATCTGAATCTATTTCTACCATAATTTGATTTTCATTATCCATGACCTTGTTTTCGTCAGCAACAAAATAATTATCATCATCTATTACTTGATTGTTGTTCTCTATAATCTGATTGTCATCCATATTTAGCTAATCGTTTGTTAATCTATAATTAGGAACCTAAAATCGAGCAAATAAACTAAAGTTGATCCTTAACTTTGAGAAATTATGATCATTGACGAGTGATGAAAGCAATAATTAACGAATGTTTTTGAAGTTAAATTAATAATTAATTTCAAGTGTTTGTTTGTGTGTGTGTATATGTGAAAGTCAAAACTCTAAATTGTTGGTGGAAAATGAAATGTTTGATTGTTGGCTTTTATATGTGATGAAATTGCCTCGGGTGTTAAAATTTTATTGAAGCCAAAAGGATTAGAATGAAATGGAAGATGAAGATTTGATCTTTTGGTGTTAGAAAAATAAGATCTATTTGGATCTCACCATGTAAGGTGAATGCTTATTTCGCGTACACATATCGTCCAAATGTTAATTACCCCCGGAAAAGGTACATTGGCTTTAAGAAAAGCTTATATGTTGTAAATGGTTATTTTGACGTGTTTAGTCAGTAACCGGTAATATTGGTATAGTTTATGTAACATTTAACCTAGAATAGTATGTTTTTAAGTATTAATAATAAGTTAAATAAGGAATACAAACTATGTTAATTCTATTTCTTTTAAGGGAAGTACGTTATTCGTAATTTGATGGTTCAACACCTGACAAAATATTATTTTTCAACAAATATCTTTTAAATATAAAATATAATTGTATGTATTTGCAAATAGAGATGTTGGTAGATAGTTTGCTTCTATAGAAGCAAATTCACTCCTTTGGTATATATCTTTTCGAGTTTTTCTGAAGAAATTGTGTCATTTTCAAAGTTGCATTTAAGTTTAGGTTAGTTTTTGTTTCGAATTGTAAATATGGGTTATATTGGTGTTTGTGGACCACTTAATTTCTTTGTACCATTTGAAGTTTTCACGGCAGATAAGGTTTTGTGATGTGTCTTGGGTAACCGTTTTTAACCTTATCTTACTTGTGCAAGGTAGTAGATCTAATGAACATACCCCTCTCACATAATATGCAAATATGCGTAAGTATGAATGTTATTCCTTTCAAAGTGCTTCCAAGATAAAACTTAAGTTTTTTAACGACTTTGTATGATGTGGTTTAGAACATCGTATATAATGAAAAGTTAAACAAGATTTACAAGAGATGTTTTTTTCTAACGTTTTAATTTTATCTACATAAATTAAAGAATTTACAAAGATTAGTGTTGAATAATCTAATTTTGGTTGAGTGATAAAGTATCATAATTTCCTCACTACCTTAAACACTAACAAAAGTAGGTGTTTTAGTGTAAACTTACCAACCTCTCTAAATGTTCAGGGACTAATGTAGTATTTAAAATCGACTTAATTGACTTAATATGAAAAAACATAATTCATTATTCATTAAGTCATATGAAAATTGTTTGTTTGTGACTTAATAAATAAAAATGACTGAAAATATTAAGTAATAAAACTGAAGGTGTGTGTATTAAGCCATCTTTTAATTAAATATGACTTAATAGAAAATTTTAACAAACAAGCCCCAGGTTTAATGGAGAAGTAAATATTTCTTGAATTTGTACACATTAATTTCAAGAGCTGGCATTTACTCTTTTGAAACTTTTATAGGCTAAGATCAATGTGGATATCTCGGGGGTAATAGGGACGTGTCAAGCATTTATCGGTGTAATACTCTATTACCAGCTTACATTAAATGCTTATATTCTTGGAATGTGTCAAATCCCACTTTAAAGAACATTGTTGACAACTGTTTGTACATTTATACCAACTTTTGTACTTTTAATTTTCCTTAATGAGTGACTATGTACTTATCATACTAAGAAAGTTCCCTCCTAAATATCTTCAGATACTCAAATATTTTCTTAAGTATCTTAGTTGTAGAATGTTCTTTGATGTTGACTAGATTAAGGAGAGTCAATGAGACATTGTCAGATCTCACTGACCTAGTCATCTTCTTTTGGTTCAGTGACTCTACTTATTAAAACTGCATAAGTGAGTAAAGGGACATATTATTCGTCTCTGAAGAACTCTAAAAATGACATCCTAAATGTATTCATCTAGTGACTAATTTTACACTTAGGTCTCGTTTCTTTTGTTGTGATACGGCGTAATTTGATGTAATTGTAATATGATTATATTACTTTGGCTGTTTGGTTTCTACAATGGAAGAAATTATAATTCAGATGACATTACGTAAGATGTTTGGTTTCTAATGTAATTGTAATTCAATTATTCTAATTACATGATGTGAGAGAATACATATCACAAAGCAAGTTGGATATAAAGTTTTGAATTAATGTACGTTGTAATTCAAAAATTTATAATTTCAAGCATCAATATTTATTATTATTATTATTATTATTATTATTATTATTATTATTACAAAATTTATTTTATATTTAAATAATATAAATTAGTAAATAATATTTTTTTTCATAATTACGTTTTTAAATTATATTAAATTTAAAAATTATTAAACTTTTACTTATTATTTTAATTTATTATTTACTATAACATTTTATTAAAATTATTTTAATAATTAAGCAATTATTATTAAATTTTAATAATATATTATTATTGTTTTTATTATCATTATAAATTTTATTTTGATTATTATTACTATTATTATCATTAATTATTATTATTATTATTATTATTATTATTATTATTAATTACAATGGTTGCACATTACAATTTATTCACATTACAACTAATTCAGGTTACGATTATAATTCCTTTGACATATTGCAATTCATTCACATTAAATTAAATTTCCTATCTGAACTTTTAAGCTGGGATTTCGTTATACTTTTGAGTTCACTGAGTTCTTTCTGAAAGGCTTGATTTTCTTTTAGTATCTCAGTGTTAGAATGCTGAAATGTAAGGGCATTAATTTTAGTTTGTTTAAGTTTTAATACTTCATCCCTACATTTATTCAGTTTTAAGGCAAGATTTCTAAATTTTGACATCAGATTCATTATATGTTCATTAGCATACTTAAGATCTATGCATGTATAATCAAATAAGTTAATCTATTCTCATTGTCATCCATTAGCAGAAGAGTATGCACCTTTTTTATAGTGATGTCAACACATTCTCCATTTCTTGCCTAATGTTTTCCAACAACTTTTTCATCCTCAACCATTGCCATGAGTATCTTGACATTTGCCATTTCATCTTCATATGATGATATTTCCTCTTCATCCCAATCATATGATTCAGTAACAAGAACTTTTTTTTTAAGATGATTGTAAAGGCTAAGAGGTTGAGTAACTAGAAGTTAAGAGTTCTAATTTGCATTTGGCCTTTTTTACTCATATATTTAATCTTTATGAACTATAGGTTCATATTGATTGTTTGAAAAGGTTGGTGCTGAGATGATAAGCTTTGGTTGGTATCTTGTTCCCTTTTGAAAGTTTATTTGATGAATTAAAATGATAGTGAATATGCTTTTGAAAAACAAAATTTCATGAAGTGACTGGGTTTACCACATTTAAAATATTTTTCTTTAGTTTTGTCACCAAAGGATGTTGTGCCACTAAACCCAAATGAGTTCTTTTTGAAGAATCTCTTAGAATTTGCTAACAAAGCTCTTTACTGAAATTCATCATTTAAATCATCATGTATTCTTCACTGCTCATCATGTCTTCTTCATGAGTAGGATCATCTAGAATGTCCTGAACAACAGAGTTAGTGAATAAAACAGTTGTCATGAAGAACTTTCCATGGTTTTCTTTGTATTTGGATCATAAATGTTGGCAATCCAATTTTTTTCATAATTAAATTTTCCAAACAAGTTGGCAAGATCAAGATCTCTATCATGATTAGAGTTTCTTAAACCTTGACTAAAATAAAATTGAGCCATTTTCTGGGAACATTATTGAAAAAACCAGCATTTACTTCATAGTTTAAAAGTTTTACACCATCTTGACAAGCTGATTCAGTAAGACCTTGTACCTAGTAAAGGTTTGAAAAACACTTTTATCATCTTTTTATTTGAAAGTGTTAGAAAGCAAGTTTCAGATCAATAACCCTGTTTTCTTTCACTTCAGAGGGTCCTTCAAAGTCTAAAATTAGGTCACTCCATACTTGGTTTGCAATTAGACATTCAATGACTAATTCCATCATACCATATGGTAGACATTGAATATCCAACTGCAAACCAAGTATCTCCTTTCGGTTAAAAATGTTCTTTGATGTTGGAGCGATCAAAAGGAGTCAGTGTGACTTTGTTAGATTTCACTAACCCCATCATCTTCTTTTGGTTCAGGAGCTCCACTTACTCAAACTACATCAGTGAGTAGAGGGACGTATTCTCCTTCTTTGAAGAACTCTAAATATGAATCCTTGAATATATTCATTCATGGACTAATTTTACACGTAGGTTATTTTATGTTTAAATCTAAGACATAGGCCATTCGACGCTAAATTGGCCTAATAATGTATAGTCAAAGAGCAATAAATATGAGCCAATTATCCAAATATTTTATTAATATTTAGATATGATGAAAAAAGGAGAGATCGTTTACATACCCAAAATTTCTAGCATATCAAACGAAAATCATAGTTACTCATTTTTCTATTCCGAAAAAAATGATTAATTAATATTTTAATTAAAAATACAATTAAACCCATCTTTTTATGATTTTAATATCTCATAAATATTCGACGAATTGTTTTTCTCTATTTCGGTTTTTACATTTTTTTAGTAATAAAATTTGCATGACATATTACATGTGATTTAACACTAATATAAAAGTTTGAATACTAAAAAACAGCACTAAATTGACATAAATATTTGTGTATAAATAAAAAAATTTCTGTTTAATGCAGTGAAAAATACACATTCATGGTTTTTGAACTATATATCACACACTATATTTGAATTATAGATTATAGCAGTTTATTTATGAAACTTCTATAATCACATGTGGTAATTAACTGCACTAATATTATGTGTTAAATATGGTTGGAAAACCTATATATGTTTAGTTTCTAGAAAAAACGATGAAAAATTTAGAATTTTATAAGAACAATTATGTTCATTTTATTAAATATTTAAATATTCGAATATTTAAATTAGTGTTGAATCACATATCTATACTACATTATAAAGTATTTGAGACTTCCTAAAAAAGGAAGTCTTAAAATTTTAAGACAAAAAACATTACTATAAAAGAAAAAGTAAAAAATTAATGTAAAATCTGAAAATTTAAGACTCATTTAAAGTATATGTAACCGTCCTCCAATAATGATACATTTTAATGAAATTATTTATAAAAAAATATCACTAAACTTATAACCACCAATTTAATGCTAAAATTTGAAAAATAAAAGTGTTAACCATTTACATTATTAATAATTTAGACGTTCTACTTTTGGAAAACATATCTCTACTACTTTATACTATTTTGGACATGCTAAATAAAGAAGTTTAAAATAAAAAATATTTGCTCGTCAGAAAAATAGTCACCGGGTACCCGCCGTCGCATTGCACGGGTACCCTTCTAGTAATTTATAATGCAAGTTTCTACAACGTAATAAAAGGAAAAAAATAAATAAATAAAGAGACGAAAGTAAACGTTAAAAAAAGTGACCAAAAAAAATGTTTCTCGAAAGTATATAAAAGTATTTGTCTATTGAAAAAAATTAAATACTCGTCGCGATAGTGTAATTTTTTTCGCTTAACTATTATTGACTTAAAAGTGTATGAGAATAAGTTTGCTATCCAAAAGATGAGTGACTACCATTTATAGTTTGATATGCATAAAATTTTTGATGTGTTAACGATCTCTTCTTCTATGAAAAACTTGATGCATACCAAACAGGCAAACACAAACTCAAACGCAACCAACAAGCTCTTACATCACTACACCACTATTAAGACGATGTCATTAAGTGGATGTAACAGTGTTATTATTCAATATATATTGACATAGAACTTTGAAGTTTCTTGTCTTTACTAAACAAAGCCTAGTGTAGACAAACATGAGTATCTCAATTGCAGGGTACTCCAAAACCATCGGACAACGAAAACAAGTAACTAATTCGCTTGGCTTCCATTATACATAAACTATAAATAATTAACAAAACTAGTGACATGATCAAACATAAATAAACACTTATTGTACATATATGTTATTTGAGACACATTGATTCATATATAGCTCCGTAGTTCATGTATGTATTTCTGAATTAAAACAAGTACTAAACGCACGTACAGACTATAGACAATTGATTTACAATTTACGTTAACATTATAAAAAAACGATTAACGAATCTATATCATATGGTTGTTTAGTTGCGGACCTTATGACTAAAAATCATTGGTGTATTTTATTTAAACTAAGAAAATTTTTAACACAATTTGTCTATATCAAGTGGTATATGAGTTGTTCATAACTTTAGAGGTTGTGGAGGTTGTGGCTTCAAGCCTCGATGTAGGCATTCGTGAATTGTTTAATAGGTGCTATATGGTGTGAATCTTTTATACTTGTAACTTTTTATGTCGTTATTGTTATAATTAGAAGCATTTATTGTGTTTTAATAACGAAACTAACATGACAAACTGTACCGTGATCATTAATACGTCATATTGAAAATGGGCTCTTTTGAGAGTATCTCAACCTCAATAATTATTCGAGTTGATGCTATACAATGTTGGAAATGTATATATTTACAAAGATGTGAATGTCCGGATTCGAACTTGTGACCACGGGATTGCACACATTAGCGAATGAGAATTAAAGTTAATAATTAATGTTTATGTTTACGATTAATTATTACACATTAAGTCCGGTTAACGATCGTTATGTATTTAACGGAAAAAATGACTAACGACCGTTAAAATGGAAAAGAGAAGGACTAGAAATGGAAACTTGGAAAAGTTATGGAATGGGCTTTGGGCTCCTCTTGGTGGCCGGCCATAGGCTTCTCCAAGGCCTCAATTCCCCTAACTTGTCATCTAAGTTTTACCTACTAGTATATAAGGAGTGGTAGGCTCTAGGGTTTTTCACACTTGTGCATTGAATTAACCTAGATCTCCTCTCTTCTCTTTCTTTTGCATAGCTCGGCCGAACACCCCATTTGTTAGGGAGTTCGGTTTTGTTTTTGCATATACGAGGGCTTGTGTTAGATCTAGCAATCGCTTGATTCGTTGGTTAATTCGTGTGTACAAGAACGTGGTTGTAAGACATTATTCTTACACCATTTAGTACTTCTTTGGTTTGCTTTGCTCGAGGGTGTTTTTGCTTTGCTCGAGAGATTTGATATTCGCAAGAGGTACGTTACGCATACTTTCAGTTAATTAATTTATTTGTTATGATCTTAAGTCTTCCGCTGTGTACTCTTGATGTCTTTATGTTTTATTTTATTTTATATATCATAAACTCAACAGTGGCATCACGAGCCTTGTATAACAAGTAATTAATTACTGAAACACATAATTAAAATAAACATGAATGTGTTATTATTTGTATGCTTAGATCTAGGGTTTGCAAAACCTAAACACTAATTTTGAGGGGGGGCGTTTTTTTGGTGCCCTAATTAGGGTTTTGTAAACTTTTGTTTTAATTGGATTAGAAACCCTAAGATGCATGCAACTTTATGTGTATATGCGTAACTTTGATAATTGCATTAATTGTTAAGTGTAATTTATATCCATGATTATTACCTGCATGTTTTATCATGGATCTGTTTATTGTATGTCTTTCATGTTTTAAGTGATATACATTAAATAATGATAGATCTTAAATTGGGGAAGACCTCAATATTTATTAATTTTAATCAATTATGTGCTATGTGGTATATATTTAGTTTTGACTTACGCAATCGATGAATCGATGCATGTGGTTCACCTTGTACATAGATGAAAACGGGTGGAAGTCTTAATTAAATATATGCATATTGACAGATATAAAATTGGTTATTAATAAGATTTATCAAAACCGTTTGCATGTGGCTATTTGATATGCATGACTTTTATTTGTTATGTATTCATTGTTTATTTGTTTATTTTTTCAAATACTTGCTTGTTTGTGTTTTGTAACAAGGGTATTTTTACAAGAAAAATAAACTGATCTAAACAATGGTGAAACATGTATTTTTAAGAATAGTAATCATAATCGTTTAATTGATTGATGACTTTGGTACAAATGACTGAAAGGCTCACCCATGAGAATGAACTAATAAAAGGGGTTTAAAGAAGTGCGCACAGACACACTGAATGGATGTCTAAGGTTGTGCTTTAGCACGTACCTGGTCCTCTGCCCCCTGTAAGTTCGAGTGGAGCTACTTAGTAAGTCATTAAATGTGCAAGCTCATCTTAAGGGCGAATTCGTGTTGATTCCATGCGCCACTTAGGTGGTAATTATCCGAAACACTAAGTGTTTACACTTATGCAAAAGTACGGTATAATGGATGATAATTAACACTAATTCCTTGATTGGTGAACCCAATACCTCAATTAAAGTTTGATGATGAAAAACTTAAACATTAAAACAAGATATAAATGTTTTAATAAAAACTATGCTACAAAGATGAATGCATGACATCTTTGTACATATTTGATTTTACATCAAAACTATTACCCTTTAAATTTAAGTTATATGCCATCCAACGAAACGGAAACACCTAAGATTACTTTCTATTTGCGTGAGAACGTGATTTAGATCTTAATCAAAGGGTAAAATGTCCACGTGTCGTGAGAACGGGCATGGACGATTTTGCAGTTTCTTAAGTTGGACAACTTAATTGAGTTAGGCGGTGAAAACTGAAAACTCAAGGCATAAGATGGGATAAAACATGTTTACATGGCAATTGATATTGGCTATATGTAAATCCCATAAATCTAGGAATTGCAATTGAAATTGGCAATTGAGCAAATGCTCTACCATTTTGTATAAGTTTCATCACTAACAGATCAACTGATGTGATGAGATTATGACAATTTGGATCCTAGTTTTCAATAAATATTAATTGGTTATATGAATATGAACCTTGGGTATTTAATTGTTTATTGAAAAGGAAAATTATCAAAATACTAATGATGGTTTTTTGAACTTTTTCTGTAGATGGCTCAATCTGATAACACTATGAGCTTACTGAGTGCCGCTTTCAAAGATATGATTGGAAGGGACAAGCTGACTGGCCCTAATTTCAATGATTTGCATCGTTCACTTAGGATCATCCTTCGTGTTGCCAAAAGGGTTGAAATTTTGACTACACCTCTGCCTGAAGCTCCTCCCAACACGGCAACTGCTCTTGAATTAGAGGCATATCGTGTTGAATATGAGAAGCATAATGATGTGGCGTGTCTAATGCTTTCGGGGATGTCTGCTCAATTGCAAAAACAATTTGAGCACTATCCGCCTATGAGCATGCTAGATGAACTCAAACGTATGTTTGAGAAGCCACCGGCAGCTGAACTGTATGAACTAATTGAAAAGGTTCACAGCTGCAGGCAGGAGGTTGGCAAATCTGTCTCCGACCACGTCCTTGAGATGAAACATCACTTGGACCAATTGGAGAAGCTCGGCTGTGGTTACTCGAACGATGTATGTGTCGGACTCATCAATCATTCCCTTAATCAGGAACGATTTGGTGATTTTGTCCGCAATTTTAACATGCATTGCACGGGGAAGACAGTGAATGAGTTACATGCAATGCTTGTAGACTACGAGAAGAGATTGCCAAAGAAGGCTCCTACACCTGTTGTGCTCGCTATACAGGGTGGTAGGGTGAATAAGCCTAAGCCGCAAGCAGATAAGAAAGGGAAAGAAAAAGGAAAGGGGAAACAAGTTGTCATCCCACCAGCTCCTAAGAAGAACCCTGGAAAGGAAAAGGAGAATCCTAAGAAGGATTTGTCTTGCCACCACTGCAACTCACCAGGTCACTGGAAGCGGAACTGTCCAGTTTATCTGAATGAGTGCCTTCAGAATAAAAATAAGATGGTGCCTAGCTCATCAGGTATTTTTATGTTTGAATTATTTTCTTTTCCTCATAAGTTAAATTCCTGGATATATGATACAGGATGTGGTACTCACATCTGTAATACATCGCAGGGACTTAGAGGGGCGAAGAAGCTGACCTGTGGAGAGAGATACTTGTACGTTGGAAATGGAAAGCGTGCAGCTGTCGAAGCCATAGGGACTTTTGATTTAGTGTTGCCTTCGGGCTTAATTTTAGAACTAAATAATTGTCATTATGCACCCTCCATTGTTAGGGGTGTCATTTCAGTTTCTTTGTTAAAAGATATTGGTTTTGTGCACACTTTTACAAGTTATGGAATTTCAGTTTCTTTAAATAATGTTTTTTTACTTTAATGCAATTCCTATGCTTGGTGTGTTTGAAATTGATATGGATGGTTGTATATGCAATGAAAATAATTCGTTGTATAGCATTAGCAATAAGAAGAGCAAGTCGAACTGTGACTCTTCTTATCTTTGGCATTGTCGCCTTGCCCATATTGGCAAGAAACGCATGGAAAAGCTGCAACACGATGGGCTTTTACAAACGGTCAATGATGAATCATTTGACAAATGCGAGTCTTGCATTGCTGGGAAGATGACAAGGAAACCTTTTTCACCACAAGTGGAAAGGGCTTCTGATCTACTTGGATTGATACACACTGATGTGTGTGGTCCACTTAGACATGTGTCAAAACGTGGTGTTGTCTACTTCTTAACCTTTACGGATGATTTCAGTCGTTATGGTTATGTTTATTTACTTAAACATAAACATGAAGTCTTTGAAACATTTAAGGTTTTCAAAAGTGAAGTAGAATTACAACTTGGAAAGAAGATTAAAGCTCTTCGATCCGATAGAGGTGGTGAGTATATAAGTCAAGAGTTCAAAGATTACTTAGCTGAGTGTGGAATTATCCAGCAGCTCACATCTCCTTATACTCCACAGCAAAATGGTGTATCTGAAAGGAGAAATCGTACCCTACTTGACATGGTACGATCAATGTTTGAACTTACGACTCTACCTTTTACTTTTTGGGATTATGCCCTTGAAACTGCTATTCGCATTTTGAATATGGTTCCAACTAAGAAGGTTGTTAAAACTCCATATGAAATATGGACTGGAAAAGCTCCCAACTTTTCTTACTTAAAGGTCTGGGGATGTGAAGCGTTTGTTAAACGTGACACACCTGATAAGCTCCAAGCCAGATCTGTTAAGTGTATCTTTGTAGGATACCCTAAGGAAACTATGGGTTACTACTTTTACTACCCAGCTGAGAACAAAGTCATCGTGGCTAGGTATGGAGACTTCCTTGAAAGGAATCTCATATCTCAAGAACTCAGTGGGAGAGTATATGATCTGGAATATGATCAAGAAGATACAACACCTTCTGAAACCACTAGCCAACTTCAAGAAGAACCTGAAAGCTTAGGTGCTCCTCCTGAAGTTGTTCCCATTCGTAAGTCTGAAAGGACTATACGCGCACCTGACCGTCTATGTCTTAACGTAGAGGTGGAGGAAAATATGGTTGGGGATCTTAATGAACCTGCCAACTATAAGGCTGCCATGGCTGATCTTGAGAAGGATAAATGGCAGATTGCTATGAATGGGGAAATGCAATCCATGAAAGATAATGATGTCTGGATTGAAGTTGACCTTCCTCTCAAGGCTAAGGTCGTTGGGAGTAAGTGGATCTTCAAAAAGAAAACTGACATGGATGGCAATGTACACACCTACAAGGCTCGTCTGGTGGCTAAAGGTTTTACTCAAACCTATGGCGTTGACTACGAGGAGACATTCTCTCCTGTAGCAGACATAAGAGCTATTAGGATTCTCATAGCTATAGCTGCACACTATGACTATGAGATTTGGCAAATGGATGTCAAAACTGCTTTTCTGAATGGCCGTCTAGATGAAGACATCTATATGGCGCAGCCGGAAGGGTTTGTGAATCCATTATTTCCTAACCGTGTATGCAAGCTTAAGAGGTCCATTTATGGACTAAAGCAAGCATCAAGGCAATGGAATAAAAGATTCGATGGGGAAATCAAAAGTTTTGGATTTACTCAGAATCTTGATGAGCCATGTGTATATCACAAAGCTAGTGGGAGTCGTGTTACTTTCCTTATTCTGTATGTCGATGACATATTAATCATGGGAAATCATTTACCAAGTCTAAATGAGGTGAAAGCCTATCTTGGAAAATGTTTTTCGATGAAAGACTTAGGGGAAGCAGCATATATACTCGGAATCAAGATCTACCGGGATAGATCAAGGCGGCTAATTGGTTTAAGCCAAAGTGCTTACATTGACAAAATATTGAAGAGATTCAATATGCAAAATTCCAAGAAGGGATTTTTGCCAATGCAAGTAAATCATGGTTTGAGCAGCCAAGGCTGTGCTTCAACACCTGCAGAGGTGGCGCGTATGAAGAAAGTTCCTTATGGTTCGGCTGTAGGATCTATCATGTACGCGGTACGATGCACAAGGCCTGATGTGGCGTTTGCTCAAAACTTGACCAGTCGGTATCAACAGAATCCGGGTGAAATTCACTGGACTGCTGTTAAGCATATTCTCAAATACCTTAGGGCTACAAGAGATATGTTCATAATGTATGGAGGAAATCCAGAAGCAGAACTGTCTGTTACAGGTTACTGCGATGCATCCTGGAAGTGTGACAAAGATGATACGAAGTATCAAACGGGTTTCATTTTTGTCATCAATGGAGGTGTTGTGGATTGGAAGAGTAAGAAACAGACAACACTTGCGATGTCTGCTACAGAAAGTGAGTACATAGCGGCGTCTGAGGCTGCCATGGAAGCTGTTTGGATAAGGAAGTTTGTTTCGGGGCTTGGTGTTATGCCGTCGATTGAGCATCCTATTAAAGTATATTGTGACAATTCAGCTGCAATTACTTTTGCCCATGAACCTGGAGTTTGTCGAAGGTACCGTCGGAGTCT
>BPTQ01000001.1:83134379-83146391 GCA_019973895.1 Chrysanthemum seticuspe | reverse complement strand
AAAATGGACATATTTTAAAAAAAATATATATATTTTTGAAAAATATTTTTTTTATTCAAATTTTTTTTTGAAACGGACAAAAACGTAAGAAAAACCGATAAAAACGTACGAAAAACGGACAAAACGTAAGAACAACGGACAAAACGAAAGAAAACAGACAAAACATAAGAAAAACGGACAAAAATTTAAGAAAAACGTAAGAAAAACGGATGAAAACCGATAAAAACGTAAGAAAAACGGACAAAACGCAAGAAAAATGGACAAAAACTATAAAAAAAACGAAAGAAAACGGACGAAAAACGTAAAAAAAGGGGGGAAACGGATAAAAAAAACGAACGAAAACGGATAAAAACGGACAAAAACGGGTGACAACTATTATTAACGGAGGGACTAATTGAGGAAAACTATATTTTAAAAAATAAGGACTAACGGTGCAAAATTTATTAACGAAGGACTAACAACGCAAAGCACTTAACGGACTGCACTAACGAAGGACTAACAGCGCAAAACACTTAACGGACTGGGTCGGATCAGGGACAAAATCCGTAAGATTTGTAAACCACAGGGACGAAACGCACTGAAAAAAAAGTAGGGGTGAGCATGGTTCGGTTTGGCTCGGTTTTTGTATAAAACCGAAACCGAACCGAAAAATTTCGGTTTTTGATTTTTAGAAACCATTCGGTTTCGGTTTTGTGTCGGTTTGGTTTTTCGGTTGTCGGTTTTTTTTCGGTTTGGTTTTTCGGTTTTTTCGGTTTCTATACGATTTATCGAGCTATGCTTTTTCAAAGTGGATTTGACATATATTATAAAATAGAACCATATCTTAAACCGGTACCGTAACAACGGTACTAAAACGGGTAAAGAACCGTCATAAATCAAGTGCCAACATTCTCAAAGTTGCCTCCAAGTTCCAAGAATTAATTTGTTAGAGCTTGAAAGGTACACTAAAACAATTGAAGGGTGTGTAAACGAAAAAAGAATGATGTTGGAACAAGTTCTTCAATCTTTTGATGTAATTGCACCATATTCAACACCATTAACATTCAAACTTAATGTGTTCTTGTAACATTTGTGTACCCATTTTTTTTTACCTTAAAACACATTTGTGTTATGTATATTGTTATGAAATAAAATATTAGCAGAGTTATTACACATTTGAAATGCATCATTGACAACGGTAATGTAAAAGGAAGATATCAGAAGAAGTACTTATTTATGAACAACAAGGCTACATATATTATTTTGACTTTAAATGTCGGTTCGGTTTCTATTGGTCGGTTTTTAAAGCTAAAACCAAACCGAACCAAAAACTTCGGTTTTTTCAAAATATAAAAACTGAACCGTCGGTTTTTCAATCGGTTTCGGTTTTTTTGGTTTCGGTTCTTCGGTTTTTTTCGGTTTAGGTTCGGTTTTTCGGTTTCTTGCACACCCCTAAAAAAAAGTATAAGGACAAGATCCGTAATTTTGACCACCACAAAGACGATTTATGTAATTCACTCTAAAAAAAAAAAGTAATACTCGCCACTTGTGTTGATGGATACAACACGAAAGCCGACGACACGACATCTGGTATGCATCTGGTGTCATGGAGTGGGCTGGTGCCATGACACTAATGCTAACGGCCAAGGGTACCGTGGCTCTAAATGGTAACGTGGTAATTTTTTTTCCTGAATGATGGAACATTACTGTATTAAATTCAGTGAAGAAGAGTATACTGGTATTATTTGCTACTAAATTTTCAATGAAGAGTATGCTGGTATTATTTGCTACTAAATTTTCTAACACGTGATTAATGCTTTATATCAAAGTTTATATGAGATATTGCTTAATTGTAATCTTTTACATTACAATTATTTATTTTAATAACAATGCGTGTGTAGGACGATTGTAAATTAGCTCTGATATGTGAAAGAAATATTTCTACCTTTTAGCTTTATAAGAACAAAGATTATCTAGCTATTTTATCTGGTAACATCTTCATCGTTTTTTCACTGCATCACCACTAAAGTGTAATAAAATCACAAGCTTCACCACTCAAGCATACTGACTTAAACACCAATATACCATACACACACCCACAACCAACATCACAAGTCGGCCGATCAAACAACTAACTTCTCATTTTTTTTTCTCACCAACAACGTGTGGGGAAGGATTTATAACGATGACGCTCCGTGAAAGACCATAAACACGCCCTTCGAAAAAATATATATTTAATTTCGCCGTTTTCAAAGAAAATTAAATGCGCTCTTTGAGACACCATTACACCTAGCGTAATCATTTTTTTTTATTATTTTTTTTAGAACGGTAAGTTACATATCTCACAATATTTACACCGAAGAATTTATCTCACATGTGATAAGCATGACTTAAACCCAGTGAACTTCTCACACAACATGAGGTACCATTACAGTAGGGTTACCTGCCAAAAATCATTTTAAAATGTACATGCAAACCCTTAAATTTGGTGATTCCTTTCATTTACACTATCATAGTAACTAATAAACCTTTATTTATTTATTTATATTTTCCTATATTCAGAAATTATTTATGACACTATAGAAAGGGAAAGCATAAGCATAAATCACGTGTTGAAAAAAGAGTAGGGTCTTAAGCGTAAGGTGTGACTCCTTTATCTTTCTTGGTGTGCTTGTTGCCAAGTATCCCTCTTCAAATTTCTCAATACACGACTTAACTACAACTATTGCAAGTAAAAAGAAAATCTTATCATGCAACCATCTACCACAATTTCTTTCCTTTTTGATTTATGCTATCTAGACAAGAATCATGTTTTCATAAGTTCCTAAATTTATATTCGCATAGTCAATGGTCAAACCAGAAACAAAAATGATCGGAGGTACAGATTATTTCGTACTGTCATATAAAGGTTGTAGTCGAGAATTGAGTTTACTAATACTCCAATAAGAAAAATATTGGATTTAAAAACTTTTTTTTTTACCCTACTAAACATAATTTCATTAGTATCCCGTAACACTTTATGACACTCCTAATCCACCCGCTACATAATAGTTACTTTTCATATAGTCAGGTAATTCCCAGAGAAATATTTGCAAGGAATAAAAGAATAGATCGACGAATCTGGTAGTAATAAATAAAGCGTCTCGAATAAATGATTCATTCAATATCCCAAACAGGAACGAATGGATGATCTTTATATATGAGGTTCGAGATCAGTTTTCATTCCTTGATGTATTAATATTTAATATTTTAATACCATGTCGATCATAAACTAATTCACTTTTGAAAATTTATGAGCTTGTATCCCACATATATACGCCCACTGTGAGGTCAGTGATGAAGAATAACTCATGCGAGGTCAGTGATGCATACTAGATATCTAGAGTTAACTTAGATATTTTAGGAATTGACCTCCACTCAATTCGATGTCTGGTTTGTGATGAATACTTATAAACGAAAGAGCACCTACTTGTGAAGCGCGATGTTGCAAAATACGCATGTAATGAGATTCTTAAATGATGGATTCTACTACATGTTCATGTTGTCTACCTCAATTTTGTGTTATCCCTAGAAAACCGAGCCAAATAACCATTCAACTTGACCATCATGTTTGATGCCGTTATCGTAGCCTCTACATGGATCCTTTGGCGTATTTCGTAATGAATTTACATTTGCAATCAAATGTTCCTTGAAAATTCTAGTTCTTCAAGGATGTAACACAATTGGCGGACTTCAAATAGATTAGAAAAGCTGTTATAAGGGTAATCATTTGAAAATGTATCCAACTTGACATAAAATTTTAAAGTATGTATCAAACTTTTAATTTTCTTATTTTATGTACTTAACTTGTTAATCTTCTTATTGTATGTATTAAAAACCGGTTAATTAATTGCTAGTATTTTATTGATTAGTTAGTTCAACACATTATACCCAAACACTTTCATCTTTGTCATAAACATGTGAAAAAATAAAGACCCTCATCTTCTTTAGCACCACCAACACTTATTTTCTTCTCCATCCTATCTTAGTGCGTCATTTTAACACCAAAGTTTTATTATCCCTATCGGACCATCGAATATTAGTGTCTTCACCGGAAACCATATTTCAGCAACCCTTATTTAACGTGCTTTCTATTATGACGTGGGTACTGTGGTTATGGTAATCGGAGTTATAGAGTAAATATATTATAGTGTCTGTGTTTTTCAAGTAATTATTAAAAGGATCAGGGTACTTGAATGTAAGGAATTGGGCAAACTAATTATTATTAAAAGGATCAAGGTACTTCAATGTAAGGAATTGGGCAAACTAATTAATTAAAACGTAAGTTACACCATATGAGAGAGAGAGAGAGAGAGAGAGAGAGAGAGAGAGAGAGAGAGAGAGAGAGAGAGAGGTGCATTTTTCGGTTAAAGAATGAAATGATGCTAACCACAAAAATGAAGGGTGTAATTTACCCTCAATAAAATATTAACTATTGATTAATCGATTTTTAGTATATACAATAAAAAATTTAAAAGTTTGATACATACTATAAAATTTGGTGACAAGTTTGAAAATATTTTTAAGTGACCATAATCATTGTAATCAGAGACGGAAACATGATCAAATATTGTCATGTGCACAAATTTTTTTAAACCGTAATATAATAGAGATAAAAAGTGAATGAAAATTAAGAATTCATTATGAACGATAAATAAATGAACCTAATAACTTCTAATCAGGATCTTTGAAACACATTTTGATGCAACAGGTGCGTTTAAAATGCATTTAAGAAAAATAGATGCTACCATATTAAAAAACAGAAAACTTAAAACGTAAATATGAGTAATGTATCATACTTAATGTACCCTTGATTAAAAATTGTAACATATTATTTCATTCTCGAACTTTTATCATTTTTTCGTTTTTAACTTATAGATTTTTTTCTCGCAATTACTACAAATTGAACCCGTAAGTGTTGCATTAAGAGTCACTTTAGAACCACAAGTTTGAAAGTATAATTATTTGCCGCTATACACCGTCACTTTGCGCAGGTGTTCATCTATGTATCAAATTTAGGCATGTTGAATTTAGCCAAAAAGAAAAGAAACGACTATTGAATAGAGATCAAGGATATGATGTTGCATGCTCGGCATTGATGTGGGATGGTCGGGAGAAGGACCAGGAAAACTCATTAGCCAGTTTACTATTAAAATTATTCATGTTTTTACATAATCATTGGTTTCAATACTAAAGTTTTGTTAATCTTGCACTAAAATTAAACTAAGAATACATTATTATTAGAGTAAAATCTAAAATACATCTTTGTGGTTTGTCCCGTGTCTCACTTTACATCCCTAAATTTTATTTTGGCACAAAATCATCCATCCGTTAGTAAAGTTGGCACATATACATCATTCTGCTAGTAAAATCAGTTAATGAGAACTAATGATGCAAATATTTCTCGGTTATCTCTTGACGGAAGAGAATATAATTGCACCATTAGTCCTTAAGACTAACGATGCAATAAAATAAATGGCATCGTTAGTCCTAAGGACTAACGGTGTACTCCACTGCCACCTCCACCCACCACCACCCAACGCCACCACCCCACACCTCCACCGCCGCCACCCACCATCACCACTGCTACCACCACCCACCTCCACCGCCACCTACCACCCAACGCCGCCACCACCATCAACGCCACCTTCACCGCCACCTACCACCTTCACAGCTACCTCCACCCACCACCACCCAACGCCACCACCCCCACCTCCACCGCCACCACTACCACCCGCCATCCATCGCCACCACTGCCACCACCACCCACCTCCACCACCGCCACCCACTGCAACCAACACATGCACCACCACCTACTACTGCCACCACCACCCACCTCCACCGCCGCCACCCACCACCACTGCCACCAACACCCACCACCGCCACCCACCACTCCCAAGGATGTTGATGGTGGTGGTGGGTGGCGATGATGGTGGTGGTGGCGGTGGGTGGCGGTGATGTTGGTAGTGGCGTTTTGTGGAGGTGGTTGCGGTGGTGGGTAGTGGTAGTGTGTGGAGGTGGTGGGTGGTAGGTGGTGGTGGTGGTGGCGTTTGGTGGTAGGTGGCGGTGGAGGTGGGGGTGGTGGCGTTGGGTGGTGGTGGGTGGAGGTGGCGGTGGAGTGCACTGTTAGTCCTAAGGACTAATGATGCAATTTATTTTATTGCATCCTTAGTTCTAAGGACTAAAGCTGCAAATATTTCTCTTCTGTTAGGAGATAACGGAGAAATATTTGCACCGTTAGTCCTCGTTAACTGATTTTACTAACAGAGGGATATATTTGTGCCAACTTTACTAACGGATGGATGGTTTTGTGCCAAAAAAAGTTTGGGGATGTAAAGCGAGACACGGGCAAACCACATGGATGTATTTTGGACTTTACTCTTATTATTATGAGTAAGTTCAGTTGACTCTACTGAGCTTAAAGATAACATCGCCCATGGAGATGAAACATACTGGCCGTACGATGTTCGACCGGTTTAAACGATGGGTGACTAATAATCTACCATGTCCAATAATTTTGTAAGGTATTGTAGTTTGGAGCTTGGACTCTCAAAAAGCGCGGCCAATATATTTAAGGTAGGAATGAGTATGGATCCAGAACCGGTTGGAACCGAAACCGGAACCGATGGACTGAGAATCAAATTTTGTGAAAAGTAGGAACCGAGAACCGAAGCGAATATAGTTTTTGGTTCCGGTTCCAGTTCTGTTATTTTGGGTCTACCCGGATAAGAATCACTTTTCTGAAGGAAAAAATATAATGCACTAATGAATTAAGCCATTAAAAACACAAAAAAATGATTTTTTAGCACTTGCAACCATTTACGTTTAAACTAATAACAATTAGCAACTAAAGTATAAACTCAAATAAACAATTCTATAATTTCACTTGTTCATATAATAACAATTCGGAAAAAAAATAACTTAAAACTTTGTCCAAAGAAATAACTAAGACCGTTTATAGTTCTACAATTTGTTTTCTTTTATTTCTTTCGGTTAGTTTCTCTAATTGTTCTTCTGTATCATTGACAAAATCATCGTCTTTAATAGGATCTTCAACATCATCCCAATTAATTTGTTTTCTCTAATTTCTCACTCAATCTTGGGTATAAAGCGATGAGACTCATCTACGTTTGAGGTTGTTTCTTTCACTAAAAAACTGCACAAGCATGATTTCGGCATAGAACCACAAAAGATAATTTAGGAAATATACAATGACTTAGTTAGATGGCTAAATCCTCAAACGAGAAATCCTAAGATAATGATGAACATGTTATAAGCTATACTACATCAAATGCAAATAAAAATAAAATATAAAACTTACTTTCATTGTTTTGATAATGATGATAGTTGTTTATGTGAGTTATGAATGTTGAATGATCTTGGAATGTTATTAGGTTTAGATTAATTATTGATTTGTGGATGTTTCAATGAATTAAAGATTAGGGTTTATAGTGTTTAGCTTATTTTTTTTAAAGTAGGCTAGTAGGGTTTTTTTTTATAGCATTGGTATGTATGATTTGAGACTTTGAGTATGAAGAGTAAAAAAACAAATACATGTTTTTATATATTATTGGGTATTCGGTTCCGGAACCGAGACCCGATGGAACCGAACCGACCCAAGAACCGAAAAATCTCAAACTCAAACACCAGAACTGGAACCTTTGGTTCTGGTTCCAGTTCGGTTCGTTTTGGTTCCCGCCCGGTTCTTGGTTCGGTCCGGTTCTTTGATTCTTTTGCTCATCCCAAATTTAAGACACTCATCTATGATTATGTGCACATGCATCGGTATATATTCTAGAGCAATGATATAAAGACATAAAATATAAGCCTAATTTTATGTCTAACCAATTTATCAACTGACACATCACATGCACATTTTCGCACTAATAATCGTTCATTTTTCATTTTGACTCATGTTTTGATCTTGTTGCCACACATATCTTTCAACATAAATTTTGAACATGAGTATCACTTTTCATATATTCTATACTTCTATTTTGTAATTCTTTTGATGTATGTACTTATGTATAATACAAATATACTATGACAATTTTCTTCTAGGGTACGTCATTGTAATTCTAATTTTCTTATAAAACTACATTAACTATATATTAAATTGTATTGTCTTATGTTGAGTTTGATGCGTCTGTTACATATTTGTCAATAATGATGCATGTTTTTTTATCAGGGATGAAATCAAGGGTTCTTGTGAGTTTTCGATAACTCTATGAATTTTTTCGATGTAATGTTAATTTTTGAACAAAAACATCGATTTTTCTTAAATGTATCTTAAATACATCTGATTTATCGAAAAGTGTATGGTCCATCTATTTTAACTCTATTATATTATAGTTAAAAAAAAATCTGTGCACTCAGTCACATTTGACATACGTTAAAAGTTTTCCTTTTTTCTTTTTTTTAACAACGTCGTAAACATGTTACACATTAAAAGAACTAAACAATCGATTGTTTTTATTTCATAAGTTTATGTGATACGTATCAAAATATAATATAAGTGAGAAAATTGAAGAATGTATTTGACCAATCACCAAATCAACAGTTATTCTAAGCTACAAATTAATTTTTTAAATTACTAATACTCGTTTACGTGTTGGGTTTCGTTTTCCAAATTGTACAGCTAAAGTCTCTTAAAACTAACTTATTTATGGATTACCTACGTGATTTAAGTTTTAGTAAAATATCATAAACCTTCTACAACTATAGAAAAGTGAATTAGTCTATTTCTTTTCTTAATATTTCTACTTTTTGTTGATTAGCATACAAACTATTATAAAACTAATTAAAGCGACGGCTTTGTCAATACCCTAATAACTGGATGCCAGATAAGTAGGTATGTTAAAATGTCAATAGTCTATTATTGAAAATTTTTCTAGCTAATCAGGATGGGAGATTTGTAAAGGATGAATATGTATTATTTAAAGAGATCGAGTTTAAGCTACATGATAACAACATGGCTTCTCTTTTGAATAATTAGATGTGGCATGTGCATTATCAAAATCATTGAGTTATGATACTTGAAGGGTATGTTTGGTAAGAGGCTTATCGAGATTTGGGCTTTTAAAATAAGTCGGTTTATAAAATAAGTTTCGTTTGTCAGACAGGTTTATGGAGGCCTGTGGTTTATAAAATAAGCCACAGACCTCCATAAGGCCAAGCCGATAAAATGTGCTTAGAAGGGCTTATTAATAGTTAAACTATTTGAATACACTTACAAATATAATGAATTATTACGTAAAAGCTGAACATATACGTGAATTTAATTTTATGTAGTTTTATGTGATTTTATATTAATAAGCTTCAGCTCCAATTAATTCGCCAAACAGTTTTATAAAAATATAAGCTTCAATTTTCGGCTTATAATATAAGTCTCGGGCCCAACTCTAGCCCTAACCCTAGCCCCAGCCCATTGCGTCAAAAATACCCGAAGTGTAGAAAATTGTTACACTTTTATTAATAAAGGTCTAGGCATGAGACTTGTTTAACACGATTCATTTAAAATAGATACATCATATGTTTTCCAAGGTACAAAGAACAAAGCATATGTACTACCGGACATGATAAACTTGCCTTAGATTTCTTGGAGACAATGGCGAGCTTTTGATTGAAGAATTTAGAAGCACAAAAACGCATGGAGCTAGGTAATTTTCCAATGTCAGAAAAGAATGAAACAAGGGTTTATTATATAGTGTAAACTTATCTTGGTGCCCAAGACAAAATAATTTATATATATAAGTATATAACTGATTTGCAAATTTATTCTATATATTTGATTGCTTGTGAATCCCTAAATTTGTGAACCATTTTTGCCAAGAAGTGTTTTTTATGCACCACCTCTGTGCACACACATGTAAGTAAAGTAAAACCAACCAAAGGAATTTGATAGTTAATAACTTAATATCACAATTTCAATATAAACACCTCAACAATTCCTTGTTGGGGTGATGTGAGAAACAACCTCATTTCTAGATTTTGTGTTTCAAGTGTCTCAATTTGAGGCACGATATCTCATTTATATTAACTATATTTTGAACAATCTTCAGCTCGTTGCGAAGCTTTCTTCAAAGAGGGCGTAAACTCACAAATCAATAATACTATAGGTATGTTTGGCGCAATGGGCTGGGGCTGGGGCTTGGGCTGGGGCTGGGGCTTTTATTATAAACCGAAATTGAAATTTGTATTTTTATAAATTTGTTTGGCAAATAGGCTTAAGCTTAGGCTTATTATTGCAAAATTACTAAAAAAGACATAATTAAATGAGTTTTTGTATATGTTAGATATTTTTGTAGGTAAATAAGTAATGTATTGTTCAAAAGCCACAAGCTAAAGTTTTTAGCCCCTTTTATGGGGCTAAAGTTTTAAGCTCTTTTTAGAGGCTTATGATTTCATATGCCCGCATGACAAACGAGACTTATTATAAAAGACCAAGCCCCATAAACCCCTTCTCAAACACAGCCTATATATCGCGTATACATATATTAAGCGCAAATAATAATTTTGCAAATAATAAAAGTGATGCAGGGTGGGAAAATAGGAATATGTTGATGTTAAAATTGATGTTAGTTTTATTGCAAAGAGGGAATATTTTGGTGTGTTTGTGTTAAAAATAAGAATGTTAATATGACACTAAGATCATAGTTGTTAAGATCTCGATCATGATCTTAGGACCTTACGAGTTTACGATTCTACAAAGCGAAAATGATCCGGATCCTACGTAGGATCTTAACATGCTTAAGATCTTATATGATCCCAATCTTGCTCATATGATCTTAAGATCTAATACGATCTGATCTTAATTTTTTTTCGAATCGTGTACTAATAAACTACAAAGTTTTGTATTATGTCTTTATATAATTTGAAAAATAACATGTAATTCTTCTTAAACATTTCATATTCATAATTTAAGATAATATTTCTATTTAAGCATTTATATAATTTTGCGTTTATGATATATAATAATTTATATAGATGAATAATATTACAAATATTATTAGAGAATGACATTATAGTAGGATCTTAGGATCCTGATCCGATTTTACGATCAAGATCTTACAAAAACAAAAACGATACTAGGTAGGATCCCGATCTTGAAAACCTTGACTGAGATGACAACACTTTTGTGTATTAATGATATTATGACACCTTGAGCTCTAAATGGAAATGACGAGTAAGAAAATGGTGCTTTCTTTTACACCCATGTGGCACTTGTACCAAGAAGTATATATTTTAAATGGGAGGTATATTTTTATGGCCACCCAATAGCTCTCATTAAGGGGCTGGCCTTGTTTTTATGAACATTTTATCAGTAGGGTCGATCTAGCTAATTTTCTTATTTCTTGGTGTTAATAGCAAAGAGTCTTTATAATGTAAGTATTAAAATTATAAGCAAGTTCATCACCAATAGAATAAAGACAACTTTGTGTCATGTGATTAGCCCAAATCAAAGTGCATTCATCCCAAAGAGACAAATAACTAATAATATTTTGATTACTCAAGAGCTGTTGAAGGGGTATAATTAGAAGAATGGTGCTAAAAGGGTGGATATGAAGATAGACATTCAAAAATTCTATAATATAGTTAACTGGGACTTTCTTGAGGACATCCTGCTGTTATTTGGTTTTCATGCTAAGATGATTCATCGGATTATGTTATGTGTAAGAATTGCAACATTTTGTATTTGTGTGAATGGTGACAAAGTTGGATACTTTAAGGGGGTAGAGGGTTGAGACAAGGAGATCCTATGTCTCTTTATGTCTTTACTCTGGTGTAACACCCCAAAGTTTGTGAATGCAACGGAATTCAAACTTGGAGTTACTTCACGACATGATAGTTATAATAACAGAAAACGATCTCTAAACGAGTCGTTTAAAATACTTATCATTTGATATATATATTATATATATATATATATATATATATATATATATATATATATATATATATATATATATATATATATATATATATATATATATA
>BPTQ01000001.1:83118329-83130380 GCA_019973895.1 Chrysanthemum seticuspe | reverse complement strand
TTTGTTTATTTTTTCAAATACTTGCTTGTTTGTGTTTTGTAACAAGGGTATTTTTACAAGAAAAATAAACTGATCTAAACAATGGTGAAACATGTATTTTTAAGAATAGTAATCATAATCGTTTAATTGATTGATGACTTTGGTACAAATGACTGAAAGGCTCACCCATGAGAATGAACTAATAAAAGGGGTTTAAAGAAGTGCGCACAGACACACTGAATGGATGTCTAAGGTTGTGCTTTAGCACGTACCTGGTCCTCTGCCCCCTGTAAGTTCGAGTGGAGCTACTTAGTAAGTCATTAAATGTGCAAGCTCATCTTAAGGGCGAATTCGTGTTGATTCCATGCGCCACTTAGGTGGTAATTATCCGAAACACTAAGTGTTTACACTTATGCAAAAGTACGGTATAATGGATGATAATTAACACTAATTCCTTGATTGGTGAACCCAATACCTCAATTAAAGTTTGATGATGAAAAACTTAAACATTAAAACAAGATATAAATGTTTTAATAAAAACTATGCTACAAAGATGAATGCATGACATCTTTGTACATATTTGATTTTACATCAAAACTATTACCCTTTAAATTTAAGTTATATGCCATCCAACGAAACGGAAACACCTAAGATTATTTTCTATTTGCGTGAGAACGTGATTTAGATCTTAATCAAAGGGTAAAATGTCCACGTGTCGTGAGAACGGGCATGGACGATTTTGCAGTTTCTTAAGTTGGACAACTTAATTGAGTTAGGCGGTGAAAACTGAAAACTCAAGGCATAAGATGGGATAAAACATGTTTACATGGCAATTGATATTGGCTATATGTAAATCCCATAAATCTAGGAATTGCAATTGAAATTGGCAATTGAGCAAATGCTCTACCATTTTGTATAAGTTTCATCACTAACAGATCAACTGATGTGATGAGATTATGACAATTTGGATCCTAGTTTTCAATAAATATTAATTGGTTATATGAATATGAACCTTGGGTATTTAATTGTTTATTGAAAAGGAAAATTATCAAAATAATAATGATGGTTTTTTGAACTTTTTCTGTAGATGGCTCAATCTGATAACACTATGAGCTTACTGAGTGCCGCTTTCAAAGATATGATTGGAAGGGACAAGCTGACTGGCCCTAATTTCAATGATTGGCATCGTTCACTTAGGATCATCCTTCGTGTTGCCAAAAGGGTTGAAATTTTGACTACACCTCTGCCTGAAGCTCCTCCCAACACGGCAACTGCTCTTGAATTAGAGGCATATCGTGTTGAATATGAGAAGCATAATGATGTGGCGTGTCTAATGCTTTCGGGGATGTCTGCTCAATTGCAAAAACAATTTGAGCACTATCCGCCTATGAGCATGCTAGATGAACTCAAACGTATGTTTGAGAAGCCACCGGCAGCTGAACTGTATGAACTAATTGAAAAGGTTCACAGCTGCAGGCAGGAGGTTGGCAAATCTGTCTCCGACCACGTCCTTGAGATGAAACATCACTTGGACCAATTGGAGAAGCCACCAGATTTGTTCTTAGACCTCGAACATCGGATTGATAGAGTTTTATTTACGTTGCCGGACAAGATTGCTGGAATTGAGACCGGTGAACGTGAATTATGGCAAGAAGAACATTTCTTGTGGAATTATAGTTAATAAGTTCTCAAACAAAAATATATTTTGTTACGAGGAAATAATAGAAACCAAGTCTGGAATTATTTTTTTATTTTTTTCACGGTTCCACCCAAGTTAAATAATCTTTTAGATGTAGTTTTTTTTTTTCTTCCTTATAGTAAAGAAATCACCCAAGTTAATTAACTTACACTAGTGTTTACCTGTGCAAGCAAGATGCTACTCTTTTAGATGTAGTTTTTTTAATCTAACTTTCCAAATGTCACAATGTTTTTCAAGACAACCTACTTTTCTGAAAGTTCTCCAATCCGATAATAAGTGTGCCAAACAAATTACAATAAGGTATATCTACTTGCATTTTAAGAATAAGGTAAAAGATAAAAACACTATGTATTATTCATTAAATCTCATTATGCTTCCTCTACTACTATACTTGTCTACTTTTATTTTCATTATGCTTAACACTGTTTAGATCCATTATCATCATGCATAAGGAAGTATTGACACACTTTTAAAATTTATTGGCAAACTCAATTGTACAATTAGTTAAAGCAGATTACATGTAAAACACAACTGTCTAATACATTAATTAAAGTGTGCCAATAAATTTTAGAAGTGTGCAAATCACTTCCCTTATACATAACCCAGTAGCTTGCTACCTTCTCAACTGGTTATATATTATCAAAAATAAGGGAATAAATAATACTAATGCGAACAAGTCACTTTAAATGACTAAAATACCCATTTTATCTTTCTTTTCCGTTGAAACACATTACACACGCCATCGTCGTCTCCACCGGATCCATTCACCCATACTTTAGCATATCCACCAAACCCACGCACATCAAACCCGGCCACCCACCTCTGTCGTCTTCACCGCTGGAAAAAATGATGTTTTTTTGTGCAAAAGGTGAACATGTACATTAACAATCAATGAAAAATTACATCAATCGAGCACAAGGAATAGACATACATATTCCTCACTTATACTACCAAACGGATACACAATGAAAGTACATAGTATATCTGACAATACATCCGGGATATCTCGGATACAATGAGAATTATTGCGGACAAAACTAGTCAACATAAGTCTGACACTTAAGCCAAACACATGCTTACAGTTTCATACACAAATGCTAACTCACTTATTCACCTTTGAAGCACCCAAGACCATATCCTCTTAACTACATTTCCAAACTCAGTTCATCCTCAAATCATTCAACTCACATCCACAATTATTTGAGATGAGATTGAGCAGGCATCATCAAGTGGGATATAGCCCCCATTCACACTAGATGAGAGGCTATACTTTTCATAGCTACATTTCCTAGCCATTAACCCCTAAAACCAACCAGTAGCTACATCTTCACAGGATTGATCAAGAGGCAAAGAAGGTTAGACATCACTAGACATGGAACACAATCCCTCATTTAGATCCATCCTAACCTCATTTGGCAGTGTATGGGGTGGACCAAGAAGGTTCATCTTTCACACACTCTCTATTCCACCCAACATACAATGTACACCCAGACCATATACCATTCTCAATGGATTGCCCTACCTTATGGTACATTCATATGAATTAGACCTCTTACTGACCCAACATAGCTTATCAGTTCCCTCCCAAGGCCAAACTAGTAAAAGCTATGAGGCTCAAATAAGTACAGTCACTCAATATAAACTCCAAAGTAAAAATAACTATCCATTATATGGTCTGCATACTCTGACCTCAACAAGACAAAGGTCATAGCACATGCTTATTCCAAACTCAATAACCAAACACCCATGTCCATGCTGATTAAGGCATAGCACAGGCTTCCCAACCAGTTACTAACACTTCCTCATTTTCCTTTTTGTTCATAACCACTTACCAACTCCTACAGACCTCCTCAACTTGTCTAGATCTCTTCACAGTTAAACTTGTATGTTTCAGTTTGACACAGTCTTTCCATCTCCTATTATTTTTATGATGTGGCTTTTCATTTTATCTCTCAAGGCTAGAATTTGTCTCAGGGCTAGTTTTCATATCACTTTTAACATTCATATACTTTGTCCTTTTTGCGTGACTTCATGTATCCATTTGAATCATGTGGATTCTTTATTACTAGCTATATTCTAAAAATGCTTTGTCATCAAAACTTCATTCCATTCTCCTAGATTCTTAATACCCAATCCACATTCATGTTTAGGCTTGCAGACCAACTTCCATGCCACCTTAGCTTTTCCTTTAGTTAAATCACCATGGCACCATAAAAAGCCTTTGAGGAGTCTGTCTATATCTTTAATCATTGTTTTAGGCAGAATGAATACCGAAGCCCAATAGACCTGCATAGAGAATAGGGCAGAAGCAATCAACTGAAGCCTTCCTGCATAAGATAGCATCCTATTCTTCCAATTGTTCAATTTGGCTTTGACCTTATCAGTGAGACTCTTACATTCATTAACACCAATCTGCTTAGTAACCAAAGGTAGCCCCAAATAGGTAAGAGGCAATTTTACAACTTTAAAAGGTAACATGCTTAGAATTTGTTGCCTGGTTTGATCCTTTACATTAGCAAAGAGAACAGTGCTCTTTCCTAAGTTAGGATTGAGACCAGAAACTGAACTAAACATATCCATTGCCTTTTTCACCACCTTCATAGACTCCACATCACCATAACATAATACAAGGAGATCATCATCAAAGCAGAGGTGAGCTATTTCAAGTTTTTACGTCCCCAATGGTATCTAAACTGCCTGGAATTCTCAATTTTCTTTTGAAGAATATTAGTGAAGATTTCCATAACTAGAGTAAAGATATAAGGAGACATAGGATCGATCTCCTTGTCTCAACCCTCTTCCCCTCTTAAAATATCCAACTCTGTCACCATTCACACAAATACTAAATGTTGCAATTCTTACACATAACATAATCCATTGAATCATCTTAGCATGAAAACGAAATAACATCAGGATGTCCTCAAGAAAGTCCCAATTAACTGTATTATAGGCTTTTTGAATGTCTATTTTCATAGCCACCCTTTTAGCACCATTCTTCTAATTATACCCCTTCAACAGCAATTGAGTAATCAAAATGTTACTCCCTCCGTCCCAAATTATAAGTCCATTTTGACTTTTTCAAAGTCATTTTATTTCAACTTTGACTTTAATTATTTCTTTTAGCGTTATATAATACTTGATGTAGAATATATAAATAGATATGTGATTTAAATGCATTTTCATTGGTATACTTTTCATCAACTATTATATAACATGAAAAGAAATAATTACGGTTAAAGTCGAAAAAAAAAAGACTATGAAAAATCAAAAATTGACTTATAATTTGAGATGGAGGGAGTATTTGTTATTTGTCTCCCCAGGATGAATGCACTTTGATTTGGGCTAATCACATGACACAAAGTTGTCTTTATCCTATTAGTAATGAACTTGCTTATAATTTTGGTACTTGCATTATAAAGATTCTTTGCTAACACTAAGAAATAAGGAAATTAGCTAGATCGACCCTACTGATAAAATGTTCATAAAAACAAGGCCAGTCCCTTAACGAGAGCTATTAGGTGGCCATAAAAGATTGATATGTACACATATGAATTTGATTCATGCACATAAAACCAATTGTAACTAGACTGATGTACCCTCCCTTATGTTTAGTACTACGTACATCATTTGACCTCTTCAAAAAGCTTCTAGTGCAGCCATTTTTTATTTTTGCCCCCGTAAAATTTTTCGGCCTCAGTTTAACGACCTTTAAATTTAACCAGTCATTTCCTTCTGACCGTTACAAATTCACCATGACCGTAACATAAAATCAAGATCATAATAACTTTTTATGTTTTAAATCTCAGCAAAGAAAAAACTAGCCCAATACATACATATGCAATGTCGTCAATTCATTTCATCAGGTCCAAAAAATACAAGTGAACACCAACATACATGCTTAAATATCAACCCAAAGAAAGTTTCAACATATTCCTTTAAAACACATGCACCATCACTTCCGGTGTTCATGCAATTTAAATCCAAGGACAATCAGTTCTTTTTTCGATTTTCTCCGATAAAACGTACATCTCGATAGGAACCACCGCACCACTTCTGTCACATTACAAATTGATATACTTGTCTTTTCTCAAATCACAAATAGATATCCCATTCTTCTAGCGTAAAAAAGTTCCCATACACTCTTTAATAAATCATCACTTGATTCAAATGTAAAGGTGTAAAGCTATTAAGCTTAAGTTTTTCTTTTTGAATTACTCGACCTGACGAATTCTTTGAGTTCGTTTGTTGCCTGCAAAGTCCAAATACTATATTGAATATTCACATGAAGATATTACTGTTATACATGAGTTTCTTCATACGCCAATAAACACATATTTATTTCATGTAGTTACTATTCTTTCAAAAATTAGGAAAAAAAATCATGTAAACAATAAAAAAATGCCTTTGAATATTTAGATCAATGGCGACGCATGAAGACCCATTACATGTGTTCGATTAGTTAATGCAGTTCAAACTCAGTAATCAGTTAATATGTAAAAAAGATAAGTAACTTAGTTGTGTTTTGTGATGGATTAAATGGTTATGGTGGATGTGATCGGTAACTGCATAGAGGAGGCAGAAGATCTCAAGTTAAACAATAGAGGGGTTAAAAACCCTATAGGGGTATAAGGGTCAATTCAAGATTGGTTTTATGTGTACGTATAAAATTGATATGGTACAAGTGCCACACGGTTGTAAAAGAAAGCACCATTTTCATACTCGTCAATCGTCATTTCCATTTAGAGCTCAAAGTGTCATAATATCATTAATACACAAAAGTATTGTCATCTCAATGTCATTTTAGTATTCTTATTTTTAACACAAACACACCAAAATATTCCTTCTTTGCAATAAAACTAACATCAATTTTAACACCAACATATTCCTATTTTCCCACCCTACATCAATTTTATTATTTTCAAAATTATTATTTGCACTTAATATATGTATATGTATATGCGATATATAGTATTATTGATTTGTGAGTTTACGCCCTCCTTGAAGAAAGCTTCGCAACGAGTTGAAGAGTGTTCCAAATATAGTTACAATATAAATGATATAAATGAGATATCGTATCTTAAATTGAGACACTTGAAACACAAAATATAGAAATGAGGTTTGTATCTCACATCACCCCAACAAGGAATTGTTGAGGTCAGAGGCGGAGCCAGGATTTTGAGTTAAGGGGGGCCGAATTTTTTTTAAAGAGAACAATAACGACTAACGACAGACGTCGATATATCTTATAAAGAAATCGAAAGTAAACAATCTCAGTATTAATTTTGGTTATCACCAAAAGTAAACAATAATACACAGTAATTTTGGTTACTTGTTTTTCACTCGTACACAATTTCACATCAATATATGACTCTGAATTTGCTAATTTGTATACCAAGGTTATTGTAATTTAAAGCGAACGTGAACCACTGACTTTTTTTTTTCCAGGAGCATGCACCCCAAGTATATATGAATAACTTCTTATTCTTCGTACACACACGAACAAGTGGATCAATAAATAATCTGTATAACTTAACAATGTACATATTATAGATTGATTACCCGAATGGTTCTTAAAAAATGACTTTAAAACATCAACTAAATACTACAATTAACATGTCAAATCAAATTTTTTACATAAACTCTCTAAATTAAATAGGTTCCAGCTTTATCGTTTTTAAAAAGTTGCCTTAAGAACTAAAATAAAAATTAGTACTACACAATTTGAATAGGGTTGGCCTACGCAGGCACCCCATGAAATCCTTGGCAGGCACCTCAAAGTAGGTGGACCCCATCCGTACGTACGGCGCACCTTTTTTTTTTTTTTTTTTTTTTTTTTTTTTTTTTTTTTTTTAACAATTGTGTGTGTAGTGTTTTTTATAGTGTATTTAATTTGTGTAGTGTATAGTGTGTATAGTGTATTTAATTTGTGTAGTGTTTTTTTTATGTATAGTGTATTTAATTGTGTAGTGTTTTTATATGGTATTTATTTTACGTTATGTTTTTTAATTGTGTGTAACAACAAATGTTAGACATTAAAACATTAAACAAGTATAACAACAAATGTTACTAATATTACAATAAAACATTATACATTAAAACATTAAACAAGTAAAACAACAAATGTTTTCAATATTACAACGAAATCTACTCCACATGAAGATTATTAATGTCATCTATAAGCTCATAGAGTATTCCACTCGGCTGACATGCGTGATCAACTGGATTTCTTGACAATTCCAGTGATGCCTCCAACGCCTTTATTTTTGCCTGCAACAAATTGTTTTCAGCCAATAGCATGTTGATCGTTGTATCTTTAGTTTCGCAGTTTGAGCACTGCGTTGAAGAAGAGGCTTCACCAAAGTACTTTTGTTGAAATATTTCCTTCCACATGAAGTATCGACACCCATAGTCTTTAGTCCCTGGCTGTTACATGACGAAACAATTATAAGAAATGTATTCTAAACAAACAAGTTATTGATATATTTACGCAAATAAGCATACGTTTAATTATTTACCTTTGACAAAGGACATGCATAATACTTCAGACCACAAGTTTTGGGCTTGTGAGATGTTCTTTCAATTATTAATCCACGTTGACAACGACACAAGTAAGGATTTTCTTGTTGCATCTGGCCAAAAGAATTTGTACAATTATTCACAACATAAATTAGTAATATCATGGTTCACAAAATTAGAAGCTTCGAATACATAAATAACCAATCTTGTTATAGATTAATAGTTGATACATGGTTCACAAAATTACAATATAACTAGAAACTAAGATCAATCACGCCCGAGGCGTAGTCGCTCCAATGATGCTGCCATCTGTCCCACACGAGACTCTAACTTTGAAATTAGTCTCCTCAATTCGTCAATCTCTCGCTCGTACTCGTCAACGCGAGACGGCTGTAACAAAAGATGAGGAAGAACCGGAGGACGGTGTATAAAATTGTCCTCATCTGCAGCTGGAGATATAGCTGGAGAGGGAGGCACATAAGATTGTGAAGAAAGCACATAATCTGGACTCTCAACACGAGCGGGTGTGTGGTTGACACAATGAATGTCCCTCCACTGAATGTCATCCGATTCCTGTAACAAAACATGAGGAAGAACCGGAGCAGGAGCAGAAATCTGTAACAAAAGATGACGAGTCGTTTGCTATAAATCAGTAATCGTCTATACATGTTGTGTCATTTACAATATAAATCAGTAATCGTCTATACATGTTGTGTCATTTACATTATAAACCAGTAATCGTCTATACATGTTTTGTCATTTACAATATAAATCAGTAATCGTCTATACACATTGTGTCATTTACAATATAAATCAATAACTGTTTTCTACGTATATCTAAACATCCTCTGTCGTTGACCAAACACATGTTCCCATGGCGCGGCCTCGGCATTTCTAAAATGTCTCCATTGTGGGTGATTATACGGGAGTGGTGAGTCTTCATCAAGAAACGCAAGAACGAAGTGAGCACATTCGTTGTTCCCCACACGAAGAATCACAACCGGAGACAATATTTCTGCTGAATCGGGAGAACCTCTTAGCGGAAGACACAAAAGAGATTGTGAATTGGTTATACATATAATAGGACGGTTAAGAGATGTAGCAATAACCACTCCCAGTTCTGGCATAGTCATCCAATAACGCCGGGGTGCTGCACCCCTAAACCAATTCATCGAGTTACGTATAGATGTAAAAGAATCACCCCACAGTTCCCTGTAAACTTCCTCGTTATTGTCTACCTCTTCCTTGGCAAAAGCTTGAATTCTGGGCCACATTTCTTGCTGATGGCCAAGACCTACGGCAAGAGCTCGATAGCCACAATTTCCATCACCCTCCACGTTAAAGATCCCCATGATCCAGCGTCGGAAAAGAGCTGGAATTTCAGTCATACAATATTCGCTAAAGTAATCTGGAACGTACAAGTGGTGTCTTAAGTCGCCCTCGCTAGGTCCTTCGTTAGGTCCTTCGTTTAAGTCTGGGAAGTTAGAAGGCTCTCCCACATAAGAACTGTGTCTCGCAGATTCTTTATTTACTTCCGGGACTTTTTTAGGTTTTGTGTAGCTTCTGCGGTGCCTTGTGGGGGGTTCTTCGTTCAAATCCGGGAGATTTGGTTTAGACTTGGATTTGTTGTCCTTTGCGCTCGGACGTCCACGATTACTTTCTTTAACATTAGGTTGTTGGGCTGACACAGATTCAGGAGCGTATATACCTCTGAGCATGTTTAACATATTTTTTTTGACAAACGACGATGCTCTGGTATAAACACTTTGGAATTTCTGTACGTCATCTTGACAAGAAAAATATTCAGGCTCTTCAGGCCCTTGAGGCTCTTGAGGATATTCAGTCTCATCAGGCTCTTGAGTATTTCGGACAACAGGCCAGGGAACGCTTAGTGTTCTCCAAAAATTATCAACAAAATCAAGCAGAATTGGCAATCCTATATTCGAAAAAAGGAACTAGTTAAAATTATCGGTATTGACGGGAAGAATAACTTGATAGGCATAAATTTTAAAGTACATACCGTTTGCTTGAAGCCAATACAGTTGGTGATAGCATGGTAAACCATACACTAACCGCATCTGATGACCACATGCATGTGGGTCAACATCCCGTTTACTTTCTGCGAGTATGAGCCTTAAAGCATCCATTGAAACATTATACCGCAATTCGTTAAATAGAGTGCTCTTACAAGCATGCAGTTTCTTGATTTTGCTTATATTCAAAGAGGCTCGTATCGCAGTTTCTTGCGCAGCTATAATCTTGTCGACCGAACACAACAACGTGTCTAAGCTGGACTGTGTGGAGCCCAAGTATAACTTCAACAGGGCGTGTTGACCCTCAACTCTACATGTTGTTGTTTGGCCGAAGCTGCGATATTGATCGGTAATGTACGACACAAACATGCAATCGTAATCTCGCAGCCAGTTACGAAAATACTGGAAAACATCTGAGAAAACAAAGAATTACTAAAGTGAGAAAACAATCCGAGTAGTTATTTATTAAATAATAATAAAAATTGTATTATTAAATAACAATTCGAGTACCCTTTTTTTGGACCAATAAACCACGTAGGTGCTGATAATAATGCCTGAACACTTCTTCGGTCGGAGCTGTAATCATCGAATCCCATGTCAATCTAACGGACTCATACTCCTTTAACGTATCGAATCTGTGTCTGCAATGCTTTACCACATTTTGATTGATATGCCATCGGCAGAGTAATCTGTTAGCGTTTGGGAATTCTTCTGCGCATGCCCCAAGCAACGCTAAATCTCTGTCGGTGACGATAACCCGCGGGTAGTATTGTTCTTGTATCACCAACTTAACACATTCCAACACCCATTTGAAATTTGGCTTTTTTTCCTTGTCCAAAAAGTTAAACGCCATTGAGAATGTTGTGTTTGTTGGAGTAACCCCAACAAATGTAAAGAATGGCAGTTTAAACATGTTGGTGTTGTATGTGGAGTCCATCAGCATGATTTCCGGATATGTTGTCCACAGGGCATATGACGTCGGGTGAACAAAAAATATTTCATCGAGCTCATTTGTGTGGTCATTTATCCTAGGGTAATATGTATAACCTTTACGTCGCAAATGTACTAAAAGCAGTTGTATCGGAGTCAAATCACCACGACTGTCGCGACGTATCTTTTCTTGTGCATTATACACCGTTTTAATGGTTGACACGTTATTTGGATCCATCTCTTTTATTGAAGAAAGTATAATTCGTGGTGCTTGATAAGGTTTTAAAAGGTACCATTTTGAGGGGTCGTTTAAGTCCTTATTTGATCACTTTTGTATCCGTTATTGCTTAATATCGTTCCTTTTCACTTTTTAGGTCTCGTGAAGGCAAAATGCTGGAATGACACTTATTTGGACAGAAAGGCGCGAATATATGAAGAAAATGGCCAAAGTCGAAATCAGACACTCACAGTCGCTTGGACTGCGGCAGCGGAAGATGTAAGTCGCTGACACTCACAGACTAAAGCTGAAACCGGTAAAAGAAGTATATAAGCGCGGAAAGACAGGTTTATTCACAGTAAGGTCGTAAAACGGAAGTGCTCTGGATTTTTCACTTTTCCTTGCTATAATTCGTTATTGCCTATGTTTTCACTAGTTTATTCCTGAATTTGCTGGGGAGTTTTACCATGGAAAATTTTGGAATAGTTCGTGGTGCTTAATATGAAAGAAGTTATTTTCTCTACCTAGGTTTATTGCACAGTTGGTAATTTTGCCACATATTACGTGTTCTTTTCTATGCAGCGCTGTCAGCACCACTAAACTGAGGCTATGTTGACGAAAATCATGTAAACGCTGCATTTCCAATATGTATAATGGGATCCTATTTACTGGTGTGT
>BPTQ01000001.1:83097764-83115482 GCA_019973895.1 Chrysanthemum seticuspe | reverse complement strand
TACCATTCGAGAAACTCTTGGTAGACATGAACTCTGACGGGTATGACAACCTTTCGAGGATTGTCTACACCTTCAAGGTAGTTATTAGAGCTAGTTGTCACCTAAAAGCTGACAATGTAACTCTTTAACTATGCAACGTAACCGTGTCTCGCGGGGGATTGTCTTCTTGAGTGGATCAATTCAAAATGTGCGCGCTCTTTCCTCACTGTGCATTTAACCGTTAAAACTATTAAGCACATGTGGAGGAGGAGTATTTATGCAAAATCCTATCTCTCACAGTGGTTCAAACATGTTTTTCATTTACAAACCCTTTGAGAGATGTTTCACAAACAGTGGTTTTAATGGCAACATAGGTTAGTCATGGAGTTATAAGGTGACTAAGGTTAGGAATAACCGTCCTATGATCCGCCAGAGCCGGAGGGATCTACCCAAGGACATCACAAATAGTTAGTACTTAGAAGTCCTTAGGTATGATTGAAAAAAAGGAGAAAATGAGAATCGGAGAAAGAAGGAGTTGAAGAATAAAAAAAAAATGTAAAGTAAAGGGTGAAAAGAAATAGCCCTCCAGATTATTCAACTTAGGGCAGACACCGGGTTCAATTCATATGCTACTGGTTGTCACTTAGTGACACCGGTATTGAAGACTAAAAGTCGTCATGGACCCAGTGACGCATGCACTAAACCTTCTTAGCCACTCAAGTTTCTCTCAACAGAAGCTTGTTTCATTCTCACAGGGAACCCTACGTAAACTATTGGCTTTGTGAGACCCTGAGAAATTAACCACACAATTATCAAAGGTAACCCTAATTAACGATAACCACATGATATTTTTCTTTTAAAATAACTTTCGACACGTCCTCATGTGGCATAACTCACGAAGAATTCCAAAACCGACAAGATACGAGATATAATTTTTATAAAACTTACCTCGTACTCGATAAGTATTTTTTTTTTTAATTCCACCGGGCCTCTAAGCTCAACCCGACTCGTTAATGGGCCTATCTCATACATATTCGGATCTAATCAAACCCACGAGCCTTAAACATTTATCGGGCCTCATTTGTTTACCCGATCCAAGATCAAGCCAAGCCCAACACCCATATTCTTGCCTTGGGCCTCGATTCACAACCCCTAGCCATAAACATGTATTAGAAATTGAGGTAAATATGTTTTGTGTTTCTGGCTTTTGTAACCGGACATGAAACGAAATCAAAACTAGCCAAGACCAAACCAAACACATGCAACACTTGATATTTTTTCTTGTGCAAACACAAACCCAAAATTTTCATGGCTAGCTTTACTATATTTTTCTTCTTCTCCCTTGTGCTGCTACTCCTCACGAGACACAAACACAATATGTGTCCTTTTTGCTCCTTTCCTTGCGTGTAAACTCAACCCAAAAAGGAGACCAAGATTTTCTTTTAGGCCACCCTAGCTAGCCTACACATTAAACTAATGTCCTAACCATACCTTGACCATCTTGACCTTTAGAACCATTGTATAATATGTCTCCTTGTCCACTCCATTGACATGACTAAACTTTCATTCCTTCCCCTATTTTCAGCCGAATGTATGCACGCTTGCTTGCATTCATATTCTTGTTTTGACTTGCTTGAAATTCATGCAAAGAGAACTAAAATATTGCTTAAGGCCATGCCATGGTTGCTTATAAAAGAGAGATAACTTAGTCTCAAATCCTCACACTTGCAAAAACTCTCTAACTCACAAACCCATCCCTTGTTAACACTCTCACAACACCAAGTAAAACTCAAGCTCATTGTACTCCTTTGTTCACGGTCGAGAAAGGAGAAGGAGAAAGCAAGGTTTCGGGTTTCATTTTTATAAGATAAGAGTATCTTCGGGTTTAGTTATAGTCGAGTTAAAAGTCTTGGAAGCTTTGTTCTTAGTTCGACACCCTTATTTTCCCATCACAGTTACCTCATCTATTTTGGATACTACAAGTTCAAGCTTAAGCAAGGTTTAGGAGCATTGGTATCTTGGGTTTTAGAAGCAAGGTCTTAGAGAGGGTTATATTCGGTTGAGGGTTAAGAGCTTTTAAATCTCTTCTTTGTTCCATTCGACACACACCTTCCTCACTGTAAGGTCTCAATTTTTTTTGAAACTTTGTTTCCCCTTGAATATATACACGTACATGCATACAAGTTTGCAAGTTGGTTTTATTGTTTAAAACCTTGTGTGGTACTTTCGAAACTCGCTTTAATACACAAGTGCTCATTTGCTTAACACTATCAACACACACATTTCATGACAAGTTTGTTAAGGTTTTTGAACACATAATGATGAAAAGAAAACGTGAAAAGAAACGTAAAACTTGAGTCTTGGCTCTATCTTGGATTAATGCTCATCTTGGTTTGTTGGCTTAGTCCGTGTTTATTTCAGTTTTGTACTCGTTTTTGAACTCATTCTACTCGATATATATATGCATACTCGACACACATATAGCTATACGAGTTAAACTCGTGAGATATTGGCTTGTTGTTGTTTCTAAACCATGTCGGGTTCCTATGTGAAACACTACGCAAAACTAAGTTGTTTGAATCTATTGCGACGTTAAGTTAGTTTATTCGAGAGTTTATGGTATAAATTCTTAGTACGAATAAACTACAACTCAACTCACTTATCTCATAAATATACTTCGGAAGTAACAAGCTAAACGTTTTGTAAAACTTGGAAACTCATGTTATAATTGTCGAATGGCAACTGAAAGAAAAGAGAGAAACACAACTCAAAGACATATACATGCAAACTGTGAAGATTTTTTTTTATACCTATATATAAAACAGTTAAGTATGGGTTAAATAAAAATAGTTAGGAAATATGGCACGATTGGCCTAGTGGTTCAGTTGGGAGGGACGCTTCCGTTTACAGTAGAGGTCGCGAGTTCGAATCCTGCAGTGGCAGGTTTATTTTTATTTTTGATTTGTTATTTTGCAAGTTTCGCATTTTGGCACCCTTAGCCCCTCAACTTCAAATCCCTTACCACTTTTCTTTAAACTCTTATAAGTTTGTAACTTATATGTATTTTTACAACTATAGTCCCTTAACTTCAAACCAAATAACAATTTTCTTAGAAACTTTTATAAGTTTTGAAACATATAATAATCTTTACAACTTCAATCCTCAAGCTTAGTACTTTGACACTTGTCACCCTAAAACATTTACAAACTTGATGAACTTATATATTTTACCACTTTTTCTTCTAAGTAAATATATTTAACACATATTTTTATTTGACAACCACATCCCCGTAAACTATAAATATTATATTTTCCCAAATATATTATTGTCTCACACTCCGATAAATATATATTGTATATATAATTTTCACACCTCGAAGATTAACAAAACCAACTTGACTTGTAATCATTCCCACATCAATAATACTTGAGCCAAAATTTGAGTCAACTCTTATACGAAAGTTTCGTATGCATTTTCTTCACATCTATTCCAAGAGCCAAAACTTACAAGTATTTTCACAACTACGTTTTTGTGTATTATCGATAATCAAATTAACTTATGAATCTCCACATAAGCTACAATAACTCAAATATTCGAAAACTTTTGCTTTTGAACTTCAAGCATTTCAAAAACACAAACACTGGTAAACTTGCAAACGTTGTTTAAACTTTACAACATATACAAGACTTAGACTAAAAACCATACCATACTTATCTAGGTTGCGTGTCGGAGCCGTGAACATTTATTACTCAAAGTTAGTTGTGATGTCTTACATTTCTGCATACTAAGGTGAGTTCATAGCCCCACTTTTACTCTTTTAACTGTTTTATAAACTTTTTGGGGGAGAATACATGCTACTACTGCTTTTATGATCACAATTGCTTGAAAACTGTTTGTTGAACTCTTGATATTATGACTCTGCCTAAGTTGTTTGCCAAAAGTCCCCTACATCATGAACCATTAATCACTTGCGAGTGAACGCAAATATCGTGGATAGTACTATGGGAATTGACGGCCCCGACTCGGTTATCGGAAATAACCGGGGCGCGCTATATTTGGTATCTCTATGTAATTGGCTATTACATCCCAGAGGGGCAATTTTATTTACTTACACCAGTAATTAGGTGTATGCAGTTAGTTTGGTGTCATGAGCTTAGTGCAATAATATCAACTATCTTTTATGGGCATATAACAACGTAGCCCATGGCTTCTTTTAAACTTGAAAATCTTGTGATCAACTGCTTTATTACTAAACCTATGAATTCACTCAACCATTGTGTTGACTTTTTAGCATGTATTTTCAGGATGAAAAGGCGATAGCTAACTCTGGAGGCGCTTGGGCATTGGCATGGCATGGTCATAGATGACTCTGATTTACAAATGGGGACCACATTTTATTAATGGGCCATTTTTCCGCAACAAATCAACCTTTGTAAACTCTATTTTACTTCAATAAATGAAATCTTTTACGAAAAAGCTATTATTTTTCACTTGTGTTATGATCCAACTGAGTAGCATCCCAAAAAAAATTTCTTCCACTGCAAACAATTTTTGGGGGTGTTACAGATTGGTATCAGAGCCTTGGTTATAGAGAACTAGGAAATTTTTAAAACCTAGACTATAACCACTTTTACAAAACTTAATCCTATGACCGCCACATGCCTGCTTGCCAAGCTGATTGCCTCACTTATGACTCGTTGAAGTCATCTTTGATAAGATATGTGTTTTATTACCGACAACTTAGTCTCACTATTAGCTATGATTGCCTTACTTATATGTATGTTTACGTACCATCGCGCTACGCCTTCTCCCCCACATAAATGAAATAATTGTTCAGTCTTTCATACCAAACTTTAAAGACATAAGGACATGTTACTGGTATAACTAAGCTAAGCATTGCAAGATTCATTGAACCTCGGGTGAGTATAGACTGATCACCTATATTCAGCCAGGGACAGTGAGACATAGCTTGATCACCTATGTCTGACTCAGAGGTGAATGTTGCAATACTGAAAGTAGTTATAATAGTGGTATGTCCGGTTGACCTCCTGATTTACTTCTAAAAAGAGTAAAATTTTCATGTGTGTTCATCATAAGAGATATAAAAGTTTACTCCTACACATCACACACTGACGTCTCAACATTTTCTCACTACGGTACTTTTTCTCCTAAGTGGAAAGCCTTTCTCATTTCTACACTCTCTAAACTGACTATTTTACACCACTACCTTACGCCTCCGCGTCTACATCTTACTAGCAACGTGCATGGAGATTTGCATGGCAGATGATGCACACTACCACATCGCGCAAGGACACCACAATGATCCATGTTGAAATGGACCACTTTATGCCACCACTTTGCGCCCTCCGTACCTACGTTATGTATGAGAATTGCTGAGCAGATAATACATAACCAGTGAAATGTTACATAAATTAATGATTATATTTCAGATTTTCCTAGTAGATTATGCGCGACTAACTAAGATTTTAATTATCTAACGACATTACTCCCTGTTTAGATTATATCTTTGGGTCGCTACAATACCATGTCTCCTGTTTTCCCGTCCCATCGACTTATCGTCTTCGTTACGGAATCATTAAACCTCTATTACTGGGTTGTTGCAACTCATGTCTCCATCATCCCATCCTATAGTATATGCTCAAACGTTGAGATCGGAGCTGTCTCGTTATCCACCGCTATAACAGTGTCACCTCTACCCCAAAACTCGTACCCAATCGTTGAATTGGATTACATCCCTAGCCGTTCCAAGAACATCACACCTCGACATCTACAAAGAGAACCCCTTGCTAAACATAAATAATAAACGAACGACTAAATATCTAAAAGCGTATTAAGAAGTCAACTTGCAACTCAAGTCACTTTTTCTAGGAACGGATCCCTAATCTTCCACTCAGCCCTCTAAAACAACAACCGTCTGTCCTGCTACCCCCTTATGAAATAATAACTTCGTCGTTATCTAACGTAAACTACTTTCAACTATTTTACTAATCACTTCACGGTCATTTTCCCAAAAAGTCTTACTACCGTGCCATCAAACCGAAAATTTATGATTTTACTAACACCTTATAAACAATGATCTTACTGATACTTTGCAAACTATTTTCTGATAGTCTGATAAATTGATTAATTTACTACTATTTTATGAAACAACAAACAATTGCAATAGCAAGTTATAAACTATATTACAAATTTTCCCTGCAAGTTATATTACGATCTTATAAACTATTTTACCCTTTTAGTGAGCTGCTTTAGCCACTGTCTAATTTAAAACTATAAAACTTGGTACTCTTACCTCACAAACCATTTTACTTTTACCGTACTAAGTACGGAATCTTCTACTATTTGACAAACAATAAAGTACTTTCTTATAAGCTATTTTGCAAATTATTTCACGAGTTATTTTATAAACTGAATTGTGTCTTACCAAATATTTCACTACCATTGATAAACCGTTTTCTATTACTTTATCAGCTGTTTTAAAAATCACCTTACCAAGTTGTTACTTTAATACCAACCCACAAACTACGATTTATTATAATAAGAGTTTTTTTTTTTCTTACTTAATAAGTGGTTGTACAAACCTTTTCATAAACTTTACTGCAATTTCCTTACAAACTATTTACTTCCCTTGAAAAACTTTAACCGATATTTTTTTGTAAATAGAACAAATCCTCGGAGTAAAAATAAGCGCTTTGTTTTGAAAACAATAGATACACATTTTAACGGGAAATGCTTGGAAACAAAATGATTCATCATCTACAAAAGCTAAGGTATTTGAAATTATTTGGAGAAACAACTTTTGAATTCACATAAAAACTTCCAACTTGGAACCGATTCCATGTTGTCGCTTAAAACACTATTTAACAAGTTTTCATCACAAGAGCTGAGATTTAGCAACTTTATTTAAATACATCAAGTTCTCCCTTAAAATTTTAAAGACTTTGTATTCTTCAAATTCGAGAAGCATAAGACTTTGTATTCTTCAAATTCGAGAAGCATAACATTAACAACTGAATCCTGCCCAAAAACGTTTAAAACTTATTGAAACATACGTACCCAACCACATCTTCCGCTATGACATTTTCACCTTCGAGGATATTTTATTTCTTTCCCTTTAAATTGCATTTTTATCAACGATAAAACTTGTGGTAGCATTTTTCTGAAAACATTTATATTTACGAGTTAGAATTTTCTGGTCAAACTTTATCGAACTTTCCTACGCTGAGAAATATCAAAACGTCAACTTTTACAAAAATTGTCATACCTTATATCAAGTGTAAACGTCTATCCCACTAAAATTATAATCCTTTTCGAGGTCACAAAACTTTTACATAACTACCTAACACAAACAAAGAGATTGAATTTCTTGAAATGTTGACATAGCTTTTAAATAAACACGTATTCGAACAAAATTACCCACGCCACGTTTTCAAACAAGTTTAGTAAGTTTTAAATCCTTACTTAATCACATAAGCGACTAGCACAAACTTAACCTCGAGGACGAGGTTCCCATAAGGGATAGGTACTGTGAGACCCTGAGAAATTAACCACACAATTATCAAAGGTAACCCTAATTAACGATAACCACATGATATTTTTCTTTTAAAATAACTTTCGACACGTCCTCATGTGGCATAACTCACGAAGAATTCCAAAACCGACAAGATACGAGATATAATTTTTATAAAACTTACCTCGTACTCGATAAGTATTTTTTTTTTTTTTTTTAATTCCACCGGGCCTCTAAGCTCAACCCGACTCGTTAATGGGCCTATCTCATACATATTCGGATCTAATCAAACCCACGAGCCTTAAACATTTATCGGGCCTCATTTGTTTACCCGATCCAAGATCAAGCCAAGCCCAACACCCATATTCTTGCCTTGGGCCTCGATTCACAACCCCTAGCCCATAAACATGTATTAGAAATTGAGGTAAATATGTTTTGTGTTTCTGGCTTTTGTAACCGGACATGAAACGAAATCAAAACTAGCCAAGACCAAACCAAACACATGCAACACTTGATATTTTTTCTTGTGCAAACACAAACCCAAAATTTTCATGGCTAGCTTTACTATATTTTTCTTCTTCTCCATTGTGCTGCTACTCCTCACGAGACACAAACACAATATGTGTCCTTTTTGCTCCTTTCCTTGCGTGTAAACTCAACCCAAAAAGGAGACCAAGATTTTCTTTTAGGCCACCCTAGCTAGCCTACACATTAAACTAATGTCCTAACCATACCTTGACCATCTTGACCTTTAGAACCATTGTATAATATGTCTCCTTGTCCACTCCATTGACATGACTAAACTTTCATTCCTTCCCCTATTTTCAGCCGAATGTATGCACGCATGCTTGCATTCATATTCTTGTTTTGACTTGCTTGAAATTCATGCAAAGAGAACTAAAATATTGCTTAAGGCCATGCCATGGTTGCTTATAAAAGAGAGATAACTTAGTCTCAAATCCTCACACTTGCAAAAACTCTCTAACTCACAAACCCGTCCCTTGTTAACACTCTCACAACACCAAGTAAAACTCAAGCTCATTGTACTCCTTTGTTCACGGTCGAGAAAGGAGAAGGAGAAAGCAAGGTTTCGGGTTTCATTTTTATAAGATAAGAGTATCTTCGGGTTTAGTTATAGTCGGGTTAAAAGTCTTGGAAGCTTTGTTCTTAGTTCGACACCCTTATTTTCCCATCACAGTTACCTCATCTCTTTTGGATACTACAAGTTCAAGCTTAAGCAAGGTTTAGGAGCATTGGTATCTTGGGTTTTAGAAGCAAGGTCTTAGAGAGGGTTATATTCGGTTGAGGGTTAAGAGCTTTTAAATCTCTTCTTTGTTCCATTCGACACACACCTTCCTCACTGTAAGGTCTCAATTTTTTTTGAAACTTTGTTTCCCCTTGAATATATACACGTACATGCATACAAGTTTGCAAGTTGGTTTTATTGTTTAAAACCTTGTGTGGTACTTTCGAAACTCGCTTTAATACACAAGTGCTCATTTGCTTAACACTATCAACACACACATTTCATGACAAGTTTGTTAAGGTTTTTGAACACATAATGATGAAAAGAAAACGTGAAAAGAAACGTAAAACTTGAGTCTTGGCTCCATCTTGGATTAATGCTCATCTTGGTTTGTTGGCTTAGTCCGTGTTTATTTCAGTTTTGTACTCGTTTTTGAACTCATTCTACTCGATAAATATATGCATACTCGACACACATATAGCTATACGAGTTAAACTCGTGAGATATTGGCTTGTTGTTGTTTCTAAACCATGTCGGGTTCCTATGTGAAACACTACGCAAAACTAAGTTGTTTGAATCTATTGCGACGTTAAGTTAGTTTATTCGAGAGTTTATGGTATAAATTCTTAGTACGAATAAACTACAACTCAACTCACTTATCTCATAAATATACTTCGGAAGTAACAAGCTAAACGTTTTGTAAAACTTGGAAACTCATGTTATAATTGTCGAATGGCAACTGAAAGAAAAGAGAGAAACACAACTCAAAGACATATACATGCAAACTGTGAAGATTTTTTTTTATACCTATATATAAAACAGTTAAGTATGGGTTAAATAAAAATAGTTAGGAAATATGGCACGATTGGCCTAGTGGTTCAGTTGGGAGGGACGCTTCCGTTTACAGTAGAGGTCGCGAGTTCGAATCCTGCAGTGGCAGGTTTATTTTTATTTTTGATTTGTTATTTTGCAAGTTTCGCATTTTGGCACCCTTAGCCCCTCAACTTCAAATCCCATACCACTTTTCTTTAAACTCTTATAAGTTTGTAACTTATATGTATTTTTACAACTATAGTCCCTTAACTTCAAACCAAATAACAATTTTCTTAGAAACTTTTATAAGTTTTGAAACATATAATAATCTTTACAACTTCAATCCTCAAGCTTAGTACTTTGACACTTGTCATCCTAAAACATTTACAAACTTGATGAACTTATATATTTTACCACTTTTTCTTCTAAGTAAATATATTTAACACATATTTTTATTTGACAACCACATCCCCGTAAACTATAAATATTATATTTTCCCAAATATATTATTGTCTCACACTCCGATAAATATATATTGTATATATAATTTTCACACCTCGAAGATTAACAAAACCAACTTGACTTGTAATCATTCCCACATCAATAATACTTGAGCCAAAATTTGAGTCAACTCTTATACGAAAGTTTCGTATGCATTTTCTTCACATCTATTCCAAGAGCCAAAACTTACAAGTATTTTCACAACTACGTTTTTGTGCATTATCGATAATCAAATTAACTTATGAATCTCCACATAAGCTACAATAACTCAAATATTCGAAAACTTTTGCTTTTGAACTTCAAGCATTTCAAAAACACAAACACTGGTAAACTTGCAAACGTTGTTTAAACTTTACAACATATACAAGACTTAGACTAAAAACCATACCATACTTATCTAGGTTGCATGTCGGAGCCGTGCACATTTATTACTCAAAGTTAGTTGTGATGTCTTACATTTCTGCATACTAAGGTGAGTTCATAGCCCCACTTTTACTCTTTTAACTGTTTTATAAACTTTTTGGGGGAGAATACATGCTACTACTGCTTTTATGATCACAATTGCTTGAAAACTGTTTGTTGAACTCTTGATATTATGACTCTGCCTAAGTTGTTTGCCAAAAGTCCCCTACATCATGAACCATTAATCACTTGCGAGTGAACGCAAATATCGTGGATAGTACTATGGGAATTGACGGCCCCGACTCGGTTATCGGAAATAACCGGGGCGCGCTATATTTGGTATCTCTATGTAATTGGCTATTACATCCCAGAGGGGCAATTTTATTTACTTACACCAGTAATTAGGTGTATGCAGTTAGTTTGGTGTCATGAGCTTAGTGCAATAATATCAACTATCTTTTATGGGCATATAACAACGTAGCCCATGGCTTCTTTTAAACTTGAAAATCTTGTGATCAACTGCTTTATTACTAAACCTATGAATTCACTCAACCATTGTGTTGACTTTTTAGCATGTATTTTCAGGATTAAAAGGCGATAGCTAACTCTGGAGGCGCTTGGGCATTGGCATGGCATGGTCATAGATGACTCTGATTTACAAATGGGGACCACATTTTATTAATGGGCCATTTTTCCGCAACAAATCAACCTTTGTAAACTCTATTTTACTTCAATAAATGAAATCTTTTACGAAAAAGCTATTATTTTTCACTTGTGTTATGATCCAACTGAGTAGCATCCCAAAAACTTTTTCTTCCGCTGCAAACCATTTTTGGGGGTGTTACAGGCTTTCTCTTAGAGATCGCTGGTATTGAAGAAGGAGACCCTCTCCCTAGTCTCCGCTCAGGAAAACCAAAACGCACTATTGAGTCTAGAGCCACGAGATTCATCAAAAGATCTCTTAGGAACACTTGACATTTCATCACTTGTTGATCAACAAATAAGATCTTCAGTGATTCAGTGGTTCATATCGAGTCCTTCACAGATCTTAGCAATCTGTCGAGAACATTTATGAGAGGTTCACTTCTGTGATCCTCAGTGATTGAATGGAAACTCCTGCCAGGGTCAACATCAAACAGCCCTGACAGCAGGTCACTTCGGTAACTCCCCGTGGATTACGCGGAGTGTGTCTCAAACGGTCTACAGTCGTGAGGTGATGCTACGGTGTACCTCAGCGACTCATCTGAACTGTAGATGTACTTCGGTACATCGTGTTATCTCACTTGTGGGACTCCAGTCCAGGAACGACCTTTGTAAGAATTAGAGTTGTGTTTTCACACTATGCTGTTAACACTCTCGAAGTTCAAACTTGTAAGTGCCGGAACCTGCTTATTACTAACCGTTTGAAATGTTTTCTTCTTATGGAAGCTCCGGAGCGGGATGATCGTGCTGATTCTTCTCATGCTCACGCCAACATCATCACTAATGGAAGTTCTATTCAAAAGCAACACAACTGTCAGAATGATTCTTCGTCAAAACAAAGAATCTACAAAGTTAAAGACTTAGAGAACTTCATCAGTATTGAATTCCAACGTCAAAGAGCGTGTGAGCATGTTGAAGAATGACGTGGAGACACTGGAGCAGCGAAGCAGACCTGAGGCAGATTGATGCAGACAACAACATACTATCACTTTCACCACAAAGAACAATGATCAAAGAACAAAGTTTAAGATGACATCAAAGCAAAACCGCTCAAAGAAAACTATCTCTCTACACTAGGGAGATTGTTCGATTCAAGGCAATTCTTCTCACAAGAAAGAAGAATGTCAGTAGACGTCAAAGCTACTATTACATCAACGCCTTCACCGTTTACATTCATATATACTTGAGGGGGAGATTGTTGGAATCACTCCTAAACTGTATTTCAAGTATTTATATTTCATATGTAATAGGTAGCTTATTATGGCCTTTATGTTTGTTTAAGGTCTAGCTTATGTAGAAGGCCCATAAGCTTAGGCCCAAGCCCATATAAGAAAGGATGGGAACTAGGAGTGTTGCCCTAGCTTCCCTCCTATAAATACTCTTGTAAACCTTCATTTGAGGGTTGGTTGTTCAATGCATTTCTTTCACATACTCTACGCCTAACCATTCATAGTATTTCGTGTATGTGTTTGTGTGTGTATTGTTCATCCACCTTCATCTCTTCTCTTATAACTTGTGTTTGTAAAACTAGTGACCTGACATTCGTACACCGCCATAGTGGTACGGCTTATCATAAATCTTCATACGGCGTATGTTGTCTTCTTATCTTGGAATTTGGTGAAGTCATTGAGGTCGATACGGTGTATTCATTAGGACTAAAGCAAGTGAGATCTTCATGTTGGCCAAACTTTCATATACGACGTATCCAATAATTGGATACGGCTTATTCTTCGAAGTCAGACAATCGTCTTCATAATCGTCCAAGTCTTGGTATACCGCGTATCTGTCTAGAATGATACGGCGTATTCTTGTTTGTTTTGTGGACTTTATCGAACTTCATCAATTTGCTTCAAAACACGTCCTTTATTGCCAACTTTCACCAATTGCTTGTAAATATCTGAGATACAAACATTTAAGCGATTAAGTATCAAATCTTATATAAAATAATATAAAACAAGCAATATACATAAGATAAATGATGCTAATAATATGCACTTATTTGATGTCATCAGTATTCATGAGTTTGTTTTGGCAGCCTCTCTTCAAAATGTTGCAAGTACAGTTAAAGATGTCCTACCATCCACAAACTGATTGACATACAAAAGTGGTGGATAAGTGCTTGGTGAAAGTCCAAAGGAGAATATTGGTACAACACCAATTACCACAGTGCTACTAAGACTACTCCTTCAGAAATTGTGTATGGTCAACCTTCTTCCCTTCATATTCCTTATGTAGCAAAGAATAGCAGAGTAGAGATGCTTGACATGACTTTGCAGGCAAGAGAAAAGGCAATTGATATGTTAAAGTTCCATTTAAAAAAGGCTCAAGACAGAATGAAGTTCCAAAGCAGATAAGAATAGATCAGATAGGGAGTTTGAAGTCCTTGGTTGGGTCTCCTCAAAGTTCTTTGGTCATTTTAAAGTAATTACTAAGAATGGTGCAATGGCATACAAGTTACAATTGCCAGATAATGCAAAAGTGCATCCGGTGTTCCATGTTTCCCGGTTGAAAAGAGATGTTTATCCCCTGTTACTACAATGGGTGCCCTTTTTGAATGTGATGCTCAAGGGTTACTAGCTGCTAAACTAGCTAAGTTGTTGGAAAGGAAGATTGTCAAGCAACAAAATCGTATGGGAGTGTTTGGTTTAATTCAATGGAGTAATGGAACTGAGGAAGATGTTGCATGAGAAGATCTCGCAGACATTGTGAAGAGGTTCCCTTCATTTGTGTTAGAAGCATTGTTATATGTCAAAAATTCAAAGAACAAGAACTCACGTGCAGAGCACGTGAGCCCGCCAAACAGACCAAACTCACCCAAACTACTTTTCTCGCCCATTTTTACTCTTTAAATACTTGTAACAAACTATCATTCTTTTCTTAGCTTTTTATTGATTCTCTCTTCTCTCTGTAATTGACTTGTACAATAATACATCATTCAATATCAAATCACTTTAAACAATTTCTACTTCGAATTTGTCTATTTTGTGAATTCTAGTGAATTGTGTTGGCTATTTTTGATTATAAACCATAATCTGAGTTATCATATTCCATTAAGCACCATTCACCACGATAATCATCACCAATCACACCGATGACCAGCACGCTCCATTGATAATCACGATAATAATCATCATCAAAAACAAAAAACCCTCACAATTAACGGTTATAACTGTATTTCGTCTAGTTATCATCATTCTTGTAACTGAACCAAAAGATGTAGAAGCATATAATTATAGCTTTGTGACCTGATATAGGAAAAATCGATGAATTTGACAGAGGAAATAGGATTACACAAAAATTTGAAGTAACCGTAAATTTTTCTATTTTTGATAAAATTTTATTGTGGAATTGTGATGTATTATGCGTTTGAAGTTATTATCATTGCTTAGATTGTAAATACGTCACATGTGAAAGTATAGATTGTGAATTAGGTCTTGATTGTTATAGGCGACTTCATTAGTTTGCGTAAAGTAGAGTACAACAAAGATTAAGTTTAGTAATAGTATCTTCACGCGTGAAAATTATCAGCTACGAATGAAGTTTTTATGTTACTAGTGACTAGAAGTGCAACAATACGGGCTACTAATGAAGAAAATTTGAAAAGTAGACTATAATGAAGTTTTGACGTTTTGATATGAGTTAGTTTGCGTTAATAAGAGATTTTGAGTAAATACTAGGTGCGATTGAAGTTGTTTTGGTAAGATTGTAGACTAATATTGAATTAGAGAAGATTATTTAAGTTTAGTAAGAGTATCTTCGCGCGTGAAAACTATCATCAAGAAGTGACGTTTTGACTTTACTAGGGTAATTTTTGATTACCTAAGTATAGTAAAGGGGTGTTTACAATTAAGTTATTAGATATAAAGCTCTTAATTAGCCTCTTATAAGGGAGATTGTAGTTTTAATGAGTCTTCCAATTAAGAGAGAGTAAGGGTTTTGGGCTCATAATTCTCACCACTAAGAGAAAAGTAAACACCCTCTAAAAGTATCTTCACGCGTGAAAAAAATCAGCAAGGAAAGAAGTTTTAATGTTACTAGAGTATTTTGTATACTAGAAGTGCAAACATAGGAGCTATTAATGTTTATAAAATGAGGAAAATGTGAAAAGTATAGACTATAATGAAGTCTTGACGTTTTGATATAACGATTATGAGTAAATAATAAGTGAGATTGAACTTGTTTCGATAAGATTATAGACTAGTGAGTAAATTAGGTTTCCGCCCCCTGATGATCTTTTTTGTTGCAGCTGGTACGTTACTGCTAATATGACCCGTAAGTAGTCTGGTTATCCGTAGTAGCTTAATGAAAATTGATTTTTGCAAAGTTATTTGACCCCAAGGGACTGTCATTTCCCCATAATATTTAGGTTTCATTCTCGCTTTTAAGTGTCATTCACCACTTTATATAGCTCTAGCATGCATTTTTGTTACAGATTATGAATGAACCATTTTAACTTGTGTTTATACTAATTTAATATCTTTGTGTGTCAGGACATGATCAAACCTACTGTTAGCCAGATAGTTCTTGCCATCAAAATCATGCTGGGGCATCGTACATAGATAATGGTTCGCTTTTGTATTTATTGCCTGGCTACAACCCGTATGGTCTACAGTCTTCTTGGGTGAATATATGTCTGGCTACTCGTGGAATAGCTACAGCCCTTATCATCAGTAACCCGTATGGTCTATAGTATTCCAGATAGTCCTTAAGAACAACCCATTAAGCTATTCCAGAACCCATTAATAGTTCAACAAAGTCCAATGGTTCTTACTCCAAAAGACATTACCCTCTTGATGTGCAGTCACGACAATCAACTTCTGGTCTTTCTCAGTTGCTTCAGTCTCCGCATCTCTGCTCATTGAACCAGGTGTGTATATCCAAAACTGCAACGTTGACTTGACACATGGCTTACGTGGAGTTTTTCAATAGTAGTTAAATACCTAAAATGACACTTGATGATGATGATACAAGGTAAAAAAAAAATAATTAAATTAAAAAAAATAATAATAATAAAATAAAATAAAAAAAAGAATGTCGCCAAATAGGCTATATTTGAGATGCTGTCTTGCTAAGAAAGAAAAATTGCCCTAATTGGGAGACCCAATTAGTTTGAGAAAGTATTTTTAATGAGCTTGTAGTTTCAAACACATCAAAACGTCTTTGTCGTGTGTTCTTCTCACAACGTACAACTTCAAAGGTATAACAAACTCTTTAGTGTGAATATCTTTTGCTTTCTGAGCATTCTACATGTTTAGCTTATTTTTCATCACTGGCAGGTGCCTAACGTTACTGATATCGGACTCAATCCATGGGCCATCAAGAAAGTTGCAGTGATTGGTGTAGGTTTAATGGGTTCTGGAGCTACAGCTCTTATCATCAGTAACATATTTGTTATTCTTAAGGAAGTCAACTCTGAGTATCTTCTAAAAGGGATAAAAACAATAGAAGGTATGATCTGCATTTTGACAAATCGGGTTTATTCTGCCACTTATATACTAGATATGATACTTAAAGGTAGTATTTACTTGTAGCAAATATCCGAGGTATGGTTGCAAGAAAAATGATACGACCCTTGTGGATAGTATCGAGATAGGGCACCACTTCAAGCGGGCGCGGGCTCCTTAAGAAGATAAAGAAGAAGAACAAATATTTGATTTGGCTAAAACTTGATTGATTTCATTAATAACATTATGACACCTTAAATACTAATTTATGAGATAACTCTCACAAACATAAGACTTATCCTAACATGACTCAAAACATATCCTAAACAATGACTCCAATACTTATCCTAATAAACATAATAAATAAACTACGATAGTTATCCAACACGCCATGCCGGGATAGCCGTCCCTCATCAACCACGGGTGTATCACTCCCCACTCCTTCAAAATCACCTTGCCCTCAAGGTGTTGTTTAAAATAATTCTTAATTCCAGGATCCCATGTTTTTCTTTGAATTTTAGCCTTCATTCTCATGGAAACATCCATTTTTTCAAAAGTTATCAATAATAGCAATGTCCTTGATGTGTTGGTCTGTACCCACTTTAGAATAATAACCAAACTCTCACCAATATCAAAAACACCGTCTATCGCGCTTCTAACCTCATCAACACCAATATATTCATCAGCATCTAACGACCTTTTAATCTCATGTGAAGCGAATTCACTTTGTAACGATGGAATGGTATCGGATTTCTTTTCAATTATAAGCTCTTTCTCCTTCTCTTCAATTGCCTCAAAACGAGCCTCGACTATATAGGCTAAGGAAAAGGCTTCTCCTAAAGTTCTAGGCCTTGCCCTCGACAGTTCTATTTGTAACCTCAGTTTAAGTCCGGAGATATAAAATGATGTAAGTAAAGATTCAGAGATCCCTGTTACTCGATTTGCAAGTACCACAAACTCACTCTCATATTCGGCCACCGTACCCATTTGCAAGAGCTTAGAGAGTGCGTATTTCGCGTCTTGATCGCTGCCGCCTGATGCCATGAATAATACTCAAGCGATTAATAACTCGAAAAAAATAATTTCCGCCGTCGCTAGTT
>BPTQ01000001.1:82681743-83097754 GCA_019973895.1 Chrysanthemum seticuspe | reverse complement strand
GACACGACGGCGTCACTAAACATAAGGTGACGCCGTCGCAACTGTAATCTTATATATAGAATCCGAATTTTTCAGTATTTGTGTGGAGAGTCTTTGGAGTAAAAACCTAAAACCGAACCTAAGGTGTCTTGTACAGTATTTTAGGGTTTTTAACCCTATCTTACACCAAGATAAGTCTTTGCTTCATTAATTCAATTATGTCTTTGATTATTTGTGTGTATGCTTGCATGTTCTCCATGTCCGGCTAATTTATTTGTGTGTTTGCTTAGGAAGTATGAAACTTAATTATTGAATATTGATTGGTTGTTTCTTATCTTAGTTGATTAATGATCTAGTAATGCGATAGGTCATTCGTTGTGTACTTAATGCTTGATTCATCTTTGTGAACCTTAGAGTATGATTACCTGAGTGATTGTAGGCTAAAACATCCGAAGAGTGCCTTAGAGTAGGAGTCTATAATCTCTACGTGGATTTGTAGACAAGACCCTTTGGTAATTTCAAAGAGTTAGGGAGAAACGCATACCCTACAACTTTAGAAACACAACGCAACTAGGAATAAGACGTGACACTCAACCATCAATAGAAAATAATCAAGGAGTAATACAAACTAAGTAAACACATCTTTAAACTATCATACGAGCACACATTAATTAGACATAGACTCCCACAACCTTAGTTTAGATAATTAGATAATAGTAGAGTAATCGGTAGAAATACCAACCCCCCAAATCCAATACCCGAGATTCGTACTTTTCCATTTTCATAAAATATAAAAAGATAAAAAAAAATAATCTTCCTCAACCTTAACCTTAGCGTAGTAACTCCCTACTAGCATTCCTATTCCCCTAGAGAACGATATCAATACCCGTGGCTTACCCTAATTACTATACTACAACGATTAGGTTCACTGCCTAGGGTGTTATAAAACTTGCTCGAAGAAAAGGAAGTTTCCTTGACCCCGAACGACGCGTGTAGCGTTATCAGTGCTACACGCTGTTTTGTCATCTGCCTCACAAAAACTAACTCACTTTCTTTTAATCGCATGGCCTGTGAAAAACCATGCAACGAGTCTGGAAAATTATGATTATGCCCCGGACACTTAACCTTCAATATCCAACCATTAAAACTTTTTATAAATTTCGCTAGTAATCTGAATGGGCAATTACATTTGTCGGTACTAGTCTGCCGTTGAAGTTCATCTTCTAAACCTTCACGTGAAGACGTCCTATGTCTAGAACACAAAAATTCGATAGAGTACTTATAGCCTCTATCTGTTTTACTTTTTCCAATAACAATAACAAAACCAATCGATTCAGCAGTAGATCGCACCCAATTAATTAAATTAACTTCTGTACCGAACACCTATACAATATAAAATCACAACAACCTTTATAAAAAACTTCGATAAAAAATACTTGTACAAATTTTTTTAAAAAACTTTTATAAATACAAATTTTTTACAAACTTTTATAAATAATTTTTATTATCTTTTTTTATAAATACATTTTTTTTACAAACAATTATAAATACTTTTGATTAACTTTTCTTTATAAATACATGTTTTTATATATATTTTTAAAAATACTTTTATTAAAAACGCGTATAAAAACTTTAAAAATACTTTTATTAAAAATACTTTTTATAAATATAAATATTTTTAAAAATACTTTTGTATTAATTTTTCTTTATGTATAAAAACTTAAAAAAAAAACGTTTTTTTTTTGTTATAAATGGTTTGAAATGTGTGTGTGTGTTGTGTATAAGTAAAAACGCGTTTTTATTTTAAAAACGTGTGTGTTGGTGCTACGTGTGTGGTTCTCGAATGGTTTACGCGTTTCTTTTGTTGACCGTGTATACTGCACATGGTGTATCTGTCTTTTGCAGTTGATATTCATCCTCTCTCTCTCATTTCTGTCAAAGTACTCTCTCACTCTCACATATGCAAACCTCTCTCTCTCTTAAAATTTTAGATCTAAAAATCTAACAAGTATTTTACTTGTTAGATCTTGAGTATGGTTATGATATTGTGTTTGTGGTGATGCTGTGGTGTAAAACTTGTTTGATCATGAATCTGAATGGGCATATTGTTAAGACGTGGTGGTTTTGTGACTAGTATCTTATTCGTTGTTACAATTTTTTGATCTGAAATCTTTTTAGATGTGGAAACTGAATGTGTTTTTGAAATAATCTTTGGTTGGTTAAAAAAAACGCTTACTTATGTGAGTGGTATCTTTATCGTTGTTAAAGTTTTTAGATCTGAAATATTTCAGATCTTGAAAGTTTGATCTAACAAGTGTAAAACTTGTTAGATCTTGAAGCTGTGGTGGTTTTGTGACTGGTATATTGTTCGTTGTTAAAGTTTTTAGATATGAAATATTGTTTAGATCTTGAAGCTGTGGTGGTTTTGTGACTGGTATATTTTTCGTTGTTAAAGTTTTTAGATCTGAAATATTTTTTAGATCTTGAAGCTGAAGGTGTTTTGCAAATAATCTTGAGGTTGGTTAAAAAAAATCTTTACTTTTTTTGATTATTTGAAAAGATTTCAGATTTAAAAACTTTGATCTAACAAGTTTTACACTTGTTAGATCTTGAACCTGTGGTGGTTTTGTGACTGGTATCTTTTTCGTTGTTAAAGTTTTTAGATCTGAAATATTTTTAGATCTTGAATCTGTAGGTGTTTTTGAAATAATCTTGAGGTTGGTTAAAAAAAAGTTTACTTTTTTTGATTAATTTAAAATATTTCAGATCTAAAAACTTTACTGTTAAAGTTTGATTATATGTTAGAAGTAATATGTTTCATTATGTTTTGCAGGTTTGTGGTGCCTGCATAGCATGACCCTTGAAGGCCTACGCAGGCACCCCATGAAATCCTTGGCAGGCACCTCTATTAATCCTGGTCATTACTGGATGGTAAAGTGATTCACTTTGCAACTTTAATGAAAAAAACTTAGTGTTTTTGTATAAAAAAATTTCATTACTGGATGGTAAAGTGACCATTCAAGGTCATTTTGCAACTTTAATGAAATAAAAAAGGCAATGATGATTTTTTTAAAAAATAAAAAACTTAAAATGAGTTTTGGCGAGGCAAAACTGAATTTGCAGCCAACATGAGCTATAAAGCTAATAATCTGAGCCTTTGATAAGTTGTTTACCTCTTGTGTGTTAAATGGTGAACTAGACATGGTGGACTGGTATGCTGTTGCTTGTGCAGTTGTTGCTTATTCTTGTTTGTTGTTGTTCTGGACCACTTGTTGCAGTTCTGGACCACTTGTTTGTTGTTGTTCTGGACCACTTGTTGTTGGTTGATTGTTGTTGGTGTTGTTGCTTTCACCAGGGATTATATGGGGTGCCTGCCTAGGATTATATTGTTGTTTGTGTTGTTGGTTGATTGTTGTTTGTGTTGTTGCTTCACCTGGGATTATATTGGGTGCCTGCCTAGGATTTCATGTGAACTTAGTACATTGCCTTTGAGAATCTTGTGAACTTTTGCAGTACCTGGTAACTTGTGAGAATTTTGTTCAAAACGTGTAACTTGTGAAACCTGTGAAGTTCATGTGAACTGGTAACTTGTGAGCAGTTGGAGACTTGTGCAGTTTGAGCTTGTGCAGTTTTGTTAGACTTGTGCAGTTTTGTGAGACTTGTGAACTGGTGACTTTGTGCAGTTGTGACTAAAACTTTTCCGAGGCGATGATGATTTTTGAGCCTAAAAACTTTCCGAGGCGATGATGATAAAAACCGAATGGACGGTAAAGTGAGATCAAATCTCACTTTGCAACCTTCGGGTTTGAGCCAAAAAATTTTCCGAGGCGATGATGATTTTTGAGCCTAAAAACTTTCCGAGGCGATGATGAAAACCGAATGGACGGCAAAGTGGGATAAAATATCACTTTTGCAACCTTCGAACTGAGCCTCAAAAATTTTCCGACTACGGTTTTTTGAAAAGTTTTAAAACTGAATTTATATCATAAAAAAACTTGTAAAACCAAAAAATAACTTGTAAAATTGTAAAACCAAAAAAAAAAAGTTATAAAAAGTGGTATAAGTTATAAAAAAAACTTGTAAAAAAAAACATGTAAAAAAAAGTGTATAAAAAACTTGTAAAATAAATAAGTGGTATAAGTGGTAAAAAAATAAGTTGTAAAAAAACTTGGCACGAAAATCGAGAAACCAATCATTGGTACCAATGATTGGATACCAATGATTGGCACGAAAATCGAGGCAAAAATGCAAGCACCCCTACCCATGGGGTGCCTGCATAGGAGGACCCTTTGAATAATGAGAGTTTTATACTTTTCATTGAAATCTGACAAAAAGTTGTGTAGGTCTTAGTACACAGTACACAAATATTACATTTTTTTTTAACAAAACACAAATATTATCTACCTTTTTGACTTTTTTCCAACCTTTCTTCCTCCCCCAGTCCCCCACTACCCCTGCATCTATCTTCTTCATTTTTTATCTTCAACAATCCTTTAAGTGAATGCACCAAACAATTATCATTTTAAGAACGTAATAACCATGGGTGTGTTTAGATATAGGTTATTGGCGGGGGCTATATTGAAGGCATCATAAAGCTTTGACCGGAAACCAAGTTACAAGTTGGACAAGTTAGGTAGGTTGGGGGTGGCCGAGCACCCGCTAGCCACCCCATTGGCTCCGCCCCTGGTTGAGGTGTTTATATTGAAATTTTGATATTAACCATCAAATTGCTTTGGTTGGTTTTACTCTAACACCTACATGCGTGCGCATAGAGGTGATGCAGAAAAAACACTTCTTGGCAAAAATGGTTCACAAATTTAGGGATTAACAGGAAATCATATATATGGAATAAATTTGCAAATCAGCTATATATATAATTTATTTTGTCTTGGGCACCAAGATAAGTTTACACTATATAATAAACCTTTGTTTTATTCTTTTCTGAGATTGGAAAATTACCTAGCTCCATGCGTTTTTATGCTTCTAAATTCTTTAATCAAAAGCCCGGCATTGTCTCCATCAAATTTAAGGCAAGTTTACCGTGTCCGATTCCTTTGTACTTTGGAAAACAGATAACGTCTCTATTTTAAATGAATCATGTTAAACGAGCCTCTGTCTCGACTTTTACCCTTTTTTCTTAATTATTACTCCCTCCGTCTCAATTTAATTGTCCATATTTCCATTTTTGAATGTCTCAAAAAAATTGTCCACTTTCCTTTTTTAGTAAAAACTAGAGAATATAAAGGGGAAATATTCTATTTGTGTGGTTGAAAATTAAAGTTGCCTCACTTTTATTAAACTTTGTGCTTTCTCTCTCATGACAATTAAATTGAGACGGAGAGAGTATTATTATTTAATATCCTTCTTCTGCTTCCACCACCTTCATTCTGTATTTAATTTTTTGTCTTTTGTTTATTGTTATTTTTTTTTTGTAATATGAATTTTATTAATAAAAGTGTAACAATTTTCTACACTTCAGGTATTTTGGCGCAATGAGCTGGGCTGGGGCTGGGGCTTGGGCTACGGCTGGCGCTGAGGATTATATTATAAGCCGAAAGTTGAAGCTTATATTTTTATAAAACTGTTTGACGAATTAGTTATAGTTAAAGCTTATTTATATAAGATCATATAAAACTACATCAAATTAAATTCACATATATTTTCAGCTATTATGTAATAATTCATTATATTTTTAAGGGTATTTAAGTAATTTAACTTTTTATAAGCTCCTGTAAGCCTCATTTTATGGGTTTGGGCTTATGGAGGTCTGTGGCTTATTTTATAAGTCACAAACCTTCTTAAACTTGTATGACAAACGAGATTTATTTTATAAACTGATTTATTTTAAAAACATGGGTCTCGATAAGCCTCTGTAAGCCTCTTACCAAACATACCCTTCGAGTATCATACTTCGAGTATCATAATCTCAATCATTTTGAGAATGCACATGTCACATCTAATTATTCAAAGAGATGCCATGTTGTTATCGTGTAGCTTAAACTCGATCTCTTTAAAAAAGAATACATATTCATCCTTTACAAATCTTCCATCCTGATTAGCTAGAAAAAATTTCAATACTAGATTATTGACATTTTAACGTACCTACTTATCTTGCATCTAATTATTAGGGTACTGACAAAGTAGTCGCTTTAAGTTAGTTTTATATTATTTTGTATACTAATCAACCAAAAGTAGAAATATTAAGAAAATATATAGACTAATTCACTCTTCTATAGTTGTAGATGGTTTTTGATATTTTACTACCGCAAATATCCGGGCCCATCCATGTGATGCTGTAATAGCGCGAGTTCGAATCTGGACTAGCAGCATGGTGTGGGTACCGCGATCAGGTATTTCACAGGCATCAAACCTTTGTTGGGTAGGGTTGATGGGTACCAAAAGGTACACAGAGTTGAGGTGTCCCTGCCAAACTACATTTTTTTTTTCTTTTCTAATCACGTAGGTAATCCATAAATAAGTTAGTTTTAAGAGACTTTAGATGTACAATTTGGAAAACGAGACCCAACACGTAAAAGAGTATTAGTAACTTTAAAAATTAATTTGTAACTTAGAATAACAGTTGATTTTGTTAGTCGTATTATTACTGTTAGGACTTTTGGGCTCAAGCCCATGACTACATAGGGTTTCTTATGTTTCTGTATATTTATATGTCTCTTGTGTGAGACTTTGTACTCATTCAATAAATGACAATCACATAATATCAATCACATAATATTCTATTATTCTACATGGTATTAGAGCCAATCATTTCCTTAAAACTCAACATCCGCTGCTGCCTCTTCCTCTCATCTCCTCTGCCGTCTACATCATCTCCATCTCCTCCCTCAAATCAACTCTATCTATCCCACCACTATCCCCATCATGACTATAATCGATCCTCTTCCTCCACCCACCATTCTCCTTTCCGATAAACTCATTGCAATTACCAACTTAAATAACATAATCCCGGTCAAACTCGATGTCGATGAAATGAACTACTCATCATGGGTATACTTCTTTACCCATTTTTGTCGCGGGAACCTTCTAATGGATCACCTTGACATCAAGAGTGGTCAAGATGTTGCAACCACCTCATCGACGCCCGATGCGGAATGGTTAAAAATCGATTCCATCCTACTCTCTTGGATCTTCGTTACTATATCCAAAAACCTTCAACAACGATTAGTTGTTGCAAACCCAAAAACCGCACATGAAGCTTGGGAAACCCTAGCCGCCATATTTTCCGACAACAAAAGGACTCGCTCCATAGCCTTGAAAGCGGAGCTACGTTCTTTAAAACTTGGTGATATGGGTATCGATGCCTATTTTCGCAAGATTGAATCCATTGCCACAATCTTGAATAGTCTTGGTTCGAGTTTAGATGACGACGACGTTGTGACTTTTGCCTTGGAAGGGTTACCCGCTCGGTTCGATAACGTGGCGACGATTATTGCTCATAGGGATCCTTTTCCCGACCTCAAGACCTTTCGCTCCATGCTCACCACGGAAGAGATGCGATTGAAGGCTCGTACCAACGACACCTTGTCCGATCCAACCTCCTCTTCACCCATGGTACTCCTAGCAAACACCGGTCCCAACCCTCGCCGGTCGTCCACATCCATGGACAAAGTCCACAAGCCGTGTATTAATTGGAGCAAAGGCTCTTGTCGCTTTGGGGCATCCTGCAGGTTTCTTCACAATGGCACGCATGGTTTGCATGCCAATATTGCTCCCCAAACTCCAACACCTTCTAATCCATTATCATCCAATGATATCACAACTTTACAACACCTTTTAACCAAACTTGGCCTCACTGGAACAAACAGTGGCCTCAACACAACCCATACGCACCCCTATTGCCCTCCTGACCGGTTCACCCTCATTTGCACCTTCCGTGAACCCCCAAATCCAAGCCATGCCCCGTCAAACATTGTTTTACCAACCGGTTCACCAGCATACCCACGGTCATACAATGGCCCCCCCATATCCCACGGGTTCAGCAGCATACCCGGTTCACCAACCGGTTGCACAGGTTCACCAGCCGGGTCATTCAGCAGGGGTTCAGCAGGGGGTTCAGCCAGTCCATCAGCCGGTTCAACAGCAGCAGGGTCATCTAACAGGGGTCCATTTTGGCCAGCAGGTTCATCCACCAGGTTTTGGTCCGCCAGTTCACAACTCAGGCATTCTTGGACCTGCCCCAGTCCACGCAGCCCAGTCCAACCACACATGGGGTTCGTTAGGAGCTATTTTGGGTCAGGAAACTGTTTTACCTCATGCTTTTGCCACTACCACTCTTCATGAACCCGCTCCCGGTAATTGGAACATGGACACAGGTGCGTCGTCTCACCTTAATGACTCAGTCAATAATCTTAGTGATGTTTATAATTCTAGTATTTATTCATCTGTTGCAGTTGGTGACGGTCACACTATTCCTGTCACCAACTCTGGCCATAGCATTTTACCAACTCCTTATCGACCCCTACACCTAAATAACGTTCTAATCACTCCTAATATTGTTAAAAACTTGATTTCTGTTCGTCAGTTTGTATGTGAAAATTATTGCACTGTTGAATTTGATCCCTTTGGTTTTTCTGTTAAGGATTTTCAAACCCGTCAGGTGCTGCTCCGCTGTGATAGCACTGGCGACCTCTACCCTGTCACCAAGCCATCTCCTATTCCTCAAGCCTACCTCACAAGTCAATATACGTGGCATCAACGTCTTGGACATCCAGGAAGTGAAGTGTTACGTCATGTTATTTCTAATAATTCAATTTCTTGTAATAAAGAGAAATCTCCCGTGCTTTGTCATGCTTGTCAGCTTGGCAAACACGTGCGACTTCCATTTTTCAGTTCTTCTACTTTAGTTCAAGCTTGTTTTGATATTATTCACTCGGATTTATGGACCTCACCTATACCGAGCCTATCTGGTTTTAAATATTATGTTCTCTTTTTGGATCATTATTCTCAATTTGTATGGGTTTATCCGTTAGTTCATAAATCTGATGTTCTGTCCAAATTTACACTATTTCGCAACTTTATCAAAACCCAATTCAACCGTGAAATAAAATCTTTTCAGTGTGACCATGGCGGTGAATTTGATAACCATGCATTTCATAAATTATTTAACGACAATGGGATCCACTTTAGATTCTCCTGTCCCCGCACCTCTCAACAAAATGGTAAATCTGAACGCATGATTCGCACCATTAACAACCTCATTCGCACCCTACTTTTTCAAGCCCACCTACCCCCAAACTACTGGGTTGAAGCCCTCAACATGGTTGTTTACCTCTTAAGTATTTTACCCTCCCGTGCCATTGATAACGCCATTCCCCTTACCCGCCTGTTTGGCACCTCACCTGACTACCGTATTTTACGTGTATTCGGATGTCTTTGTTACCCTCATATAGACATTAACTACAAACTTGGCCCACGAGCCACACCATGCATATTTTTTGGACATGCCACCAATCATCGTGGCTATCGTTGCTTAGACCTAAACACCAATACAATCATTATATCTCGCCTTGTCACCTTTGACAAAACCGTTTTCCCTTTTGGCACCACCACACCCACCGTGAAACCATCCTACGACTTCTTAGATGACTCACCTAACATCATTTCCAACCTTATCAAACTAACCCCAACTCCACCAACACCACACTCCTCACCTGAAACTCCACAACCAACCTCTCCTCCACCAACACAACCCACCTCCCCTCACCAACACCACTCACCTCCCCCACACCGCCAACGGCCCCCATTTCCATTTCCCAAGACCCCCCCCCCCATGTTACTGACCCTAACCCGACCATACAGTCAGTTCATCCCATGGTTACACGTTCACGTGTCGGGACTACCCGTCTCAATCCCCATTACGCTTGTCATGTGTCCACCATTTCCCCTTTGCCTCGCTCCAATACCGCTGCCTTTCATGATCCCAATTGGTTAAATGCTATGAATGATGAATTTAATGCTCTTATTAAAAGCAAAACTTGGATTCTTGTACCTCGTCCTACGGCCACCAATATTGTTCGCTGTATGTGGTTATTTCGCCACAAGTACTTGGCTGACGGTACTCTCAGTCGCTACAAGGCACGCCTTGTTGCGAATGGTAGCACTCAGATAGAGGGGGTTGATGTTGATGAGACCTTTAGCCCGGTTGTTAAACCTGGCACTATACACACTGTTCTCAGTTTGGCTGCTTCTCGACATTGGCCGGTTCATCAGCTTGATGTCAAGAATGCATTTCTGCATGGGGATTTATCTGAGACTGTTTACATGCACCAGCCACCTGGTTTCCACGATACTGAGCACCCAGATTATGTATGTTTGTTACGTAGATCTCTCTATGGGTTGAAACAAGCTCCTCGGGCTTGGTTTCAGCGTTTTGCTACATATGTCCTTGGGATTGGTTTTACACATAGTCGCTGTGACACCTCCTTGTTTATCTATCATCAGGGGACTGACACTGCTTATCTTTTATTATATGTTGATGATATTGTACTGACAGCTTCTTCTGATGGATTACTTCAGCGTATTATTGCAGCTCTTCATAAGGAGTTCTCTATGACAAATTTGGGATCACTAAATTATTTTTTGGGCATATCTGTTACACGTGACACTTCTGGTATGTTTTTGTCTCAGCGCCAGTATGCTACAGAGATTCTTGAGCGTGCTCACATGACTGATTGTAATTCCAGTCGGACTCCGGTTGACACTGAGTCTAAACTGGGCGATGATGGCAGTTTGATATCCGATCCCACATTATATCGGAGTCTTGCAGGGTCACTCCAGTATCTTACATTCACTCGTCCTGAAATATCTTATGCTGTTCAGCAGGTGTGTCTTCATATGCATGATCCGCGAGGGCCTCATTTCTCTGCGCTCAAACGGATTTTGCGCTACATTCGTGGTACTTTGGATTACGGGTTACAGTTATATTCTTCTTCCACTACATCATTGGTTGCCTATTCTGACGCTGATTGGGCTGGTTGCCCAACCACTCGGAGGTCCACTTCTGGTTATTGTGTTTTTCTTGGCAACAATTTACTCTCATGCTCCTCTAAGCGCCAACCGACGCTGTCTCGTTCTAGTGCTGAGGCAGAATATCGAGGGGTTGCCAATGCGGTTGCTGAAACATGTTGGTTGCGGAACCTTCTTCGAGAGCTTCATACTCCAATTTCTTCTGCGACTCTTGTGTACTGCGATAATGTTAGTGCCGTCTACATGTCCTCGAATCCGGTTCAGCATCAACGGACAAAACACATTGAGATTGACATTCATTTTGTTCGAGATTTGGTAGCTGCAGGTCAGGTTAGAGTCCTTCATGTGCCTTCTCGTTTTCAGTTTGCGGATATCTTCACTAAGGGTCTTCCCTCCGCTCTTTTTGAAGAATTTCGTGACAGTTTGAGTGTTCGGCGTCCTCCCGCTCGAACTGCGGGGGAGTGTTAGTCGTATTATTACTGTTAGGACTTTTAGGCTCAAGCCCATGACTACATAGGGTTTCTTATGTTTCTGTATATTTATATGTCTCTTGTGAGACTTTGTACTCATTCAATAAATGACAATCATATAATATCAATCACATAATATTCTATTATTCTACATATTTGGTGCCTCGTCAAATACATTCTTCAATTTTCTCACTTATATTATATTTTCATACGTATCATAGAAACTAATGAAAAAACAATCGATTGTTTAGTCCTTTTAATGTGTAACATGTTTACGACATTGTTAAAAAAAAAAAAAAAAAAAAAAAAAAAAAAAAAAAAAACTTTTAACGTATGTCACGTCATACATGAAGTATATAAAAAATAGGGACAAAATCAGGATCAAATATAATCGGGTGCATAAATTATTTTTAACTCTAATATAATAGAGTTAAAATAGATGGACCATACATTTTTCGATAGACCAGATGCATTTAAGATACATTTAGGAAAAATCAATGTTTTTGTTCAAAAATTAACACTACATCGAAAATATTCATATGGTTCCCGAGAACCCACGGGAACCCATGGTTCCGTCCCTGATAAAAAACAAAAAAAAATGTATCATTATTGACAAATATGTAACAAACGCATCAAACACAAGACAATATAATTTGATAGTTAACGTAGTTTTATAAGAAAGTTAGAATTACAATGACGTACCCTAGAAGAAAAATGTCATATATATTTGTATTATACATAAGTACATACATCAAAAGAATTACAAAAAAGAAGTATAGAATGTTGGGGGTTATCTCCCAGAACAGGGTTAAGACAATCAATGACAGTAGCAATACCACTAGGTGGTTACCGGATATCACTTGGAATCGTGTGATCACTTTCCAAAGTAAACTATTCGACCCTAATGCCTGGGTATCACGAATATCTACTTGGGATAAGACCAAATGCAGTTTGAGAATTAGGCACGATTCTATAACCCTTGCGCTTATAAGTGTTTTTTGTTTTCTGTGTTTTTCTCATGCATGTTCAGATCTCCTATATATAGGAGGTTACTCTTGAGCTATTCCAATGGAATTATGAGTATTAATCGGCCCATTAATAGCCTCATAATTATCCCCATTATAGCCGTTAGTGGTTACATGACCAATTAAACGTGGTCATAAAGAAGTTGTAACTGCCATTTAGCAGTACTTTCCATAAGCAGTACTTTCCACTAGCAGTACTTTCACTTTCAGTGTAAGTACAGCCTATCAGTGGAAACACTGCTTATCAGTACTTTCATAGCACTATCAGTGAATACACCACTTCAGTGGAAACACTGCTTATCAGTGGAAACCACAAGCAGTACTTTCCACAAGCAGTACTTTCACCAAGCAGTACTTTCACCAGTACTACCAATACAAACCACTATAAGAGTCAGGGAGTTCATGGACCTTATGGGTGTACACTCTGTACCTCCTAACCCATTGCAAGGTGTGAACATCAATAAAAACATGTGCATAAACGAAAATGTCCAGAGGATTGAATTTCCATCTTAGTAAATTACACGTTCAAATATTCGAGAATCAGGGTGTTCTAAGAATTGAACCCTTCAACCCATTTGAATACCTGAAGATAAAATACACACAAGTTTTCAAACACTTAACATCTCCTGACACTATACAAGCCATGTGTCCATATCCAAATTCATAAATGTTGTAAAAGCAAAAAGTCCAAAGCTTCCTGAAGCGGCAAAACTTCAACATTTACATAGGTGGTTCCTCTTTAGTCATGCTCCTGCCAAGCACTTTTTCAAAGAAAATTAACCATTAAGAAGTAAAGACTTCATCCTCCTTTCAGCAGGTTCTGAGCACAACCTTGGGATGTAAATAAAACATGTGCTCCAGTCCACTGAATGTTCAGCTTTCCACATTGAACTCAGCTCCTAAGTTTCCTCAGGAGGGAGTTGGGTGTCCTAGCATTCAGTGACTAAGTTGGACTTAAACCCATCCCTTTAGCAGACTTTATAACCAAGTCTCTAGCCAGACCCTTCGTCAAGTGATCAGCTAAGTTCTGTTGAGATCTCACAAACTCTATAGATACCACCCCATTCATGATAAGCTCACGAATCATGCTATGCCAGACACCTAAGTGTCTAGACTTACCATTGTACATCTGGCTATAAGCCTTAGCCAATGTAGCTGCACTATCACACCGGATAGAAATAGGTGCTATAGGTTTAGGCCACAATAGAATCTCAAGAAGCAAGTTTTTCAACCATTCAGCTTCTTTACCAGCAGCTGCTAGAGCCACAAATTCAGATTCCATTGTTGAACTGGTGATGCAAGTTTGTTTCTTGGATGCCCAAGAATTGCACCTCCACCAAGTAGGAATACCCAGCCACTGGTAGACGAATTTTCTTCAGTGTTACTAATCCAACTTGCATCAGTGTAACCTTCCAACACTGATGGGTAACCAGTATATGAGAGACTATAATCCATAGTTCTCTTCAAATACTTCAGTACCCTTTGAACTGCTTGCCAGTGATGAGCACTAGGATTACTAGTATACCTGCTCAATTTTCCCACTACAAAACCAATATCAGGCCTTGTACAAGTCATGGCATACATCAGGCAGCCAATTACCCTAGAATACTCAAGTTGAGATACAGCCTTGCCATGATTAGGCATCAGCTTCTCACAAGTATCCATAGGTGTACTCACTAGAGTACAATCAAAGTAATTGAATTTCCTCAATACCTTCTCAATATAATGAGACTGAGAGATAGAAATTCTATTACTTTCATGTTTAATCCTTATACCAAGGATAACATCAGCCTCCCCCATGTCTTTCATGGAGAACCTTGATGACAAAAATTCCTTTGTCAGGTCAACCTGATTTTGATCAGTGCCAAAGATCAACATGTCATCAACATATAGACAAATGATGACTCCTTTACCAGATTCATCAAATTTGCTATATACACATTTGTCAGCTTGGTTAAGAACATAACCACTAGACAAAACCACTTCATCAAATTTTTGATGCCATTGCTTAGGTGCCTGCTTAAGTCCATAAAGAGACTTAATCAGTTTACACACCTTGTTTTCATTGCCAGGCATGATGAAGCCCTGAGGTTGGTTCATATAAACCTCCTCTTCCAATTCACCATTCAAGAAAGCTGTCTTCACATCCATCTGATGAATAACCAGATTGTGAATAGATGCCATAGCAATCAGCAGTCTTATGGTACTGATACGAGCCACAGGGGCATAAGTATCAAAATAGTCTATTCCTGACTTTTGTTTAAAGCCTTGAATGACTAGTCTAGCCTTGAACTTTTCAATAGTTCCATCTACCTTCATTTTTCTTTTGAAAATCCATTTGCAACCCAAAGGTTTGCAACCAGGAGGTAGATCAACCAACACCCAAGTGTTGTTGCCCATGATGGAATCCATCTCATCATTGATTGCTTCTTTCCAGAAAGCAATATCCTGGGACTTCATTGCTTCTTCAAATGTTTTGGGGTCATCCTCAACAATGAAGCAATAGGAGTATTGGTCTGAGACCTCATCCCTGGTACCTTCAACTAAGTATAGTTGAAACTCAGGTCCAAATGACTTTGGAGTCCTGACCCTTTTGCTCTTCCTGAGCACAGGTTCAGGTTGCTGAACCACAATCTTATCAGGGACCACTGATGGTTCATCATCAGGGACCTCTGATACACCAGTGTCATGAGTTCCATTAGGAATCCTCTGACTTGGTCTAGGGACTGATGAGAATCTATACTCATCAAAATCTGCATCCCTTGATTCAGTTATTGAGTTAACTGGAACATGTTCATTAGGTTCAATAACATAGAACCTAAAAGCCTTGGAATGTTCAGCATATCCAACAAAGATGCAGTCAATGCCTCTTTCACCCAAAGTCTTTAGCTTTGGATCAGGGAGTCTTACAACAGCCCTACAACCCCAGACCTTGAGATAGTTCAGATTGGGTTTCCTTTTAGTCCAGAGTTCATAAGGGGTAACCTTGTTCCTTTTGTTGGGAACCCTATTAAGCAAATAGCAAGCTGTTAACATAGCTTCACCCCAGAACCCTTGACTCAGTCCTGAATAGGACAACATGGTATTAACCATCTCCTTCAGCACCCTGTTTTTTCTTTCAGAAATACCATTTTGCTGAGGAGTATAAGGGGCAGTCGTTTCATGGATTATTCCAACAGACTGAAAGTACTGAGTATCCATGTACTCACCTCCCCTATCAGTCATTAATCTTTTGATTAAAGACCCAAGTTGTAATTCAACTTCAGTTTTAAACACTTTGAATTTATCTAATGCTTCATCCTTGGTATGTAACAAATAGACATAACAAAATCTAGAAGCATCATCAATAAATGTCACAAAGTACTTCTTATTTCCCAAAGAAGGAGTGGCATGCAAATCACACAGGTCACTGTGAATAAGCTCCAAGATCTTAGTCTCACGACTAACACCCTGAAAGGGTTTCTTGGTTATCTTGGTCAACATGCAAGTTTTACACTTTTCAGTGTCCATGTCAAAAGCAGGGATTAAACCATCCCTAGACATATCTTGCATTCTTTTATAGTGAACATGACCAAGTCTAGCATGCCACAGGGTAGAATCAGTCTGATCATATGTGGTCACAAAAGCATTCAGAATAAGACCTCTGCATATGTAGTCATCATTCTCCCACTTGCTCCTCCTCCTGATCTGCTCCACAGTAGCATCATCACCATCATCAGGAATTGGAGTAGTCAGCACATAGACCACACTCATGCTTGACAGCAAGAAGTGCATCTTCTTCTGCCACCTCCTAAAATCCACCCCTTCAAACTTGTCCAGCTTAGCAAAGTTTGAAGCCATGTGTTTCATTGCAGCAATTGCCATTGATTATCACTAAATAGTTTACTTTGATTGTTGGGGGTTATCTCCCAGAACAGGGTTAAGACAATCAATGACAGTAGCAATACCACTAGGTGGTTACCGGATATCACTTGGAATCGTGTGATCACTTTCCAAAGTAAACTATTCGACCCTAATGCCTGGGTATCACGAATATCTACTTGGGATAAGACCAAATGCAGTTAGAGAATTAGGCACAATTCTATAATCCTTGCGCTTATAAGTGTTTTTTGTTTTCTGTGTTTTTCTCATGCATGTTCAGATCTCCTATATATAGGAGGTTACTCTTAAGCTATTCCAATGGAATTATGAGTATTAATCGGCCCATTAATAGCCTCATAATTATCCCCATTATAGCCGTTAGTGGTTACATGACCAATTAAACGTGGTCATAAAGAAGTTGTAACTGCCATTTAGCAGTACTTTCCATAAGCAGTACTTTCCACTAGAAGTACTTTCACTTGCAGTGTAAGTACAGCCTATCAGTGGAAACACTGCTTATCAGTACTTTCATAGCACTATCAGTGAATACACCACTTTAGTGGAAACACTGCTTATCAGTGGAAACCACAAGCAGTACTTTCCACAAGCAGTACTTTCACCAAGCAGTACTTTCACCAGTACTACCAATACAAACCACTATAAGAGTCAGGGAGTTCATGGACCTTATGGGTGTACACTCCGTACCTCCTAACCCATTGCAAGGTGTGAACTAATCCCACAAGTGCACTAAATTTTCCAACATAGAATACATGGAATCTGATACTCACGTCTAAAATTTATGCTTAAAGATATATATGATAACAAGATCAAAACATGTGTAAAAATGAAAAGTAGAGATTATTAGTGAGAAGATATGCATGTGATGTGTCAGTTGTTAAATTGATTAGACATAAAATTAAGCTTATATTTTAGATCTTTATATCATTGCTCTCGAATATATACCGATGCATGTGCACATAATCATAGATGAGTGCCTTAAATATATTGGCCGCGCTTTTGGAGAGTATACAAAATTATTGGACATGGTAGATTATTACTCACCCACCGTTTAAACCGGTCGAACATCATATATCCAGTATGTTTCATCTCCATGGGCGATGTTATCTTTAAGCTCAGTAGAGTCAACTGAACTTACTCATCTATACTATCTATAAAAAGTGTATGATCAAAGTGAAATGTTGAATTGTTGAATGTTAAAAATTAGTCAAAAGTAAAAGAAATATATAGTGTAATTAATACTCTTATTAAAACACCACATTACTTAAAAGTACATTGATTTATTCATATTGTACAACCAACTAAAAACTTATCTACCAAATTAAATACAAACAATTAAAACACCCTATGCTAAAAAATACAATAAAATTTTAATAATATACAATTTAAACAAGCCACAACATAATCAAGAATATAAAATAATTAAACATATTAATTAATGTTATTTTTAAAACACCCTATAATGAAAAGTACATGTTATTATACACATTATATAAATTAATAAAACACACAAAGTTTCATACAAGCTAACAAGTTGACGGTACATATAGTTTTCAAAACCGGACCGGACCAACAGGTTCAATCGGGAACCGATGTCGCCACCGGTTCGACTAACCAATAAAAGCCATCCGAAAACGAACCAGAGAGGACCCGTTGAAACCAATACAAACTTGTAAAGGCCTCATCGAGATTTATTTCTCAGGTTAATCGTCACAGGGTACCCACGTATACTATATATAAAGGAAAAAATAAAAGTGAAAAGAAAAAGTTGAACCTAAAATAGAAATATTGAAAACATATATTTCAAAAGGAAACTATTAATACACATCGAAAACCGGGTTAACCGGGGCGCTTCAAACCCGACGGATTGACCCGGTTTAATTTCGCTCGTGTTCAACCCAACCCGTCGGGTTGACCCGGTTTAAATCGACCCGTTGCTCGACCGGAACGGTTCAACCAGTTGAACCACCCGGGTCGACCCGGGTTTCAAAGCATTATGTTTAATCCCCAAATCTTCAAACTTTTGTTATTTTTCGTTTATAACCCATAAACTTTTTTTATCACTAAACGATATGTCGCTATAAAATCTCGTTGCTATGCACGGGTACTCGTCTAGTAATAATAATGTATTCTTAGTTTTATTTTAGTTCAAGATTAGCAAAACTTTAGTACTGAAACCAATGATTATGTAAAAACATGAATAATTTTAATAGTAAACTGGCTAAAGAGTTTTCCTGGTCCTTCTCCCGACCATCCCCACATCAATGCCGAGCATGCTACATCACATCCTTGATCTCTATTTAGTTTTCGTTTCTTTTCTTTTCGCCTAAATTCAGCATGCTTAAATTTGATACATAGATGAATACTTGCGCAAAGCGACAATATATAGCAGCAAATAATTATACTTTCAAAGTTGTGGTTTTGGAGTAACTTTAAATGCAACAATTACAGGTTCAATTTGTAGTAATTGCGAGAAAAAAATTACAACATTTAATTAGTAGTTAATATTTTCTTGAGGGTAAATTACACTCTTCATCTTTTTGGTTTGCATTGAACACAACATTTCATTCTTTGACCAAAAAATGCACCTTTTGCCCCTAACTGCCAAACATTAGTCCTCTCTCTCTCTCTCTCTCTCTCTCTCTCTCTCTCTCTCTCTCTACGCATATACCATAAGGAGAAACAGTGTAACTTACGTTTTAATTAATTAGTTTGCCCAGTTCCTTACACTCAATTACCCTGATCCTTTTAATGATTACTTGAAAAACACAAATACACTATAATACATTTACTCTATAACTCCGATTACCATAACCACAGTACCCACATCATAATAGAAAGCACATTAAATAAGGGTTGCCGAAATATGATTTCCGGTGAAGACACTAATATTCGATGGTCTGATAGTGATAATAAAACTTTGGTGTTAAAATGACGCACTGACATAGGATGGAGAAGAAAATGAGTGTTGGTGGTGCTAAAGAAATGAGTGTCTTTGTTTTTTCACGTGTTTATGACTAGGATGAAGGTGTGTGAGTGTAATGTATTGAGATAACTAATCAATAAGATACTAGCTATTAATTAACCGGTTTTTAATACATACAATAAGAAGATTAACAAGTTAAGTACATAAAATAAAAAAATTAAAAGTTTGATCCATACTTTAAAATTTTATGACAAGTTGGATACATTTTCAAATGATTACCCTTATAACTAGATCAGCTTTTCTAAATCTATTTGAAGTCCGAGAATTGTGTTACATCGTTGAAGAACTAGAATTTTCAAGGAACATTTGATTGCAAATGTAGATTCATTACGAAAAATGCCAAAGGATCCATAGAGAGGCTACGATAACGGCATCAAACACGATGGTCAGGTTGAATGGTTATTTTGGCTCGATTTTCTAGGTAGAACACAACATTGAGGTAGTCAACACGAACATGTAGTAGAATCTGTTGGCCCGTTTTATGGATCTATGATCTTTAACCTAGTCAAAATATACTAGAAAAACAGAAAAATACAATGAAACTTTGAAACTAAATGCTTTTATTAAAATCTGTCATCATACTTGTTTGTTTACATGCTTTCCTATTTATACAAAACGAAAAAGGTACAAAATGAAGGGCTGTGTTGGTTCGGTTTGTCCAACAAACATGTCCCTTTGATTTGTAACTGCCTAATAACCGTTTTTTGTAACTGCTGTTGACTTTTGTCTGGTTTGACTTTTGCGTTTGACTTATCAGATTGGGATTAACCCAATATTCTCCCCCTTAATCACAATCGCTTCGTCGTAGATCTTCGAATACTCTTCCTTTCTTAACCTTTACTCTTTCTTTGAAGATTTTCAATCTACCAATAGCTTCGTCTATAGTCATTGTGTCTAGATCGGAGTATTACTCTATGGATGCGACAATATGAATGAATCTTTCAGGTACATAATTTAGCAATTTTCGTACGCGAGTTGATTCATCAAGTGTTGATCCAAGACTTGTCATTTTTGACGTAATACTTGTCATCTTTGCGGTGAATGAATCGATAGTGTCGTTTTCTTCATTTGTAATATCTCAAATTCATATTTGAGTGTTTGTAGTGTTACCTTTTGCACTCGATCCACTCCAATATTTCTAGTATTTAATGCATCCCAAACTTCTTTTGCGCTTTTGCAATTTGCCACTTGTAATACTTGATCTTCGGGTAGTGATTGGAAGAGATATGCCAATGCGGTTTTGTCTCTTTTATCATTTACTTGAGTCTCAGTAGTAGGTTCTATCATTTCTCAAAGACCATTTTCTTGTATTATGATCTTTATTCTTATAGACCATATGGTATAATTTGTTGAATTTAACACGGGACATTGAAATTTTAGATTATCTAAACTTTTAATTTGACTACTTGCTTCACCCTTTCTTATTCTAATATAATACTCTTATAAAACTTTTGAAACTTTTGTTAATAACTTTATAAATCTTTAAAACCTAACAATGTAAAACTTAAAATCTTTTAAACCTTTAAAAACTTTATAAGAACTTTAAAAAACTTAGAAACTTTAATCTTTAAAACTCTTAAACTTTATATATATTACTTATCTAAAACCTAGTAAGTAAAATCTTAAAAAAACTTGTTTTCTTATCATAAGCCAAATAAGAAAAATCTTAAAACTTGTTTCTTATCATAAACCTAATAAGAGAACTTGAATCTTTCTTATCATAAACCAAATAAGAAAAAACCTTGAAACGTTAAAAACTATTAAAAACTTTTTCTTATCATAAACCAAATAAGAAAAAAAAAACTTTGAAACTTAAAACCTCTTAAAAACTTAATACATTTTGTAAACTTAAATCTAATTAAAAACTCAAAAATACTTTAAAACTTAAAACTAAAAATATCTTTTCTAAAACAAAAACTATATAATATATAACAAATCTTAATATAACTAAAAATAACTTTTCTAAAACAAAATCTATATAATATATAAAAAATAAAAATAGATGGTTGTTTGTGTAATATTGGGAACCTGGTGGGTTAAGAAATAAACCCGTAGTCCCTTTTTTGTGAATCTGTTCCTTGTGATGCCCTAATATACTTTGCGCCTCTTTTTTATTTCTTTGGAAATAAAAACTCCTCTCTTCTTCTTCTGAGAAGAAACCTGTCTCTTTCCTTTGAGACTTAAAGTCATTCTTCTATAACTGATGGTTGACCGCCGATTAGTGGCTTGGTTAACCTATTCTTCTCCGGTTGGTGTGTTCTTTGCGAGCACTTGGAATCCCACAGAAGCGAAACTAGGGTTTCGTTGATTTGGGGTTTTTTCTAACCGTGTAAGATTTGGGCTTTTGGAGATGAAATTGAATCAATTGATGATTCATTTTAAGGTTCTGGGCTTGATTCTTTAAAGAACATGTGTGTTTGTTCCTTATTTTTTTTAATCGATTTGCCCTTTGATGACTTTCGTGTTATTTGAATTTGGTATGGGGTTTTTTTTTCTTGTTTTTAATCAATTAGTTATCGGTTTTGTAACCGTATCTAATCGTGATGATTATAATGGATTGGATTGGGCTCTGTTTTGGTATGAAGTTCTTGACTGAATTTTACAAAATAAAAACAAGATGAAAACTTTTACTGGTGCCGGTTGATTGATCACCAACGTGATTGATCCCTTGGTGACAGTGAGTATGTTCTCTTGATGAGATTCTGGAAACACAAAGATGATTTCTTTTATTTGTGTTTTCGTTAGAATTTGCAAAAACGTTTACCAAAAGAACAAAGTTGCTTCGACTAAAAAACAGGGAAAAAAAACTTAGTATATGATGATTTGGTTAGGATGACCAAACCTACTATGATACCAATTGTTGGATCGTTTTATGGATCTATGATCTTTAACTTAAACTTTGAAACTAAATGCTTTTATTAAAATCTGTTATCATACTTGTTTGTTTGCATGCTTTTCTATTTATACAAAACGAAAAGGTACAAAATGAAGGGTTATGTTGGTTCGTTTTGTCCAACAGACATGTCCCTTTGATTTGTAACTGCCTAATAACCGTTTTTTTTTTAACTGTTGTTGACTTTTGTCTAGTTTCAATTTTGCGTTTGACTTATCAGATTGGGATTAAATCCAATAGAATCCATCATTTAAGAATCTCATTACATGCGTGTTTTGCAACATAGCCCTTCACAAGTAGGTGCTCTTTCGTCTATAAGTATTCATCCCAAACCAGACATCGAATTGAGTGGAGGTCAATTCCTAAAATATCTAAGTTAACTCTAGATAGCTAGTATGCATCACTGACCTCGCATGAGTTCTTCATCACTGACCTCACAGTGGGCGTATATATGTGGGATAGAAGCTCATAAATTTTCAAATGTGAATTAGTTTATGATCGACATGGTATTAAAATATTAAATATTAATACATCAAGGAATGAAAACTGATCTCGAACCTCATATATAAAGATCATCCATTCGTTCCTGTTTGGGATATTGAATGAATCATTTATTCGAGACGCATTATTTATTACTACCAGATTCGTCAATCCATTCTTTTATTCCTTGCAAATATTTCTCTGGGAATTACCTGACTATATATGAAAAGTAACTACTATGTAGCGGGTGGATTACGACTTAGGAGTGTCATAAAGTGTTACGGGATACTAACGAAATTTTGTTTAGTAGGGTAAAAAAAAAGTTTTTAAATCCAATATTTTTCTTATTGGAGTATTAGTAAACTCAATTCTTGAGTCTTGACTACAACCTTTATATGACAGTACGAAATAATCTGTACCTCCGATCATTTTTGTTTCTGGTTTGACCATTGACTATGCGAATATAAATTTAGGAACTTATGAAAACATGATTCTTGTCTAGATAGCATAAATCAAAAAGGAAATAAATTGTGGTAGATGGTTGCATGATAAGATTTTCTTTTTACTTGCAATAGTTGTAGTTAGGTCGTGTATTGAGAAATTTGAAGAGGGATACTTGGCAACAAGCACACCAAGAAAGATAAAGGAGTCACACCTTACGCTTAAGACCCTACTCTTTTTTCAACACGTGATTTATGCTTATGCTTTCCCTTTCTATAGTGTCATAAATAATTTCTGAATATAGGAAAATATAAATAAATAAAAAAAGGTTTATTAGTCACTATGATAGTGTAAATGAAAGGAATCACCAAATTTAAGGGTTTGCATGTACATTTTAAAATGATTTTTGGCAGGTAACCCTACTGTACGTATACCGTTTGATTATACGGGCTTATATTATAATGGTACCTCATGTTGTGTGAGAAGTTCACCAATCAAATGGTTATGGGTTTAAGTCATGCTTATTACATGTGAGATAAATTCTTCGGTGTAAATATTGTGAGATATGTAACTTGCCGTTCTAAAAAAAATAATAAAAAAAAATGATTACGCTAGGTGTAATGGTGTCTCAAAGAGCGCATTTAATTTTCTTTGAAAACGGCGAAAATTAAATATATATTTTTTCGAAGGGCGTGTTTATGGTTTTTCACGGAGCGTCATCGTTATAAATCCTTCCCCACACGTTGTTGGTGAGAAAAAAAAATGAGAAGTTAGTTGTTTGATCGGCCGACTTGTGATGTTGATTGTGGGTGTGTGTATGGTATATTGGTGTTTAAGTGAGTATGCTTGAGTGGTGAAGCTTGTGATTTTATTACACTTTACTGGTGATGCAGTGAAAAAAACGATGAGATGTTACCAGATAAAATAGCTAGATAATCTTTGTTCTTATAAAGCTAAAAGGTAGAAATATTTCTTTCACATATCAGAGCTAATTTACAATCGTCCTACACACGCATTGTTATTAAAATAAATAATTTTAATGTAAAAAATTACAATTAAGCAATATCTCATATAAACTTTGATATAAAGCATTAATCACGTGTTAGAAAATTTAGTAGCAAATAATACCAGCACACTCTTCATTGAAAATTTAGTAGCAAATAATACCAGTATACTCTTCACTGAATTTAATACAGTAATGTTCCATCATTCAGGAAAAAAAATTACCACGTTACCATTTAGAGCCACGGTACCCTTGGCCGTTAGCATTAGTGTCATGGCACCAACCCACTCCATGACACCAGATGCATACCAGATGTCGTGTCGTCGGCTTTCGTGTTGTATCCATCAACACAAGTGGCGAGTATTTTTTTTTTATTTTTTTATTTGTATTTTATTCGGAACCGAGCCTATGGCACAACTATTACTAATGGTACCACTTTTGTTGAAAAGAGTGATGTTTTGTGTTTAGTTATAGATTCTGGTATTGAAAAGAAAATGTTGAAATGACAACACTTTTACTATAACACGATCAGGACATTATAGAATTAATTTAAATTTTCAACATTTAAAGTTTTAAAATTTCAACTTTCAAAAATCAGCATTCAGTCTTTATAAGTAATATTTTATATAATAAAGGAATTACATCATTTCGGAGTAATTTTGTCAATTCATTCTTATTGAAAAAACAATTGGGCCAATAGGAGAGTTCGATTTTGCCACATAAGCAAAATCGTGTAACGTGATTGGTTAATAAAAGTCAAAATTAAATTGATTTTGGTCAAACTTTAATAAATTTGGTGGAGAAATTTGGTTGATAAAAAAACACATAAAAATATAGGTGTCAAATTTGTGAAAACAAAAACTTAAAAAAAGAGGGGGTAATTAATAAAACTTTAGTGGTTAAATTTTTAAAATTTATATAGAGTTAAGTGTAATATTATTAGCCTCCATATTTTTTAATAACTTTGAATTATAAACAAATATCCCCTTATACTTTATACCATTTATACTTTCTATCTTAAAAAATATAATGTATATGTTGTTTTAAAATAACAACATATAAATTTTCATAAGATTATAAGTATCAATTTTTTTTTACTATATACGTTCAATAAAGACTAATTTATTTCATTTTTAAAAGTTTAACCTATGTGGACACGAGTTTACATTTTAAATACGGCTAAATTACTGAAAACGGGAATATAACTATCAAATTGTAAGCACGAATTAATTTTATATAAAAACAAATATACGCGATTGTACTTATTACAATGACTCATGTAATTTTTATTTATATAAGGATATCTAGAAAATCATTTTTTAAAAACTATAAGGACTATACTTTAACTTTATCAACGCTCATTATGTGCTATTAAACTTGCATCATGCATAATGAAAAACTCGTGTATAAGTATTAATTGTACTTATATCACAATTTTCATGGGAAATTCTTATATGTGTATATAATGAATTAAAATATTAAAATAAATTTGATTTATGTGTAGGTTTCATGCGTGCGCTAAACTTTAACTATATAGTTATATGCAATTACATTTAAATACACAATATCAGTATTAATACAAAATAATTTTTTTTTGTCAAAACCCTGTGCGTGCACAGGTATTATAACTAGTATAAATATGATAAAAATAGCATCTACATGTAATAACATAAGTATTAAGTTAAATTGGAACTAAAATAATAAGAAATTACAAATAAAAGTTAGTACTTAATATCGTCGAAAGATTTTTGCCAGTTCAAGAGTTACTATCACGAAAAGCATTCAATCTAGAACATTGTTCGTCGGAAAAATTTTAAACACAAACTTTTTCACCATCACATCACGCGAGTACTGCGTTATCCTAGTATAAGCTCTATATACAAAAATTACAACTATATAGAATGTATTTTAGGAATATAAAGTATTATTATGGAAGTTCGGTCAAATATATAAATAAAAAAAATGAAATTAACTTTTTTTTGAGCGACAATATATAAAAACTAGCAAGATGCTAGAAAAGGAGATTACATGGTACAAGAGAGGGCGTTACGTGGGTTAGAAAACCACTCAACCCAATTACAAAAGGATTTCTTATATCTATTAGAGATCCAATTATATGAAAGCATTTTTACATTATTTAAATTAAACTTCTTCTTTGGTCTTTTAAGCTTGAAAACAGTCTCATTCCTAAAGCGCCATAGAATCCAAAACGTTAACTGAACCACGCCATCAAATAACTGACATAATTGGGATGGCAAATTAAAACGGTCCAAGCAGGAAATCGTTTCGGTAAGACTTGAGAGATGGAAGTCTTCAAGTTTCCACCATCAAAGGACTTGAAGCTATGTATCAACCGCAACCGAGCAGTTAACAAACAAATGTCTTTCCGATTCGATGTCATCATCACATATAGGACATTGAACTGAATTTAAATCAACCCTTCGCTTGTCTAGATTTAAACGTGTTGGGAGTATTTCGTTCCAAATCCGCCAAGAGTTTGTTGACTTTTATGGGAACCAACTTGTTCCATCTTGTACGTTCTGGAAATGGGAGATGGGTTGCATTGTTGACGAGCTGACGAATAGACCTAACAGAGAAAATTCGAGATGGGCAGGAGGTGTATTCCCAGTGGTCTTGTGCAGTAGATAGGTGTAGGTTAGAGACGAGATTAGTTATCTCTTCTAACTCTTGGATTTCACAGGAAACCCATAAGGGTCTTCTCCAAGACTAGTTGAATCGAAAGCCAAATGGATCTACCGGCCATGTGGAGTTGAGAGGAGGTCAATGGGCTGATGTAAGATGGAGGGAATATGATTTTGACCAGTAACCAAACCAAGGGCAGTAGGGATAGAATGTGCAATGGTTGTGTTGATGTGTGTAGGGGCTTTTTCACTTACTCGACAATCTTGGTTTGATTCAAGACGGAAGAGGCGTGGAAATAAAGTAGCAAGTGAAGTCCCTCCTAACCATTTGTCAAGCCAGAATTTAGTATTCTCGCCATTGCCAATTTTTATATTGAAAAGGGATTGCAAGTTGATCCCATACTCATGGAAATCGTCATTCAACTTAGAAATTTGATACCAAGGACCCGTTTTACATCGGATAGAGGTTGTATCAAGAAAACCACCATTAGGGCCATTGTGACAACTCGTAATTTCAGGACATTTCATATAGACTAGATTTAGTCTACACAACATTAGTAACATCATTTCATATCAATTTATGCATGGGTTTTGCATTTTACATTAAACGTTTATTTTCTTATTAAATAAACGCTATCGCGTAATCATTTATTTTGAACATTTGGTCCGACACTTCCAAAAATATTTCTAATATATTTTTATACTCATTTTAAGACTATAAAAATTATATTATTAGTTTACCCGGTGTTTTAAATTTATTTTGTATATAAATTGTTATATATAAATATTTACGACGGTTTTCGTAAATTCAACACGATAATTATTATTTCACTCAATTTTTGTAAGAAATGTATTTTTATAATTTTTATGACCTCAATATATTTTATTTTGATCCGTTAAAATTTATTTTTAGCTAACACTACCCTAAATGCTTAAATAAATACACAAGTTTTGAGTAGCTACACTTTTACTTTTATACATGAGTACTTAGCTATTAAAAATACATCTACTCTTTATTTTATTTTTTAATATGTCGACCAACACTTGGTGACTCACCACATCATGTGTACAAAATATCTTAATCCTACATATTACTTACATATTTTATACTACCAATTAACACATACACATATTCTTCTCAAAGTGTAAAACAAAATATCCTCTCTTCTTCTTCTCCCATGGAACCGGCCACCTAGGAAGATCAAGAAGGAATTCATAAAAAAATTTCAAGTCAAGTTCATCACAATCTAGACACACTCTTGATTAAGGTTGTGAAATAAAAACCTTGGGTGTTTAGGATTAAACCTTTGTTCATTTAACCTCATCAAGTAACTAGTAAGCATTTCATGTTCACTTTCATCTTTCATATTCATATCATGTTCATTTTATCATGCTTGAGAAAAACATACAAGTTATATGATGTCTATACCACTTAAATTGTTTATAAACTATATAAATTCATATATGTTATCCTATAATTACTCCTTGAAACATATCACTTTTAGTGATGTCTAGGAACCCATGACACCCTAAGAAGGTGTATGGTAGGATTAGAATAGCTTCGGAGTTGTTTTGAATTGGTTAGAATAGGTTTTGCGCGTGAAAAACTCATTTCGACAAGTCTAATTAAGGGTCTGATCAAAATTGTGAAATCTGGAATTTTCGACAGTGGATAAAAAATTTTGGGCTAGACATTTGGAAAATACACTTTAAAACGAAAACGTGGTCGCTTGAACGGGCTAAAACGGAGTTATAACGAAGAAGATATGAATTTTTCAAGTTTGACGCCGAAAACTATTTGTTTCAGAAAATTCAGCATGTGTTCTCAACTTTTTACGAGTCAGAAATGGGTCTTAAGCGTTATTAAAGGTGTCGACTTATCAAAAATATATTAGTATATGTTAATACGAAATCGTGGATATAAAGAACGTAGAAAACGGACTTATAACGACTAAGTTATTCACATTTTAAACAAGTTGCCGTAACTATTTTATATAAGTATAACTAATATATTCTCTAATAGACAAACATATCGGCCACGAAGGACCATGTTGAGGGTCGTTTTTAACATGGATGTAATACTTTTTATAACATGATGTCTTCTAGTAAAAGTAAGTTCGCCTAGCCTATTTTCCAAAATGTCCAACCGTTCGTCAAGTGGGGTTGTAACGAATAAAATATAGTCACTCAAACTTTGCCGAAATCCACCCTTAAGCAATATTTTGGACACAAGTACCATACTTTACCTATATTTTTCTCTATGATCGAGACCTCTATGATAAAAACTTAAAAGCTAAAACTTTGAGATAATGATACAAGCTTTCCAAAACCGTTGAGTTTGTTTCCTAACACTCGATGTGCACCATTTTACGACTAGCTTTTCAAGGCCGTTTAGTCACTTTCATGAAATTGTCAAATGACATTATTTTACGACGAAAAGTTATAATTTCATAATAAATCATTAAATGATTATCGTTGGATATCATCTCAACGTAAATACTTGTAAAGTATTTTATAATATGACGAGACGTTATAAACTTTATTTTCAAAAGTGTACAAGTGGTATGGATATCATATGAGTTTGCATGCACGGCATTGTTTCATGACTTATATTAGATCATATCATTCATAATAGGTCGCGGTTAGAGAGTTGCATCTCATTTCTGAGCATCCACTTTGTCATCGTAACTATTGCAACAGGTGAGTTCGTAGCCCCACTTTTACTCGTTTAATTGTTTTATAAACTCTTCGGGGGAGATACATGCTCAACTTCATGCTTTTACTTTACACTTATATGAACTTAAACTATATTGTTTGAACTATCATGAACATGTTACCCTTTTGTTTCACTACTTATGCTAGTAAGTAGATTGTGCCCAAACTAAATTGATCACTACGTTATGAACGCTATTAGTTGAAACACTTTCCTTGAATTTCCCTTCGACATGTATATTTGAGCTCTTTTAAATTGATTCGGACTCTTTAACATATAAGTGAACACTTTGGACTTGATATGAACCTTTTGACATATAGTTAAACTCTTTTAACTTGTACAAGGACCCTTTTGATATATTTTAAACTTGTTTGACGTGATTTTGAACGCTTCGACTATTTTGAACCTTTTGATATTATTCGAGCTCTTTGACTGTTCTGGACTTTTGAACTCGACTTAAATCTTTGAACTTAATCACGAACTTTTAAACGGAACTCTTGAACTTAAATACAAATTTATGACTTGTTTGAACTTATTGAACCATACGTGTTATGACCTTGACCTAAAGTCTCCCATGTTCGGAGCATCACTATAAAGTCTCCCATGATCGGAGCATCACTATAAAGTCTCCCATGTTCGGAGCATCACTATAAAGTCTCCCTTGTTCGGAGCAACCCAAAGCCTCCCAGGTCCGGAGCAGAGCGTCTCACTATGTTACGGAGCGTTCTCTACTTAAAGCCTCCCCGGTCCGGAGCAGAAGGTCTCACTATGTTACGGAGCGTTCTCAATCTAAGTCTCCCCTGTTCGGAGCAGTGCAAATTATCCCATGTTCGGAGTGTTCTTAATTGTATATAATAGTTGTATGATGTACTGTTCGTACATTCGCATTGTTAGTCTCCTATCACTAAGTAGTATGGATAGCGCTATTAGAGGTCGGCCAACCTCTCGTCCACTATGTTACGGGACGCATATTATTTATTCTAGGGGCTTTGCCTGGCATACATTATTATATACGTGGTGCAATATTGTGAATTATTATGGTAACTGATATTCGACTATTAGACTCACTATATTTTGTACAATGGGTTGTGAACACACAGGTTGCAAGTTTTGTATGGGCGGAACTTGGAATTGAGTGGATTTACAATGCCTTTGCTTTGTGAACTATTATGATAATGTGCACTTTACTATTAGACATACATATTTTGGCAGTGGGTTGTGAACACACAGGTTGCAAGTTTTGTATGGGCGGAACTTGGAACTGAGTGGATTTACAATGCCTTTGCTTTGTGGACTATTCTAAATGACCAAAAACTTTGCCTTTGTTGCATGAACGCTCTTTAAAAGCTTTACTTGTTAACCAAACTCTATGAACTCACTCAACCTTTGTGTTGACACTTTTAGCATGTTTTATCTCAGGTATCTAAGGCATTCACTTCATGGCATGCATGTGGACTTATCATAGAGTCGCGGTGTCGACGCGTCTCACCTATATTTTATGCACTTAACCATCATTTGATTGTAACAAACTTGTTTTGGTACCTTGGAAATCTTTTGGGACCTATGTTTTGTAAACTCTAATTATTTTAATGAATCAAACGATATTTAAAAAAAAGACAATTTAGGTCGTTCGATATAACTGTAACTTTGATGCTATGACAGTCCTCCCCAAGGTATCCCATTCCGTTGTAAAATAGGTAATTTGGGGGTGTGACAGATTGGTATCAGAGCATCGGTTATAGAGAACCAGGTTGCATCATTGACCCTAGACTATAACTACATCATCATAGCATCTCATCATATCATTTTAAGTGCATACTCCTTATACATGCGGACTTATGACTCAACACCAAACATCATAGGAGACAATTAGTCCAAGCATTGCATAGTTACTCCTAAATTATACATAGCCTGATCACCTATGTCTAATTCAGGAAGAATCATGCAATGAAGGGAGTAGTAGTCTCATATGTGTAAGAAATTCCGTAATCGAGCCAAATTTTCAAAAGATTTTCTTCAAACCACTTGTTTCCAGTTTGATCCGAGCGACAGTTCTTGTTTGATGAGTTGCAAAGATCAAGCTAGAAACAAGTTGTTGCTCAAACCGATTTAGCCTAATCTCATGACAGTTCTTGTTTGATGAGTTGTGAGATTAAGTAAAAATCGGTTACCTAAAAGTCTTTTGAGGGTTTTGCTCGAGAATGGGAAAGTTTGCCACATCAAACCCTAAACCGGAGAGACCAACACGAACTGAATTCAGGGACTGAATTCCTTTTTGGGTGGGCGAATGTGACAACTCGTAATTTCAGGACATTTCATATAGACTAGATTTAGTCTACACAACATTAGTAACATCATTTCATATCAATTTATGCATGGGTTTTGCATTTTACATTAAACGTTTATTTTATTATTAAATAAACGCTATCGCGTAATCATTTATTTTGAACATTTGGTCCGACACTTCCAAAAATATTCATAATATATTTTTATACTCATTTTAAGACTATAAAAATTATATTATTAGTTTACCCGGTGTTTTAAATTTATTTTGTATATAAATTGTTATATATAAATATTTACGACGGTTTTCGTAAATTCAACACGATAATTATTATTTCACTCAATTTTTGTAAGAAATGTATTTTTATAATTTTTATGACCTCAATATATTTTATTTTGATCCGTTAAAATTTATTTTTAGCTAACACTACCCTAAATGCTTAAATAAATACACAAGTTACTAGTTATTCTTGAGTAGCTACACTTTTACTTTTATACATGAGTACTTAGCTATTAAAAATACATCTACTCTTTATTTTTTTTTAATATGTCGACCAACACTTGGTGACTCACCACATCATGTGTACAAAATATCTTAATCCTACATATTACTTACATATTTTATACTACCAATTAACACATACACATATTCTTCTCAAAGTGTAAAACAAAATATCCTCTCTTCTTCTTCTCCCATGGAACCGGCCACCTAGGAAGATCAAGAAGGAATTCATAAAAAAATTTCAAGTCAAGTTCATCACAATCTAGACACACTCTTGATTAAGGTTGTGAAATAAAAACCTTGGGTGTTTAGGATTAAACCTTTGTTCATTTAACCTCATCAAGTAACTAGTAAGCATTTCATGTTCACTTTCATCTTTCATATTCATATCATGTTCATTTTATCATGCTTGAGAAAAACATACAAGTTATATGATGTCTATACCACTTAAATTGTTTATAAACTATATAAATTCATATATGTTATCCTATAATTACTCCTTGAAACATATCACTTTTGGTGATGTCTAGGAACCCATGACACCCTAAGAAGGTGTATGGTAGGATTAGAATAGCTTCGGAGTTGTTTTGAATTGGTTAGAATAGGTTTTGCGCGTGAAAAACTCATTTGGACAAGTCTAATTAAGGGTCTGATCAAAATTGTGAAATCTGGAATTTTCGACAGTGGATAAAAAATTTTGGGCTAGACATTTGGAAAATACACTTTAAAACGAAAACGTGGTCGCTTGAACGGGTTAAAACGGAGTTATAACGAAGAAGATATGAATTTTTCAAGTTTGACGCCGAAAACTATTTGTTTCAGAAAATTCAGCATGTGTTCTCAACTTTTTACGAGTCAGAAATGGGTCTTAAGCGTTATTAAAGGTGTTGACTTATCAAAAATATATTAGTATATGTTAATACGAAATCGTGGATATAAAGAACGTAGAAAACGGACTTATAACGACTAAGTTATTCACATTTTAAACAAGTTGCCGTAACTATTTTATATAAGTATAACTAATATATTCTCTAATAGACAAACATATCGGCCACGAAGGACCTTGTTGAGGGTCGTTTTTAACATGGATGTAATACTTTTTATAACGTGATGTCTTCTAGTAAAAGTAAGTTCGCCTAGCCTATTTTCCAAAATGTCCAACCGTTCGTCAAGTGGGGTTGTAACGAATAAAATATAGTCACTCAAACTTTGCCGAAATCCACCCTTAAGCAATATTTTGGACACAAGTACCGTACTTTACCTATATTTTTCTCTATGATCGAGACCTCTATGATAAAAACTTAAAAGCTAAAACTTTGAGATAATGATACAAGCTTTCCAAAACCGTTGAGTTTGTTTCCTAACACTCGATGTGCACCATTTTACGACTAGCTTTTCAAGGCCGTTTAGTCACTTTCATGAAATTGTCAAATGACATTATTTTACGACGAAAAGTTATAATTTCATAATAAATCATTAAATGATTATCGTTGGATATCATCTCAACGTAAATACTTGTAAAGTATTTTATAATATGACGAGACGTTATAAACTTTATTTTCAAAAGTGTACAAGTGGTATGGATATCATATGAGTTTGCATGCACGGCATTGTTTCATGACTTATATTAGATCATATCATTCATAATAGGTCGCGGTTAGAGAGTTGCATCTCATTTCTGAGCATCCACTTTGTCATCATAACTATTGCAACAGGTGAGTTCGTAGCCCCACTTTTACTCGTTTAATTGTTTTATAAACTCTTCGAGGGAGATACATGCTCAACTTCATACTTTTACTTTACACTTATATGAACTTAAACTATATTGTTTGAACTATCATGAACATGTTACCCTTTTGTTTCACTACTTATGCTAGTAAGTAGATTGTGCCCGAACTAAATTGATCACTACGTTATGAATGCTATTAGTTGAAACAATTTCCTTGAATTTTGAACCCTTCGACATGTATATTTGAGCTCTTTTAAATTGATTCGGACTCTTTAACATATAGGTGAACACTTTGGACTTGATATGAACCTTTTGACATATAGTTAAACTCTTTTAACTTGTACAAGGACCATTTTGATATATTTTAAACTTGTTTGACGTGATTTTGAACGCTTCGACTATTTTGAACCTTTTGATATTATTCGAGCTCTTTGACTGTTATGGACTTTTGAACTCGACTTAAATCGTTGAACTTAATCACGAACTTTTGAACGGAACTCTTGAACTTAAATACAAACTTATGACTTGTTTGAACTTATTGAACCATACGTGTTATGACCTTGACCTAAAGTCTCCCATGTTCGGAGCATCACTATAAAGTCTACCATGATCGGAGCATCACTATAAAGTCTCCCATGTTCGGAGCATCACTATAAAGTCTCCCTTGTTCGGAGCAACCCAAAGCCTCCCAGGTCCGGAGCAGAGCGTCTCACTATGTTACGGAGCGTTCTCAACTTAAAGCCTCCCCGGTCCGGAGCAGAACGTCTCACTATGTTACAGAGCGTTCTCAATCTAAGTCTCCCCTGTTCGGAGCAGTGCAAATTATCCCATGTTCGGAGTGTTCTTAATTGTATATAATAGTTGTATGATGTACTGTTCGTACATTCGCATTGTTAGTCTCCTATCACTAAGTAGTATGGATAGCGCTATTAGAGGTCGGCCAACCTCTCGTCCACTATGTTACGGGACGCATATTATTTATTCTAGGGGCTTTGCCTGGCATACATTATTATATACGTGGTGCAATATTGTGAATTATTATGGTAACTTATATTCGACTATTAGACTCACTATATTTTGTGCAATGGGTTGTGAACACACAGGTTGCAAGTTTTGTATGGGCGGAACTTGGAATTGAGTGGATTTACAATGCCTTTGCTTTGTGAACTATTATGATAATGTGCACTTTACTATTAGACATACATATTTTGGCAGTGGGTTGTGAACACACAGGTTGCAAGTTTTGTATGGGCGGAACTTGGAACTGAGTGGATTTACAATGCCTTTGCTTTGTGGACTATTCTAAATGACCAAAAACTTTGCCTTTGTTGCATGAACGCTCTTTAAAAGCTTTACTTGTTAACCAAACTCTATGAACTCACTCAACCTTTGTGTTGACACTTTTAGCATGTTTTATCTCAGGTATCTAAGGCATTCACTTCATGGCATGCATGTGGACTTATCATAGAGTCGCGGTGTCGACGCGTCTCACCTATATTTTATGCACTTAACCATCATTTGATTGTAACAAACTTGTTTTGGTACCTTGGAAATCTTTTGGGACCTATGTTTTGTAAACTCTAATTATTTTAATGAATCAAACGATATTTTAAAAAAAGACACTTTAGGTCGTTCGATATAACTGTAACTTTGATGCTATGACAGTCCTCCCCAAGGTATTCCATTCCGCTGTAAAACAGGTAATTTGGGGGTGTGACAGCCATGAATAGATCAAATTACTTTGCACCAAAGTGCGTTTTCTTCATTATAAAATCTCCGCCACCATTTCAAAAGCAACCCAGAGATGTTCACTCTTAAACTCCCAAGACCAAGACCTGCTTGACGGGGGAGATCACTTTCTCCCATGCAATCTAAGCAATCTTGTTTGAATCCGAATAGCCGCCCCAAAAAAAACTTTCTTCTAATGATTTCAAGTTTACTAATGATACTTTTAGGAGCCTTGAAGTTTGAGAAGAAGTAGACTCCCAAGCTACTAAGAACGGATTTGGAAAGAGTAAACCGACTACCAAATGAGAGATCTTTAGCCTTCCATTTTGACAATCTTTTATGGAATCTTTCAAGAAGGGGGTTCCAATTTAAGCTTTTAGACATTTTGGCACCAACAGAGAGACCCAAATAAGTTCCAGGTAAAGAGCAAGGTAGACAACCAATTTGTGTAGCATAAGAGTTGGTTTCAAATACTGAAACACCAACACTATAGAACTTGCTTTTATTAAAATTGATTTTGAGACCGGAGGCAAGATGAAAACAATATAGGATTCTAGACAAATTCTTGACATTTATGAAGGACCAATCTCCCATTATTAGAGCATCATCCGCAAATTGGAAATGAGATACATGAATTTTATCTTTTCCAATCTCAACACCTTTGAACAATCCTTTATGTTTAGCTTCAATAAGAACCACATTAAGATACTTAACCGCAATAATGAAAAGAAGGGGTGAAAGAGAGTCACCTTGTCGAAGACCCCTTTCGAGTTTGTATTCCATAGTTGGGGACCCATTTACAAGGACTGAAGCGTAACCCGATGAAAGGCAAGATTGTATCCATCTTCTCCATTTTGTACTAAAACCCATCTGTAACATGATAGAGTCCAAGAAAGTCCAACTCAATGTATCAAAGGCTTTTTCAAAGTCAACTTTCAACATAAAAAGTTTCTTTTTATACACTTTTGCCCATGAAATAATCTAGTCTACCATGAGAAGGCCCTCAAAAGTTTGACGTCCTTTGATAAAAGCCGTTTGAGTTTCCCCAACAACTAACGAAATCACCTTTGCTAACCGATTTGCAAGAACCTTGGCAATAATTTTATACTGACATCCAATTAGACTAATTGGTCTAAAATCGCCGATAACAAGATGGTCATCCACCTTCGGGATAAGCATAATGATTGAGGAGTTGCAACCACGTGGGATGAAAGAAGACATCTCAAATTCCTTGACATAACCTATGATATCAGAACAAAGAATATCCCAATGAGACTTTATAAACTTAAACGTGAAACCATCCAGCCCAGAAGCTTTTTCTCCTCTACAATTCCAAACCATGTCTTTGATTTCTTGAACAGAGAACGGGTGGTCAAGGAATAAGGAATCTTCCCTAGAAATCTGCTTGAAAAGACTACTAGAAAATGGATGTCTTGATGTGTTTTCTTCACTGAACTTTGATTTATATACTTGGAAAATGTGATCTTTAAGTTCTAAGGGATTTGTTACCCGGTCACCAAGTATATTCAGGCCATTGATTCGTAACCGACTTGAATTTCTATTAATTATACCATGGAAGAAGCTAGAATTCTCATCACCCTCTAGAGCCCATCTTGATTTTTATTTCTGACGAAGATCCTTAATCTTTAAGTATTCCATGTCATAAAATTCTTTGACGGTCTTCACTCTAGATTCGACTTCAACTGTATATAAAAAGGTGCTGTTTCGGCATTTTTGTCAATTAGGATGAGTTTGTCTCTTAATACATTTGCTCGATCATTCTCGGTGGCTAACATTTGACTTCTCCATATTTTAAGAATCTAGAGTGCATGACATGAAATGTAATTAGGATGAGTTTGTCTCTTAGGATGAGTTTGTCTCTTAATTACACGTTAACTACATGACATAAAATGTAATGCGCATACAAGAAATTCAAGTGGGCCCGATTGGAAAATAAAATTAGCACATTGAAAAAAACAGAATATTTTGGAAAATTGTCGTTATATTTTCAATATTATCTAAAGCTACACGGGCTAATATTTAAGAACTACCTTTGTGAAGAAGAAATTATAGATTGTTTTAGTAAACGTGTATAACAATTTCATTTAACAATACAAGTATATGGGATACAAAGCTTAACACACATAATTAACACTTCCATCGGTAACAGATCTACATTACTGCCACTTAACCACCGATCAACCAAACTAGAACCACCGATAATTTGTCTTACGCTGCGTTTTTAAGTTTATTTTTAGACAGAAAGGAAATGAAAGTGAAAGAAACATATAAAAAAATAAAAAATAAAAAAATAATTGTGTTCTTGAGTTTTTTTAGGAAGAAAAGTGGAAATAAAGGAAGTAATAAGGAAGGAAAGTATATATGTTTTTTGTTAACAAAATCTTTCGCTTAGATATGGGGAGAAGAGGAAGGAACTGTTGGGGGTTATTCGTCCCAAAGCAGGGTGAGATAATCAACTTCAGCAGAAATGCTCAACTGTTCAGTAGAAACAAAACTAAGGTCAGCAGTAACAGATACCACTTGGTGGTTACCGGATATCACTTGGAATCGTGTAATCACTTTCCAAAGTAAACTATTCGACCCTAATGCCTGGGTATCACGAATATCTACTTGGGATAAGACCAAATGCAGTTAGAGAATTAGGCACAATTCTTTAACCCTTGCGCTTATACGTGTTATGTGTTTTCTGTGTCCCTTCATGCATGTTCAGATCTCCTATTTATAGGAGGTTACTCTTGACCGTTCCAATGGAATTATGAGTATTAATCGGCCCATTAATAGCCTCATAATCATCCCCATTATAGCCGTTAGTGGTTACATGACCAATTAAACGTGGTCATAATGATGCAGTTGTAACTGTCATTTATCAGTACTTATTTCAGTACTTTCATAGTGCTTTCAGTGGTTACACTGCTTCAGTGGAAACGCCACTGCTTCAGTGTAAACACAACTTCAGTGGAAACACTGATCCTGCTGAAGTACTGCTTCAGTGGAAACACTGATAATCAGTGTTAACCACAACAGTACTTTCACCAAGCACTATCAATACATACCACTATTAGAGTCAGGGTGTTCATGGACCTTATGGGTGTACACTCCGTACCTCCTAACCCATTACAAGGTGTGAACCATCCCACAAATGCACTAAATTTTCCAATAATCCTCCCCAAATTTAGTTCACTCCCTTTGCATGTAAAATAAACATCAAGCAAAACATGTGCATAAACGAAAATGTCCTGAGGATTGAATTTCCATCTTAGTAATTACACGTTCAAATATTCGAGAATCAGGGTGTTCTAAGAATTGAACCCTTCAACCCATTTGAATACCTGAAGATAACTACACATAAGTTTTCAAACACTTAAAAGCTCCTGACACTATACAAGCCATGTGTCCATATCCAAATTCATAAATGTTGTAAAAGCTAAAAGTCCAAAAGCTTCCTGAAGCGGCAAAACTTCAACATTTACATAGGTGGTTCCTCTTTATTCATGCTCCTGCCAAGCACTTTTTCAAAGATAATTTAACCATTAAGAAGTAAAGACTTCATCCTCCTTTCAGCAGGTTCCGAGCACAACCTTGGGATGTAAAATAAACATGTGCTCCAGTCCACTGAATGTTCAGCTTTCCACATTGAACTCAGCTCCCATGTTTCCTTAGGAGGGAGTTGGGTGTCCTAGCATTCAGTGACTAAGTTGGACTTAAACCCATCCCTTTAGCAGACTTTATAACCAAGTCTCTAGCCAGACCCTTCGTCAAGTGATCAGCTAAGTTTTGTTGAGATCTCACAAACTCTATAGATACCACCCCATTCATGATAAGCTCACGAATCATGCTATGCCTGACACCTAAGTGTCTAGACTTACCATTGTACATCTGGCTATAAGCCTTAGCCAATGTAGCTGCACTATCACACCAGATAGAAATAGGTGCTATAGGTTTAGGCCACAATGGAATCTCAAGAAGCAAGTTTTTCAACCATTCAGCTTCTTTACCAGCAGCAGCTAAGGCCACAAATTCAGATTCCATTGTTGAACCGGTGATGCAAGTTTGCTTCTTGGATGCCCAAGAAATTGCACCTCCACCAAGTAAGAATACCCAGCCACTGGTAGACGAATTGTCTTCAGTGTTACTGATCCAACTTGCATCAGTGTAACCTTCCAACACTGATGGGTAACCAGTATATGAGAGACTATAATCCATAGTTCTCTTCAAATACTTCAGTACCCTTTGAACTGCTTGCCAGTGATGAGCACTAGGGTTACTAGTATACCTGCTCAACTTTCCCACTACAAAACCAATATCAGGTCTTGTACAAGTCATGGCATACATTAAGCAGCCAATTACCCTAGAATACTCAAGTTGAGATACATCCTTGCCATGATTAGGCATCAGCTTCTCACAAGTATCCATAGGTGTACTCACTGGAGTACAATCAAAGTAATTGAATTTCCTCAGTACATTCTCAATATAATGAGACTGAGAGATAGAAATTCTTTTACTTTCATGTTTAATCCTTATACCAAGGATAACATCAGCCTCCCCCATGTCTTTCATGGAGAACCTTGATGACAAAAATTCCTTTGTCAGGTCAACCTGATTTTGGTCAGTGCCAAAGATCAACATGTCATCAACATATAGACAAATGATGACTCCTTTACCAGATTCATCAAATTTGCTATATACACATTTGTCAGCTTGGTTAAGAACATAACCACTATACAAAACCACTTCATCAAACTTTTGATGCCATTGCTTAGGTGCCTGTTTAAGTCCATAAAGAGACTTAATCAGTTTACACACCTTGTTTTCATTGCCAGGCATGATGAAGCCCTGAGGTTGGTTCATATAAACCTCCTCTTCCAATTCACAATTCAAGAAAGCTGTTTTCACATCCATCTGATGAATAACCAGATTGTGAATAGATGCCATAGCAATCAGCAGTCTTATGGTACTGATACGAGCCACAGGGGCATAAGTATCAAAATAGTCAATTCCCGACTTTTGTTTAAAGCCCTGAATGACTAGTCTAGCCTTGAACTTTTCGATAGTTCCATCTATCTTCATTTTCCTTTTGAAAATCCATTTGCAACCCAGAGGTTTGCAACCAGGAGGTAGATCAACCAACACCCAAGTGTTGTTGCCCATGATGGAATCCATCTCATCATTGATTGCTTCTTTCCAGAAAGCAATATCCTGGGACTTCATTGCTTCTTCAAATGTTTTGGGGTCATCCTCAACAATGAAGCAATAGGAGTATTGGTCTGAGACCTCATCCCTGGTACCTTCAACTAAGTATAGTTGAAACTCAAGTCCAAATGACTTTGGAGTCCTGACCCTTTTGCTCTTCCTGAGCACAGGTTCAGGTTGCTGAACGACAACCTCATCAGGGACCACTGATGGTTCACCATCAGGGACCTCTGATACACCAGTGTCATGAGTTCCATTTGGAATCCTCTGACTTGGTCTAGGGACTGATGAGAATCTATACTCATCAAAATCTGCATCCCTTGATTCAATTATTGAGTTAACTGAAACATGTTCATTAGGTTCAACAACATAGAACCTAAAAGCCTTGGAATGCTCAACATATCCAACAAAGATGCAGTCAATGCCTCTTTCACCCAAAGTCTTTTGCTTTGGATCAGGGAGTCTTACAACAGCCCTACAACCCCAAACCTTGAGATAATTCAGGTTGGGTTTCTTTTTAGTCCAGAGTTCATAAGGGGTAACCTTGTTCCTTTTGTTGGGAACCGTATTTAATAAATAGCAAGCTGTTAACATAGCTTCACCCCAGAACCCTTGACTCAGTCCTGAATAGGACAACATGGAATTAACCATCTCATTCAGCACCCTGTTTTTCCTTTCAGAAATACCATTTTGCTGAGGAGTATAAGGGGCAGTCGTTTCATGGATAATTCCAACAGAATGAAAGTACTGAGTATCCATGTACTCACCTCCCCTATCAGTCCTTAATCTTTTGATCAAAGACCCAAGTTGTAATTCAACTTCAGTTTTAAACACTTTGAATTTATCTAATGCTTCATCCTTGGTATGTAACAAATAGACATAACAAAATCTAGAAGCATCATCAATAAATGTCACAAAGTACTTCTTATTCCCCAAAGAAGGAGTGGCATGCAGATCACACAGGTCACTGTGAATAAGCTCCAAGATCTTAGTCTCACGACTAACACCCTGAAAGGGTTTCTTGGTTATCTTGGTCAACATGCAAGTTTTACACTTTTCAGTGTCCATGTCAAAAGCAGGGATTAAACCATCCCTAGACATATCTTGCATTCTTTTATAGTGAACATGACCAAGTCTAGCATGCCAAAGGGTAGAATCAGTCTGATCATATGTGGTCATAAAAGCTGAAATAACACTGTCAGTGGTAATATTAAGCCTGAACATTTGATTACATAAATAACCAAAACCAATAAAAACACCACATTTAGAAAGAACAAATTTATCAGATTCAATAACATGTTTATATCCATGATTATTCAAAACACTACTTGAAACCAAGTTCTTCCTGATATCAGGAACATGAATAACATTAAACAAAGTTACAATCTTTCCAGAACTAAACCTAAGATCTACACAACCATGACCATGCACCAAGGCTGTTGACTCATTTCCCATGTGAAGAATAAAACCATCATTCAGTGACTCATAAGTCTTGAACCAGCTTTTATCTTTGCACACATGAACTGTTGCACCAGAGTCAACCCACCACGCAACATCATCATCCTGCACATAAAAAGATTCAGATACATATGTAACATAATAAATCTGAAAAGACTTATTAAACATATTCTGACCTTTCAGTGAGTTGGCTGAACCACCACTCCCTGAACCATTAGTGCCTGATCCATTGGCTTTACCACCAACTTTAACACCCTTGCAGTCCCTTTTAATGTGACCAGTCTTGCCACATTTCCAACAAGTAGGTGTTGCCTTCTTGTTAGGATCTGCTCTTGTGTTGTCATGATATTTGCGTTTGCCTTTGTTGTCATTGTACCTGGTAGAGTTGTTATGCTCTACCATATTGACAACAAATGGTCCAGCAGCATTGCTACTCTTTGGCTTGTCATTATCCTGCACTTTGAGAGATTCCTCAATGTGCAGATGACTGCCCAACTCAACAAGAGTTAACTCCTCCTTCATATGTTTCAAGGTATGCTTGAAATCTTTCCATGAAGGAGGGAGTTTGTCAATGACACAAGAGACTTTGATAGCCTCATCCATGTTCATTTGGTGTTGTGTAAACCTTCCAAGTATTCCAAGAAGTTCATTGTATTGTTCCATAACTGGTCTTGAATCAGTCATTTTGTAATTTGTGAAATTACTAACAAGGAACTTCTTACTTGATGCATCCTCAGCCATATATTTGGCATCCAAGGAATCCCACAGTTCTTTGGAAGATTCAAAGTTCTGATAAATATCAAACAGAGAATCAGACATATCATTGAGAATAAGACCTCTGCATATGTAGTCATCATTCTCCCACTTGCTCCTCCTCCTGATCTGATCCACAGTAGCATCATCACCATCATCAGGAATTAGAGTAGTCAGCACATAGACCACACTCATGCTTGACAGCAAGAAGTGCATCTTCTTCTGCCACCTCCTAAAGTCCACCCCTTCAAACTTGTCCAGCTTAGCAAAGTTTGAAGACATGTGTTTCATTGCAGCAGTTGCCATTGATTATCACAAAATAGTTTACTTTGATTGTTGGGGGTTATTCGTCCCAAAGCAGGGTGAGATAATCAACTTCAGCAGAAATGCTCAACTGTTCAGTAGAAACAAAACTAAGGTCAGCAGTAACAGATACCACTTGGTGGTTACCGGATATCACTTGGAATCGTGTAATCACTTTCCAAAGTAAACTATTCGACCCTAATGCCTGGGTATCATGAATATCTACTTGGGATAAGACCAAATGCAGTTAGAGAATTAGGCACAATTCTTTAACCCTTGCGCTTATACGTGTTATGTGTTTTCTGTGTCCCTTCATGCATGTTCAGATCTCCTATTTATAGGAGGTTACTCTTGACCGTTCCAATGGAATTATGAGTATTAATCGGCCCATTAATAGCCTCATAATCATCCCCATTATAGCCGTTAGTGGTTACATGACCAATTAAACGTGGTCATAATGATGCAGTTGTAACTGTCATTTATCAGTACTTATTTCAGTACTTTCATAGTGCTTTCAGTGGTTACACTGCTTCAGTGGAAACGCCACTGCTTCAGTGTAAACACAACTTCAGTGGAAACACTGATCCTGCTGAAGTACTGCTTCAGTGGAAACACTGATAATCAGTGTTAACCACAACAGTACTTTCACCAAGCACTATCAATACATACCACTATTAGAGTCAGGGTGTTCATGGACCTTATGGGTGTACACTCCGTATCTCCTAACCCATTACAAGGTGTGAACCATCCCATAAGTGCACTAAATTTTCCAACAGGAACTTGTTTCTTTTCCTTTCGTCTTCGCTTCTTTTCTTTTCTTTTAATAAACAACTGAAGAACATAGCGTTGTTGGCGTAATAATAGTTCGACAACAAAAATATAATATGGCACACTCTCACACAAAGAATTGTTACCTTTAAATCACACGCATAGCTACACACGTGCACACACACAAAGACGCGCACACAGATTTCCTGTAAACCGTTACTTAACCACTTAAAAAGAAAACATAACTACTGAAAATTTGCTTTATTTGCGTAATAATAGTTTAATTAAAAAAAAAAAAAAAAAAAATGATTGTTACCATTAAACCAAACCACATAGATACACACGGAAAATAAAAAGGGTATGCAAACAATGATTAACACAATCGGATTTTGTTTATGATTATACACCGTACCCGATATGCTATACATGGTGCCCGATATTTGTAATACTATATAGGATGTAGCAGGTATTTGACCGAGTAGAATGAACATTCACAATTCATAATTTAAAGACTTTTTTTTTATAAGACATTTTAAGATACAAACATAATATTGAGTAAGGATCAAATAAGAAATAAAAGTAAAATGAGAAGAATGAGAAATAACCACAGCCGTAAATTTCAGATGCACCTACAAAAAAGAGATGCATCTTCCATGAAATTCTTCTTCTCTATTTCAAATGTGTAGCTGAAAACAATTCTCATTCTTCTTATTTTCATTTTTTTCTTCATAGTGAATCCATTTCCACATAATATTAAATAAAAGAAGTAAAAGTAAAAATTATAAGCTAGCTTGTAGTGTATAATTTTTATCATATAATAAGTTTTGGGTAAGTTAGTAAATCTTCAAGTCATTGTCTCAATAAGATCCTTAAATCACTGCCCAAAAAAATTTATTGGTCCAATGAAAAAAAATCATGAATGACTTTCTTGAGCCTTCTCTAAATGGAGATGCCTTTAGAGTATTAATTGCTGTCAAACATGTGATTGTGAATTTAAGTTTCAAAGAAAAACGTGAGATTATCACCTTTAAAAAAATGATTATATAGTAAACGTACGGTAGGTTTTATAAAAAAGGTTTTTCTTTTTCTTTTTTTCTAGAATATATATTTGCTAATTCACAAGCAAAATAGTCTTAAGGAAAAATAGATATTATAATTGAAAAAGATGATTATAAATACTTCACGTGTTCCTCACCTTAGTGAGCAACTACTATCCTTGCCTAGTCCTCCACAATTTCACAACTCCATGGATCAAATGACCTGTTCATCCGCCAAGGAAGGAGAATTCAGAAAAGAGACCAAGAAAACCGACTCCCATGACAAAGAAAACTCCGTCTACAGAGGTGTACGTAGACGGAGTTGGGGAAAATGGGTGTCAGAAATCCGCGAGCCAAAAAAGAAATCAAGAATATGGCTCGGGACATTTGACAACCCAGAGATGGCAGCTAGAGCCCATGATGTAGCAGCCATTGCAATCAAGGGTACCAGAGCTACACTCAACTTCCCTCACCTAGCTCACCTACTTCCTAAGCCAGCTTCCACGTCGCATGATGACATCCGAGCGGCTGCAGTCAAAGCGGCAACATTATCTCTAAATGAAATTAATCCAAGAATCCAGGACTCCAATAGCACCCAAGCTGAGCTTCAACCAGAGGTTGATGGTTCAGATTTTTCGGACGATGCATTTCTTGATTTACCAGATCTCCTTATCGACCACTCAAGTCGAATTAGTCATATTTGCTTTACATATCCGGGGGAGATCACCCAAGATGAGACCGGTGATAACGAGTTCTGGCTAGAAGATAATTATCTGTGGAATAACTATTGTTAGTAAGTTGGAGTACAAAAGTGGATGGCTAGCTAGAGCATATTTGTTAATTATACGTACTGAAAATATTTTAGATTATAATCGTGTAAAAGTTGAACGAAACTACTTAATTTTTTAGTAATGTATGTCGTTACACTAGTAGGAGCTGGAGCACATGGCTGAAGCAGGTTGATGGAGTTTTTTTTTAAACGTTAGTTTAACTAGCATTCACTTTAGTTTATTTTTTTTACATGGTCCTTCAGTTATGTCAGCGAGACTTATTTTTAATGATAGCTTATTTTTCTTAAAAAAATAAGCTAGCTCAGGCTATGATTAAGTTCGTGCGCCAATAATGCTCTAAGACGAAGAGCGTGAATTGATAGAATTATCTTACAAATAATGAAATAGTACGATATTCATGTGTACGTTCTTTGTTCATTGTTTAATTCAAGAAAATTAACAGTCAGTATCATGCCCCCACTTAGCTCTAAAACGACGTTTCTTATTTATGACATGGACAAAAAGCGAACGTGTCTATATTTGAATGCATTTCCCTCGAGTTGATTTTGGTAATGTTTTTTCTACGTAAAAATAGTTGTTACCCTTATTTAATTAACAGCATAATATTATGAAAAAGACTCGATCAAAGAGCTTATGTAAATAGTGATTACATGCATGACTGTGTTACACGCAGATATAGAATCAATGATCCAAGTTTTTCAATTTGGACGATGAATCCTATATTTACTCTTATTCAGAGAAATATATACAAAGATTTCCCTATAAATATGTAGTTAATTTTATTAGCAATAAAGAAATATAATATGCATTTAAGATTAGATATGAGACAACATCATATTTACTTTTGTCTATAACAAGGGATATGATTATGAGGTTCTCATATGTCACCGTCCATGCAAAACCACTCAAAATAATACAAAATTACATCCAAGGACGTAGCCAGGATTTCAAGTTAAGGGAGTCCAATATAAAATTTTAAAATGATAACGATATAATTGTAACTAATATATCAAAGCATGAAAATCTACAAGTTACTTGAATAGCTCAATATTGGAGGCTGCACACCTAGATCACAGATCAAAGGATATAATTTGACTTCATTTGAATTCGATGTAGTAATTGTTTCGGGTTCAATTCTCCGAGTGACTCTTCCCAAAAATTATCACCATTAGTTTTAGTATGAGTTTGAGGTTGAGCTTGTTTTTGAGTTTGAGGTTTTGTTTGGGTTTGGGTTTGAATTTTGGGGTCATGAACGGCATCTTATTTTCACTTGTTAAAAATTAGCCGTCCTCTTTTTCAGGGACATAGCCAGGATTTCAAGTTAAGGGGGGCCGATATAAAATTTTAGAATGATAACGATATAATTGTAACCAATATATCAAAGCATGAAAATCTACAAGTTACTTGGATTGCTCAATATTGGAGGCTGCACACCTGGATCACATATCAAAGAATATAATTTGACCTCATTTGAATTCGATGTAGTAATTGTTTCGGGTTCAATTCTCCGAGTGACTCTTCCCAAAAATTATCACCATTAGTTTTAGTATGAGTTTGAGGTTGAGCTTGTTTTTGAGTTTGAGGTTTTGTTTGGGTTTGGGTTTGAATTTTGGGGTCATGAACGGCATCTTATTTTCGCTTGTTAAAAAATTAGCCGTCCTCTTTTTCAGGGACGTAGCCAGGATTTCAAGTTAAGGGGGGCCTATATAAAATTTTAGAATGATAACGATATAATTGTAACCAATATATCAAAGCATGAAAATCTACAAGTTACTTGGATTGCTCAATATTGGAGGCTGCACACCTGGATCACATATCAAAGAATATAATTTGACCTCATTTGAATTCGATGTAGTAATTGTTTCGGGTTCAATTCTCCGAGTGACTCTTCCCAAAAATTATCACCATTAGTTTTAGTATGAGTTTGAGGTTGAGCTTGTTTTTGAGTTTGAGGTTTTGTTTGGGTTTGGGTTTGAATTTTGGGGTTATGAACGACATTTTATTTTCGCTTGTTAAAAAATCAGTCGTCCTCTTTTTGCTCATGGGTGGACCTAAAATCATAAAACTTTTGCATCAAAAGTAAACAACAAGTCAATATGACAATAACCATAACTTTGAAAACAAAAAAATATAGTTTGTAGCTTGTTCGCTACATTATTTTTCAAAAGTAAATGTGTACATCAACTTAGCAAGTGAACAACATATAACTTTGTTACAAATATTTCTAACACTTCATCATTGTTTTAAAGTAACGTGTGTGGCAACAATTAGTTTCTATCATATCTCTTCTCTTACAATCATTCTGGCCTTTTGACTTCGCATTCAATCGAATTAAATAGCTTGCTCTGTTTATTTATCTTATGAGTTAATATGATCACTAATAATTTTTAAAGGCAAATACGTAATTAGCCATACAACAAGTGATAAATTAATAAGCATACAAGGCTACAAGCAATTAATACTTTAATAGTTATCAAGTGAATGAAGTGATCATTAGTGAATGAAAACTATCGATTAAATCACAATTCAATATTTCAAAGAATTGAAGACACAAGGATTCAAAGAATAAGTAATTGTGATCATTAATGAAAGAACAAATCAATAAAAGAATTCAATACCTTATCAAAAAACAATTCTTTTGATCGGTTTATTCACTTGTTACACTCGTATTCCTCTTGACTCTTAAGTTTTAGCAGTCATAATTGTTTTATCCAAAAAATGCAATATTGAATCGGTAATATTGGTAGGGGCCGATTGTTACTATTCTTAAAATATTCGGCTTTTGGGTTATGTTATAATGGACTTATTGGGCTAGTGAAACTAATATATAAGTAATAAAAGTGCTTTATAACTTTGTACTAGATCAACTATTGTTGAATCTAGAACTACTTGGTTCAATAATAGATAACACCCAACAATGTGATGTTTAAAAACACATATTCGAGTGAACCCACCTTAAGGATATCATGATGCAATTAAGGGAAATCATTAGTATTGTGAAGGTACGCTATTAAAAGTGAGGTAGTTTCAATGTTTTTTTGTTAAAACGACGTAGTTTTAATGGGTTTCTTATGTAACCTTATATGTAAGACAACTTCATATTCACTTTCCTTATATATTGTTAAGTTTTATTAGCAATAAAGAAATATGATATGCAATTAAGGGAAAACACATGTGAGACGAACTCATATTCACTTCCTCACATGTTGTTAAGTTTAATTAACAATAAAGAAATATAATATGCATATGAGGTTATGTCACATGTAACTTACATGCAAAATCAGTTGAAATAATCTAAAATTATGTCACTATGATTATTTATTGTCAGAATTTGAGTAGTGAAACTAATGTATGAGTAGTAAAACTGCTTTTTTTTTATTTTGTACTAGATCAACTATTGTTGAGTCTATAACTACTTGGTTCAATAATAGAAAACATCTAACAGTGTGATTTGAAAAACACATATTCGAGTGAACCCATCTTAAGGATATCATGATGCAGTTAAGGGAAATCAAGAATATTGTGAAGGTACGCTATCAAAGTGAGGTAGTTACGATGTTTTTGTTTTTTTTTTTTGTTTTTTTTTTTTTTTAAAAGACGTAGTTTTAAAGGGTTTCTTATGTAAGATAATCTCATATTTACTTTCCTTATATATTGTTAAGTTTTATTAGCAATAAAGAAATATAATATGCAATTAAGGGAAAACACATGTGAGACAAACTCATATTTACTTCCTCACATATTGTTAAGTTTTATAAGCAATAAAGAAATATAAAATGCATATGAGGTTATGTCACATGTAACCTTACATGTAAAATCACTCGAAATAATCAAAAGTTATGTATATGATTATTTATTATCTGAATTTGAGTAGTGAAACTAATGTATGAGTAGTAAAACTGTTTTATAATTTTATACTAGATCAACTATTGTTGAATCTATAACTACTTGGTTCAATAATAGAAAACACCTAACAATGTGATGTTATAAAAACATATATTCGAATGAACCTACCTTAAGGATTTCACGATGCAGTTAAGGAAAAACACTAATATTGTGAAGGTATGCTATTAAAGTGATTTATTTATGGTTTTTTTTTTTTAAACTACGTAGTTTTAAAAGGTTTCGCTTGTAAGTTTAGATTTGAGACAACATCATATTCACTTTTCTCGTATTTAATATATATTTTTTCTCGATTGAGGCTTAATTTACATTCAACCGGCTCACACCCATATCATGTATTGTAAGAAAACCATGACGAAATATAAAACAACTAAAATAAATTAGTGCATATATTTAATAAATTAAAAAAACAGCTACGTCAACTTATACTTCGATAATCATGATTTCTAACATTTTGGCCGATTAATCAACAGTTTTAATTTTACCGTCACACAAACTTATACTTAATAAAGCCCTCATTTTCTCTTGAACTAATCAACGTAGCCACTTTAAAAATATTTACACCAACCAAAAGTTTAACATCAAAAAACTAAAAGAAAATGAAAGAGATGGTAATTGGATATACTTGTTGATGTGAACAAACAATAACAATAATACTACTAACGATATAGAAATGTCCGATGTGTGATGATGACTTATAAACTACTCAACATTTATTTTTAGATCTCTTATTGGCAGACTCGCTTTAGAGGTGTCGATTTGGTGAGAAATTAGTGATCATCACAAGCTGTTGCCTAACCTAATTACATGATCAATTTAAATAAATTAGTAAAAATTTGCCTTGATGTTACCGGATTAGTAATATGCTTAAAAGTCGGTTTGATTTAAAGCCTCTCTGTAAAGACATCTTGGAAGAAGAAATCAAGGTTCTTTCTTTTATCAGATTATAAATACGCTTAAGAAATCAGTTCGATTGTGGAGTGACTGGATTCATGTAAGATATAGGATTTCACAAACACATCAAACCAATAACATATCGGGCGTTACAAGTTTTAGAGAGAGAAAGTTCTAGAGAGAGAAAGGGAAGAGATTTTGGAACTATGTGAGACAAAGAAAAATGGTATTGAAGCTCTAACCCTCTACCTTGGGAGGTAGAGGGTATTTATAGTATTCTTAAAAGACTCGCCACCTACGGGCTGTGATCAGGCATACAGTGGGTAAAGACCCGTCCGTCCTCCACGGTGTTACTTAACTAAATACTAACTATTATTAAATGACTACGACTACGAGCTTTCTAACGATTACATATACTTGAGGTGACCGACACTTTAACGATTGGATTTTCTAAATCCTAACAATCTCCCCCTAAGTGAGGTCACCTCAAATTACACATAATATAAACAAATATTACATTAAGATTGTTCTTGGATTCTTGTTTACGTTCATTACTCTGTAGCCCGTAGTCCTTTGATTCTTCATGTTTTGCATGTTTGGATAATTCAAGTGGAGGTCTTTAACTGATCCACGTGATGATGAGTTTTGAGCCAACTTTGAGATCATCAGCTTGCATAAATCTCTGACTCTTCCATTGTAGTGTTGACATTATGTGATGTTGTGACAGTGGACCGACATGTTCACATTCTGGATCATGATTTCTTTTCATCAGAGTAGCGGAAGCTTTAGTTGATTCATGATATTTGCAGCAGCGTAGCAGAAGCATGGAGTGAGAATATCAGAGTCATTGATGCACTAATCATGATTTCTTTTGAAATGAATGTGTTGTGTGAGCATGCGGCTATGGATTGACCTCTCCATTCTGATCAGCTGCAAACGTTGGGTGTACCTGCATACAACAGTTAGCAATAAAGCGCACGAAAGTGTCTTCGATCACTTTCGTTGAATTGAGGTACACGGCCCACGGTTCCTCGTTGAACAGTACAAGTACTGCCTGTGATCAGGTATAATTCCGAAGAATCTCCTTGACAGGGTTTCGCAGCTGCTCTAGCTGTTCTCAAACCGAAACGTCTCAAAGAAGACAACACGGAATGAGTGAACCAGCAAATTTGAGATTCATTGATTGATGAAAAGATATTTGAAAAACAATCGTGTACTGCTCAATATAAATTGTTTTTGCAATACAACGAAGGTTTTAAAGAAAATCAATTATCAATCATAAACACCTTTTATTTTGAAATATTAATACACAGCCGATGTGCTAGAGAAAAGAGTTTTAAGCACAACGACAGGTTTTTCAAAGGTATCCGTCAATCCATAACCTGAACCAGGATGGATTCATAAATTTGAATCTCTCCATTGTTTCTGTTCAGTTGTCACATGGTTGATCTATTGGATAGATCTCACATGCCACCTACCAAGAGCTTGTTTGATGTTGGCTCTAGAAGGCTTTCCATATTCATTGTGAATATGTTTGCATATCACTCAGATGTTCTGGCAATACCACAAGGATAATGCGTAGGACTTTTAAAATATATTCTCTCTTTCCACATTGTGTGAAACAGACAGTCTTCATTGATTGTGTCCTTAATGAGATTTATTGATGATCTCGTGGCTCTAGACTCAATTGTGCACATTTGGTTCCTATGCCGGAGACTAGAGAGAGGGTCTCCTTCTTCAATATCAACCATCTCTAAGAAAAAGTCAATAGATAATGTAGGTTCCCCTGTGAGAATGAAACAAGTCCTTTTAAGAGGAACTTGAGTAGCTTGGGAAGATGTAGTGCAGTGCGTCATTGAGTCCATGACGTGTTGTCTTCAATACCGGTGTTACCTAGGTAACAGCTAGTAGCATATGAATTGAACCCGGTTTCTGCCCTAAGGTTGAAAATAATGGAGGGCTATTTCATTTCACCCTTTTCGCATTTATTTCTTTTTCATTCTTCAACCCCTTCAGTGCTTACCAAGACTTCATTACTAAAACCTTGTTGGGTTTATTCTAGTTCTACCTCAATCTCAGTCCGCACTCTTCCCATATCTCACTTTACTCCTTTTTTCATCATACCTAAGGACTCTACACTATCTAGTGGATTGTCCCTGGGTAGATCCCTCCGACTCTGGCGGGATCGTTGGAACGAATACCTAACCTAACCATCCTTATATCACCATACATAAAGTAAAATTGGTCGGTCTTTTTGGTATTGTTCATCAGCCATTGGAACCAATTGAAAACCATTAGAAAATCAATCCAAGTACTTGTGATACATGATCAAAACATTTTGTACCTGAATTGTTTTTGATATTTTTAGAAAAAGCTCCCCCTCAACATGTGCAACGTATGTTTGAAATCGTTTTGGCACATGGAGGCAAGAGGACTTGAAAATCTCAGATTTACCGAACGAAAGATTTGATTCTTTGATCACCAATTTCTAAAAGATATCAACATCACTTTCCCGATCAAAATTAGTAATTTTCATACTTTGTTAAGAATATTTTAGGAAAGGATGTGGTTTTCAAAAATTTGTTCCCTCTCAATATGTGCATCTGATTTTGAAATAGTTTAGCACATATTAGGGAAAAAATGTACTTAGAAACAAATCAATCACGTTTCAATCCATTTTGGTTTGATATAAATGCTCCCCCTTAACATGTGCATGGAAAATTTGAAATCGTTTGGCACATGCAGGGAGGAGAGCTTGTTAATCACGTATAAAACCATTTATCGAATTATCCGTTTAAATCCAATTTAAATCACAAATTCTCCCCCGATCACAATTTTCAAATCCTTTGAGAGTTGTGATCTCTATTGATTTAAATTAAATTTTGAGAGCTTTTGAGGAGAATAGTGACTTGCTTTTGAAAGACATTTTAACTGATAAGGATTAGATTTTGAGACTTTAAACTCCATTGACCAATCATGCATAAATATCTTTTGAAAACAAAACATTAGCCAAGGTCTTGAATCAATTGTATAAAACATTGTTCTTTTTTATTTTCCAAAAGTAGACCTTGCTCTTTTAAGTCCTAATTGTTTGAAAAATAACCTTTTTGATTGAATTGAAATCATTCTCCCCCTCAATCAATTATATGAGTTGTTGATTGAGTGTTAGAGAGTTTGACAAAGATAAGCCCGGATGATTTTCAAAAATATGAGTCCGAGGTATTTTCAAAGCAATTTTATTTTCATTAGATGACAAATATTTTTCAAAAGAATCATTAGACGGAAAAATATTTAGAAAGAAAACATTTGTCTTTTTGGTGACAAACATTTGTTTTAAGAATCAGAGCATGAGATTTGAAAAATAAGATTAAGCATGGCTCTGTTATTTCCTTTTAAAACGGGTTACTGCCTGAAATGACAGTAAACCACCATTTTTCTCCGTCTCATTTTTATTTTTTATTTTTTTATTTATTATTTTTTTTAATAAATCAATTTATGTACATTCGAAGAACATCTAAAAACCCGTGACATTCTTTGAATGTCAACACAAAGTCCGTAGATGATATCGAATAAAGAAAAACATGACAAAATAACAATATTTTTGGGATTTTTCAAGGTTTTCTAATTTTTATGGATTTTGAAAATTTTATATTTTTCTATTTTTCTTTTGTGGGTTTTGAAATTTTGTATTTTATTTTTTTTGAATAAATATATACAAGAGATAGATGAAGAAAATCATTTACTCCTCGTCTTCCTCTTGAAGGCGTTTGAGTGTTTCATGTTGAAGACTCTTTAGACCAAGTCGTGGAAGGATAAACTCAAAACGTTCTCTAGGAAGAGCTTTGGCGAAGATGTCTGCTAACTGGTATTCAGTCCTCACAAAATAGAGTTCTACCACACCTTTTTCCACTTGTTCCCGAATGAAATGATGTCGAATGTCGATGTGCTTTGCTCTTGAATGTTGAACGTTGTTGCAAGAGAGAGCAATGACACTTTTGTTATCACAATACAGAGGGATTTTGTTGAATTCAAAGCCATAGTCAGATAATTGGGATCTCATCCATAGGATTTGAGCACAACAAGATGACATGGCTATGTATTTAGCCTCTGTAGAGGATATAGAAGTACTCATTTATTTCTTTGAAGACCAGCTCACAAGCTTATCACCCAAAAACTGAGCACCTCCAGACGTACTTCGACGTGTATCTTGACATCCTGCATTGTCAGCATCTGCATAGGCTGTTAGTGACATACCGGTGTCCTTCGGGTACCAAAGTCCCATGTTGATGGTTCCTTAGAGATACCGAAAGACCCGTTTAACCGCTTCAAGGTGCTTTTTGGTAGGCTTAGCCTGGTATCTAGCACACATGCATACATCAAACAGAATATCAGGTCTACTGGTTGTGAGGTACATCAAGGATCCAATCATACTTCGATATTTCATTTGATCTACCATGATCCCTGACTGGTCCTCATCCAGTTTGGTACGTTCCACCATGGGAGTGTCAACGGTGTCACAAGTGTCAAATCCAAATTTCTTTAAAATTTCATTTGCATATTTAGATTGATTGATAAAAATGCCTCCGGGACTTTGTGAAATTTGTAATCCCAAGAAAAATGATATTTGTCCCATCATTGACATTTGAAATTTGGAGCCCATCTCCTTAGAAAAACGGTCACATTCATTGGGGTCAGTCGAGGCAAAAATAATATCATCAACATAGATTTGAACGTGAGTTAAATGTTTGCCTGACTTTCTGGTGAACAATGTCGGATCAACTGCTTCTTTGTTGAATCCAGTAGATAGAAGAAACTTTGATAGCGTATCATACCATGCCCTTGGAGCTTGCTTCAAACCGTAAAGAGCCTTCTTCAAGCGATAGACATGAGTAGGATGCTCTGGATTCACAAAACCTTCAGGTTGGCTGACGTATACGACTTCTTTAAGATCTCCGTTAAGAAAAAGCAGTCTTTACATCCATCTGATAGACTACCATGTTCTTACTTGCAGCATTAGCCAAGAAGATTCTGATTGCCTCGATACGAGCAACTAGAGCAAATGATTCTTCAAAGTCAATACCCTCCTCTTGATGGTATCCTTTTGCAACCAATCGAGCCTTGTTCTTTAATACATCACCATGCTCATCAAGTTTTACTTTGAATATCCACTTTAGAGCAATGATCATAGCACAGTCAGGAGCATGTACTAATTCCCATACATCTAGTCGATCGAACTCATGAATTTCTTCTTGCATGGCATTGAACCAGCTGTCTTCATTCATGGTAGTTTTAATGTCTTTTGGTTCGACCTTGGATAGTACGGAGTTGAAGAAGCACCATAAGGCATCAGTTGCAAGTTGTTTACGAGTGGATACTGGACGAGAGGGATTTCCAATGATGTTGTCCAATGGATGATCATGTGTCCATTTTCTAAGGTGTTCGTGTGATTGTTGTTGAGGAACTGAAGTAGCAGAGTCGATTTCTCCTGATGAAGATGGTTCTGATGATGATTCAGGAGCAAATATGTTTTCAAAGGGAGCATCTTCGGGAGTAGCAAAGGGGTTATCTCCATCATAGGTGCCAGAAACAATTCCATGATGTACACTCGATGATTGAGGATTTGTTGATGAGACAGAGTGATCAGCAGCAGGCGCTTCTTGACTTAATGACATAGAAACTGAAGGGTTAAGTTCATTGACCGGGATAGGAGCAGCCTCTGTTGATAGATTTGACAGATCATTAGCAATTGGCTAATAGTGTTCATCAAACATTGGATCAAATAATTTCTTCAAATCATCTTCTGAAGGTGGTATATATGGAGTTGCTGGTGAGGGATTGTGTACAAGAGTAGAACTGATGGGACTACTTGATGAAGGTTGTGATGCGGGTCCAGAACTGGGTTGTCCTGGAGCCATTTGACCGGTCAGCTCATCGAACGTAACGTGAATTGTTTCCATGATATTTCAGGTTATTTTGTTGTAGATTCGATATCCTTTTTTGCTTGGTGCATATCCTACAAATAATCCAATGTCTGCTTTAGCTTTAAGTTTGCCTAAGTCTTGACCCTCATTAGTTGGATAACATAATGCACCAAACACACAAAGGAATGAAAGATTAGGTTTTCGATTGTGGACAAGTTCATATGGAGTTTTTCCATGGGAAGTGTGAATTAGGGACCGATTTTGAGTGTAGCATGCAGTGGAAATGGCTTCAGCCCAGAGAAACATTGGAACCTTTGAGTAAATCAGCATTGTTCTTGCGGCTTCCACAAGAGTTCGATTTCGTCTTTCAACTACACCGTTCTGTTGAGGAGTTTGTGGAACACTTCTTTGATGATTGATTCCAACACTTTCATAAAACTCGCTAAGTTCTTTATTAACAAACTCAGTTCCATTGTCTGTTCGAATGATTCTGACAGTTTTGTTAAGTCGAAGCTGCAACTGTTTGATAAGTTTAATGATGATATCTGGAGTTTCATCCTTTGTCCTTAAGAACTTAACCCAAGTAAATCGAGAGTAATCATCAACCACAACTAATACATATTTCTTCCCGTAAATATTCTGCACTCTCATGGGTCCACATAAATCCATGTGAGTTGTATGAAGAACTTATAACTGAGTTTGTAGGTTTGGGTTTGTGGGCATACTTTTTGCTTTTTCCCAATTGGCATGCTGAACAAAGATGGTCCTTTTCATACTTGAGTCTAGGTAAGCCTATTACTAAGTCCTTTCTGGAAAGATCATTTATGGTGCCGAAGTTCAGGTGATTTAGACGACGATGCCATAACCATGACTTTGTTTTCGAAGCCTTTGACAACAAGAAAATTGGAGAAGACTTCATCATATCTTCGATAGAGATGGTGTATATGTTTGAACCACGAGTTCCACTTAAAAGTTCTCTACCATCCAGTTCTCTAACGAAACAAGTATGTTTTCTGAAGGCCACTTCTAGATCAGAATCACAGAATTGACCGACAGAGAATAAGTTATGACCAAGACCTTCAACGTAATACACTCTGGAGATTACACTATCACCAACAACAAAGTCTCCATAACCCATAATTGCACCGAAATGATCATTCCCGAATCTAACAGTCCTGATGAATTTACTCACAAAGTTCATGAGCCGTGACCGGTCTCCAGTCATATGCTTGGAACAGCCTGAGTCCAGGTACCACAGAACGATTTGAACGATCTGCAATTGAACACAGACAAGAATGGATAACTGGATAATTGGGATCCCCATGCAAGAATGGGTTCCATTTGGTTAGTAACAGTGATTGGAACACCCACATCAGAAGTAGAAACAATGGAATCATCAGGGATAGATGCAGTGCTAGTGTCCGTATTTGACCTATTCAAAGTATGTTCACTTCTTAAAGGAATAGTTATACCAGTAGGCATCCATTTTCTAATGGGCATTGATCTAGATAATTTAGGGCATATCTCATTAAGATTGGATTTGCGGCTAGTAGGTATCCACTGATAACCTATGTTACTAAATTTCCTTCCTGTGGGTTTCCAATGTTTTCTAACCTTCTTCCGCCATTGCTTTCTAGCCTTCTTAGCTTGATTTTTTGCATTAACTATCTTAATAGGGCATTCAACAACATTAATCAAATCAGTCACACCACATTCATGATTAGTAACAGAAACCAAGCAATCATCATTACATGTTTTGCCAAAAGTAGCAGAATTCGAATTAATTACAATACGCTTATAGCTAATACTAGAATCAACACGATTCGTTTTATTTAACTCAAACTTAATGTTCCTAGGGTAGTCTTCTACTCTTTTCCATTGCACATTCTTAGCTTGTGAGGTCCTATCTTGCTTTGTATTGCCTGGAGGCTTTGACCCGCTTGCTTTTGTGTCACTGATTACTCCTGTAGAGGGAATTATGGGAACATTAGTTGGTTGGGCTACCTTTTGCATTCCTGAACTAGAAGTGCAGGGATCTGTACTACATGAGGGCACTTTAAAGTTCACTTTCTTAACATTGGGCATAGAATGGTTTGCATACTTAGCACTAGGCATAGAACAAGGCATCACAGCTTTATCTTTCTCACATAAGGATTTTGGACATGTTGCTCTTAAAAATTCTAATAGCTCCTGAGATCGTTTGGCATGAATGCAAGCAAACCTAATTTCACTCTCAAGTGGCTTGTTTATGTAATCTTCTTCTACAATCTCACGGAGACATTCTAGACTATCCTTAAGGTGAGCGAAATAGTTATGAAACACCAGTTCATTATTTCTAAGATGAGGAGGAATGTATTTAACGGTCATAGTATACTTACAGTCAGCAGATGACTTTGATGCAACATTCTCATTAAAGACAAGTGGCATTTTCCCTTTTACCTGACTCCTCAGATTCTCAACTTCCTTTTGTAAAGACGTTATTTTTTCGTTGTTCTTGTCACGAGTGACTTTGATTGAATCATATAACTCTTTAAAGTGTCGTTTAACTTTTTCATTTTCTTCTATAAAACTCTCATTTTCCTTTTGTAAAGCATTAACCAAGTTTCGAAGATGAAAAGTTTGAGAACACTGAGAATCTAAATGAGGAGGCATTTGGGAGCCAGTCACATTTTTCTTTTCACCCTTTAATTGTGAAATTTGGGCTTTCAACTTTCTGATCGTGTTACAGTGAGATTGAATCTGTTCGTCACGTTTGTTTATTTCAAAAAGAGCATCAAACTCTGGAACATTTGAGGATGTCTTGATGTTTGAGGTTTTGACATTTTCTTTGAGATGTTGATATTTTAGTTGCAAATCAAAATATTCAACTTCTAGTTTAGAAAGATGTTTTACCAAATTATCGTGATCATCTTGATCAATTTTCTCATTTAGTTATGAGTTTTTGTTTTCAAGCTCAATGACACGATCATGTGAAACTTTCAAAGCAACAGTTAATTCATGAAATTGAGAAGCAGTAATAGAATGCTTAGTAACAGTATAAAACACATCTTGAGCCACACAACTCAATACTAAGTTCTCATTTAAGGTATGCAAATTCTTCCTTTCAATTTTATTATATTTGAGTTCCCGTTCATAATCATTGACTTCAATTATCATTGCATCAAATTCCTTTTCCATTTCTTTAATATCTGAGTCTATCCCCTTTTTAAGACTCTCTAATTGACCTTTTAATTGTTTAAAGAAAGGCCTAACCTCAGTTAAATAGCATTCTTTAGTTTGCTCAAAACCCCTTTCCCCTTCAGTTATCCCAGTGGGTGTGATCCTTTTCTTACATGTCTTCTCAAAATCAATAAATAGTTGATAAACAACATACAGGCTAATTAAGGTCTTGCTCTTAGTGGGAATAGATCTAGGAACTAAATGCATTGGTGTATTCAGAGGATACACAGTTGATGGGGGCATTTTCCTAAGGGGAGTGTTTGTTTTGACAAGTGCATTAGCCTTTTGCATATCTATGTCCTTTTTCCAAAAAACTTGTTCTGGGGTTAATAGAGTTTGAGGCTTAAATCTGTTCAGGGAAATCCAATTTTCTTTAGTGTAATCATGGGGTTTGAACGTAATGTTTTGCTTTTCACACAAAATATATTTTAGCTTCTTATTCATTTTCTCCCTAGTGACTTCATCTAATTGCTTATTTTCCTCAGTGCACTCAGCGCAACTTGGTTTCTGCCTAGGCTTAAGGATTTCATTACCATCATATAATACCTTCTGAGCTTCTCTAGCCACTTTACCATATTCAGGATTGGGTTCCTTTACGAGGGGAATGCTATGCTTATCGCTGAGAACTCTATGCTTAGTGATCATGTGAGCAGTCTGAATGGTATTCCCTTGTACGTACAACTTATTTTCAAGCTTGTTTTTCAAAGTTTTTAGATTGGAAAAGTCATTCAAAAGTTTGATTCCTTAGCATTAAATTCTTGTTTAAGAACTTTAACATTATTTTGGAGTTCTTGTTTTTGCTTAACAGTTTTAGAAAGCTTTTCTTGTAAGGAGTTTAACTCTTGTTTCAACACTTCTTCTCTAAAATTACTTTTTCTGATAATTGTACGCATTTGGTCATCCATTTCCTGCTCACGGGTAGTTAACTCAAACTTAGCACATTGTTCATAAATAGCAACTTGTTCTTTATAGGCATTTAGTTCAGAGATAACAGAATCATCAGGGGCACATGGAGTGTATTCATCAAAAACATAGTCATCATTGACTGCAGACGATGCATCACTTGGTACAATCTCACTTTCACTTTGTATCACATATTGATCATATGGGACAATATTACTATTACCCACATTATCCATATCTGATTCATTAGTTACATGTGATTGTACTTTGTTATGCATCTCTTGCTCGTCAACTTCATCGTATAGTTTTAATACCTCAGAGATGATTAAATCTTTGGATGGACCAGCCTGTTGTGGTGATGAGACCTTTGGAGAGACCATAGGTGAGATGCTTGCCATGAAGATTGTCTGGGCAGTAGGTTCATCATCGACATCAGAATCAAATGCATCACAGTCTGCAACTTGAAAGGAATTTTGATGATTGTGACCTATTTCCTGAATTGGCTGCTCATCTACATCAGCATCATATGTCTTAGCATTCCCTTCTGCAAGAAACAACAACTCCTCTTCATCCAAAGCTGCTCCATTATCCTGAGCTTGCACAAGCAACATCTTGTCTCTAAAGTATTCTGCATTCTGTGAACGTTTTGGAGATATGCAGTTCCTCGCAATATGTCCTTCACCACCACAATTGTAGCATTTGATTGGCTTTTATTGCCCTTGATTGGCATTTCTTCCTCGATTATGATTAGCCACATTTACTCCACCAACTCCAGTATTACCATAACCTGCTTCAATCATCCCTTGTTCATACCGTCTTCCTTGAACATTCTGCACCACTACCTTACCATCTCTTACAGTAGCTTGATTGTGTAGATTGGATGCTGTTCTGAGGTTATTGTTGGTGTGTGGAGTGGAATTCATATTTTGACTAACCATGAGAGACAGTTGATTGATAAAGTTTTCCATGAGTGTGTTTGAGTCTGGAGGCTTATATGCAGGATCAGGAATGAGCTTGTAATTACCATTACCCGTGGGTATGACTTGAGAAGCTTTGGTGGTAATTCCAACATTGGTGTAAAAGGCTGTTGAATCATTTGACGAACTTGTTTCTCCCTGTTTAGTTTTGAACTGTTCAAGAATCATTCGTTCAAACATAGCATGTCTCTCATTCTGAAGAAGGAAGGCATACAGTTGCTCATAGTTGGTGTTCTTTAATCCTTTGGTTAGCTTCACAGAGGTGACAAATTTGTGCCATTCGGGATTCATGTTGTTTAAAAACTTTGAGTTCAGCTGAATATTTGGCATGGTCATTTTGATATTCCTCATGTCATTCACAAGCTTGTGGAATCTCACATAATATTCATAGACACTTTCTTCTGGTTTCATCTTAAAGTGCTCAAATTCATCATACAGTTGTGATTCTCTGTCTTCCTTAGTCAATTCAGAACCTGAGAGAAGCATCTTGACATTATCCCAAACTGCCTTGGCTTCAGTGTTGTGATTGATCAACTTGTAGATGTCTTTTGGAAGACCCTGAAGTATAATGTTTGAAGCCCTGATATCAGCATCATATCTCTTCTTCTCCTTATCACTGAGCTCATCATACGTCTTTGGTCTGTCCAATCCTAAGGTCACTGTACCATCTGCAGTAGTTTCAAGAACATCTCTGGTAGTCTCGATTTGATAAGGTCCTTCATCAATTGACTTGAGAATGTTAACTCCATTTTCCTTTCCCAAGCAATACAACCTAATTCGTTGAGCCCAAGAGTCATAATCAGTTCTGTCAAGCATAGGTGGACGAGTATCTGATCCAGCTGCTTGAACGTCCTCAGCTACAGTCGAAACGATAGTAGGTACGTTGTTAGACATGATTACAATTTTTGCGGGATTTTACTATTCTTTGATTAAACCGGGAAATTGATTCTTTTACGGGATTTTACTAAACCAAAAGAACAACCATAAAAATGTAGCACGAAGAAGTAACAAGTCTCAATAGACAAGTAGCTAAACAGTCAACTCGCTTTGGTATCAACTCGCTAAACAATCAACTCGCTTACGAGACAAGTCGCTTAAAGAAACAACTCGCTTAAAACTCAAGTCACATAAAGAGTCAACTCGCTAAATAGCCAAGTCGCATACAGAGACAACTCGCTTAACAACCAAGTCGCATAAACCAACTCGCTGCCAATACAACTCGCTTAATAGCTAAGTCGCTTTAGAACTCAAGTCGCTTAAAGAATCAACTCGCTAAATAGCCAAGTCGCATAAACCAACTCGCTTCCAATAACAAAGCAACACGCTTCCAAATGACAAAGCAACTTGCTTCGAAGAAACGTTTTACCGTGGCTCAACTCGCTTAGTACAATATTCAAAAACAACCACTTTAACAATCAAAAACAGCCCAACCACGATGATTCAAGCCTTCCAATTCGAAACCTAAGCACATATGATGATCCTAAACACAAAAGTACTATCAAAATTCAAACTTTAACACAAGAAATTGACCAAATGATTCAAACTCTTCTAAACACTTATAACCCCAAAAACCTTATGAAAGCCACCAAAACAAAGAGCATGAAAGATGAGTGATCAAACCATGGCTCTTGATACCAATTGTAAGATATAGGATTTCACAAACACATCAAACCAATAACATATGGGGCGTTTACAAGTTTTAGAGAGAGAAAGTTCTAGAGAGAGAAAGGGAAGAGAGTTTGGAACTATGTGAAACAAAGAAAAATGGTATTGAAGCTTCAACCCTCTACCTTGGGAGGTAGAGGGTATTTATAGTATTCTTACAAGACTCGCCACCTACGGGCTGTGGATCAGGCATACAGTGGGTAAAGACCCGTCCGTCCTCCACGGTGTTACTTAACTAAATACTAACTATTATTAAATGACTACGACTATGAGATTTCTAACGATTACATATACTTGAGGTGACCGACACTTTAACGATTGGATTTTCTAAATCCTAACAATTCATGATCCAAAATACGCTTGTAAAAGACATATTACGACTTGCTCTTTTTTCAATAAGAAACTTGCTAGAGTCTCCAACAAAAATTTCCTTCAAGAAAGAGAATGTCGGAATATATCGACCACAAACCTGAAGATCGAACACGGAATAATAGATCGTCAATTGTTGAACAATAAGCAAGAGAGATACCCTTCAATGAAGTCATTTAGTAATCACAAATAAAGATTTACAATGAAGAAAGTAGAATGTGAAACTGGCATCCCCTCACCTCTATCTATATATATGAGGGGGCCGGGTAAGACACCACGTAATGATCGGATAAGGAGTCTCCCTAACCGACCTCACCATGAAGCTGGTCATATGGGCATTCCTTGCCTTGCAAGGCAAGCTTAACTAATCCTATTTATAGTCTATTCCTAATCTAGATCTCAATATATGTTTAAAACCCTAATATATGTTAATTGTTGGTTAAGAAAGCAAAAAATCTTGAAAGAAAGTACAGAATATGGACACAAAGAAAATACACATGTGATCTCAGACGCTTACATTGTATTAATGAACGAATGAGCAACGAAGAATGAACAAACTATGATCCCATTTCACCCTTTTTTTTATAGATATGAGTGCGTACAACCCATATAGAACTAGAATCCAATAGGTAGGTTACATGCTTGGCTTACAAGCCAAGCAACTAGTTTCCTGGTCTAAGTACAATTCGAAAATTTATTTAAATTAATGCAATTAAACCCTCATTGTTGTCTAAGTCACATTAAAACCAATCTAAATATTGCTAGTACATACAACAATTTCCACCTTGGGAGTATTACATAGGCATTAATGATACTCGACATCTTCATAAAATATTTTAACCTCGAACCGGAGACCACCTTGTTAATCAGGCCTTGTATTTTAGTAAATTCCCAAGTTTAGCTTTTGTATACCTTGTTTTCTTCCTTCCAGCAATATTACCCTCTTCACCCTCTTGACCAGGTACACTAGTTTCCATAATGTTTGCCCCCACCTTTCATCAAGGTGTAATTGTTTATGCTCTTATACCAAGTAGTCTGCGATTGTCTTCCTTTTGAAAGTTGGTTAACTTCCAGCTATCTTTGAGTCACTGATTCATCGACATTGCTACTATTTTGAACCTAAGCTTCACAATTTTTCCAAGCTCCTTGCAGTTACACCTCTAACTAAACACGTTTTTGAACATATACTCCATGGACTCCTGTATTAATGTCAGGACCAAGTTGAGTGAGTCAAACTTTTTTAGAGCCTCCATACTTTTGTACATCCTTTCCTTTGAGCTTTTTTTATGTTAAACTTGGTATTCATACTAGTCATTCTTCTTTAACCTTGTTACAAACCTTGTCAAGTTATTTTTAATGAACTTTACCAACAAGTCTCGCAAACCGTGTGCTAAACCTACTTTCTTGTAATAATTGATCTACCAAGTTTTAGAGAACCCTAAAGCTTCAAACTTTTCACCTCAAGTCTACAACCATGATATACTTTGTACTCCAAGTAATCGCTTTTCTTTCAAGAGACCCGCGAACAGCTTCACACTTCAATAGTTCAAGATCCAAGATAATTAAGTAAACCTTGAAGCTTTTTTACCCTTCCAACTTGACCACCTCTAGAAACTAAAAAATAATCCTTTGAAGCTTAAAGATTCAAAGCGGTACAAACCCTTTGATGCTTGAACCTTGTCGAACTAAAAATTTCCAGTACCAGCCTTGACGAACCCAAGACTCTTGCAAAATAAAACCCAATACTCTTAAGTCGTCAAAGCCTTAATCGAAATATACAATAGAACATGCAGATTCTCAACTAGAAACTTCGACCACCTATATTTCACTCTACAACCTCTGATTAAAAATCCCTTTGGTAAGATATTAGATTTGCATGTCTTCAACATACGATTCGAATTTAAAAAATATCCAATGTTTAACAAACATGTACGTCAAATCTCACACCGTTACGCAAAAATCGACGAACTAAAAAGAGAAGAGACTACTTGTTGGGATTGTACACCTTTGAGTCGACCTAGCTTCAAGAAACCAACGTGACCTTAGCTCTGAAACCAATTTTTTGGTTAAAAAACCAAAAAACTTTGAAAGCTTGCTCGGAATATGCACTCAAAAAACACATACGTCACCTCAAACGCTTACATTGTATTAATGAACGAATGAGCAAGGAAGAATGTATAAACTAGCATCTACCCTCACTTCCTTTTATACAGATGAGGGGGTACAAACCTTATAGAAATAGAATTTCATTGGAAGGTTACATGTTTGGCTTTCAAGCCAAACAACTGATTTCCTAGTCTAAATAGAATCCTAAACTCTATTTAAACTAAATACAATTAAACTTTTTCTGGTTGTCTAAATAACATTAAAATCCTCCTAAATATTGCTACTAAATATAACAGAAAATACTACTAAGAATATTCTTTTCTTGTTAGAAAACAAAGTCTTTCTCGAAGAAGTTTTGTTTTCCAAATATGGACCTAAAACTATATGTCGGATTTTGCCTTTAAGCTCGACGTACGGATGCTTCGTTAATGTGGACCCAAAGTTGACATAAGAGGTTGTGTAGTTGGTGGTTAATTAGTTATGCGGTGTGCAATAACATCCAACTATGCATTTCTATTCGAGTAACACCATGTTTTGAAAATGAACACATGCATTTGATTGAGTTATAGTATCGTGACCAGTATTCAACTTTGATGTATTAGGAATTTTCATTTGGAACATTATATATACCAGATAAGCATATGTAATGTGTTTCACATCTATACTATCTCGTTCTAAGGCTTATGCACTATATTGCTTGAGCTAGGACATCAAGATACATATAGTCGATTTCCAGCTTCTGTTTTGAGTTATAATACATCAACTTAGAACCAGTGACTCGCCACGGTCACTTATAAGATCTACATGCATAAAATATGTCATGTTCGTATTAATGGAATGTCATTAACGCTCAGTTCTCGAGTTGAAATGGAAGAGGAAAGTAAAGGAAATGGAAAGTTTTTTGTGTTCTTGAGTCTTTTTTAAAGAAGGAAAGGGAAATGGAAAGGAAATAGGGAGGAAGATTTGTTAAGTAAATCTTCCTCCCACTTTTGGGAGGAAAGGGAAAGGAAACGGAACCGTATGTTGTATAAAGACTAATATACCCCTTTTAAAACATTTGATATTAAGAATTAGAGGGCATATATGTAATTTGACCAAATTATTTTCCTTTTCCTCTCACTCAAGAACATAATTATGATTACTTTCCATTTCCTTTCCTCTATCTCAAGAACATAACAACTAACACTTACTTTCCTTTTCCCTTTCTTTTCCATTTCCTATTCTTTTCCATTTCCCTTCCCTAAAAACTCGAGAACTGAGCGTAAGTGTTAGGAGGTAGTATGAAAAGGAGTTGAATTGAATTGGAGCTATTGGCCTAGTGGGCGTGAATGCGTGATAGATCATTTGTGACCATTAAAGAGACAAAAGTATGTCTTATTTTGGTAGAAATAAAAAGTAAAGTCCAAAATACATCTTTGTAGTTTGTCCCATGTTTCATTTTACATTTCTAAATTTTTTTTGGCACAAAACCATCCATCCGTTTGTAAAGTTGGCACAAAACCATCATTCTGGTAGTAAAGTCAGTCAATAAGGACTAATGGTGCAAATTATTTCACCGTTATCTCCTAACGGAAGAAAGAATATTTGCATCGTCAGTCCTAAGGACTAACGGTACAATTTATTTTCGGAAATAAATTGCATCGTTAGTCCTAAAGACTAACGGTGCAAATTATTTTTGGAAAATAAATTAAAAGGGGGCCACCACCACCTCCACAACCACCACCATCGCCACCTACCACCACCATTACCGCCACCCACCACCACCACCAACTACCTCCACCGCCGCCACCCACCACCACCCAACGCCACCACCACCTACCTCCACCGTCACCACCCACCACAACCACTAACGCTACCACCACCACCTCCACCGCCACTACTGCCATCACCACCACCACCCACCGCCACCATCACCTACCTCCATCTCCGCCACCCAACACAACCACCTGCACCATCTCTACCCACCACAACCATCACCAGCACTCACCAACGCCACCACCACCCACATCCACCCCGCCACCCCCCACAAACACCACCGCCGCTACCCCCCACAAACACCACCGCCACCACCACCCACCGCCATCCACCGCAGCACTGCCACCACCACCCACCTCCACCGCCACCACCCACCACAACTACCACCTCCATAACCCACCACAACCACCACCACCTCCTTATTGGCCCCATTTTAATTTATTTTCCAAAAATTGTTTGCACCATTCATCCTTAGGACTAATGATGTAACTTATTTCAGAAAATAAATTACACCGTTAGTTCTTAGAACTGACGATGCAAATATTTTCTCTTCCGTTATGAGATAATGAAGAAATAATTTCACCGTTAGTCTTCATTGACTGACTTTACTAACGGAGGGATAGTTTTGTGCCAACTTTACTAATGGAGGGATGGTTTTGTGCCAAAAAAAAGTTTAGGGATGTAAAGCGAGACACGGAACAAACCACAAGGATGTATTTTGGACTTTACTCTAGAAATAAATGATTGGCATGCATGTCAACCAACTCGATGTCAAGATTTGAAATCATTTGACTTTTTACAGTCTAATTGCATTATGATTTACTTGAATTTTCAGCTGTAAGTGGATCATCGTGAATGGGTCATATATATATATATATATATATATATATATATATATATATATATATATATATATATATATATATATATATATATATATGTGTGTGTGTGTGTGTGTGTGTGTGTGTGTGTGTGTGTGTGTGTGTGTGTGTGTGTGTGTGTGTGTGTGTGAAGATAAGAATCAATACATGGATAAATAAAAAATGATAAAATTCTCAAAAAGGGATAAAAACTTGGGTTGTGGTCATCATTTGGTACAAAAAATACATCTCTTCCCAAAATGGTCATGTGCGAGTGTGTGATTCCACTAATTTGTTGACACGTGTTCAGACAAGAAATACAATCCCAATATTTGCAAGTACAATCACTATTAAATCTTGTTTGACTTTTATAAACAAATGTGCGAACGATGGATGTGCGAATGTGAGAATAAAATCTACTTTATTTGGAAGGAACAACTTTTCAGGAATAAAATATTTTTAAAATCTACTTTATCGTTCGCACATTAGCCGGAATTCGCACAACCGTCGTTCGCACATTTGCTGGTCGGGGATTGTACTAATGGTCGGGGGTGTGAGCCAACAAATGATTGGAAATGTACTTCTTGCCTGGACACGTGTCAAAAAATTAATGAAATCGCACATTCACATATAACCATTTTGGAAAGAGGTGTATTTTTTGTACCACATGGTGACCACAACCCAAGTTTTTGTCCCTTTTTGAGAATTTCCTCATAAAAATTATATACATCAAAGATTGCCTACATTGATTAACTTGGATAAAAGGTGTATCGATGTGAGGTCAGTTACATACTTACATGTCTTGTTTGTGATGATGCCCTCTAAATCAAAGATCACCTCTTCGTCTAGTGCAATTTAGCCGTAAAGACCTCTAAGGAAGCTTTATCATATGCTGGAAAGTTTCTAATACCATCATCTCTTGTCTCACTGACGCTATTAACTCGACATTGTGAATATTAAACAATCACACTTACCTGTCTTCAACGTGGTACATGGTTTAAACAATCCTGTGAGTTCTTGCTATAATATATGGCTAATATCAACTTGGATGAAAAATTAAATAATTTACAACTTGATTGCTACAAGTTGTTACCACTTTCTCCACTTGCTTTCTAAGTGCATGAACTAGCAAGGACATGTTTGCCTATAAATGAATCCTTAGTTTCTTGTTTGCAATCACACCAAAAACACACAAGCATCTTGTAGTGTACTTCTCATCTTTCTTTTGTAATAGTATTTCTAGTTTAAGAAATTTATAAGGTTGTGGTGTCACATTCTCTAGTTCTTTTCTTATTGTCTAAATTTTCAATAAGCTAGTATGAGGTATAACAGTGGTGTTGAAATATTAATACTCTTTACCTAGTCGGTGGGATATTATTGTGGTTATTCCACAACAAGTGGTATCAAGAGCCGAGGTTATTCTTAGTATGCTATGTGGTTGCAATTAAATTTGATCCTCCAAATCATAAAAGTATTTCGTTGGTTTTTTGGTTGAAGCTATTGAAACTTAATTTGTACGCGAAATGGTGGATAGCATAGTTGACAAACCTTCCACATCGGTGGATCCAACATCTCCAACTTGAGCTAGACAAGTCTTGACGAATGCAATATTTGCGGTGGAGGTTTTTTATGGCACAAGACATTTCGGTATGTGGCAAAGTGAGGTTCTAGACATTCTTTTTCAGCAAGGTCTAGACATTGCCATTGAAGAAAGTAAACCAAAGGATGTAGAAGAGAGGAATTAGTTAACCATCAATTGGTTAGCTTGTGGTACAGTTTGTTCATGTCTTTCGAGAGAGCAACGATATGCTTTCTCAAAAGAAACATCCGCTTACAAACTGTGGGTGGCATTAGAAGAGAAATTCTGAAGAAAAATTGACAGAATAAGCTCTTTATGAAGAAGAGACTCTTTCGCTTTACATATGTACCAGGTACCACGATGAATGATCAATTTACCCGTTTTAACCAACTGGTCACCGATTTGATTAATATGGATGAGGTGTTCAAAGACCAGGATCTAACTTTGATATTGTTAGGATCGCTTCCAGAGGAGTATGAGTTGCTTGAAACAACTCTACTTAAGGGGAAGGATGATGTGTCTCTTAGTGAAGTCGTGATGCTTTGTATAGTAAAGAACTGAGAAGGAAGGACAAGCAAATTTGTTCAAGTGAATACGTAGAGGTTTTACTGGTCAGAGGTCGTTCGCAGATGAAGGGCACCGATAAGAGTTGGAGATCCAAGTTGAGGTAGAGTGATGCGTGGTTCGGGGTCGAAAGACTTCCTTTTTCACAAGCAAGCTTTGAAACCCACTAGGCAGTGTACCTAATCGTTGCAGTGTAGTACGGGCAAGCCCAGGGGGTTGATCATTCTCTAGGGGAATAGAGATGCTAGTAGAGACGTCTGACGAAAAGGTAAGGTGAGGATGATTCTTTTTAGTCTTTTTATAAAAGCAAGTAAAATCTCGGAAACTACTTAACAAATTAGATTAAAACTAGTTAAACTAAATAAAAGTAAAAGCTATGGATTGTATGAGCATGTTTCTTATGATAATTAAAAGCGTTTCCACTTAGATTTTCTTCCGTGTTAGTCATAGGGTGGTGCCTAATTCCCCAATTCTATGAATCGTAACTCTCCTCTAGTTATCTAGAACACCCGGGATCGCCAAGTACCGAGATATCTCCCCCAAATATCCTATTATCCTTAAGCTACAACACACGCAATAAACACAAAGAGAGCCTAAAGTGCACTCTAAGGCTTTGTGCTATTTAGGACGTTCAAGCTCTCAACCATTAAAGAAGAAGCCAGTTTTCCTTAATCTAGCATCTACCAATTAGAACAAGAGACAACCTAACAATAATCAATAACTAGATTTAATTGGATCTAAGCAAACACTAATTAATTTAGTTACGCATGATAAATAAACAAGAACACAAATAAACAATCAAACATAGATGAAACATTGTGATAGATTGGATAAACATAGATCAAACGAACTAGGATTCTCTCTCCAAAATAATGAACACATAACGCAGAAAATTCGAAGTCTATATATAGAATTTACATTCGCGACGGCGTCACCTTTTAATGGTGACGCTATCTGATTGCCGTCATTAGGGTTTCATCTTTGCCAAGTCATCAGTGGGACAACGTCGTGAAGAAAATAGTGACACCGTCTGGGTTGCTTCTGGATGTCGTCTTGGTAAAGTCCTAGTCGTCTAGTGTAGAATGAAAGAGTAACGGCCTTATAAAATAAGGCATGACGCCGTCACTTGTTAAGACCAAAATAAGTTCTAAGCCGTCGTTTGAGAGTTTTTGGAACACCCTGTAGGCAACGGCGTCGCCCTTGGAGTTGGGAAGCCGTCAGGCTTTTGAAATTGCCTTCTTTTCTTGACCTTGTCGTTTTCTTCATGTTTTCGCTCCTTTTCATCCAAATATGCTTCATTGCAGCATTTTGCTTTTAAAAGACCTAAAATGTGAAAAGAAACGATTTGAAGCACTAACGGATATAAAATGTAACGATTTATGGCTAAAATGACCCCCTAAAAACGTATATTTTAAATCCTTATCACAGAGACTAAGCAAAGTTGAATGTGTAGAAAACTAGAAGGGTGGTTGAATAGTTTTGCCAATTACAACTATGTTTTACAGAATTAATCTATTTAGAGCGTGTGTTGGATATTAATAGTTAGACGAATATATAAATTATACTACGAGATAGAGAAAGAGATACACAACCACAACACAAGTATTTATAGTGGTTCGGCTACAAGGTCACCTTCCTTGCCCTACTCCACTCCCCAAGTACCCAAATCGAGAGTTCCATAAACACTACACAACACGAACTCCTTTCATCGGCGAAGAAGCCTTTACAACGTCGCTTACACTTTATCCGGTACAAAGCTAGATACCGAGTTCTTCCACAAGGTAGAACCAAACCTATGTCGCCTACACTTTATCCGGTACAAGGCTAGATACCGGGTTCCATTACAATGAAGGAACCAACACCCTACACACCAAGTATCACAACTCACATCGACACCCCATATCGAACACACCTATTAGCACAACATACCAATACCTTCAACTAACACATCACCCTAATGGAGAAAGAAAAGAAACATCAAGAAGATTCACTTCAGTGGTCTTGATGAAGACGAAGCCTAGCAACTCATGACCTTGAGCTTGCAAGTCTTCAAAAGATCGTGATCTCGCCTTTAAGAGGAACCTAGATAATCACAAAGAAAAAAGCTACATAGAAGATCCTTAGATCTGAGGTTAGAACATAGAGAGAAAATATGTTTAGGAGTGGTAAGGAATAAGGAAGAAATGGCTAACTATTTATAGACATTTCTGCCTATTGTTCCACTCAGATCCACCAAATTCCTTTTCAAAGGGATCCGGCCAGTGTAAACCAAAGGGATCCGATTGTTTGGTAAGATCAGTCAGGGTCTTGGGTTAAAAACTGGGTTATGGGTTATGGGTAATGCACCATGGGTCATGGACTTTAGGTCATGGGTACCCAACTAGATACAATGTATATAGACAATGGGTTATGGGTCATGGGTCATGGGTTTAACCCAACATGATGTCATGCATGATGTAAATGCACATAGGTCATGGGCATGGGTTATGGATTATGGTTTACCCACACATATATATATATATATATATATATATATATATATATATATATATATATATTTCAAGATACATTGAACTAGTATGTATTTTTATAAAATGTAAGTAACCAAAGTTACTTATAAGTGTTTTATAAAAATGGTTTTGGTTTTGTATAAACTATTTAACTAAACATGTTTATTGGTTTATATATTTAGTTAAATGAGTTAGTAACTTATTGGCTCAACACTTTATGTATTTTAGTTATTACGTTAAAATGATTTTACGTTTGTTATCGACAAAATATTAGAAGATTGTAAGATATAAATAAACGTTTTTACGGCTTATTTGTATTAACATAATGTACCTTTTGTCATGAAAAAGGTCATTGGAAGAGAGATTGTCCTAAGTTGAAAATCAAGGACAATCATTACAAAGGGAAAGCTGTGGTGGAGGCGAATGTCACCAAGTGTGATGATGAAGAATCAGATCTCTCACTTGCAACATCGTCAACCAAGAGTGCTTCTGATGTATGGCTATTAGATTTCGCATGTAGAAATCATATTACACCACATCGAGAGTGGTTTAGTAATTTTGAAGAACATGAGGAAGTTGTTTATACGGCAGACGAAACTCGTCTCACTACTCATGGGATTGGTTCCGTTCGATTGCAGAATTAAGATGGATCAATTGTGGCCTTGAAAGGTGTTCGTTATTTGCCAAAAGTTGAAAAAGAATCTCATTTCTGTCGGTACCTTAGAATCTAAAGGATTCGCAGTAAGAGCAAAAGAATGGGGTTATAAAGATCATCTCTAGCGTACTTGTAGTAATGAAAGGTATTCGTAAAATAAATAACACGTATCACTACAAGGGTAGAACAGTTGTTGGAACTATAGCAGCTGTTACCGATGGTGATAGAAATTCAAAAGCTATGAAGATATGGCGTATGCGCTTAGGACATACAGGAGAGAAATCCTTGAATTTGCTCATAAATCAATGATTATTGAAAGGAGTGAGATCCTGTAAGTTGGATCTCTGTGAGCATTGCATCAACGGAAAGACAACAAGGGTGAAATTTGGGACAGCTATCCACAAGACACAAGGTATCTTGGATTATGTCCACTCTGACGTATAGGGTCCCTCAAAGACAAGTTCTTTAGGAGGGAGACACTACTATGTGACCTTTGTTGATGACTTTTCCCGAAGAGTTTGGGTGTACACGTTGAAGACACAGGATGAAGTGCTAGGAGTATTCATCAAGTGGAAAAAGATGATGGAAACTTAGATGTGCGGAAAGATCAAACAACTCCGAACAGATAATGGCGGAGACTATAAAAATGATTGATGAGTGTGTAAATACTCATCATTTTTGGGTCAAATCTGAACTGCAAAACACTTAAAAATGCTCAGAAATGCATCAAAATACTGAAAATATCTCAAAATTGCATTTTATATGTTTCAGATGCAAAATGTTTAAAATCAGATGAAAAATGAGCTAAGTTTGCATAATTGGCAGTTTCAGTCCCCCAAGTTTCAAAAATTGTCAGAAATAGTCCCTGAGCACTTATTTCAAAAGAAAAATCATCAAAGGTCCTTTTAAAATCATAACTTGTCATAATTAGTCCTTTGGTGAAAAATGTCAAAAGTTTTGAGAAATTACAAGTTTGGTCCTTTAAGTTTCAAAATTGGCAAATATAGTCCTTGGAAGTTTGAAAATGTCCTTTATGGTCCTTGCACTATTGAAACTTGTCATTTTTAGTCCCTTGAAACAACTTTGATAAATTGGCAGAATTGGTCCTTGGTCTTTCAGAAATTACAATTTGGTCCTTATGTTATTAAACCTAAGCCATGAACCTTGGCCCTTATCAAAACCTTTTTGAACCCCTGCCACTTGAACCCTTTGGACCTTTGACCCCCCTATCATATATTAACACCCCAAGTCAAACCCTGGTCAAACCAACCCACCCCGTTTTCCCTCCAACACTGTCTTCTCCCACCTGCTTGCCTGCAAACACTCAACCCACCTCTCCTCCAGCTCAACTCCCACTTCCCATGTTCCCCCCACCTCCACCAAACAACAAGAAACATTAAATGCTTCTTCTTCCATTGTACTCAACCTTCCCTTTTGATATCTCACTTTGGCGCCAAAAATGAATCAAACGGCCAATATTGTCTCAAAGGATCCAAAGGCCCTAAATGCAAGTGGGAAATGCTCAGATAGGATAGAGAAGCACTTTTGTATAAAAAGAGAAGGAAGAGAAGCAAGAAAGAGTAGTAGTTTTTAGTTTTCACTTTTCATGTATGTCATTTTTTTTATTAATGTCTTAACTAGTTCTTAAAGTTGTAATTTTAATTCTCATTGTACTAAACTAAAGCTATTGTAGCAGTTGTGATCTCAGTTTTAAGTTGTATTCTCATTTCATATTAATGCAATTAATTTTTCATTATAAATTCCTCTAAATTCGAATTTAGATAAAAACTATTTGAAACTCCTCATTTTAGTTCTTAGATGCTCACATAAGTTTCTGCAAGCTTATGTGAGCCTGTAGTGATTACAAGTCAGCCTAATTCATAAATTTGTGAAATGGTCAACAAAAGTCAACATGAGAGGGGTAGCTTATTCTTGGATAGTGATGCAGAGCTGGTTGTAGATTGGTATTGGTTTAGAATAGTGGTAGTTTGGTTTTGCTTAAGCTTCTCAATAGCTGGACTTCAAGTTAGTTCTCAATCTCTTTTCCATTTAACTGTTTTGAATCTGCATATTTGTTTAAGTTGATATTGGCTATTTGTGATTGCTTGAATTCGATTTTCTTGAGCTTATAGGATAGTATTTGATCTCTGTGAAGCTTTGGTAATGATTACAGATTGAATTTCTAGTTAAAGTAGTGGAAACTATTTATTAACTAATGTTTGGATTGGATAGTTATATTAAGTTTGAGAGTTGGTTTGTGCTTAAAATCTGTTTACTCAGTCTCAATTAGGTCCACTTGAGTCATTTTAGTAATTAGATTGCATCCCAGGAATATATAAGTCAAATTCCACTTAAATCACTTCCTAGTTATCATATCTGTTGGAATTTGGAAGATCAAATGCTCAATTTAGGTTTAGAATTTGACATACTAGCTCATTACAGTGTTACTTTAGCTTAAAACATCAATCTCAGTCCATAAATTGGTTTCAAATCTCACAAAAGTCAAAGCTCTCAAATCTGTCAAAAGTCAAAAACCATAAAAACCAGTTTTTCACCAACCTAGGTGGATTTTTAATGGACTCATTTCTAGTTCATAGTGGTTGAAATTTTGGATTTATAAACTTCAGTTGGTTGAGTTTGTAAAGGCTATTTTTGCTGAATTTTGAGATATTCCTAAAAGCACTTAACCAGCTTGTTTTCCAGGTCATAGATGCCCTGTGCACACTCTCAGCAGTCACTGAGTGTGCACAGGAACTTTGCAGTTAGCATAACTTGTTCATGTTAGTTAGTAATTGGCTCAAACTTGGTTTATTGGCTCTTTGGTTGGTCTTCTTGAGGATCACAATTCCAGTTTTCCATAAAGCTCTTTTGATAAGCCAAAATATAAGCTGCAAGTGAGGGTGTTTGGCTGTTTAGAGTTAATAAGCCAAATCATTCAAATCAGTTTAGATCTACACTTTAGAGGTTTAGGCTAGTTGTAACTAGTTGCTTTTGAGTACTTTTAGCTTATTATAGCTTCTGTGATCAGTTGGTGCTCATTTGGTACCTCTAGCTTATTTGGAGTGCTTATTTATAAGCACTTGTCACTGCAGCTTCATATTCTCTCACATAAGCCACTGTTTTTATATTTTTCTCAGATTTAGAATATTATTTTAGACTTTTCCTGAATTTTATAGATTTTTCTAGTTCTGTTTGCTATTTTTCCTCATCTAAATCAGTTTTTAGTACTTTTTAATTAGCTTTTAGTACAATTAAATCAGAAAAGTTTCAAAAAAAATAAGTTTTCATTTTTTCTAGGTTAAGATAAATATAAAAAGTCAAAAAAGTATTTTTCCAGATTTTTCATAGTTTAATTTGTAATTTTTAGTAATTTAAGTAGTTTTAAATAGTTTTTAATTCATAGAAAATAGAAAAATAATCAGAAAAATACAAAATTAGTTTTGAAAATTCTCTTTAGTTAATTTAGATTTTTCTATGTCATAATTTCATTTTTCAAGCTTTATTTCATATTTTCTTGTATTTTAGGGTATTATTAAATAAGTAAAAATAGTTTTTAACTAATAATAATTAAATAAATAGTCATAAAAATAATTTTCTTTTTCTCAAAATTTTCTCTTATCATTAGGTTTGTAAAAATGTCATTTTTATATTTTTAGGATTAATATTGTTTCAGTTTCGCATTTTCTTTTGTACGTTACGTAGTTTTTAATTTAAAGTTATAAAAGAAAAATCAAAAACATTAGATTTTAAAAATAGTGATAGCGTTTATTTAATATAATTTATCTTTTTAATTTTCTTTAATTTGCATTTAAGCCCCTGTAATTTATAATCTTTTTCTTTAGGTATAATCAATCACACCCTCTTTCCCGTTCAAATTCTCTCGATCACTATTCGTTTGGTGATTCAGTGCACAGCTCGTTGGGACTTAACGACCTGGGGAAACACTACACTCCTCTTGATCTTCATTGCATTGGTATCTGAACTGTTTGAAGTTTATTACGGTTGACCATTCACAAGTGGTCAGCTTGTGTGATAAAACTTGACGGTTTGGACCCGATCAATGATCATTTCACAAAATTTTGTGAAGATGAAGGCATCGCCAGACACTTCACTGTCAGACATACACCACAATAGAACGAGAACGCATGAACCGAACTTTGTTGGAGAAGGTTTGATGTATGTTATCCAATGCTGGGTTGGGTAAAGAATTTTAGGCTGAAGTTGTAACGTATGCATGTCGCATCGTTAATCGTTTTCCATCTACCGCTATTGATGAGAAAACGCCATTTGAGAAATGGTATGGAAAACCTGCTACAAATTATGACTCCTTACATGTATTTGGTTCCGCTACATATTATCATGTGAAGTAATCAAAGTTGGATCCTAGAGCAAAGAAAGCATTATTCATGGGGATCACCTCTAGAATCAAAGACATCGTCTATGGAGTCCGGAGACAAAAAAAAGATATTTAGCAGGGATGTCACCTTTAATGAATCTACAATGTTGAAGAAGGTGAATCCTAAGCAGTTAGATCGGACTCCCAAAAAGGTGGAGTTTGAAAGAATAATGGTACCAGATGATAGAGAAACATTTGATGATTCTCCTGTGATAGAAGGAGATTATGAAGAAGAAGAGGTTTAAATCGAAGAACCTCCATAGCAACAACAAGAATCAATTGCTGCTAGCAAGCCCAAAAGAAACACTAAAAAGTCTACTCGCATTAATGATATGGTGACTTGTACATCTTCAATTGCAGGTGATGATATTCCTACTACTTACTCTGAAGTGGTTCGAGACTCAGAGAACGAGAAGTGGAGAATTGCCATGAGCGAGGAAATGCAATCTCTTGAGAAGAATCATACATAGGAGTTAACCAACCTCCCAAAAAGGAAGAAGGCAATTGGATGCAAATGGGTGTATGCAAAGAAAGATGGATTTCCTAGCCATGATGATGTTCGCTACAAAGCAAGATTGGTAGCTAAAGGCTACGCTTAGAACGAGGGAATTGATTAATCACTACAACAATCGCCGCTTTCGCAGGCGAAATTTCAGGGCTTTCACCGGGGACATCTCCCCGGTAAAAGGTTTTGTCGGGGACATGTCCCCGGCAAAAGGACGCCGGCAATACCTGCTCGGGAATACTTTTCCAGGGGACTGTTTGCCACTTTTACCGGGGACACGTGGGTCCCGCAGCCGATTGTCTCCCGTCAAACATGTCCGACGTGGCACATGTTTTACCCGGGGACTCGTCCCCGGAAAAACTATTTTCGAAATTAACTTTAAGTACTCTAATTACGTTATTAGTCCGACGTGGCACGTGTTTTGCCGGGGACATATCCCCGGGGAAGCGCGTAACCACTGTTGAGGTAAACTATTTCTCCGGGGACATGTCACCGGGTAAAGTCGTAAATTAAAATATGCTTTTGAACTTTCCCCGGGGACATGTCCCCGGCAAAACTATCTGACCCACTATGCAGAATATTGCTGCAAAATGGGTAATTTCCAGATTTTTTCCGGAAATTTTCCAGAAAAAATCTACAACCTGTTATCATAATATGCCAATCCACAACCTGTTTTACCAATGTCACAACCTGTTTTAATATGCCAATCATAACACAAATTCGCTAAACATAATATCATATATACAACATAGTTATCCTTTTCGAAGATTGCCAAAACGGTTCCTAAACCGTTAACGCGTGATCATCTACAAAACTATCCAAAACTACCTATCCGCAAATGGTCCAAAAGTATAACAGTATATATCAACAAGATAATTATAATAAATAAATAAATAAATAAATAAACAAACAAATAAACACATTTTACCACTCGATAACAATTGCATTCAAATAATTAAGTGTTGTTCTACAAATTACAATTCGAGATTAATCTTCCACATCATCAACATAAAATTCAACATTATTAGTACTGTCATCTTCATCATCTTCATTCTCGTGGCCATCATCATCATCAGATGCTAAATCATGAGGAACGTGATCATCAAAATCAATATCATCTTCGCCTTCCACAATCGTGATAATTGGTGGTGGTGCCTCAACTTCCGCTGGTTGAACATCTATATTTATAATGTTATAATCCAACTGATCCAACTCAGCAGAGAGTGTGATATGTGATGAGTTGTTGTCATGTACAACATCTTGGTTGTCTTCTACCATAATGATATACGGGTTCCAAATCTTTCGATGATAAGAATCTTGGACGGCCTTCCAATTACCACGTTTACCCGGGAAATCAAGGTAAAAGACTTGTGTTGCTTGCGTTGCAAGAATGAATGGTTCGTTTTGAAACGATACACGATCGGTCATAATTTGCGTAATGTTGTTTCTATAGGTACATCATTTTAGGCGATTAGTGTTATTAGTGTCGAACCATTTGACTTTGAACAACACAACATTGAATGAAATATATGAAAACTCGAGAATCTCTTCAAGCTGGCCATAATGCATTCCTCCATCAGGGTTAGGAGTTGAAATTACGCTGTTTTGAGTTGAATGCCGTAAATCACGGTCGTGTACAGTAAACTTCACACCGTTGACTACGCAAGAGTTGACTGAGACTGCAGTACATGATGGTCCACAAGCCAAAGCGAATAACTCGGCGGTACAAATTAGGTCCTTCTGTACTTTTAATTCACGAATCTATGAAAAAGTTAAGAATAGATAGATATGAGTAATAGTCGTTATTTATACAGGGTAATACATACAATAAGTCTACCTTCATCTCAAACCAGCGAGGAAAGCCTTCTTCCAAGTCTCTGCCAGGAAATGCCCTGTAAATGTTCATGATATTAGAATAAGTCGTCGAATAACAACTTACGTGAAACAAATTTTGAAATAAAACGCGTACCTCTTGTATGCGTTCATGTACGGGTCAATTTCATGACTGTTGTGTAGTACGTACCATACTACTTGCTTCATTGTGTCTGCTTTAAACCAAACTAATGACTGTTTACCATTCTTTTTGCAGACTGATCGAAACACCTCAAATCGACTTGTTGGCCTTGGACCATCCTCATTCCGATCAGGACGATTAAATCTCGTCTCAACACCCCGAAAATAATGCGAACATAAAGTTAATGCTTCATCAGCAATATAACCCTCCGCTATTGAACCTTCAGGCTTGGCTTTATTTCTGACATAATTTTTGAGCTTTTTCATGTATCTTTCAAATGGATACATCCACCTCATGTAAACAGGACCGCCTTCAATAGCCTCTTCCGGTAGATGAATAACCAAGTGAATCATAATGTCAAAAAAAACTGGAGGATATATTTGCTGGAAACTGCACAAAATATTGATCAGTTGATCTCTAGCTTTCAACATGTCATCCACCATCAAAGTTCGAGCGCATATTTGTTTGAAGAATGAACAAAGCACGATTATTGGTGTTGCGGTGGTTTGGTCCTTCAAGTAATTTTGAAGTCCAGCAGGAAGCAACCGTTGCATCATTATGTGACAGTCATGAGCCTTCAAGCCTGTTATGTTGCTATCGTTGTCGGTCACTTTATGCTTGAAGTTAGATCCAAACCCATCAGGTAGTTTAACACCTTTGATGAATTAAGAAAAAAAATCAGGATATTAGAATAAGTTGTCGAAATGAATACGCGAATTAATTCGAACAAAGAAATTTTCAAATAAAACGCGTACCTTTAATGAATTGACAAAAAAATTTTCTTTCTTCGGTTGTGAAAGAGTACGTAGGATGAGGCTTAGAGCACTTCCCGTTTCCTTTGTTGACGAGCCACAAGTCGGTACGAATATTCTAATTTTGTAAGTCTTGTCTTGCCTTGTTGGTGTCTTTTGATTTGTCATTCATTAACAAAGTACCCAACACACTCTCACACACATTTTTTTCGATATGCATGACATCTAAATTGTGTTTTAGTGTAAGAAAAGACCAATACTCTAGCTCGTAGAAAATAGACTTTTTTGTCCAATTCAATTCGCGATCTTGATCACGTTTTTTTTTTCGCACCCCCATATATTGGATGTTTCTCTGGGACACTTTTAGGCAATCTTCTTAGTTGATCCAAGATGTCATCACTGGTAAATTTTCTAGGAGGGTATGTATTATCTACCTCTGTATAGAATGCCCTTCTGTTCTTCCGCCATTTATTGGTCATGCTTAAGAATCTTCTGTGACCAACATAAGCGGTTTTTTTTAACACGCACATAGCTGGAGTGTCTACATTACATGTCGGACATGCTATGTAACCTTTCCCACTCCACCCAGACAAACTACTTCGAGCGGGAAAGTCATTGATAGTCCATAAAAGCGTTGCTTTCATACAAAATTCGGTGCCTGTAACAGCATCCTTAGTCCTGACTCCATCTTTCCATAAAGTCTTTAGGTCATCAATCAAAGGCCTCAGGTAAATATCAATATCCTTCCCTGGTGATTTGGGGCCCGGAATTAACAATGTCAACATAAGAGAAGTCTCTCTCATACATATCCAGGGAGGCGTATTTTATGTGGTTAATATGACCGGCCAGATGCTGTATGACTGACTAAGGTTGCCTTACGGATTGAAACCATCAGCAGCCAACCCTAACCAGACGTTTCTTTTTTCTTTAGCAAATTCCTTCAAATACTTGATGTCAAATTTCTTCCATGCTTGACCATCAACCGGGTGTTGCATCTTACCGTTCTCCATAGACTGCCCAGACGCATGCAAAGTCATATGTTTTGCAGTGTGTTTAGACTTGTACAAACGTTGTAGTCTAGGAATGATAGGAAAGTAACGCAACACCTTGTTAGGAACTTTCTTCCCCAGTGTGTTCTTTCTTTCCATCTACTAGCGCCGCAGATCGGACAAGTCTGCAAATCTTCGTTACCCGCCCCCCGATATAAAAAGCAATCATTTACACAAGCATGTATCGATTCATATCCTAACCCGATAGTTTTAAATGTCTTCTTTATTTCATAGTATGACAATGGCATCTTGTATCCTAGAACGGGCGGGAAAACTTCCTTGAATAAAGTTAGGAACTCATTAAATGTGGTGTCACTCACTTTACCTTTGACCTTGATGTGCGTAATCTTTGCCATAAAGTCTAATGAAGACATCCACTCACAGGCTGGGTATAGTTTTTTGTTGGCAGTGGCAAGTAACTCCTCATACTCATTACGTTGAGGAATTGCGTCGTTACTTGTTTCGCCAATATTTCCTTGAGTTGGATCATCTGGTTCGTTATTCGGACCAATATCATGAAGGAACTAAGCCATGTCACTCATCCCAGGGTGTCTTGTGTTGTGTACGGGTGTTCGGCCATCCGGCTCACCATGATTATACCATTTCGTATAACTATGGTCCCAGCCATTTGTGTGTATGTGGTCAAACAAAAATTCGTGCTTTATCCAGTTTACGTTTAAACAAATAGCACAGGGACATTTTATATTCCCATCAATATTCACCAAGGACTTGCAATGCTTGCAGAAAGCTCTAAGACCAACTAAGAATTCTCTACTGGTACGTGCTAGTGAGACCCAACTTTTATCAATTGGCATAACTGCTTTTTAATGAAGCAACAAATAATTATACAGACTTAAAATGTTCACCTAATCCAACTATGGAAGGCAATCCTAACCCACTCTTTGAATGTTTCGTCTCATATATGAATGCGTATAATTGAATTTACTATTTGAGAAAATTTCGGCAGCATTTCCCCTCAACTCCCCAAATATGTGCATTAAAGACATATTCGTAGGAGTAAAGGGGAACCAATGTCGAAATTTTCATAAAGAGTAAATCAATTATACGCATTCATATCCTAAATGAGGCAAAACATTCAAAAAGCAGCCCCAAACAGGGGACTTTCCGAAATTAATTTCTAATAAATTAATTTCGGACGGGTTTTCTATAGGATGATTAACTTCGGACGGGGACTTTATGAAATTAATCACTAAATTCCTAAAATCATTTACAACAGTTCACGAGTATTAACAACAAAAATTAACAAAGTTAGACAAAAAAACATACCGATTGTGGTCTTGGCTCTCGTGTTCGCCAGGTGGTTTTGTCAGTTGACTTCCGATATCTTCTGCTTTTTCGGGTTTGTCCAAAGCTTAACCTGCATATTTTAAATAGTTTAGGGTTTTAGGTAATGAGAACTATCCAAGCATCGGGTATCAAAAAGACCCTTTAAATCATTAGGGTTGAATTGGTCATTTTAACAATTAGGGTAGGAGGGTAGGATGGTGGATTTTGGGACCTAAACCAAGATCTTGGCAGGGTGTTGGGGTTCCACCCCCTTTCATGTGTAATAGCACTTTAACTAGGTTAATGAGATCATGTTGTGTTGATCTGGTTGTGATACAAAAGATTTGATCGTGTTTGCGTACGACTATTTGAACAGTGTGTATATGGTTGAGGGTTGCTGAAAACAAAGGAATGATGTTAGTGTGTCTAGTTAAAGTGCTATTACACCATTTCCCGACAACATTTCATTCTGTTTCTTACAATGTTTTTCCAAAAAACTCACCAAATTCTCTCTTATATTATCAAACAACAAAAATGAACTTAGCGGCGGTGACACGTGGCTTCTCTGATGGTTTACGGCGAGGAGGTACACGGTTTCTTGGTCCAGTAGATACAGGAAAGTGTACAGCCTATTTCTTGTTACGGTTTGTAATGGTTACCTGATGATGAGAGTTAAATCTTGAAGGGTAAAAAGGTGGTGCAAAATGGTTTAGCCCTGTTTTGAGAGTTCATAACTGTGTGCGTGTTTTTAGTGTGTGTTTTTTGGTGAGAAACTCCATGTGTGTGAGAGAGAGAGAGGGGTCGGAGATTATAAGAAGATAGACGAAAGGGTTTGTAATGATAGTGATGGCGAGTGAAGTGGAGTTAATGAGGCACCCTCACAAACCCTTTCATATCTCTCGCCACCATTATATCTCTATCATTACACACCATTTCATACCTCTTCTTATCATCTCTGACCCCTCTCTTTCACACAAACTCATGGACTTTCTTACCAAAAAACACACACTAAAAACACACAATAAAAACACTCTCAAACCAAGCTAAACCCTTTTGCACCACCTTTTTACCCTTTAAGATTCAACCCTCATCATCAGGTAACCATAACAAATCGTAACAAGAAATGGGTTGTACACTTTCCTGTATCTTGTGGACCAAGAAACCGTGTACCCCCTCGTCGTAAACCATCAGTGAAGCCACGTGTCACCGCCGCTAAGTTCATTTTTGTTGTTTGATAATATAAGAGAGAATTTGGTGAGTTTTTTGGAAGAATGTTAGCCTTAATAATTTTATTAAAAGTGATGGTCATTCACATTTAGGAACTTTGTAACTCGTGTTAGATATCGTGCTAGAATAGTCAACGGGCTCGTGGATTAGGATAAGCTAAATGGTTAATAGTTAAGACATGCTAGCCGTTTATAAGCTTTAGCGTGCCAAGCCCAATCCAAGTCCTATCCACGAAAAGCCCAAGCTAAAGCCTTTTAGGGTTTTATATGTCTTGTACTATAAATACCCCTCAAATGGTCATTTGAGGGGTGTGCTTGAAAGTGTGTGTGTGTGTGTTTTCCTTTGCAATAAACATCATCTTTATTGTGTTTATCTTTCTTCATATACACGGTTTTGTATAAACATCAAGTCACCATCTATCTTAATCTTTCCTTCTTTGTTTTACGCATATGTTTGTGTTTGGGTTTCACGAGTTCTACGCATAACTTTGGTTAACGTGGGTATTTCGTGATAAGGTTGATATATCGTAGTGGTCCTACAATTGGTATCAATCGCCTAACAATGGTTTAGGAGTGTTTGTGTTTGTTTTGGAAGTTTTGGTACTGTTCGTAAAGCTCACGTTTTTACACTTTTGATACGCTTAAATCTTTCATTTTTTCACCAAAAAATTCAAGATTCTTGTGGTTTAAGGTTTATTTGGTGTTAAAGTTTTAGTTTTTCGCAAAAAGTTTCAATCTTTACGGGTTTAGATACGTTTTTTAAACTCATTTTGTTTCATTGGTCATTTCTACTCGTAACTTTTCTAAGCACTTTGGGTGAAAAAGGTCAACATTTTTGGGTTATTCGAGTGTTTTTAAGGCTATCTGTGCAAGAGAAATCGGTTGAATCATTGAAAATTTTTTACGAGTAGGTCAAAACCCTAGTTCTACTCGTAAGAAAGTCAACTACGCATAAGCTTCTACTCGTAACTTTTTGGTGAAGTTTCTTCGAGCTATAACGGTGACTCAGTGCTTCCCTCACTTGGATAAGTTTGTGGAACACTTCGACTTTTGGATATCTTTTACACTGTGATAGTGTAAAGGATTTTTGGATTCTACACGTAAGCCATTCCTACGCGTAAGCCATTCCTACGCGTAAGCTATTCCTACGCGTAAGCACTCTTGCTACGCGTAAGTTGGGTTCTACGCATAAGAATTTCCTACGCCTAAGGATTCCTACGCCTAAGCATCCTACGCATAAGATCCTACGCCTAAGCCTCGTCTACTCGTAACTTCGTGTTTCAAATTTTTACGCGAGATTCAAATTTTGGTTTAACTGTGAAAATTTTGGTCAAAAATTCAAATTTTAGGGCCTAAATTCAAATTTTTCGGGTCAAATTTGGCGTCAAAATTGTCATAACTCAAATCTTTCATACGACTTTAGAATTGATTTTTATAGTGAATTTCAAATTTTGGGCGAAATTTTTTTAAGAACCAAGGTTACGAGTACGACTTTTTGAAACACCTCAACCAAGCTTAATCTTCATCAACCACAACTCCTTTATCATTGAATCGATCCTACATCAACTTTATCAGATCATACCTTCATCAATGGCAATTCAACAAGACATTCATGCAGCCGGTGCCGAAAACCGACCTCCTATGTTGGCAAAAGGTGGTTATCTTCAATGGACAAGTCGAATGCTCCGCTACATCAAGACCAAACCTAATGGGAAATTCATGATTAAATCCATTCAGGATGGACCCTTCCAGCCTCGACAAGTTAATGTACCTGGAAATGCAGATGCAACACCTCCCGTCGCACCATCTTCTCGTCTTCAATACGAATCTGAATACACTGTAGAGGATCAGAAACAAGTCGAAGCAGATGACATGGCAATTCATATTATCCAACTGGGTTTACCAATAGACATCTTTGCTGCGACAGACAGTTGTGAAACTGCTTTCGATATGTGGGAACGTGTTAGACGACTTTGTCATGGAACAGAAATTGGTCAACAAGACATGGAGAACAAGTTGCTAACTGAATGGGAAAAGTTCACATCTACACCAGGAGAATCCATTGAATCCTACTATGGAAGGTTTTGCACTTTGATGAATGAGCTAATCAGAAACAAGCTGACACCCAGAACTATCGTTCAAAACATCAAGTTCCTGAACAATCTTCCAGAAGAATGAGGACGATATGTCACTATTGTCAACCAAACAAAAGACTTACATCAGGTGAACTTTGATCAACTCAACGATTTTCTGAAACAAAACCAAGCTGAAGTGAATGAAGTCAGGAAAGAAAGATTGGCAAAGAATCATGATCCATTGGCACTCATTGCAAAGACTCAACCTTCAATGAATACACAACAACAAGCTTCATCATCTTCCAACAACAACAACTTACAGCAATACATTCCACAACCACAACAACAATTCTATCCAGATCAACAATACCAGGAACAAGGAATCACTGATCCTGAAACTGACCCAGAAGCGACCTTGCAACAAATATACTCTTTCTTGGGTAACGCACTCAAAAGTCGCTATTCCACACCAACTAACAACAACCAACGGATTTCATCAAACACTCGCAACAGGCAAGTTGCTCAGCCAGGAGTGAATATGGGTCATCAAGGTCAAATGGTTGGAGTTATTGGGAATCAGCAGGGATATGCTACTGGATTTCGTATGGGTAATCAGCCGGTTCCATATCAAGGTAATCAGATGAGACAGAATGTTGGGAATAGAGCAGTGGGTAATCAGAATCGGAATGTTGCAGCTCCAGTCGTTGGGAATCATGGAAATGTGAATCAGGGTAATCAGATTAAGTGTTATAACTGTCAAGGAATGGGTCACATGGCAAGGAATTGTCCTACTAAGCCGCACAAGAACGATCTTGAGTATCTTCAGAAAACTGTCCTGTTGGTACAAAAGGAACGAGCTGGATTTCAGTTGAGTGCTGAGGAACATGACTTTATGGCTATTATGGATGATTTGGAAGACCTCGAGGAAATCAATGCGAACTGCATCTTCATGGCAAATCTTCAGGAGACTAAGTACGACACTGACTCTGATGCACCTCCTGTCTATGACGCCAACGCAGTATCTGAGGTACCAATCATTGATCCATGTTATAACAATGTCATATTTGATGTGTTTACTCATGACGAACAGCATTCTGTGACGCCAGCACCTACTTATGATACATACCTGGACAATCCGAGTTGTAGCAATACTAACTATGAAACTCCAGATGTGGATCCTAGTGGAGGCTGTGTGGCACAAAATACTGAGACTGATGAGGAAACACGTGCTTATTTTGAATCATTAATCAATAACTGTGGCATTGAAATTGAGAAAGTGAGTAAGGTCAATCGCGAAGTTAAGGCCGCGAATAAGAAATTGACCGTTGAGCTTGAGAGTTACAAGGAGCACGCCAAAGCCTATGAATTTCATACAAACAAAATGTCCGAATTAGAAATTGGTTATCGAGATTCTGTTTTAAGAGAAAAACAATTGCAACTCAAGTATGACACACTTGATGTGAATTTGAACTTGAAAATAAAATCTTTAAACAAGGAAATTTCTGATCTAAATGACCAACTTTCTAAACAAAAAGCACTGTTTTCTGATATTCAAAAAGAGAAGAAACAGTTGATTGCTGATTTTTCAAAACGAGAAGATTCTCTTCTTGATGAAATTCTGGATAAAAATGAAACTATCAAAAAATTGGATAATTTACTTCTTACAACGGGTCATTCCGCTAAGACAAACAAGATGCTTTCTAATCAAGTAAATCCGATTTTTCATACGACACAGAAAATGGCTCTTGGTAACTCACCTCCCTGTTTCCTCAAGAAAGCTCAGAAACAACGGAATGTGTTGAACAATGGAAAACCTTTGCATGAACCTATAATTGTGCATGACTCTCTTGAAACGTTGGAACTATCTGAGGAGAGTAGATCAAAAATGAAACAAAAACATCCGGAAATCAAACCTATTGATTATAATAAATGGAACCAAATTAATGGTATTTCGTTTGTTTCTCAATCAACGTTTTCCACCAAACCAAGTGTTTCAAACAAAGTGTCAACACCAATGTCAAAATCAGTTTCAAAACCAGTTGTTGTCTCAAATTCTCTTTCGAACATTGAAAAAATGTCTTCAAACAATCCTTTTAACACAAGTGATGCGAGAAGTATTTTGGAAAATGTGAAAATGAGAATTGCAGATCTTCAAGAGACCGTTAAAACTAAAACCAATATTACAACAAACATCTGGTTTAATAGTTTTGATATTGAACAGAAAAAGTTTTTTGAAACTCAAATTGCCCCTCAGCTGACTAACATCAACTCAAGGGTAATCCATTTTGAACAAGCCTTTTTGAAAGAAACAGCTGACTTTGTCAAGGACCATAAATCCCTGGTAAAGCAAGCTAATGAAAGTGTTGAACACATCAAAGTTTTGGAAAATTTAAATGATTCTCTCTTCGAAGATGTTCTGACTACTAATATTATGTCCATCATTTTGCAAACATGTTCTGTTGAAGATCATGAACGACTCCAGTCTGAGACCTCCGAAATTGTTTCAAAATATGAAAAAGCTCTTATGAAACTTGAAAAAGAAAATGTCTCATATTTTAAACAACTTGATCGCAAAACTGAGGAATGCAAGTATGACAAACTATCGTATGAGCGTGCCTACAATGACATGAAAGCGAAAAATGATCTTTTGAGGGCTCAGCTGGAAAGTCAAAAAGGAAAGGCAGTGGATACTAAGATTACAAAACCATTGACTGCGGAGAAAGCAAATGTTCCCAAACCGGTTTCAAAACCAAAAATGTCTGTTTCTATGCCTCCTCCAAAAGTCAATGAGAAAAATGTTTCATCAAAACCAGTCACTCCACCTGCCCTACCTAAACAATATGTTGAAAAAGGGAAAGCGGTTATCGAGAATCCAAAAGTTTTAGCACCTGGCCTTTTTAAGATGAGTACCACTAATGCGTCTGCCTCCACATCTAAAACATATGGAACAAACAACATAAGTTTAGATAAGCACTCTAAAGAGACTAGGAAAGCTGAAACCACTTCTCTAGATAAGATTGTGAATCCAAATGAGTGTGCCTTACCTTCTACAGGACTAGGAAGCACCTCTAGGAGCAGCAGACTAAAGCCTAAGAGCAATACAAGGAACAATAGAGTCTCGCATGCCTCTAAGAGTAGTCGCTTGAATAAAGAGAAGAAAGTAGAAGAACACCCTAGGAACTTACCGCTTTGTAATAAGAAAGACATTTCATCTGAATGTAATGAACCTATGAAATCTGCTAAGTTTAATGAATCTGTTGAATCTGTTTGTTTAACTTGCATGAAATCTTTAACTAATGTTCATGATGATTGTGTTTCTAAGAATGAGATTGTTAAGCCTGTTAAGAAGAATGTTCCCAAAAGAACTTATGCTAAAAGAATAGGAAGACTAGTCGCGAGACTTAGGCTTTACACTACTGATATGGAGCATAATGTTTACTTTAGGGATGACATTTGGAAACCAACGGGTAGAACTATCACACTCCAGAATGGTAGAATGAGTGATGCACCTGTCTTACCAATAGATGACTTCTATGAGTGTGATCAGGATTTTATCTCTAACCCAAAGGAACCAAAATCAAAACGGTTTCCAAAATCTTCTTCTTCTGTTATTGGCAGGTTATCGAAATATGTCTTTGGATCGTCGACTCGGGTTGCTCCAAGCACATGACCGGGAATCTGAAGCTGCTGATCAATTTCGTCTGGAAATTCATGGGAACCGTACGTTTTGGAAATGATCATGTAGCAGCTATCATGGGTTATGGAGATCTACCTTTTGGAAATTATTTGATCACTCGAGTTTACTATGTCGAAGGGTTGGGACATAATTTGTTTTCAGTCGGGCAGTTCTGTGATGCAGATTTAGAGGTTGCTTTTAGGAAAAATGCTTGCTTCGTTAGAAACTTGGATGGCACTGATCTCTTAACTGGGAATCGTGATACAAACTTGTATGCTATCGACATAAACCAAATGGCCTCTTCATCACCAATATGTCTTATGACACGAGCATCTTGAACACAGTCCTGGTTGTGGCATAGAAGGTTATCTCATCTCAATTTCGCCACCATAAACAATCTTGCCAAAGACAACATCGTCAACGGACTTCCAAAGTTCAAATACACCAAGGATCACTTATGTCCAACATGCGAACAAGGAAAAAGCAAAAGAGCATCATATAAACCCAAATCCGTACCTAGTTCGGAAGCAAAGTTGCATATGTTGCACATGGACTTATGTGGCCCAATGAGAGTTGAAAGCATTAATGGGAAAAAGTATATTCTTGTTATCGTCGATGATTATTCGAGATATACATGGGTTAAGTTTCTGAGATCAAAAGACGAAGCACCAGGCGTCATCATCACCTTCCTGAAACGTATCCAAGTACTTCTTCAAGCTCCAGTAAGAGTAGTCCGAACATACAACGGCACAGAATTCACTAATCAGGAGTTAAGATCTTATTTTGAAGATGTTGGAATTACACATCAGACATCAGTTGTTAGAACTCCACAGCAGAATTGGGTAGTTGAAAGAAGAAATAGAACTCTTGTGGAAGCTGCTCGCACAATGCTAATTTATTCTAGTGCACCGTTATTTCTATGGGTTGATGCGGTTGCCACTGCTTGTTTCACACAGAACCGATCCCTAATCCATCCTAGATTCAATAAAACCCCGTATGAGCTTGTGAACAACAGAAAACCTGATATCTCTTACTTTCACGTGTTTGCCGCTTTGTGCTATCCGACAAACGACAGAGAAGATCTTGGAAAATTGAAAGCTAAAGGTGATATTGGAATCTTCATTGGATATTCAGATAACTCGAAAGCATTCAGGGTGTATAACAGAAGAACTAGGAGGATCATGGAGACGATGAATGTGAAATTTGATGAACTTTCACATATGGCTTCTGAGAGACTCGCTCTAGAACCCGCACTAAACCGACAGACTTCTGGATACATCAGTTCAGGACTCGTACCTCAAAGAGCTCAATCAACTTCGTTTGATAATCCTAAAGAACAAGAATGGGAGAATTTCTTCGAGTTAATATTCGATGAATACTATGGTGGAACTTCGACAAATGCATCAAACCATCATTCCGCTGCACCCGCTCAAAATCATCCTCCACCACCAACAGAAGATGCATCTACAACGGTCGAAACCAATGCACCAACTCCATCAACATCATCTACATCTACTCAAGTTCTTGCACCCGTTCTACCAGCAGTTGATGAGCAAAACCAAAACCAGAACGATGCAACGTTAGATGAAGACTTATTTGAAAACCCGTTTGCTACGGAATCAGCTGAATCTTCTTCAAGCTTACGAGAACCATCTAACTCGCATACGTTTAACCAACGGTATCCTTCTACTCTGAAGTGGAAAAAAGACCACCCAATTGAACAAGTTATTGGTGAACCTTCAAGGCCAATTCAGACGAGACACCAACTTGCCACCGATTGCGACTTGTGCATTTACCTTTGCTCAATTAGCAATATAGAGCCAAAGAACATTCGCGAGGAAATGGCAGAACCCGCATGGATAGAAGCGATGCAGGAGGAACTTCTTCAATACCGTCTTCATGACTATTGGGAAATGGTTCCAAGACCAATTGACATTCGCGTCATTGATCTCAAATGGTTATGGAAGAACAAAAGGGATGAAGAGATGACTGTCATTCGCAACAAAGCTCGTCTTGTGGCCAAAGGATACAGACAAGAGGAAGGGATAGACTTTGAAGAGTCATTCGCGCCGGTAGCTAGACTTGAAGCAGTCAGGATATTCTTGGCCTATGCAGCTCACAAAAACATCACGGTTTATCAGATGGACATTAAGACCGCGTTCTTGAATGGAACCCTGAAAGAAGAAGTGTACGTGAGTCAGCGAGAAGGCTTCGTAGACATGGAACATCCAGACTACGTCTACAAACTCAAAAAGGCAATCTATGGTTTAAAACAAGCTCCGAGAGCGTGGTATGACGAACTGTCCTCTTTCCTTATCCAAAACAATTTCACCAAAGGAACAGTTGATCCTACCTTGTTTACACAAAAATGCAAAAACGACATTTTGATTGTTCAGATTTACGTGGACGACATCATCTTTGGGTCCACTAATCCGAATCTTTCAAAACATTTTGAAAATCTCATGAAAAGTAAATTTGAAATGTCCATGATGGGGGAACTAAAATTCTTTCTTGGTTTACAAATACATCAGTCCCCTCGTGGAATTTTTATTAATCAAGCTAAATACACAACTGAGATTTTGAAAAATCATGGTATGGACAATTGTGATTCGGTCCGAACACCAATGGTAACTTCACCAAAAATTGGAGCCGATTTGTTTGGGAAACCTATTGATCCGAAGAAATATCGGAGCATGATTGGTTCTCTCATGTATCTTACTGCTAGTCGACCAGATATTCATTTTGTTGTTTGCTTATTAGCACGGTTTCAGGCAAAGCCTACCGAACTGCACCTCAAAGAGGTTAAACGGATCTTTCGGTACCTGAAGACATCCATTCACATGGGAATTTGGTATCCGAAGGAATCCGAATTTGATCTAATTGCCTTTTCAGATGCGGACCACGCAGGTGATCAAGTTACAGAAAAAAGTACATCCGGAGGAGCACAATTTTTGGGTGAAAAGTTAGTCAGCTGGTCTTCAAAGAAACAATATTGCACTGCACTTTCAACCGCTGAAGCTGAGTATGTGTCTCTATCTGCGTGTTGTGCTCAAGTTCTATGGATAAGAACACAACTCACAGATTATGGCTTTACTTTCGATAAAATACCTATGTATTGTGACTCGAAAAGTGCCATAGCCATATCATGCAATCCTGTTCATCACTCAAAGACTAAGCATATCCGTGTCCGCTATCACTTCATCAAAGAGTACGTCGAAAATGGTACTGTTGAATTATTTTTCGTGAAGACAGATTACCAACTCGCCGATCTATTAACTAAAGCCCTTCCAAAAGAAAGGTTTGAGTATTTAGTTCGACGAATTGGAATGCGAAGCCTAACCCCTGAGGAGTTAGAACGTCTTCTCGAATCTTCTTGAAAATGATTTTCCAAAAAGCTTCGCTGTAAATATTTTTGAAAAACAAAATACAAAATTTGAAAAACCAACAAAAGCAAAATATAAAAATAAAAAACTTTCAAAAATACAAAAACAATAGAAAATCAAAAATCCAAAAATATTCTTCTACGACATGTCTCTTGTATAATCGATATTATGTACGTCTCGAGAAATGTCATTCAACAATGATACGGGCATGTACAGATGCTTGAGCGAGAGTTCTTTAAATTGTTTTCTAAAACATGTCGTTTCTCAAAATTTCTTCATAATAATGGCTTTCGTATACATCAGTACGAAACCCGGACCGAAATGATGACTTTTGATTACTTTCAAATCAAAACTCGTGCTTTGATAGAAAAATCAAGTGTACGCTTCAGTGCACTACATTTAAAAATGGTGAGAAATCATCATCGTCTTGAGCACCTTTTCAAGATTGTTCAAAAAGATTTTTCAAAATCTTTCAAAATATTTTGTGCTCAAGATAACTCCCTCTAAAACCCTTTAATTGATTATGCTTTATTAAAGGGGGAGTATAAAACAAAATGTTCCAAATTCATGCTTAAATCAAATCCGTTTGTCTCCCCAAAAGATTCTAAAATGTTGTTTAATCCGTTGATATCAAAAATATCACGCTTATGCTATTTTTTAGGGGGAGGAGACGTGATTAAAATGTGATCAAAATCGTTGTTTGAATCTCAAAATGAGCTCGACTCAGTTGAAACCATTGAATTGACGAGGAATCATGTACCATCTCGAGAAACTTTCTATGGACTTGACCAGGAAGGGTAATAATTTCAAGCTAGTTCTCTAGTGATGTAAGCGTGTCTCGAATCGGTCTTGTTCATTTAAAGTCAATCAATTCAAAAAGTGCGAACTCTACCCTCTATGTGCAGATTTCTGTCAAAACATACAAGCACATGTGAAGGGGGAGTATTTCTGAAAAGATAAAACTCACGGAGTGTTTCAAACATGTTTTCTATCATAAACACTCTGAGAGATTTTCAAAGAAAATGGTTTTATGGCAACAATAGGACAGTCATGGAGTTATAAGGTGACTAAGGATAGGAAATTCGTCCTATGATCCGCCAGAGCCGGAGAGATCTACCCAAGGACATCACAAATAGTTAGTATTAGAAGTCCTTAGGAATGATTGAAAAAAGGAGTAATGTGAGAAAGGAGAAAGAAGGGGTTGAATAATTAAAAAGAAATGTAATGAGAAAGGGTGAAAAGAAATAGCCCTCCATATTCAACCTTAGGGTAGAAACCGGGTTCAATTCATATGCTACTGGTTGTCACTAGATGACACTGGTATTGAAGACAAAGACTTCATGGACCCAGTGACGCACTGCACTAAACCTTCTAGCCACTCAATTCCTCTCAAAAGGATTTGTTTCATTCTCACTGGGAACCCTACATAATCTATTGAATTTCTCTTAGAGATCGTTGGTATTGAAGAAGGAGACCCTCTCCCTAGTCTCTGCTCAGGAAAACCAAAAATGCACTATTGAGTCTAGAGCCACGAGATTCATCAAAAGATCTCATAGGAACACATGACATCTCATCGCTTGTTGTTCATCAATAAGAACACAAGTGATACATTCTAGAGTCCTACGCAGGTCTTAGTAATCTGCCAGAACATTTATGAGAGGTTTCACAATTGTGATCTTCAGTGATTGAATGGAAACTCCTGCCAGGGTCAACATCAAGCAGCCCTGACAGCAGGTCACTTCGGTAACTCCCCGTGGATTACGCTTAGTGTGTCTCAAACGGTCTACAGTCGTGGGGTGATGCTTCGGTGTACCTCAGCGACTCATCTAAACTGTAGGTGTACTTCGGTATATCGTGTTATCTCACTTGTGGGACTCCAGTTCAGGAACGGTTAGAGACGTGTTTTCACACTATGCTGTTAACACCCTCGAAATTCAAACTTGTAAGTGCCAGAATCCGCTTATTACTAACATGTTTTTATGTTTTCTTCTTATGGAAGCTCCGGAGCGGATGGATCGTGCAGACTCGCCACATGCTCATACCAACAACACATGAAAGTTCTCATCAAAATCAAAGGCAACTCAAAGTTAAAGATGATTCTTCGTCAATGTCAAAGAATCTACAAAGTGTAAAGACTCGAGAACTTCATCATTGGAAACTCAAAGTCAAATAGAAGTGTGAGCATGGTGGAGAATGACGTGGAGACACATAACCAACGAAGTTGACAACGGCAGACAACCACATTATCTGATCACAAAGCATGAAGGAACAAAGAATCAAGACTATTCAATATCTACACACAAAGTCCTAGCTCAAGAAAAGTAGAGACCTAATCAAGTGGAGCATCGTTTGAATGACCACCCCTTAGGGGGAGATTGTTAGCCTTAATAATTTTATTAAAAGTGATGGTCATTCACATTTAGGAACTTTGTAACTCGTGTTAGATATCGTGCTAGAATAGTCAACGGGCTCGTGGATTAGGATAAGCTAAATGGTTAATAGTTGAGACTTGCTAGCCATTTATAAGCTTAAGCGTGCCAAGCCCAATCCAAGTCCTATCCACGAAAAGCCCAAGCTAAAGCCTTTTAGGGTTTTATGTGTCTTGTACTATAAATACCCCTCAAATGGTCATTTGAGGGGTGTGCTTGAAAGTGTGTGTGTGTGTGTTTTCCTTTGCAATAAACATCATCTTTATTGTGTTTATCTTTCTTCATATACACGGTTTTGTATAAACATCAAGTTACCATCTCTCTTAATCTTTCCTTCTTTGTTTTACGCATATGTTTGTGTTTGGCTTTCACGAGTTCTACGCATAACTTTGGTTAACGTGGGTATTTCGTGATAAGGTCGATATATCGTAGTGGTCCTACAAAGAACATTGTAAGAAACAGAATGAAATGTTGTCGGGAAATCTTTTGTAATAGCACTTCAACTAGACACACTAACATCATTCATTTGTTTTCAGCAACCCTCAACCCTAGACACATTGTTCAAAAAGTCTTAAGCAAACATGATCAAATCTTTTGTATCACAAACAGATGAAACAACATGATCTCATTAACATAGTTAAAGTGTTATTGCACATGAAAGGGGGTGGACCCCAACACCTTGCCAAGATCTTGGTTTAGGTCCCAAAATCCACCATCCTACTCTCCTACCCTAATTGTTAAAATGACCAATTCAACCCTAATGGTTTAAAGGGTCTTTTTGATACCCGATGCTTGGATAGTTCTCATTACCTAAAACCCTAAACTATTTAAAATACGCAGGTTAAATATCTTACATTTTGTTCTCGGCTGTGGTCGCGGATTGGCCTCGGCTGTGGTCGCGGCTTGCACTCCAGACTGACAGTAGACACTATATTCCTATAAAAACTTGGTCCTAACAAAATATTACCAAATGAAAATATTAATCATTTGCGCAGCCAAATATTACCAAGAAAATTGGTCCTAACAAAAACTCTTTATTCGCACTTTTTTATGTATGTCAAATTTATATTAAAAGAAAACCATAATAAGAAAAAAAAATACATATATGGAGTAAGATGGAGCAGCTGCTGAGTTTCACGGTTTTTTTTTTTCATCTCATTTGTGAAAGCAGAAACCCATGAAGCATAAACAAAAACCCACTTAAGATTACAACTATATAAGATACCCACTTAAGATTACCAACTGAAAATATTAATCATTTGTCAAATCGGTATAACATAAACAAAAACCATGAAGCATTACAACTATATAGTGGTGGTGGAGGTGGTGCGTTGATGGAGGCGGCTCGGTATAACATAAACAAAAACCCATGAAGCATTAAATTAGTAAAGACTAAAACATACCCACTTAAGATGAAGGAGGTGGCTCGGTGATGTAGTGGTGGTGGAGGCGGCTCGGTGATGTAGTGGTGGTGGAGGTGGTGCGTTGATGGAGGTGCTATGAAGATGGAGGAGGTGGAGCAGCTGCAGCTGCTAGTGAGTTTGTTTTTTTTTATCTCTTTTGTGAAAGCAGATCGTGGTTAATAATTGAGGTGATTTTTTCGATTAGTTTTCGCCGGGGACATGTCCTCGGCGAAGCAATGGTTTGTCTTCTAACAAGACTTTTGCCGGGGACATGTCCCCGGGGAAGGTTATGGCGGGATAAAGTAAAAAGGTGGGATGGAAAATAAAAAAATCGCGAAAAGTTTGACCTGGGACATGTCCCCGGTAAAAGGTGTTTTCACTAAAATTTTTGAAAAAAACCTTTATTATCATTGTCAATAACCAAAATTAATAACACATCAATTGTGAACTACCATTGTTCATTCTTTTTAGCTTCTTGGTGAACTATCATTGTTGTTACCTTGGACGCCATGAATGCCCTCTGTATAGTTGCTATGGTATACAACAACAACAACAACAACAACAACGAACCCAATCCCGCCTAGGCAGGGTATAGGTGCTATGGTATACGGATCATGTTAAACGACCGAGTATAGGTGCTATGGTATACGTATCATGTTTAACGACCGAGTATAGGTGCTATGGTATACGTATCATGTTTAACGACCGACTATAGGTGCTATGGTATACGTATCATGTTAAACGACCGACTATAGGTGCTATGGAATACCTATAATGTTAAACGACCGAGTATAGGTGCTATGGTATACGTATCATGTTTAACGACCGACTATAGCTGTTATGGTATACATATCATGTTTAACGACCAAGTATAGGTGCTATGGAATACGTAGGGGTGTTCATCGGTTCGGTTATCGGGTTATTCGGTTTATTCGGTTCGGTTTGTTCGGTTAATTTTTTTTTCTGGGTATAACCGAAAACCGAACTGAACCGAATTCAAATTTGATTCAACCGAACCGAAAACCGAACCGAATAACCGAAAACCGAACCCCTATAACCGAAAACCGAACCGAATAACCGAAATTACCCAAATTACATAAATTTAATTACTTTTTTATTTAATTATATATATTTTTAGCACAAAATATTTTTTTCAAGCTTAAATCATGTTATATTTATACTAAACAAGAGTTTTAGTGATTTTTTTTCATATATATACATAGAATATATATATATATTTTATATGAATTCGGTTTTCGGTTTTCATTACCAAAACCATATCCAACCCGATAACCAAATATTTAGTTCGGTTCGGTTCGGTTTTGACCAATTCGGTTCGGTTACGAATTCGGTTCAGTTGTTTTCGGTTTGGTTCGGTTTCGGTTTCGGTTTTCGGTTACTGTGGATATTACCCTATCCGTGAACACCCCTAGGTATACGTATCATATTTAACGACCGAGTATAGGTGCTATGGTATACGTATCATGTTTAACGACCGAGTATAGGTGCTATGGTATACGTATCATGTTTAACGACCGAGTATAGGTGCTATGGTATACGTATCATGTTTAACGACCGACTATAGGTGCTATGGTATACGTATCATGTTAAACGACCGACTATAGGTGCTATGGTATACCTATCATGTTAAACGACCGAGTATAGGTGCTATGGTATACGTATCATGTTTAACGACCGACTATAGCTGTTATGGTATAAGTATCATGTTTAATGACCGAGTATAGGTGCTATGGTATACGTATCATGTTTAACGACCGAGTATAGGTGCTATGGTATACGTATCATGTTTAACGACCGAGTATAGGTGTTATGGCATACATATCATGTTTAACGACCGACTATATATAGGTGCTATGGTATACGTATCATGTTAATCGTTGCAAGTATTTTTGACGGTAGGCAATTTACGTGCGCTATACATCATATTCAATATTAACAAGCTCAACTTGCACCACTACACATTACTAACCAAACTAAAAAAAGTAATGAAAAATTTCTTGGAATGATTACAAAAAAATCACATCAATTAAAAACCCGCCATAACTCATATCTCTCTCACATACTTATTACACCAAGAAAACACACACTTGACAATGATGCTTCATATTTTTCATTAAAAACAGTTCATTTCATATGATCATCACAAAATAAAACTTCAAAAAAAATCAAACTCTTAAACAACATTGTTTGATCATAATGGATTTTTTTAACTTGCCTGTTGGAAAAAGAACTAGACATCAATGGCAACTCTATGCTCAAGGTAGTAACTTGTTTAAATATTTGATCAACTTTTTATTATATGTTTATATATGTTACAATATAATAGTGTTTGGTAAAAAGAATATTATCATGTAAATTTCTGACCCAAACATATAAACGACTCGAGTAAAGAGATATATCGACGATAAAACCAGTGACCACTCTTTTTCCGACGTATAATCAGCCATTGTATTATATCGACAATAAAGTGTATTTTTTTTAAATATAATTTTTGTCGGGGACATGTCCCCGGCAAAAGGTTTGGCGGGAATTTTCCCGCGAACAATTAACATGCTTTTGTCTTTTGTCGAATTTTGATAAAAGTTGAAAATACTATTGGCGGGGACTGCTCCCCGGAGAAACTTTGCGTTGAATTTTGACTATCCGGTCAAAGTTTAATAAAAATAAAACTTACTTTCTCCGGGGACATGTCCCCGCGGAAAGTGTGCGTTGAAAATTCCACAACAAGTCAACGAATTCATGTGCCACGTCAGATTCAATTTTGTCGTTTAGTGACTTTCGCCGGGGACTTTGTGTCCCCGGCGAAAGTCTCCTCGCCCGTCCATTCAATTGTTGTAGTGAATGTTGTAAAAACATGAAGATTGGTTTGAAGACTCCACCAACGACGGTTGATGACGAGATTGAAGAATTGATATTAGCCAAGGTGAAGATTTGTTATAATATATGGCTAATATCAACTTGAATGAAAGATTATATAATTGACAACTTGATTGCTACAAGTTGTTACCACTTGCTTTCTAAGTGCATGAACTAGCAAGGCCATGTTTGCCTATAAATGGATCCTTAGTTTTTTGTAATAGTATTTATAGTTTAAGAAATATATAAGGTTGTGGTGTCACATTCTCTAGTTCTTTTCATATTGTCTAAATTTTTAATAAGTTAGTATGAGGTATAGCAGTGGTGTTGAAATATACACACTCTTTACCTAGTCGGTGAGATATTATCGCGGTTATTCCACAACAGTTCTATGGTGATATATCGAAATGAATTCACTTTTGCTTCCAGTAAACAAAGATTGAACTTCAATTCTGCTTATTAATGATGTCACTCTTATATGGATTGTCGATAGAAACATGAAAATTTTTCATCAACTAGATTGAGTGGTTCGATTATCCTTGGCTTTCAGTCGTATTGTAATATTTCTCGTTGCTCCTAGACTCCTAGTTCCTTGTCAGGTTGCTAGTATGAAGCACAAATTTTTGCTAATAAGAATATAGAACCAACTTTCAATTCTTTTAAGTTGGTCTGTTAAAAAAATTATATTTTTTGGTTCATTACCAAACACACCAGTGTTAATTAAGCATATTGTATTTGCAAGTGTACATTTTAAAATGTTCTAAGGCTGGTCTCAGTCGCAACCTGGGACGACCTGGGACAACCTGCGCCACGTCAGCTTTCTCTCTCCAGCAACCTGAGACAACCCGAATGCCCCAGTCGACGACCCAAGGATTTTTTTTTTTTTTTTTTTTTTTTTTAATTCAAACATTTTTAACATTAAATTTAAATTTCATTCAAATTAAAAAAACATTACATTACGAAATTAAAAAAAAAATTACATTACGAAATTAAAAAAAAAAAAAAACATTACACTACGAATTAAAAAAAAAAAAAAAAAAAAAACATTACAATACGAAATTCAAATAACGTTAAAACATTACAAAAACTCTTCATCGTCTTCGTCATCGTCACTATCGACTTGATTAACTGCTTCGACATGATGTCGACGATTTCTCCAAATGTGTTCGACCAAATCAGATTTTAAGTTTTGATGAGTTGTTGAGTCCATTAGCTCCTGAGTAACCACCATTGATTCTGCATGCGTTCTTAAGGGATCATGATCTTGGTGTCCCTCATCTTCAAACCATGTAGGACATATCGCCCGCTGCTTGTGTCGGATGATCATATTATGTAATATGATACATGTATACATAATATCTTGGATATCATTTCTAAAAAACCCTCGAGCAGGAACTTTAAGCATTTTCCACTTTTTCTTCAACACACCAAAAGCCCGTTCCACATCTTTCCTTGCTGCTTCGTGCCTCCTCTTGTACAAACATCTTTTACGATCACCCGTGGGAGGATTTGAAATAGACTTCATAAGAACGGACCATTGTGGATATATCCCATCAGTAAGATAATATCCCCTTTTATAAGCCACATCGTTAGCCTCAAACTCAAGGTATGGTGCTCTCCCAGATTTGATATCATTGAAAACAGGTGAACGATGTAAAACGTTTACGTCGTTATTCATTCCGGAGACACCAAAGAACGCATGCCAAATCCATAAATCCTGGGAAGCGACCGCTTCCAACAAAATGAATGGATGTGGCTCGTGATCACCCCTACAATGTTGAGCTCTCTCACTATTCGGGCAATTCTCTCACTCCCAACTTGTACAATCAATGCTTCCCATCATCCCAGGAAAGTCATGCTTATGCTCGTGATGAGCATATATTCTTTCAAGGTCAGAATACGTGGGCCTTCGCAAATACTCACGACCATATAACTCCATGATAACCTCGCAAAACTTACGAAGATATTCACGGGCTGTGGATGCACCAAGTGCCAGAGTCTCATCAAGAGAATCAGGAACGGCCGCGTATCCCAATTGACGAATGGCAGCAGTACACTTGACCAATGGGCTAATACTAGGTACGCCTCTAGCATCAAGAGTTTGTCGAAAATAAGTAGAGTGATCGGTTATCTCTCGAACAATTTCTGTGAATAGCTCTCGGCTCATACGGAACCGCCGAGAGAATGTTCTTGCGTCGAACTGCGGGTTTTCGGAGAAGTATGCCGCCACTAAACGACTATGAGCACCCTCATGATCCCTACGTATGTCCCTTCGTCGGGTTTTTGGCTGTGATGCTTTGTAAGCCTTCCAAGCAAAATCCGCAAACTCACTCAAAACTTCTTCCTCGTCGGAAGACGAAGAAGAACCGAATAAATGCTCGAATGACGACATATTAAAATTTGTGTTTCGTGGGTATTTCGTTAGAATGGTTTCTTGAATATAGATGAGAAATGTTGAGTGGTGAATTGTGTTTGAGGAGAAGTTGCTATTTATAGATTGGTAAATTTGGTTTTAAAAAAGTTTTTTTTTTTTTTTTTGTTTAATGTTACAAACGGTCTTTTTTTGAAATTATAGAAACAAAAGTGACAAAATGTGAGTGAATAACATCGGTTGTAGAAGCACTCGATGTTTGTTTTTTTCTTAACTCGACCGATGTCGAGACCGAACTCCACATTCGACGCAACCGATCCAAACATCGGTCGACCCTCCAAAAATCCGTTGCCCAACCGATGTTAACCGGACGACTGCGACTAGCCTAAAAAAATTGCACATGTGATTTTTATCATTTGAATAATCAAATAAAAACACAACAACTTGGCATGCAAAGCCAAATAGGTCCTTTTTATGAGAATGCCAGAGTCTTCTCCTCCTCATTTTAAGAAAAATGCTTCACAAAAACAAATTAAACCAAGCCTTAGAAGATGGATTTATATCTTGAGAAACTGAGATCAGTTTCCATATAAAATTATGTAAATTTAGAACAATTTGTTAAATAACGTTACATTGCCTTTCAAAGCTTTTCTTCAAACAAACAAAAAAATGGTGAAAAGTATTATTTAATAACTCACAAAAACCATACAAATTAATTGAACCTTCGTCTATATAAACCTATGGAAAACTATCCATGACAATAATATCGGAAAAATATACTAAATTATAGTCAGTTAACAGAGACCCAAATATATAACGATAGATTTAAAAAGCTATAATTAACTGATCAACATTTTTCATGATTATTAAACTTTGCCATACTAATCCAATTATGAAGAACCTTCCAACCTCACGGGCCATTATGGTAGAAATAAAAGCCTTGGTTATGGTTAGCGTTTAAAAAATGATAAAATGTAAACATTTGGTGGTCATATTAATTATATAATTATTTTGAAAGAAAAAGTATGGGAGAGGTAAGTTGACTGTTAGATAGTGTGTTAAATTAGAGTTTAATATAGAAGTTTGGTTCAATATTTTTGAGGTGTATCATATGCTTGTACATATAAATCTTTGTCAACGTTACGCTAGTGGCAATAAACTGGCTTATGATGCGGTTTTGGGTGCATGGATGGCGCTGGGATGTTTTTCTTAAACGAAAATTTCTTTTATATTAGAAAGTTCGTAAAGAGCTGGAAAAAAATATACAATTTGCATGTTCACGCTTGAAATGAACATATATTACAAATTCAAAAGAAAATTGACGCTATAATACTGGTATATTGTTGTGTTCAAATCACCTCACATGCAAGTTGTGTTGAGTTTATAATACATGAATACAATAAAACCATGTAGACACCACAGAGTACACAGCAGAAGACTTAAGATCATAACAAATAAATAATTAACTGAATTAAATGCGTAACGTACCTCTTGCAAATGTTAGATCTCTTTTGAACAAAACAGATGAAGTGGTTTAAAGAGTTGTCCCTTACCGTTTTACAACTCAAACCAATAGGTGTAAGAATAGTGTCTTACTACCACAGTTTTGTACACTCGAATTAACCAACGAATCAAGCGATTGCTAGATCTAACACAAGTCCTTGTTTTATGAAAAAAAAAACAAAACCAAAACACCCCTTGGAGGAAGGTTCGGCCGAACAAGAGCAAGAGAGGAAGAGGGAGAGATCTAGGGTTAATTCAATGCACAAGTGATGAGAAACCCTAAATCATAGCCTCTGTATATATAGTGGATACAAACCTTTGGGAACAAGTTAGGGTTTGGGCTTGTGAAACCCCCCTATGGCCGACCACTATAGAGCCCCAAAGGGTTTCCCAAATCTTTTCCATTTAAAGATTTTACACTACAAGTCCTTCTCTTAATTTACAGTTAACGGTCGTTAGTTATTTTCCGTTAAATACTTAACGATCGTTAGACGGACTTTATGTGCAATAATTAATCGTAAACATTAACATTAATTATTTAACTTTAATTCTCATTCGCTAATGTGTGCAATCCCATGGTCACGAGTTCGAATCCGGACATTTACGTATTTATAAATATATACATTTCTAACAGCTCCCACTTGGATATGTTTACAAAACGTGAAATAACATTGGTTAGCGTCTAGCAACACGCCAATGCTCCCGGTACAACTCGTATATGGTTTTCTGGAGAAAAACCAAGTTTCGATGATTCATCATCATATTCATCCTTTTGTTTCTAATACCATGTTAATAAGAATATGGATCTCACTCATTTCTTAATTAACTATTCTGTTTCTCGCTTTATGTGATTGATCAAGATTACCAAATCTTCTGAACATATTCCAGAAGACCTTGGGCATGGCCATGCAAACATCTTAACAACCCTACGAGAGCCCAACAGTATTATACTTCAAAATAAATTTGAAGGAAACATATCCCGTTTTGACTACAAGCAGAAATCATAAATTTCGCAACACTTCTGAAAACAATCCTTATAACTACCAGTTACGTATAGCGTTAGATTGTTTCACAAAAATGCACTACATCCATGACATATCTCTGGTATCTCAAGTCAGAGGATAAATATTCATGATATACTTAATGACAAAGATCCATAAAGTATCATCATGTAGGTGGGATAAGTCATATACTCAATTCATTGAATATCATCTGAAATTAGTCATGCTACGCATCAATATACTTTCAAGTATATTCTAACTAATACTCAGATTTGTCTTAATTCAATATCATTCCCATGTTATTGATTGACAATGGACTATTTAGAATAACTTAAGCTATTCAAGGATTTAAACATGCAAATATAGGATAACATCATAATAAATGAATAATAAACATAACAAAATACTTTATTTCATTTTAATAATAATGTTTACAATATCCTTTTATCTAAAATACTTAGTCACAGATGGGCATGAAACTACTAGCTAAACGAAGTCCAAACTTATCAGACAAATAATTAAGTTTTTCACCATGTAAGGCCTTCGTTAAAGGATCTGCTAGGTTATCATATGTGTGAACTTTGAGCAACTCAATTTCACTTATCTCAACTTGTTCTCGAACATAGTGATATTGTCTAGGATAGTGTCTGGTGCCCTTCATGACTCCAGGTTCATGGTCAAAAGTTATTGCAGTAGAATTGTCACAATATACTTTAATAGGATTTTCAATCGACGGCATAACACCAAGCCCCGAAATAAACTTCCTTATCCAAACAGCTTCCATGGCAGCCTCAGACGCCGCTATGTACTCACTTTCTGTAGCAGACATCGCAAGTGTTGTCTGTTTCTTACTCTTCCAATCCACAGCACCTCCATTGATGACAAATATGTAACCCGTCTGAGACTTCGTATAATCTTTGTCACACTTCCAGGATGCATCGCAGTAACCTGTAACACACAGTTCTGCTTTTGGATTTCCCCCATACACTATGAACATATCTCTTGTAGCCCTAAGGTACTTGAGAATATGTTTAACAGCAGTCCAGTGAATTTCACCCGGATTCTGTTGATACCGACTGGTCAAGTTTTGAGCAAACGCCACATCAGGCCTTGTGCATCGCACCGCATACATGATAGATCCTACAGCCGAAGCATAAGGAACTTTCTTCATACGCGCCACCTCTGCAGGTGTTGAAGCACAGCCTTCGCTGCTCAAACCATGATTTACTTGCATCGGCAAAAATCCCTTCTTGGAATTTTGCATATTGAATCTCTTCAATATTTTGTCAATGTAAGCACTTTGGCTTAAACCAATTAGCCGCCTTGATCTATCCCTGTAGATCTTGATTCCGAGTATGTATGTTGCTTCCCCTAAGTCCTTCATCGTGAAACATTTACCAAGATAGGCTTTCACCTCATTTAGACTTGGTATATGATTTCCCATGATTAATATGTCATCGACATATAGAACAAGGAAAGTAACATGACTCCCACTAGCTTTGTGATATACACATGGCTCATCAAGATTCTGAGTAAATCCAAAACCTTTGATTTCTCCATCGAACCTTTTATTCCATTGTCTTGATGCTTGCTTCAATCCATAAATGGACCTCTTAAGCTTGCATACACGGTTAGGAAATAATGGATTCACAAACCCCTCTGGTTGTGCCATATAGATGTCTTCATCTAGACGACCATTCAGAAAAGCAGTTTTGACATCCATTTGCCAAATCTCATAGTCATACTGTGCAGTTATAGCTATGAGAATCCTAATAGCTCTTATGTCCGCTACAGGAGAGAATGTCTCCTCGTAGTCAATGCCATAGGTTTGAGTAAAACCTTTAGCCACTAGACGAGCCTTGTAGGTGTGTACATTGCCATCCATGTCAGTTTTCTTTTTCAAGATCCACTTACTTCCAACGACTTTAGCATTGGGAGGAAGGTCAACTTCAATCCAGACATCATTATCTTTCATGGATTGCATTTCCCCATTCATAGCAATCTGCCATTTATCCTTTTCAGGATCAGCCATGGCAGCCTTATAGTTGGCAGGTTCATTAAGATTCCCAACTATATTTTCCTCCACCTCTACGTTAAGACATAGATGGTCAGGTGCACGTATAGTCCTTTCAGACCTACGAATGGGAACAACTTCAGGAGGAGCGCCTAAGCTTTCAGGCTCTTCTTGAAGTTGGCTAGTATTTTCAGAAGGTGTTGTATCTTCTTGATCAAATTCCAGATCATATACTCTCCCACTGAGTTCTTGAAATATGAGATTCCTTTCAAGGAAATCTCCATACCTAGCCACGATGACTTTGTTCTCAGCTGGGTAGTAAAAGTAGTAACCCATAGTTTCCTTAGGGTATCCTACAAAGATACACTTAACAGATCTGGCTTGGAGCTTATCTGGTGAGTTACGTTTAACAAACGCCTCACATCCCCAGACCTTTAAGTATGAAAAGTTGGGAGATTTTCCTGTCCATATTTCATATGGAGTTTTGACAACCTTCTTCGTTGGAACCATATTCAAAATGCGAATAGCAGTTTCAAGGGCATAATCCCAAAAAGTAAAAGGAAGAGTCGTAAGTTCAAACATTGATCGTACCATGTCAAGTAAAGTATGATTTCTCCTTTCAGATACACCATTTTGTTGTGGAGTATAAGGAGATGTGAGCTGCTGGATAATTCCACACTCAGCTAAGTAATCTTTGAACTATTGACTTATATACTCACCACCTCTATCGGATCGAAGAGCTTTAATCTTCTTACCGAGTTGTAATTCTACTTCACTTTTGAAAACCTTAAAAGTTTCAAAGACTTCATGTTTATGTTTAATTAAATAAACATAACCATAACGACTGAAATCATCTGTAAAGGTTAAAAAGTAGGTAGCACCACGTTTTGACACATGTCTAAGTGGACCACACACATCTGTGTGTATCAATCCAAGTAGATCAGAAGCCCTTTCCACTTGTGGTGAAAAAGGTTTCCTTGTCATCTTCCCAGCTATGCAAGACTCGCATTTGTCAAATGATTCATCATTGACCGTTTGTAAAAGCCCGTCGTGTTGCAGCTTTTTCATGCGTTTCTTGCCTATATGGGCAAGGCGACAATGCCAAAGATAAGAAGAGTCACAGTTCGACTTGCTCTTCTTATTGCTAATGCTATAGAACGAATTATTTTCATTGGATACACAACCATCCATATCAATTTCAAACACACCAAGCATAGGAATTGAATTAAAGTAAAAAACATTATTTAAAGAAACTGAAATTCCATAACTGGTAAAAGTGTGCACAAAACCAATATCTTTTAACAAAGAAACTGAAATAACACCCCTAACAATGGAGGGTGCATAATGACAATTATTTAGTTCCAAAATTAAGCCCGAAGGCAACACTAAATCAAAAGTCCCTATGGCTTCGACAACTGCACGCTTTCCATTTCCAACGTACAAGTATCTCTCTCCACAGGTCAGCTTCCTTGCTCCTCTAAGTCCCTGCGATGTATTACAGATGTGAGTACCACATCCTGTATCATATATCCAGGAATTTTGCTTATGGGGAAAAGAAAATAATTCAAACATAAAAATACCTGATGAGCTAGGCGCCATCTTATTTTTATTCTGAAGGCACTCATTCAGATAAACTGGACAGTTCCGCTTCCAGTGACCTGGTGAGTTGCAGTGGTGGCAAGTTAAATCCTTCTTAGGATTCTCCTTTTTCTTTGCAGGGTTCTTCTTAGGAGCTGGTGGGATGACAACTTGTTTCCCCTTTCCTTTTCCTTTCCCTTTCTTATCTGCTTGCGGCTTTGGCTTATTCACCCTACCACCCTGTATTGCTAGTACAGCAGGTGTAGGAGCCTTCTTTGGCAATCTCTTCTCGAAGTCTACAAGCATTGCATGTAACTCATTCACTGTCTTCCCCGTGCAATGCATGTTAAAATTTTGGACAAAATCACCAAATCGTTCCTGATTAAGGGAGTGATTGATGAGGCCGACACATACATCATTCGAGTAACCACAGCCGAGCTTCTCCAATTGGTCCAAGTGATGTTTCATCTCAAGGACGTGGTCGGAGACAGATTTGCCAACCTCCTGCTTGCAGCTGTGAACCTTTTCAATTAGTTCATACAGTTCAGCTGCTGGTGGCTTCTCAAACATACGTTTGAGTTCATCTAGCATGCTCATAGGCGGATAGTGCTCAAATTGTTTTTGCAATTGAGCAGACATCCCCGAAAGCATAAGACACGCCACATCATTGTGCTTCTCATATGCAACACGATATGCCTCTTGTTCAAGAGCAGTAGTCGTGTCAAGAGGAGCATCAGGCAGAGGTGTAGTCAAAATATCAAGTCTTTTGGCAACACGAAGGATTATCCTAAGTGCACGATGCCAATCAATGAAATTAGGGCCAGTCAGCTTGTCTCTTCTAATCATATCTTTGAAAGCAGAACTCATTAAGCTCATAGTGTTATCAGGTTGATGAGCCATCTACAGAAAAAGTTCAAAAAACCATAATTAGTATTTTGATAATTTTCCTTTTCAATAAACAATTAAATACCCAAGGTCATTCATATAACCAATTAATTATTATTGAAAACTAGGATCCAAATTGTCATAATCTCATCACGTCAGTTGATCTGCTAGTAATGAACCTTATACAAAGTGGTAGAGCTTTTGCTCAATTGCCAATATCAATTGCAATTCCTAGATTTATGGGATTTACATATAGCCAATTTCAATTGTCATGTAAACATGTTTTATCCCATCTTATACCTTGAGCTGCCAGTTCTCACCGCCTAACTCAATTAAGTTGTCCAACTTAAGAAACTGCAAAATCGTCCATGCCCGTTCTCACGACACGTGGACATTTTACCTTTTGATTACGATCTAAGTCACGTTCTCACGCAAATAAAAGGTAATCTTAGGTGTTTCCGTTTCGCTGGATGGCATATAACTTAAATTTAAAGGGTAATAATTTTGATGTCAAATCAAATATCTACAAAGATGTCATGCATTCATCTTCGTAGTATAGTTTTTATTAAAACATTTATATATCTTGTTTTAATGTATAAGCTTTTCATCATCAAACTTTAATTGAGGTATTGGATAACCAATTAAAGAATCACCTTAATTACTACTATATCCTACTACTGCATGAGTCATAAGACCCAAGTTATTCGGATAATTACCACAAAAGTGGCGCGTAGAGATTAAAGTAATTCACCCTTAAGATTTTATGCACACATATAGGAATACTTGGTAGCTCCATTAAGACGCACAAACGAGCGGAGAATCAGGTCAGTGCGAAGCATATTAAAAACCCTCATCTTTAGGGCGTCACAATTTAATGCGTACCCTCCTTGTACCCATCACACAGTTTGTCATTAATGGGTGAGCCGTTCTAACTATTTTGTGCAAAAAATCAATCAATTAAACGATTATGATTACTATGCTTAAAAATACATGTTTCACCATTGTTTAGGTCAGTTTATTTTTCTTGTAAAAATACCCTTGTTACACATAACAAACAAGCAAGTATTTAAAAAATAAACAAATAAAAAATGAATGCATAACAAATAATAATTCATGCATATCAAATAGCCACATGCAAACCTTTTTGATAAATCTTATTAATAATCAATTCTAGATCTATCAATATATATATATATTTAATTAAGACTTTCACCCGTTTTCATCTATGTACAAGGTGAGCCACATGCATCGATTCATCGATTGCGTAAGTCAAAATTAAACATATACCACATAGCACATAATTGATTAAATAACAATTATTGAGGTCTTCCCCAATTTTAGATCTATCAAAATTTTTAGTGTATATCACTTAAGCAAGAAAGACATACAATAAAAGCAGATCCATGATAAAACATGCATGTAATTATCATGGACATAAATTAAACATGGCTCTGAAACCACTGTTGAGTTTATAATACATGAATACAATAAAATCATGTAGACACCACAGAGTACACAGCGGAAGACTTAAGATCATAACAAATAAATAATTAACTGAATTAAATGCGTAACGTACCTCTTGCAAATGTCACATCTCTTTTGAACAAAACAGATGAAGTGGTTTAAAGAGTTGTCCCTTACCGTTTTACAACTCAAACCAATAGGTGTAAGAATAGTGTCTTACTACCACAGTTTTGTACACACGAATTAACCAACGAATCAAGCGATTGCTAGATCTAACACAAGTCCTTGTTTTATGAAGAAAAAAAAAACAAAACCAAAACACCCCTTGGAGGAGGGTTCGGCCGAACAAGAGCAAGAGAGGAAGAGGGAGCGATCTAGGGTTAATTCAATGCACAAGTGATGAGAAACCCTAAATCCTAGCCTCTGTATATATAGTGGATACAAACCTTTGGGAACAAGTTAGGGTTTGGGCTTGTGAAGCCCCCCTATGGCCGGCCACTATAGAGCCCCAAAGGGTTTCCCAAATCTTTTCCATTTAAAGATTTTACACTACAAGCCCTTCTCTTTACAGTTAACGGTCGTTAGTTATTTTCCGTTAAATACTTAACGATCGTTAGACGGACTTTATGTGCAATAATTAATCGTAAACATTAACATTAATTATTTAACTTTAATTCTCATTCGCTAATGTGTGCAATCCCATGGTCACGAGTTCGAATCTGGACATTTACGTATTTATAAATATATACATTTCCAACAAGTTGTTCATGCATAAAATGTTTTTTCACGGCAATTTATGAAAAATCTGGCAAGATGCTAGAATAATCAAAGGCAAAAAGGTTCAAACAAGAATTTACATACTTGTCTAACCACTCAATCCAATTAGGTTTCACGATCTTATTACGATTTAAAATCCATGAGTGCGAATGCACCTTTATCTCCTCTTCAAGTGTCTTTTTTTTTTTTTTTTTTTTTTTTTTTTGGCGGCTTCAAGTCAAAACAAACTCGATTTTTATATCTCCAAATTACCCTGGCTAGGGTTTGAAGTACAACATCAAAGCATGTCTTTACTTCATTATTTAAGAGAATTGATTACTCCCATCATAATAAATCATGAACAACTTTCGGATTGTCATTCAAACCCCACCATGTCGCGATCTTCTTCCATAGATGTTTGGCCAAGGGGCAGTCAACAAATAGGTGTTAGGAGGTCTCAATGTCACCATCACAAACAGGGTATATAGACGACTTGAGGTCCAACCCACAACTGTCTAAATTGCTTCGCGTTGGTAACGGTCTAATTATAGCCGCCATGAGTGAATATAAACCTTGATGGGGAGACACTTGTTCCATCTTGTCAAATTAGTGTATGACATTAAGGTAACTTGTTCAATAACCTTTCTCATAGAAGCGACGGTAAACACATTTGTAGGCTTTAAAGAGCATCTCCACGAGTCTGGTCTTTCAATAGTGTCAAAATCATGAAGCATATTAACAAGCCTAATTAGTTGGGCCTATTCTAGGTCGTCCTTATGGTTCGACGCAGGAGTGGTGCTAGTAGGGTGACTAGTGGGTGTTTAGCACCCCTTAACCAGCCAAAATTTCCTTTATATTAATCGACACAAATTTTATTTTCTTAATTTGTAATAGAGCAACACCCCCTAACATTCAATCTTGGCTCCGCATCTTGTTCGACGCTAACTAACATTACGAGCCAGCTTCCCATCTATTGTAGTGCCGATATCTCTGATCTTGCATTCTTTGTTGACCCAATTGAACTATGAGCTATAAGTATTTTGACCTTTGTTTGGGCCATGGCGACCAACACTCTATGAAAACAACCTTAGAAATGAATGTTTAAGGCTATAATTACCAAACTAAATTTCATTGCAATAGCTAAAACGTGATCCATCTCAAGCTCCTAATGAAGATTGATTGTAGACATGTATTGGCTCAAGAGAGGTGCTTATCCAGGCATATAATATTCTTCCAACGACTCCATGGTTTCGAAATAGTATTGGTTTGACCAAATCTATCACAAACCCTATGAATCGAAGTAATAACAAGCTTCCAAAGAGCATTTTGTTTCGTATGAAACCACCACCACCATTTTACGAACATGGCCAAGTTAGATGCATAAAAATTTTCAATATTGAGGCATCCACAATGATAAGTTTAACATTAAAAACTTAAAAGGCCAAATTTGTAAAAGTTTTTATTTATATATAAAATCTATATTAAACTCTACCTTAGTTTTATTTAACATATTTCGAAACTATAAATCTAAATTTATGGAAAAATAATCACATTACACCATTCACAATAGAAGTAATTACAAGAAAAAGGTTCTAAAATTGTTAATAGCAAATATGTATTTTGAGTAAATATGACAATGAAATTATTTATAATTTAATGTATTTAAGTTAAATCGTAAAATTGTGTAGTTTGAACATTTTAAGCACAATACGGCATATCACAAATCTTATTATTTACAAGTCCATAACAATGGTGCAGTGGGATTGGATGTTTATAATGTCATCTGAAATTTGAAGCTTCCCTTTGGATATTCTTTTTAGAGAAATAATACAACTTAGGCTTAAACTTATACCTAAAATCAAGTGTCATTATTTTGATGGTTGCAGACAAAGTCTCGCTTATTTTAAAACCCATCAAGATAATAATATCAAATAGTTTTAGGTATAAGTTTATGCCTAAATTTAACTCAATGTATCATTTCTCTTCTTTTTATCTGGAAGCCTATTCCAAACTTTCACAAAAAAATTAAGGACCATTAATAACCTTTGCTAGTTTCAAGAGGAATTAAATAGCTTGATTAAAATGAATTAACTCCCAAGCTCCTTTTTCTATTACAAGAATGCATGCAGAAATATTATGCGATCAAATAAAGTATATTAAAAGAAATAAAAGAAATCATTGTTTAAGTAAATAGTATTTGTTGACAATCTACTAATTTAGTCATAAAATTAATACTATACAAAAGGGATAAAAAAAAATTAAAGACCACAAGGCAAGTAGTATATAAACGTTTCAATATTTCCCCATGTTCATGCTCTCTCCTATATATCTTTGCCTTCTACTAGTAATACACAACAGAACAACACCATGGATAAAAACAACATAACCACCACATCCTCGTCAAAGACCACCACCAAGATTAAAAAAGAAGGAGAAATTAGCGAAGAATTCAGCAAGAAAACCAAGAAAAGCACCATCCACAATGGAGAAAACCCTACTTACCATGGTGTCCGTAAGCGTAGCTGGGGGAAATGGGTGTCAGAGATACGCGAGCCACGAAAAAAATCAAGAATATGGCTCGGGTCATTTGACAACCCTGAGATGGCGGCTAGAGCCCATGATGTAGCCGCCATAGCAATAAAGGGTCATTCGGCTATCTTAAATTTCCCTCATTTAGCTCACCAGCTTCCCAAGCCGGCTTCCATGTCACCTAGTGACATCCAAGCTGCGGCTATAAAAGCCGCAGCTTTAGTCATCAATGAAATTAGTCCAATAAACCATGACTTCAATATAAGCCAAGTCGAGCTTGAACCTGAAGCTGGTAGCTTAGGTTCATTAGACGATACATTTCTTGATTTACCGGATCTATTCATCGACCTTGGACATCGTATTGATCGCATTTTATATACATTGCCAGAGTATATTGCCGGAATTGAGACAAGTGATAGTGGTTTGTGGCCGGAAGAGCATTTCTTATGGAATTATTGTTAGTAAGTTGGACATTTTTGAGTTATGTATGCAAAGATGATTAATTAACACAATGAATAAAGAACCACTTTTTTATTTTCTCCAACCTAACTCAAGTAATTTATTTGGTTCTTTTAATATTAAACTAAACTTTTTTAGTATAATATCTTAATCATTGTTGTGATTAGATTGTTGAAAGGTATTCATTAGTAGTATAACTCTGTATACGTTGTGTGTGAGAGCAATGTTTTAAAAACCGGGTTTTAATTGATCGGGTTGAGTTATCGGGTCACCGGGTTATCGGCTTAATCGGTTCGATCGTCGGGTCACCGTGGTTCAACCGGTTCGACTATCGGGTCAACCCGGTTTTCTATTAAAAAAAACAAACAAACTCGATCGGGTTACGAGAACCAGGTTGACCCGGGTCACTTAAAACCCGGCGGTCTAACCAGTTAACCCGTTTATAAAAGCCCGGTGCAATTTTTTTTTGCCGGAACTGGTTCAACTGGTTAACCCGACCGGGTCGACCCGGGTTTCAAAACGTGTGAGAGAATGAGTCTATTTCTAAGAACATATTGTATATTGATAATTAACATGCGGCAGCATTAGAACGAGTATTAGGAAACTTTATCCAGAGCCGTGTACGAGGGTGTGCGTTGTCGTTCAAGGCCTCAAACTTTTGGGCCCTCAAAATGTACACTCCTTTATACGTTTGGCGCCTCAAAATTCACTTCGAACAAAAATTGTTAACGTTTTACAATTTTATGTAGTAAATATTTGTTAAAACTTAAGATCGATAGATAATTTAATACTATGTTTTGGTTTCAATGGCTGGTATAGTATATTTTTTACCATCATATTTAGTTATTGGATAAAGTTTCGTACAGGGCCTCCATTCGCTCAGCTACGACATTGACTTTATTTCTTCGGGATCTCCATATGTTAGCTAGATAACTGCATCAAAACATAGTTTGGCCTTAAGATATATCCAAATCAATCAAATGAGCCCGTCGAATTATGTTTTGGCTATTCTTTCAAGTAGTCGGCCAATCCCCACCAAGAACGGATGCTTTACGGTAAAAGCATGTTGTAAAGTTTCAAGGTCTTCATCACTAGCATGAAAAAAATGAATATTGCATGTTGCCGAGTAGCTTAGAGTTCAGCATATGCAAACCCTGAATATATATTTGATCAACAATAGATCAACATAAGATGGTCTAGTTGAGACGATTGAGTGTTGGTGTCATGCGAAAATATTGTATAACTGTATGCGTTGACGACTATGCTATTAATATCCCAAAAAAGTGTGAATTGGCGGGAAAACCTTGACCTTGGTTGTCTTTTGACACCAATCATTGTCCATCCCCACAAGGAAAAGCTCTGGCAATTCTCCTAGCCCAGTGGGGCACCAATTGGAATGAGCAAGAGCCGAGACTCGAACCCTTGATTTTTTATTCAAAAAATCTCTCCAGTGGCCCAATGAGTTTTTCGAAGGTAGGTACCAACTGAGCCAAAACCCTCACTACAACATTCACTGGCTACCCCAGCGACATATGGGGGGATTCCTCAGCGACATGTCGCTGGGGAAAGGTATCCCCAGCGACATGTCGCTGGGGAATCCTAGCTGGGGAAGTCTCGTAAGGGATTGTATCCCCAGCGACAATCCCCGGCGACGACGTGGGTCCCACTCAAATTTAAGTCAAAGAAGCAGTGCCACTGTGGCACATTATCCCCAGCGACATGTCGCTGGGGAATAGTCGAATTAAGCAAAATGATTAAGACACTAATTATAGTGATTAAGTATCACCGGCGACATGTCGCTGGGGATACTATGGTTACTTGTTGACAAGTCAACGAGTTAGCCTACTATCCCCGGCGACATGTCGCTGGGGAAACCTAGTTTTCTCGTTGACTTGTCAACGTTTAGTGTGTGTTATCCCCGGCGACCTGTCGCCGGGGAAAGGTCTGCATTTTTTTTTTAAATGCAGCCTGCAGTGCAGGCGATTTCCAGATTTTTTCCGGAATTTTTCCGGAAAAAATCTACCAAATAAACCTATACCAAAACCTGTATAGACTCGCCACAACTTGTACCAAAACACAAATACCATATAACGGATCAACGCAATACAAATAGATCACAACTTTTACATAAACACGACTCAAAAGTCAATATGTGCATTGATAGATAGGGAAACAAGTGTTTAAATGGCGCCAAGATGAACCTAATAATATATAACACAACTACCTAAAGTACCAATGTAGCATACTAATAATATATAACACAACTACCTAAAGCTAGTACCAATGTAACATACTAATAATATATACACAACTACCTCTCGCCGTTGTTATCCTCATCACCGCCATTCTCCTCGTCATCACCACACCCACCACTCCCGCTAGCACCACCCGAGTCATACTCCCTAAACATATCCGCGTATTTGTCGTCGCTTCTGAGGAGACTCATGATAAAGCCTACATCTTTGGTGACCGACTCGCCGGGGGCGGGCATACTTGGCCTGGATGTGGCCCGTGATGGCAATACGCGACCCACACCGGGAATATGCCCACGAAGCTTACCCCCTCTTGCCAACGCATTGATTTGATCCTCCGTGTATTGACCCGTGGCCTCAAGCTTTTTCATCTCGTCCTATGTAGTGACAAAAACACAAGATAGTAAATATATTAGTCGGGTTGCTACATTATTTCTCGATAATTCATTAAAGTGTGTTTTGAAACAAAACTTACATATATCCGGCGGTCCTCATCGTTAGGGAATACCCCATCAACAGTATGTGTTCGCCAAAAAGTGTCGATGAGTGACGGGTATTCATGAGTCTCTGATGCCTGCATCTGTACATACACACGCATATAAGATGAATAATTTTAAAAACGACAAATCACAACACACCAAAGCGTATAATCAGATATATATATATATATATATATATATATATATATATATATATATATATATATATGTATATATGCATGTAAAATAATTATAATGTTTATTACCATATTATCTCGAAGGCGAGACAGCGACCGGGATCCCTGTCTAGATATGACCTTGCTCTTTTGCCGGTTAAGCCGATTTGTAGCGGCTCGAGAAATGTTCTTGGGATCATTCCAAAACTTAATGTACTCATCCCAATCACCCGCTGTAATTTCCTCGGGACGTGCCCGCCTAATCGCCTCCGCATCGTAATCCCCGGTGGTGGGGTCTACCTTCCAATGTTTGGCCTTGAAAGAAGCCTTGTTAGTATTGTAGGCTTTTTGCAGGTGCGAGTTTATGCCTTCGTAGATCTGGGGCCAGCGGGGGGAGTTCATGTGCGGCCTTAGGTCAAATAGGGTCTGCAATCATATACAATAAAACGAAAACAGAGTTAGAGATATAATTTATATATTTATTTAAATTTGTTTATTTATTTATATGATATAAATAAATAAGCGAATTTAGATAAATATACACAATTAAATAAATGAACACGATAATGAAATAAACATAAAAGGATAACTGACCCCAATATCTGAAATGATTCCCGCCTTCTTCTCCTTCGGGACCTTTTCCCAAGAAGGGTAGTAAAACGGCACCTTCCTAACGACCTCCCCGATGTAGTTAGACCAATGCGCCGCATGGGGGCCGAGAGGGTTTAAGGTTTGTTTGTCACCCACCTCAAAAGTGATCGACACGGGACCTTTTTCGTCTGCGATTGCCTTCAGCGAAAGGTTCCGGGTCTTGTCGCGGGTATTCAGCCTGCCCGCTGCCCTGCCGCCCAAATTGGGCTTTCGTTTACCTTTGCCTGCAAAATCAAGTTAGTGATAAAAGTCATAAATATGTATCAAATTTATGCTTGTATTACAATAATCCGGAAATTCTTACCTTTGTTAATGAAGCTTGCCCAGCAACCGGTGGGTACGCGGTCTGGAGGGGGACGATCCTCCCCGCCACCGTCACCGCCGTGGGACCGTGCAACATCTGTCGACATCTGTACAAGTACAATTAGCATAAGATATAGAAATTCATGAACAAAATAATATAAGCATAACTATAAACTATAAACTAACAAAATTATTATAAACGGCTCAAGAGTTGAAAAAAGTGAAATGGTATGTATGTTGCTAAGAGTTTTAACATACATACCATTTCACTTTTTAACATACATACCATTTCACTTTTTTAACATACATATCATTTCACTTTTTTAACATACATACCATTATTTTAACATACATACCATTTCACTTTTTTCACCAAATAATAACTATAAACTAACAAAATTTAAACAACTAATTATTATAATTATAAACGAGCACATTTCAAGGCAATTGAACTAATAATAACTATAAACTAACAAAATTTAAACAATAAATATTCCCCAGCGACATGAATAAACATTCCCCAGCGACATGTCACCCGGGATACCAAAAGGAGAAAAAAAAAATTATTACATACCTTGTCTAGCTAGCTCCTCGTAGCCTACTGCCAAAAAAAAAAAAAAAAAAAAAAAAAAAAAAAAAAAAAAAAAAAAAAAAAAAAAAAAAACTTAACTTTTCTAATTAACAACTTACAACAATAATAATCTGCAAAAATTATAACATACCTCGCTCTTGCTCCTCGTCGGCTACTGCCAAAAAAAAAAAAAAAAAAAAAAAAACTTTACTTTATCATCTAATTTACAACAACTTACAACAATAATAATCTCCAAAAATCATAATATAATTAACTAATTTAGTTGAATAATATTGAAAATTTGTAAAACAAACCGTGTAACGTGTGGTGGTGGTGACGGTGGATGCGGTGGTGGTGATGGTGGATGCGGTGGTGATGATGGTTGATGATTGTTGATGATGTTTATTTCGTTTTTGTTGCAGAAATCGCCTTGTGGAGAAGAAGATATGTTTTATTTCGTTTTATGCAGAGATAATACTGACCAGATCTGCTTTATCTACAAACTTTTCCCCGGCGACAATCCCCGGCGACATGTCGCTGGGGAAACATATAGTTTTTGTCGTTTAGCGTAAATGGCGCGATAACGAATATTTTGGTGGGTAGGTATCCCCGGCGACATGTCGCCGGGGAAAACTAATTAATTTTTTTTTATTATAATCCCCAGCGACCTGTCGCAGGGGAAAACGGTTTTTTTTTTTTTTTTGGTAAAATTTAATTACTTTATGTTGTTAACGACTTCAAAAGAATACGATTTTATCTTTTATTTTTATTATAATCCTAAATATTTCCCTTTCTTTTAATATAAACTCGGGAACAAAAAGTTACCATTCGGCATCTTTATATTCTTATATGAGAGTTAGATTTACAATCTAGTAACGGGCTAGAGGAACAAGAACATATTACATCAAAATGTTGCATGCAATATTTAATTGGATCAAGAAGCCAAACGATGCATAGTTGAATGTGTTTTATAAATCTATGATTCACCGAAGAATAATTATGGTTACACATTAGACGTTCAACGGATGAGTCGGTATGTTATGGTTACACATTAGACGTTCAACGAATGAGTCGGTATGTTATGATTACACATTAGACGTTCAACGGATGAGTCGGTATGTTATGGTTACACATTAGACGTTCAACGGATGAGTCCGTATGTTAGGGTTACACATTAGACGTTCAACATCCGAGTCGGTATGTTATGGTTACACATTAGACGTTCAACGGATGAGTCGGTATGTTATGCTTACACATTAGACGTTCAACGGATGAGTCGGTATGTTATGGTTACACATTAGACGTTCAACGGATGGGTCGGTATGTTATGGTTACACATTAGATGTTCAACGGATGAGTCGGTATGTTATGCTTACACATTAGACGTTCAACGAATGAGTCGGTATGTTATGGTTACACATTAGACGTTCAACGGATGAGTCGGTATGTTATGGTTACACATTAGACGTTCAACGGATTAGTCGGTATGTTATGGTTACACATTAGACGTTCAACGGATGAGTCGGTATGTTAGGGTTACACATTAGACGTTCAACGGATGAGTCCGTATGTTAGGGTTACACATTAGACGTTCAACATCCGAGTCGGTATGTTATGGTTACACATTAGACGTTCAACGGATGAGTCGGTATGTTATGCTTACACATTAGACGTTCAACGGATGAGTCGGTATTTTATGCTTACACATTAGACGTTCAACGGATGGGTCGGTATGTTATGGTTACACATTAGATGTTCAACGGATGAGTCGGTATGTTATACTTACACATTAGACGTTCAACGAATGAGTCGGTATGTTATGGTTACACATTAGACGTTCAACGGATGAGTCGATATGTTATGGTTACACATTGGACGTTCAAAGAATGAGTCGGTATGTTATGGTTACACATTAGACGTTCAACGGATGAGTCGGTATGTTATGGTTACACATTAGACGTTCAACGGATGAGTCGGTATGTTATGCTTACACATTAGACGTTCAACTAATGAGTCGGTATGTTATGGTTACACATTAGACGTTCAACGGATGAGTCGGTATGTTATGGTTACACATTAGACGTTCAACGGATGAGTCGGTATGTTATGGTTACACATTAGACGTTCAACGGATGAGTCCGTATGTTATGGTTACACATTAGACGTTCAACGGATGAGTCGGTATGTTATGGTTACACATTAGACGTTCAACGGATGAGTCCGTATGTTATGCTTACACATTAGACGTTCAACGGATGAGTCGGTATATTATGGTTACACATTAGACGTTCAACGGATGAGTCGGTATGTTATGCTTACACATTAGACGTTCAACTAATGAGTCGGTATGTTATGGTTACACATTAGACGTTCAACGGATGAGTCGGTATGTTATGGTTACACATTAGACGTTCAACGGATAAGTCGGTATGTTATGGTTACACATTAGACGTTCAACGGATGAGTCGGTATGTTATGGTTACACATTAGACGTTCAACGGATGAGTCGGTATGTTATGGTTACACATTAGACGTTCAACGGATGGGTCGGAATGTTATGGTTACACATTAGATGTTCAACGGATGAGTCGGTATGTTATGCTTACACATTAGACGTTCAACGAATGAGTCGGTATGTTATGGTTACACATTAGACGTTCAACGGATGAGTCGGTATGTTATGCTTACACATTAGACGTTCAACATCCGAGTCGGTATGTTATGGTTACACATTAGACGTTCAACGGATGAGTCGGTATGTTATGCTTACACATTAGACGTTCAACTAATGAGTCGGTATGTTATGGTTACACATTAGACGTTCAACGGATGAGTCGGTATGTTATGCTTACACATTAGACGTTCAACTAATGAGTCGGTATGTTATGGTTACACATTAGACGTTCAACGGATGAGTCGGTATGTTATGGTTACACATTAGACGTTCAACGGATGAGTCGGTATGTTATGGTTACACATTAGACGTTCAACGGATGAGTCGGTATGTTATGGTTACACATTAGACGTTCAACGGATGAGTCGGTATGTTATGGTTACACATTAGACGTTCAACGGATGGGTCGGTATGTTATGGTTACACATTAAATGTTCAACGGATGAGTCGGTATGTTATGCTTACACATTAGACGTTCAACGAATGAGTCGGTATGTTATGGTTACACATTAGACGTTCAACGGATGAGTCCGTATGTTATGGTTACACATTAGACGTTCAACGGATGAGTCGGTATGTTATGGTTACACATTAAACGTTCAACGGATGAGTCGGTATGTTATGGTTACACATTAGACGTTCAACGGATGAGTCCGTATGTTATGCTTACACATTAGACGTTCAACGGATGAGTCGGTATGTTATGGTTACACATTAGACGTTCAACGGATGAGTCGGTATGTTATGCTTACACATTAGACGTTCAACTAATGAGTCGGTATGTTATGGTTACACATTAGACGTTCAACGGATGAGTCGGTATGTTATGGTTACACATTAGACGTTCAACGGATGAGTCGGTATGTTATGGTTACACATTAGACGTTCAACGGATAAGTCGGTATGTTATGGTTACACATTAGACGTTCAACGGATGAGTCGGTATGTTATGGTTACACATTAGACGTTCAACGGATGAGTCGGTATGTTATGGTTACACATTAGACGTTCAACGGATGGGTCGGTATGTTATGGTTACACATTAGATGTTCAACGGATGAGTCGGTATGTTATGCTTACACATTAGACGTTCAACGAATGAGTCGGTATGTTATGGTTACACATTAGACGTTCAACGTTTGAGTCGGTATGTTATGCTTACACATTAGACGTTCAACATCCGAGTCGGTATGTTATGGTTACACATTAGACGTTCAACGGATGAGTCGGTATGTTATGCTTACACATTAGACGTTCAACTAATGAGTCGGTATGTTATGGTTACACATTAGACGTTCAACGGATGAGTCGGTATGTTATGGTTACACATTAGACGTTCAACGGATGAGTCGGTATGTTATGGTTACACATTAGACGTTCAACGGATGAGTCGGTATGTTATGGTTACACATTAGACGTTCAACGGATGAGTCGGTATGTTATGGTTACACATTAGACGTTCAACGGATGAGTCGGTATGTTATGGTTACACATTAGACGTTCAACGGATGGGTCGGTATGTTATGGTTACACATTAAATGTTCAACGGATGAGTCGGTATGTTATGCTTACACATTAGACGTTCAACGAATAAGTCGGTATGTTATGGTTACACATTAGACGTTCAACGGATGAGTCGATATGTTATGGTTACACATTGGACGTTCAACGAATGAGTCGGTATGTTATGGTTACACATTAGACGTTCAACGGATGAGTCGGTATGTTATGGTTACACATTAGACGTTCAACGGATGAGTCTGTATGTTAGGGTTACACATTAGACGTTCAACGGATGAGTCCGTATGTTAGGGTTACACATTAGACGTTCAACATCCGAGTCGGTATGTTATGGTTACACATTAGACGTTCAACGGATGAGTCGGTATGTTATGCTTACACATTAGACGTTCAACGGATGAGTCGGTATGTTATGGTTACACATTAGACGTTCAACGGATGAGTCGGTATGTTATGGTTACACATTAGACGTTCAACGGATGAGTCGGTATGTTATGGTTAAACATTAGACGTTCAACGGATGAGTCGGTATGTTATGGTTACACATTAGACGTTCAACGGATGAGTCAGTATGTTATGGTTACACATTAGACGTTCAACGGATGAGTCGGTATGTTATGGTTACACATTGGACGTTCAACGAATGAGTCGGTATGTTATGGTTACACATTGAACGTTCAATGGATGAGTCGATATGTTATGGATGAGTCGGTATGTTATGGTTACACATTAGACGTTCAACGGATGAGTCGGTATGTTATGGTTACACATTAGACGTTCAACGGATGAGTCAGTATGTTATGGTTACACATTAGACGTTCAACGGATGAGTCGGTATGTTATGGTTACACATTAGACGTTCAACGGATGAGTCGGTATGTTATGGTTACACATTAGACGTTCAACGGATGAGTCGGTATGTTATGGTTACACATTGGACGTTCAACGAATGAGTCGGTATGTTATGGTTACACATTGAACGTTCAACGGATGAGTCGATATGTTATGGTTACACATTGGACGTTCAACGGATGAGTCGATATGTTATGGTTACAATTTAGACGTTCAACGAATGAGTCGGTATGTTATGGTTACACATTAGACGTTCAACGGATGAGTCGATATGTTATGGTTACACATTGGACGTTCAACGGATGAGTCAGTATGTTAGGGTTACACATTAGACGTTCAACGGATGAGTCGGTATGTTATGGTTACACATTAGACGTTCAACGGATGAGTCGGTATGTTATGGTTACACATTGGACGTTCAACGAATTAGTCGGTATGTTGTGGTTACACATTAGACGTTCAACGGATGAGTCGATATGTTATGGTTACACATTGGACGTTCAACGGATGAGTCGATATGTTATGGTTACACATTAGACGTTCAACGGATGAGTCGATATGTTATGGTTACACATTGGACGTTCAATTTAATTAGTTTATGTTGTTAACGACTTCAAAAGAATACGATTTTATCACTCCATTTCATCCCAATTTAAGAAAAATATTGGGAGAGTAACTTTGGTGAATCATAGATTTATAAAACACATTCAACTATGCATCGTTTGGCTTCTTGGTCCAATTAAATATGGCATGCAAAATTATGAATTTTTTAATAAACAAGAGAATCCCCGGCGACATGTCGCCGGGGAAAATGTTTTACGTCACGTTAAGATATATTAACACTAATTACGTATTTTTTTAATAAACAAAAGAATCCCCGGCGACATGTCGCCGGGGAAACGTAAGCGGAAAAATTTGCCGCCACGTTTTACCATGAAATATTCGGTCAAAATATTATCGTTGAATCCCCGGCGACATGTCGCCGGGGAAAAGTGAGAGATAATTTTGCTGACTTTTCTACGAGACTTCGTGCCACGTAGGATATATTTTTGTCGTTTAGTGAGGATTCCCCAGCGACAATTGTCGCCGGGGAAAACAGCGATGGGGAAAGTGGTAAATGTGGTAGTGCCTCTCGTCTTTGCTATTAATATATGCATGGAAATAAATCGACGTAGAAGATGGAATCGACCAATTGAAGGGTAGTTTTCGTTTTACACACGCCTTAATCAAAGAATGTCGTTACTCATTTAGGTCGTAGTTTCAGTATTGTTTACAAATTAGGTATAACGCTATAGCTAGGTACGATCTGACTACACTGTTTATGGCAATAAATATTATTCGTGACTTGGTGTGCAACTGTGCATACATAGAAACCAAGCAATGTTTGTGGAAATTGTAAATATGGTATTAAAGATCAAGAATAAAAAATAACTGAACCAACCACCTCTTATTATTACCATAACCTTAACAAACGGTTTTCCTCAAACGGGTGCAAACCAACATACAAAAGAATAAGATTATCCCCTTTAAAGGATGCATTCAGCTCACAACATCAATCACTCAACACTCAAGAATAATTGTAACTAAACGATTAAACAGAACAAGATCAAAACCAGAGAAAAATATGAGAGGAAAACAGGCGATACAAAGTTATGAAAACCCTAACACTATCTCATTTTTTATATCGCCCAACAATTTCCACTATAGCCCCTGAACTTTAATTCTCGTTAATATCTGGAACATAACTCGAACTTTTCCTTATTTGCAGATTTAGTCCCGGTAATATCAAAAACACAAAAGCAACAAATAGAGTTTAACTATTTATAGTTTGACCACTTTTGTCCAACGATTAAATGGAATTCTCCAAATACTTTAATTTACTTTCTACCCAAAAAAAAATTACAACCACCCCAACAATACTCAATCCCGCTTAAATATGAGAAAGATGATGTAGATAGGCACACCCCTACACTGCGTACACGTACATGATGAAATATTAACTGTGACTTATTAAATTACATGATGTTAGTACAGTCATTGGTAACATTGTTGTAGACCAATGAATGGAGGCTCGCTAGACATCAATGGAATAGATGGAACAGGCACCGCTTCTAAAAGCAAGGCAACCAAAATTCATCACCATAACCATATTGGTTTCTTTGGGACCCAATAATGACAATCAAATGAGGACATTTATAATGTCATCAGTTTATTAGCTCTCTTTAGGGTAATCAAATTACAGGTTTGCTGTTTAGAAATCTCTAGGTGACTCGGGCGGTATAATTACTATATGGGAGGCTTTGATATGATGTTTAATTAAACCAAATAGATTTCGGCTCATATGTTAACTCTAACAACCTTGACAAATCGTTTGATGTGATTACAAAAAAAAACTGGGTGATATGGATATTATGGATGGATTTGCTTCGAGCTAAAACCTCAAAGAAAGGATGAGTTTTTAGAATACGTGCTACGAATTCTTGGATTCATAATCATAACAAACAGGCGCATCTTAAGTCGATTGCATGATTTAGTAATCTTCATCTAGCTTCTTGCTTCTTCTTCTTTTTTAAAAATTAATAGCCGTTAAAAAGAAATATAACAAACATGTAATTTCCATGCGATATATCATCTTATACTTGAAAACAACGGAATTTAATTATTAGTATAAGTAATGATTTTTCGACATCATATTAATAGCCTTGATAAAAAACACACCTTTTTCTTTAAAGTTTTCTTAAATGTCATATTTACACCTTTCAAATCTTGCTAATTATGAGAAAGAGATGGGTGCAAAAGTTGTGGGGATGAAGGAAGAAATGGACCATTTGAGCAATTATATGTGAACATCAAAGGAAACCATTTTTGTCAGTTTTGAATAGAAGTACAATGATTTATGCAAACCAACAGCAACCACACCACAAAATCCCTCCTCATCTTAAATACATTTTATGTATTCTTACCAAAATAATCCTATTTAAGGTATTTACTTGTGTCATGGTAGCACAAGATTAGAAGTATTAATTTGGAAAAGAAAAAGTACATCAAAAGAAATCATCCTTGTCTCTCTTGAGCTGAAGTTCAATTATTGGCATACAAACCAACCATAGCAGAATTTTCATCCTCCTTTTAAATGGGGCATGATATTCGGACCTCCCTATAAGGGGGTTTCCAATCATTAGATACATTGAAAGGTTGTACAATGTGCATTGCAATGTTATACTGTCTGCATCGCGGGTTGTACGGTTAACCATAAGAGGGGTTTTAATAACACATCCCCTTTTAAATACATTAAAGGTATTGATAGCAATATATTTACTTTCTTCATCCCAAATTAATGTTTCACTTTTTCTCATTTTAATTGTCCACTACTAAATATAGATTACTAAATTTGATCGAGTTTACTATATTCTTTTTGCTTGAATTACTATTACAAATTTTAAAGAAGAAATTAATTAATTAATTAAGGGTAAAATTGTCATTGGGTAAAAATTAAGAGCCAAAAAGTAGTAATAATTATGTTTTTCTTAAACTGTGTGTTTTTTGTCAGTGAACAACTATTTTAAGATGTAAGAAGTATATTTTAGGTATTTGTAATGTGATATAATCAACTTTACTTTAATAGACCTTTTATGCTCTTTTGTTCAACTGATCAACTTAACCTATTTAGATTATCATAACTATATGGAAACGTTACGTCAAAGTATGATACATCAGTACACAAAAGGTGCTAGCATACTTACAAATACGTTAAAGGACGGAACTATGGCAGTCCCACGATGTCACAGCACCTCGATAGAATTTTGTTTCGCAGAGCTAATTTTGGTAAAGAACACTTAATATTCTAGAATGCACTTGGTCCAAATACATTGTGTTTCTAGTTATTATTTATTTAGTCCATCAATAAGTGAAAAGTGAACTTAGTTTCACTAAAGTCAATCATTTTAACTAAAAACTCTTTTATTTTTTCTTATACTATAGTTAAAAGAAAATTGTGTCCCCTGTCACTTTTAGCTATGTTTTCGTCTATGAATATGTTGATAAACGATAATGCTGATTGACTCACATGTTTTACTTTTTATGCTTTCGTTTTTGTCATTGTCTCTCTTTCCTCGCTCACTCTTTCTTTATTATCTGTTTACTTGCGCACACACACTTGTTGGCAGTGGTGGAGCCAGAAATCTAGTTTGAGGGGCCACCAAATAGACGATTTTTTGTAAACAGTAAACTTTCAAAATTATTCGGGTCGGGTCGGGTTTTGCTTAAAACAAAATACACTATTTTGGTTGTTAAGGCAATGAATAGTGTGTATTTGTGTTAAAAAATGAAATTAAGTCAAAGACAAATTTGATACTGGCAAATTAAAGATGTAAACTTAACAAGTTAATTTGGACAAGTTATTTATGTTAGTTGGTAAAATTTGAAAGTTACAACACAAATAAGATAATACAAACAACTTAGTAGATAGTACTTTGTAAGACTTTAGTTACAATTTCTTTAACTTGTGAAATCGGTTTTGAGACAAGAAAAAATACAACCAAATCAAAGAGTGGATAATTAAATTTCATTATCACGTACAAAATATTATAAAAACACACGTACAGCAAATGAGCAAATCGTATGTCAGCAACTAGTCCAATTAGATTAGTTTTTTACTTTCCACGAAATCATTTATTTAGTTGATATTGTTGACTTGTACTATGAGTAAATATGTATGTAAGTTTGATTTTACAAAAATAAGGACTTGAAAGGACCTCTTATGATGTGATAATTAGAAATGGCAAAAAAAATCGTATTTAATGGAGACTCGATCCTTATACCCGATTTGACTGAAGAATTCCTGAGTTGACCGGGGATGGGAATGAGGATGGGGATGGGGATGGGGAATCCCCGAATTAATAAAACCGGGGATGGGAATAATATAAATCCCCGACCTCGAACTTTTTTATGTACAAATAAGTATAAATTATATGTATATTAATACAAAATGTATTTGTATATATAAATGCCAGTGAGTATTGACAAGTATTATAGTTGAAATAATTTGTATGTATATGTGACATTTAATTGATCAAAATCATCAAATATTCTAAAATGTTATACGTGTTATTCAACCAATATTTTGTCTGAATACACTCATTCGATGCATTTTATTTTTATTTTATACACGATGTTTAAATATATGCAACTATGCCTTAAATTTAAATGACATTTTAATTAATCCAACTATGCACAATGTACGCTTTTTTAAGACATTTTATAGGCAAATTCTATATAATTTCAATTAGTTATGTAAATTTTATGCTTAATTCATAAGGGCCGAAAATCCCCGTGGGGATCCCTGATCCCCGTTGGGGACGGGTATGGGGATGCAAAACGATTCCCCGATGGGGATGGGGACTGGAGTGAGAAACGGAGATGAGGATGGTAAATACAATCTCCGATATTCCACGCCCCATTACCATCGCTAGTGACAATAAGGGGCTTTGGTTAAAATATACAAACTGTGATGCACATTGTACAATCTTTTGATGCGTGCAATGATAGAAAACCCCCCTTATAGACGGTCTGTATAAACTTCCCCGCCTAAAAAATGTATATAAAAATATGCTTAATCATATCATCAATTGACACGTCTTTCAACTTTTCTCTCTCTTTATTTTCACTTTTGTTTATGGCACATATCAATATATCATAATCTTATAATTAGACATATGTTTAAGCTCATAGTTTAATCACATAAATCATTTTATCATAAAAATATACCATCTGCATAACAATTATTGACTTGTTGAGGGCGCATATACTATGGTTGTGTAATAAAATAAATAAATAAAATGAGAAGTAAATCACAAGATATATAACTAGTGGTGGCTGTAGGACGATATATATTATTACACACGTGTTGAGGTTTGTGGTGCCAGTGTAATAAAGTCACGTGTAGAGATCAAAGGACCACAAAATTCCATCCAATGTGCTGATTGTAACATGGTATTCTTTGGATGCATATTCAACTAAAGGACAAAAATATCGTTAAATCAGGTTTGGACTTGTTTGTATGTGTAAAGAAGGGTAGGATACGTCTAGTAAAAAAAGGTTGATTAGAAAAAATACACTTGATTCAAAATATGAAGTTAGCAACAAATGCTTGGACTGTTTTTTATTCTTTTAAATTTTTTTTAACTATAATTTCTGACATTATGTCCGATTAATTTACGAGGTTTAAAGTCATCCTCACACAAACTCAAAAATAAAACCCTTTTTCTCCAAGAGTTTGACGTGAACACTTCCGGATTATAACAATAACAGCTATAAGCCTTTTGCAATTAAGTCACTTTATTGCTTCGAATGTTGAGGAAATTCTTTCTCGTTTGTGGTTTCTTCATAGGAATAGGAAAATCAATCCCAATGGATCGATTGGATTGTTGATCCAATAAAAGCTTGTACAATTTTTATGTAATGTTGGGTTTCTAGCTTTTTGCTAGAGTGTTTTTAACATAATTTATCGTTAAAAAAAAGTAATGTTACATTCACACAAATTTTACAAAAGAAAATTCAAACAATGATGTGTATGTTAATTTGTGGATGGTGAAAAAGAAAAGATAAAATATAATACAATGTGATTGATACAACTCACATGCCACATGTGCAAGTGAAAGTTATTTTGTAAAATATGGATGGATTTAGCATACTCTAAGGCTATGCACAATGGCGACCTAGTTCGTTGCCGCCACATCAGCTTTCTCTCTCCGACGACCTGACGACGACCTAGTTGCCACAGTAGTGACCTGAGATTTTTTTTTTTTTTTTTTTTTTTTTTTTTTTTTTTTTAATTCAAATATTTTTAAAAACAAAATTAAAATTCATTAATAAAAATATTTAACATTACAACAATAATTAAAAACTTAAACTAATAAAACGTAGACGTTACAATACTTATTAAAAACTGAAAACATCACAAAAAAGCTTCATCGTCAGTTACGTCTTCGTCACTTTCGTCTTCGCCTTCAATCTCTTGATTGCCTGCATTTCCACGGTTTCTCCAAATGTGTTCGACCAAATCAGATTTTATGTTTAGATGAGTTGATCGATCCGTTAACTCCTGAGTAACTACTAATGATTCTGCATGGGATCTTACCGGATCATGATCACGGTGGCCCTCTTGTGGAAACCATGTAGGACAAATCGCCCGCTGCTTGTGTTTGATGATCATATTATGTAATATGATGCATGTATACACAATATCTTCGAGATCCTGTTTACGCAGCCCTCGAGCCGGAACTTTAAGCATTTTCCACTTCTTCTTCAACACACCGAAAGCTCGTTCCACATCTTTCCTTGCTGCTTCGTGCTTCCTCTTGTACAACATTCTTTTTTCATCACCAGTACGAGGATTTGAAATGGACTTAATAAGAACAGACCATTCCGGATATATCCCGTCAGTAAGATAATATCCCCTTTTGTAAGCAACATCGTTAGCCTCGAATTCAAGTTCCGCTGCTCTCACAGATTTGATATCATTGAAAACAGGGGAACGATATAAAACGTTTATATCGTTATTCATCCCGGAGACACCAAAGAACGCATGCCAAATCCATAAATCTTGGGAGGCGACTGCTTCCAATAAAATGAATGGATGTGGCCCGTGATCACCCCTAGCATGTTGACCTCTCAAACTATTTGGGCAGTTCTCCCAAGGCCAACCTGTACAATCAATGCTTCCCATCATCCCAGGAAACCCATGCTTATGCTCGTGATGAGCATATAATCTTTCAAGGTCCGAATACGTGGGCTTTCGCAAATACTCAGCACCATATAACTCCATGATAACCGTGCAAAAGTTACGGAGACAGGCGCGTGCTGTTGTTGCAGCCACTTGCAGATACTCGTCAAGAGAATCAGGAACTGTCGCGTATCCCAATTGACGAATTGCCGCAGTACACTTGACCAATGGAGAAATACCAAGTATCCCTCTACAATCAGGAGTTGGTTGAAAATAAGGAGAATGATTGGTTACCTCTTGCACAATTTGAGTGAATAGGTCTCGGGGCATCCGGAACCGCTGACGGAATGTTTTTTCGTCATACAACGGTTCTTCGGAGAAGTAAGCGGCAACTAAACGATTATGAGCACCTACATGATCCCTAGCCGTGTGGTTTCGTCGAGCCTTCGGCAGTGACGCTTGGTAAGTGTCCCAAGCATACTGCGTATACTCCATGAACTCCGTAAACTCGCTCATAACTTCTTCCTCGTCGGAAGACGAAGAATTAAAAAATAACTCGTAAGACATAATTATCAAAATGTGTTTGAAAGTGTTTATGAGAAGTTGTTTGAAATTGTGTGTTTAAAAATGTGTTTGAGTTTGGTATTTATAATGTTGTAAAAGTGGTAAAGTTTAATTTATTTTTTTTTTAATAGGTAACGGTAGGATTTTTTTTTTGGATATATGTGGCTTTCCACTCGGTTGAGGAAGCAACCTTCTTCCTCCATTTTTATCACCCAACCGACGACAACCTTCCCAGCCACAATGGCTCGACCGAGCTCAACCGAAGCAACCAACCGATGATGACCGAATCCACTGCGCATAGCCTAAGAGCGCTAGGTACAGTATGGTGTCATGGGAAAATTTGTGCCACCTTAGCATTTTTTGCCCATGACATCAGTTTTGCTCATGACACCAAAACACCTCTTTCTAGCGTAACACCAGTTTTCTGATGCCATGGTACACAATTTTTTTTCATTTATTTAAATAAAACAATATATTTAATTAAAATTAAATTTCATTAAGTACATGAAATGACAATAAAAATTAAAATAACAATACCGTAAATAAAATACAATTTAGTAATTAAGGTTATAAAAAAAACAATTAAAATAACATTACCTCATATAGACTTTCAAAAACAAGACAAAAACTTAGGTAAATACTCTCACTATCTTTTAAATTAGACTAGCAGGGTTCCCGTGCGATGCGGCTGCGGGTTTCCTTGTAATTTATTTTTTTGAGCTAATAATTTATTTTATTTGTACGTTTTTTGCAATTATTTTACTGGTTAGTTTGTTTGTTTAGAGACTATAAGTAATGACAAAATTTTGGTGAAACTTTGCACAAAATATGTATAATTGTTTGTTTGTTTGTTTGTTTAGCACCTTCCTTGATTTGTACAATGTGTTCTTTTAATTGTATATTTTTTTTTTATTGAAATGGGGTTTTTAAAGTAACATTAATTAGCAACTTGCATGACTTGTACTATGTATTTTAATACTTGTATCTATACATGCATTTAGGCCTTCTAAAATTAGAAGGCTTAAAAATTCAGACTTTTTTACTTGCTTATTATGGAAAGAGTTTTTCTAACCAAAAATTAAGATAAGGAGCTCCAATCATGAGATAACATGTGTCACTTCTTAACAAACTACACGCCTAACTTCTAACAAACTCCAAACCTAACTCCTAACCACTAAAACTTAAGATAAAGAGCTCCAATTATAAAATGACATGTGTCATATCTCAACTAAAAATTCGTCTTTATTTTTAAATTAAAATATCTTTTTATCTACTTATTTTTTTTATAATCTAATTTCACCATATTTTCTAAAGTTTTATGCTCTTTAATTCAACATCCATTTTGATATATTTTTATGAGTTTTTAGTTTTTATATTTTTAATGGGTTTATTTTATTTTAATTCAAATTTTTACAACTTTAACCTTTATTTCATTTATTTCAATCAATATAATCTTGATTCGTCAAAATCATATACTTTTAGGGTAGTGTTTGACGCGTAAGAGATTGCGAGGGTATTTCTATATGCGGGAATAATGATGTCGCGGGAAAGCTACGGGAAAGTTACGGGTAACCCAAACAAACACTTACAACTAACACATATACATTCGAAGTGTTGTGAAACGAATTCACTAAACGGGTAAGCAAACACATATAACTATACTTATCGCCGCCGCTGTGCGCGGGTACCCGGCTAGTTTATCACTAATGAGTGTTTTATGTGCATGAGAAAAACATGTTGTACTTTTAGCTTCCCTATTGTTTAATTTTCAGTTTTAAAATTGTTTAATTTTCAGTTTTAAATATGTTATGACATGTTGTACTTTTAGCTTCCTTATTGCTAAATTTTAAGAAAATTAATGAAAGAAGAGGACTTCCTCCATTATTTGATAGTAAGATTATATGATGTTGAGCACAACTTTCTTTCTTAGCTAAATACTCCTACTACTTATCAGAAATAAACGAAAAATCAAAAAGTTATTGACATTAAAATAACAATCCAGCCACACCCAATAGTCACATTCTACCAGCCACACCCAATAGTAAACAAAACAAAAACCTTATCTTGTCAACCCTTTTAAAATAACGACCCATCTTCTTTCTTCTTCAACTTTGTTAGTGCACTCTCCGGCTTCAACAACAGCAACAGAAATGGTACAGACTAGGGCTGAGCATGGAAGGTTCAAAATCGAACCGGACCGACAAAACCGACCGAACCGACAAAAACCGTACCGACCCGACAACCCTTCGGTTCGGTTTCGGTTTTGGTTTTTACGATTTTCGGTTTCGGTTCGGTTCGGTCCGACCCAAAACCGACAAAAACATGCACAAACACACGTAAACCGAACCGAACCGAACCGACGGACCCGACACTAAACCGAACCGACCCGACCATATTCGGTTCGGTTTCGGTTTAGGTTTTTTATGGTTTTCGGTTTTGTCGGTTCGGTTCGGTTTTGGACCGACGCTCAGCCCAACACTCTTTCGAAAAAAGTGAGTATTTTTTTTTTGACCGTTACACAACGTTTAGAAAAGAAAAGAAAAAATACCCATGGCGTAAGTTGGTATTAGTCAAGTAATAGATACTTATGTATATGGTTTATATTAGAGGGTATTAGAGTGTATTTATGTAATCTATTTATATCCCTGTAATCTCTCATTCATATTCACAATACACAACATCTTTTACTGTTTATCTTGGTATCAAGAGCCAAAGGGTCACAAACCCTAACCCTAGTTTTTTGGTACTTGACTAATAGTTGGTATGTACTAGCCGAAGCTCGGTATAGTGTTTGTGCCATCGTTGTAAGCTGGTGGGATGGCACCACCTTACCAGCCTATTGTACCCAAAACTCTAAGAAAAATGCTTGGAATGTTGAATAGTTAAGAGTTTTTTTTTTTTTTTTTTTTTTTTCAGTCATTGGCATGGGCGGAACAGCACTAAAAAGATTCAATTAAACACATTAACGCTAGATAAAATTCCTTCTTATAATATTGTTATAACTTGGGTATAATTTCAGCTTTAAGTTCAAAATCACTTGATCAAATTTCTTGATCCGCTTGAACGTCGCTAATATTTGATGATGAGCCTCTCCTAAAAATTGACTAGTTGATAATCTAAGGTGAAAAAAGAGCATTAAGATTTCTAGTGGAGATTTAGTAAATAAAATTTGGTTTCCAAAAGCATAATTTATATTAACCTTATTTTATACCACTTATAATTCATGTATATGTATTTTTTAAATTTAAAATACTAAAAATTTGAGTAATGTTGATTGCTTATAATACTTTTTAAACTTAAATGTTTAAATGTCAAGTAATGTTAGTGAACTATTATACACTTGATTAAAAACGGTAAGATCATCTGCAACTAATTTAATATTATAAACATTTTTCAATCCTTAAACCTTTATTATTTTTTGTTTCTAACCCATGAACTTTTTCTCGAAACGAATATAAATTGAAAATGTAAGTTTTGCATCAAGGATCAAACCAGAATCATGATTTCACAAATATAATTATTTGCCGCTATACATCATCGTTTTGCACAAATATTCCCTATGTTATTTTGAAAAACATACAAACGACCATTGTATTGTGGACCCTTCGATGTATATATGATACATAAATACAAATCAAGTTGACAACGTATGTTTTTGTTTTGTTTTTTATTTCTGTTTGCCATCATGTTCGTGAGATTTAACAGTGTCTTGTTTGTTTATACAATTATTCACATGCTGTAATTTAACCTAGCTTTCAACGATGTATATGTGTCCTCTTGCATCTCCTAAGGGTCATACCTGTGTAGTAACCCGATTATAACAAACTTAACTTTTCGCCCCGTCTTGCCGCTAGAAAATATTGTATATGATGGAGAAGGATCCTCTCAAGTTATTTTTATAACTTGAGTCAAGTTAAGGGATGTGGGCCATTGGATTTGATCCAATGGATCAAATCAAAAGAACTTATTTTGATTTGAGCCATTAGATCAAATCCAATGGCTCACACACATCTAACTTGATTCAAGTTGTAAAAACAACTTGAGAGAATACTTTTCCGTATATGATAAGGAGAAAAAATGTGTTAAATATTATGGTACACAAATGCATAGCGTGGCCTCCATGTAAGCCTCATGTACTATGGTCATACCTGTGTAGTACTGGTTATTGCTACATAAATACCCGAATCAGAAGAGTTGTTGACAAGGTCTAAACTTTATAGCGAGAAAAATAGGATCATCAGTTTTGACATATTTGAAAAAAATTTAGATTGTTAACGGTTGGTACATAACACAAATATGGGGTGAATGACCTAAGAAACTAGTCACTGCGATTACATACTTATGCAAAGTATTGTCGGTGGACGAATTAGTTCAGGCACACCATCGCAATAGTCATGTCACAATACATACCATCAAAATACCAAAACTAGCATTTCAAATGTTTATTTAACATTGGCTTATATGGTAAATGAGCACACATGCATTAAAATGTTATTCCGTACATAATAGGGAAACTTTAACGTATCATATGATGCCAACGCTTCTAATGTTTACAAAAATCCAATCTGTATCTTTCCTGCTAACTCATCGGCAAGACCAATCTATTCAACAAAATACACATATACATACATGATACATACATACATATCCACACTATAAGTAACCGTATTGTTCCTAAAAATCCTAAATTTTAATGCTTGTTGATTTACAAAGGTGTGTCAATATTCGACGTATGGTTTAGCACTCCATTTTCTCTTCACTGAGGTTTCACGAGTAATATATATGAACACAAAAACAAATGACTTAAATGAAGATTAGCCGTCGAGTAAGAAAGTAGAATTATTGTGAACCTGTTAAATCTTGAATTTGGTTCAGCCTGCTGAGCCAAATGGAATGTAGGATCATGTGAAACATGTCATATTTAACCGGTGTACGGTTCCAGTAAAAATGTTTCTGCAACATTTTCACATTGGTTTGCATGGTACGATACCTCTTCATGGGAATAACTAATAAGATTTCTTTTAGATTAGGAATATCCTTTTCAGCCACAATCACTGAAAATGCAGTCCAGTTTAAGACTTCATTTAACGGAGGAACAAAATTGTCAGCAATGATCACAGGAACACATTCGTAATATATAGCTTCCACGATTCTTGGACTATTTACTTCATAACCCATTGGGCAGATGCAGTATCTGCTGGATTTCATGTGAACAGAATATGACATTGTTTGTGATCTTTTGTAGGACATAGGCCCGGAAATAATCATTTCTGGATCTTTATTAGCCCAATGTTTGATGAGTGTTGGGCGGACTCGACCATGCATTCCTCCTGCAAAGAACGCTAGGATAGGACGCTTTGAGATCCTTTTACCACCCATGTTTCTAAGAGGTCTTCTAGGATTTCCTATGGTGGTTTCTGGTAAGGAAACATCTTTTCTGGCGACAAAGACGCCTTCAGAAGTGTCTGCGTTGCAGAGCGCTTTTATGGTGTTGTTGGTCAGTTCCCCGTGCGCTTTCAAGGTGTATGGACCCTGAAAGGTACAATCAAAACTAGATCTGTGAGAACAATCTAAGGTTACATAATCAAAGGTGACACATGAATGGATTGATTCAGGTTATGTTTAACTGTAAAATAAATTAAAAATAGCTCAAAAGGCAACAGGTCAAACGAGTCAAAAGTCTCCAAAGTGTGTTTTAAGCATTAGACCCCTAAATCATTTATATATACAAAATTAAAAAAAAATATAAAAAATTAAAAATAAATAAAAAATAAAATAAAAAAATTGCTTATTTAGAATTATACAATTTTCTACTCATATTTGACACAGTAGTACATAACAAATAAAGTTTATGGACAAAGAGAAGGGACGAAGCCATGTATAAAGTTAGGTGGGCATGGCCAACCCAAAACCTCTTACAATTTCCTCTGATATTCTATTATCTATACACACAATTGAAAAACTAGATCCATCTTGGTGTATTTGGCCTGCCCAAACTGTTTTGCATTTCTATATGGAAGCTTAAAACTAGTAGTAGATTCAAATTTAGATGATAGTGTTGCACTTTTTTGGGCCTATACAAAAGTTAACTACCATTCATTTCTAGTTTTTGTATTAAGCGTTTATAGGGTATTTTGGCAAAAATAGATTGTGCTGATGCTGGTGCTGTTGCTGATGCTGTTGCTTAAAAAAATTATAAAAAGATATTATTTTTATAAGCTACATGAAGTAACCTTTTATTTTGAGAGATTATGAAAGATTATTTTTTTTATAATCTCTTATAAGCTATGTCTGCCAAACAAAGATTATTTTTTGAGTAACTTATTTTTTGAAAAAATAAGCATAATCTCTCCATAATCTTGTGTGCCAAACATAGCCATAGTTGTTTCATTTTAGAGAATTCTTCTATTAAAATAAGTTTTATTATAATTCATTTATTTCAACTATGTTGATTTAAACCATCAACTTTTTTTATTCCGTAGCATTCTTTTGTCAAAATTAAGCTAATTATGATTTTTCTTATTTTCATTAAAAATTCGCTTTATAGTCTTATGTGTTTCCGAGGATTTCCAGTAGCAATTAGAATACAGTTATACAGTAATAATATTACGATTTTGGTCTAGTGTTAAATTTTTATTTGGCCCACCCAAAACTAAAATCCTGGCTTCGTCACTGACAGAGAGTGTTTCATGTCAACTCAACCCGTAACAAAAAAAACTACCTGTTTTGACATGATACTCCCCGCCCAACCTACCCAGTTTGCCGCATTTAATCAGAACATACGTAATGAGAAGTTGAAGAGATATGAGTTCATGTGAATCGTGTGACGCACAAATAGAAGTTAATCAAATCTGAATTCATGTGAATCGTGTGTGCATATACACAAACAGAAATTCATGTGAATCAAGTGTGTCTGTATGCCTATATATATAAAATCTAGTACAACTTGAACACGGCCACAATGGGATTGCAATAATGAAAAACAAACAAATGTAAGGAACGTGGTTTTGACTATTTTCCTTTCACTTGTTGATTACCATTTATTTGTGAAGTAATACTTGATTTTTTACTCAATTAACGTCTACCATTCTGTCTTTAAGGTCATACACATATTTTATTCATGTGAAATTTTGGAATGCAGAAAATAATTTGGTATCATTTGTATTGATGTTTTTTACCTTTTAGCTAATTATCGTCATTAGCTAATTTAAAAGCAATAAATGAAAGTAGATAGGTAACTTACCCAATCATGACAAGCCACAAGAAAGTGATCCGAACCATGAGTCTTGTTCCAGAACGGATACTTTGAAGCAAGCTTGTTAACATAATCTCTTAGAAATAGCGAGAGTGGTCTGAGATTATGTGAGTCGGGTACATAGAGAGTACGTTGGAGCTGGCGTGCACTGTATGGCAGATAAAACAGATGAGCCTTTTCTGGATCCTGTGTGACAAACTGTCTGCTTGATTCCATGAACTTCATAAACCATCCTTCTGAGGAATAAATTCCTCTGAGATAAGGAGTATGGAAAATAGGTCTTTTTCCTTCTTGGTATACGTAAACCTTGAGTATGAGCTCCATCAACTCGTAGCTCCTGCTAGAAGCAGTTAATAAGTCAAACTATGTTGCAACTACGATTGCAATAATACTCGTCTATGGCTTGTAAGACACGCACTTAAGAAATTTCCATAACAAATATTAAACCGTGAAAAGTTACTAAAAGTGGGTTTTTGTTACAATAGACAATCAATCACATATATATATCTTTCCCATCTGCCACTAGAAACAGAATGCAAATAGCACACCTTTGTCATGAAAACTCTAACATTTGACTTTACTTAGTTTTGTGAAAGTGCTAGTATTGTTCAAATGTCTTATCATAATCACATCTTTAAATAACAAAAGAGTAGAAGAATCTTCATAATATGTGAAATAAACTAGAAGCTTAAAGAAAAATCTATCTATAATACAGTTATGGTTTTAATATTGGAGCACACAATGAGCTGAGTAATTTTCAAAGTGAGAGCGAAAAGTATCTGTATCATTCGGCTTTGCATACTTCTAAAAACTTACTTACCAAACAATTACCAAACACAACTATTCACATCTTACCCTCAAATTTATAAAAAACTTACTTACCCTCAAATTTATAAAAATAAAAAAATAAAAGCAGGCAAGTTGTGATCGCATGCAAATTTATAGATAATTCGCCTATACCTACTCCGTAGTTTCTTTTCATGGTTCTCTATCTGGAATCCCTATGGGTCACTTCACTCTCTAAAACCACACAATTACCAAACACAGCTATTCACATCTTATGACTCCACACAACAATGTTCACCTATTTCCCCTTTTACTGTTTGCATACGGTAATAACACAACTATCCAAAATTTCTAAGGCATAATTCATTATTCATCTGAGGCTTATATATGCGCATAAAGATATTCTTCTAGTTGGAAGCAGTCTCTCTACTCCCATACTCCCGGGTCTACCCTGGGATAGGGGTAGGATCTGTCTACATTTTACCTCCCCCATACCCTGCCCCGGCGGGATTGAGTTTGTTGTTGTTGCTGTTACTGGTAGAAAATAGAGTTGGGATGATACGAATCACACAATCAGTATGATATTTTACTTTCACATTAATAATAAATTTCACACAGACCATCGAGTTTACCTTTCAAAAACGGATACATTCCTGAATAAAGGGGCATACAGATCTGGATCATGATCATCAACACCAACCGAGACACTGTCAACCTCCTTTCTGGCGTACATGAGTGCTTCATATGGTGATAATTTCTTTACATCTCTCTGCATATATCAGTTAATTTCATTAGTTTTATTTGTGATGAGGACATACGAGAATGATGTCTCTTGGTAACCTTACCAGATAACGCCTGCGCCTTCTTTCAGAAGCAGATAAGGAAGACGGTTTAGAAGGTCTCGCTGAAATATTTGTCGTAATTATGTCCATCTGGTTCCTACTTTGATTTACTTTGACTTTTTCTTGCACAACTGCATTTGGCTGAACTGAATGACTAGAAGAATTAAACGGAATATTTACAGGGTCTATCTTAATAGCCTCGGACTGTTCATCTTTGATCGAAGGGGTTATTTGACTATTTAAGTTGTTATGAAAGCTATTTGTATCAGGGAGATACGAACTACGTGTGGTAAGTTGATAAGGAAGGGTATGCAATTGAAGAAACATTATTGTGATAATGGCTCCGATAGGGAATAAATTCTTCCAGTTAATTCTGAACATCAAAAAGAGGAAGATATGGCGCAGAGTCTTTTTCATCTTGTTTAAATTCAGAAACTTGGTTCTACTGCTAAACTTTGCTGTTACCAATTTATATGCCAATATGCAGTGGCCGCAAACGGAGAATCCTATTCATAAGCCTAGCCTTCCTCGACGAATTCAAGAACGTGAACTTCGGACAATCCTGTTCTTTAAGCATATTCCAGTGTTAGAGACGTTGCAATCTTTCTGAAAAAAAGAACACAATCAGTTATTATGTCTAGGTAAAGTTCGCAACTTGGAGTCAAGATTATCAACTTAGGATGCAGAGCAAAGCAATAGCCATCTGTGCTCACAGAAGAAAATAGTAAATGCATAGCTGGAACTCTAAGAGAGCAAATCAAAGGCGTAAGCAAGACGTCGCCCTGTAAATGAAATTTGAATTTCCTATGCTAGTCTACATATCAAGCTATAATGAATTAAATGCGCAAACTGCGCAAACTGCGCAAACTGCATAACCGCAATAACAATTCCATACAGAATCCTTAACGAAGCTAGTAAGGGGGTGAGTTGAGATTAGCGATCCCGTCGAGATCACATGTGAAAATGAAAATTATATGTTAACCTTGGGATACTTGACTTGTCACCAATAGGTCTTAAAGTTGAAACTCAGCGGTTAAAAGTCGTGCTACATGCGTCAAGCTATACTAAATAGTTTCAAAACCGGTTCAGCCGACACACGCATTGGTATATGTTAAGCATAAAGGGACAACACGTTTAGAATTTCAGTGTTAAACCATGAAAGTTATGTTTGTTAACTGAGTAAACAGAGAGTATGCAGGGGTGTTTGGGATTACATATTTTTCAGCTTATACATACAAAATAGCACCTTCTACTTTTGAAGCACTTAATAAGCAAATGAACGCAAGATGTTTCTCCATCCAAACAATCTAAAGAACTTATCATTGTTAAGAAACGCAAAAGGCTAATAATCCCTATAAAATACACAATCCCAAACACGCTATAAGAAACAATCACTTGTATATATTCGTGTGTAATTCTTGACAAAGTTAACAACTTAATATCATCATAAGTACTAGAACTGCTACATGTCCCAAACCTGATAGAATCAAATAAAAAAGTGTTTAACTAATCATACGCAGAAGTCTTTCAATTTCCTTCGACACAAAATTAATTGAATTAGACCTAAGGGCGTGTTTGGCTAAGCTTATGAATTGGGCTTATGCTTATGTTATATAAGCGGCTTATTGCTTATATATCACGAGCTCATAAGCTTTTGCTAAGTGTTTGGCTTAGCTTATCATAATTAATAAGGTAAAATGACAAAAAAAGTACATGAACATTAAATGAGTGTAATCATTAAATGAGGGTATCAAAGTCTTTTAATATAAAGGCTATGTTTGGCACGCAGCTTATGAGGGCTTATTGGGGCTTGGGCTTATAAGATAAGTCGAGGCTTATGGGTTACAAAATAAGCCATAAGCCTCCATAAGCCCATGCCCATAGAAAGGGGCTTATAGGGGCTTATGACTAGTCAAATTACTTTTAATACCTTTAAAAATATAATGGATTATCACGCAAAAGCCGAAAATATAAATGAACGTAATTTGATGTATTTTTATACGATTTTACATTAATAAGCTTTATTTCCAACTAATTCGTCAACCAGCTTTATAAAAATATAAACTCCATATTCCGGCTTATAATATAAGCCTCAGCCTCAGCCTCAGCCCAAGCCCCCCAGTCCCAGCCCATTCCGCCAAATATACCCAAAATGTTTATATAAGCCCGCTCCTCCTCAAATAAGCCACAAAGTTTGAACTTATCAAAAGCCCCTAATATTAGCTCATAAGCCCACTCATATAAGCTTAGCCAAACACTTAGTTTAAGCTTATCTAACACATATAAGCTCATAAACCCATCATATAAGCTTACCCAAACCCCCCTAAAACAACACGACGAATGCGACATTTATTCGTTCGCGGTAAATCACTAGCGTGCACGATAAAACACATATAAACTATAAGCTATGTTAAGTAGTAAGTATATTGTCCAAATATTAAAATCAAACTAAATCATCTAGCTTTACTAGTCTTCATATCTGATAAAAACTATACAGATAAATGTGATGAACGAATATATATCTTAGTGATCTAACTTTTGACCAGTGACGGAACTAGGGGCTCCCGCGGTTTTCGTAAAAGATACCAAAATTTCGTAAATGCACCCAGTCTAACGAAATTGTGTTTCTAGTAGTTGCATAGTTGATCCATGAGTAAGTGAAAAATAGACTTAATTTCTATTAAATTCTATCATTTCAACTAAAATTCACTTAAAAAGATTTGTGAACCCGGTCACTATATGTTAAAATAATTAATTTGATCAGACTAGATACTAGTAAGAAATAAACTATACGAACATTAGGAACAAGTTAACAAAATCTATTATCCAATACAAATGTGAATATCAGACCTCGATTAAGTAACTGAGGAAGATAAAGTGGAGACAGAAATTCGGTGGATTGAAGGTGGTGACAGTTTTTAAAGTTGACTTGGGCTGTACTCCATTATTGACTGGAAAAAGTGTTTTCTTGTTCCAACTCAAACCCCGGTTGTAATAACTTTATTTAAGTTGATAAAATTTTAATTTTTTTTAACAGAAGATGATTAATAAGGGTGGGGCAACCATGCAAGTTTTTTTTCATGCCTAATCACCCACCAATAATATCCTTCCATCTCATCTCATACCAATCTCATACTTAACAATAGATTTTTAGTGGCAACCATGCTTAACCCATACCTCAACTTACTTTTTTTTTATTTTTTTTTATTTTATATAATTATATTAAACAATTTAATAAAAACATAACATTTTATTAATACGTTTGACATTTTTATAACTACACTTTTTTTTAAAATTAAAAGTAAATAAAGTTTTTAAAAATATACTACATTATAGCAAAACTACATAAACAAATATAAAGACCACTTGGCCTTACATGGCTACCCCAGTACCCCTACATCTACGTGTTAAAAACTTAATAAAAAAAATAGGCTAAAAGACAAATAAGAAGAAAAGAGTTCTATCATCTTCAACCTCAGTTTCTTTCTTTCCTTTCAAAAGCAAAACCCAACAACTCTTTCTCTACAGCAGGTGTAGCACATTCAGAAAAAATACACTTATGTCCAACGGGCATATTTTTGAACCCCAACGTTCCAATTTGTTTCATGCCAAATCGAGGTAAGATACCGATTCTACAAACCCAGCCACCATGCCGAGTCATGCCGAAGGCGTTGCCAGTACCCTAAGGGTAATTGCACCAAAATCTATCTATATATATAATAAACAAATGTTTTTTTGAAAATTGTACACGTCATTAATGCCACATGTACACTTTGCCATGTCATAAATGCAATGTCACAAAAGCCACTTGGCATATAAAATTTACACATTGCACCCTTTTGCTTGGTTGGTTTGCCTGACATTTAATGGATCAATATAATTCTGATTTAATTATCCACAATATATATAATAAACAAATGTTTTTTTGAAAATTGTACACGTCATTAATGCCACATGTACACTTTGCCATGTCATAAATGCCATGTCACAAAAGCCACTTGGCATATAAAATTTACACATTGCACCCTTTTGCTTGGTTGGTTTGCCTGACATTTAATGGATCAATATAATTCTGATTTAATTATCCACAATTTTTTATATGATTAACAAATAAGATCGTATGTTACGATTTTGTTTCCTTTTATTTCTCAATCTTCATGTTTAGTTTGTACAAAATTTTAATATATCATTTATTCTCTCCATCTTTAATATTGCTCTTATAATTCGGAAGTGTATATATGTCCAATTGTAGAAATGCAGATGAATGAAATATGATATTTTTAGGTTTGTTCTAATACTCTAATTCTATTTTTTTATTGTTTGCATTCATCATACAATTCGATCTTAATTTGGGTTACCAGATTTAATGGTCAATCTGATTAAGGTTTAATAACCCATTATAGAATTGGAAGGTAACTCAGATTTATCAGTTTTTACTTTTATGATGCGCCGATAACAAAAACATGTTCAACTTTGAACGATAATTTTACATTATCAGGTTTGCAACGGGATGTATAGCATAGCATGTTTTTGTATACTTTCTTAAGGTTTATGATCCGCATGCAAATGGACAATGGATGGACGTTAAATACAAAAGAGCATCTCTAATGGCTGGACGTGGGTCATCGGAAAGCGCAATAAACACCGACTGAAACAAACATCAGTAAAAAATCGAAGTCCTAAACACCCGTCCCACTAACAGGAATCAGGGCCGTCTCGTGGATTTCAGTGGCCCTATGCCATTACTACAAAGAGGCCCTCAAACACACACATAATATACATATGTATAAGTAGTGCATGAATTAATTAAGCTCGAGTCTTATATTGTGTTCATATATATAATAGAAGTGCGTGAAATTTGGTGGCCCTCGTCAAACGGTGGCCCTGTGCAATCGCACCTCTTGCACTCCCCTAAAGCCGGCCCTGACAGGAATACATATAAGCTTTGTGTATGATATTAAGTATATGATATAAGAAAGATATATGCTCATGAATTATTATTATTATTAGTTCGTAATTCACTAATGTCATGCGTCATTACATGTAAGTTGATAGTTTTGACTTTTCAAATAAATATGTAAAGTTCTTTTAGTGCATATGAGAATTCAGTTACTTTAAAATAAGGGCTAATTCTCAAAAGGGGACAAAAAGTTGCCTAGTGATCATTATATGGTACAAAAAATACATCTCTTTTCAAAATGGTCATGTGCGAATGTGCGACTCCATCCAACGTGCGACACGTGTCCACTTATTTAATATTAAAGTACAGTGGGTAGGTTACTTTGACTTTGAATTTTTGGTTAAATGACAAATATACCCCTCTCTTAAATATAAGTAAATACCAATTATTCACACTTTTATTATTATCTCTTTCACCTTCTTCTTCTCCCTCATTCACCACCCGCCACCACCGCCTCCAAATCTGTCATCATCACCATCACCACCACCACCACCTGATACTTCCAACACCACCACCAAATCCGTCATCATCCACAGAAACCCAGCTGTAACCCAAATGCCATCGGAGTCATCCCCAGCAAATCACCGGCGCTGGAGCTCGGTTCCGACAACTCACTAACACTTTCAGTTACGATTTTAAACAAGATAATCATTAGATATTTTGTGTATGATAACAGATCTGTAATTTGTAGTTATGGATCTGAATATGCTTTTTGGTAATGTATTTTGAATATTTGATGTATTTTTTTGGCTGTCATATACCAAATAAAAGGAAAAAAAGAAATAAAAAGAATGTGATAATGCAAACTGGTGGCTTTACATTTTTATTTCAAGAAAGAGAAAACTAAAAAAAAAGTTAGTTTGGAGATGTACCGGACTTGAACTCCTTTTATCCATCGGAATTTAGTATTCCTTTCAAGTCCACTTCAAATTTTTTTACAACAACCAACGTAAAATTCTTTAGTTTCTTTTTATGAGTGATTAAAGAAGATCTACAAGATGTACACACCGAAAAAGACATGGTCGGGTTGGCTTTGATTATAATAAACACAACCTTTGATTATAGATCGAATGACTGAATGTGGATTTTGTTTTGTTTTTTTGGCTGAAGCAAAAGCCCTTGAATTAGTTGATTTTGAGAAGAGACGAGTGAGTGTTTTATAGCATCAATATGATTATAGTTAGAATAGCAATCTATTTTTTTTAGTAAGACTAGTCAAGAGGTTGTAAGCATTTAATAATTTTTTCAGTAAAACTTGTGATAAAAGAAAAAAAAAAGTTGGCCGGAATAAATGGATGTCGTCGGAATATATGGTGAGAAGAGTTGTTGATGATGATGGTAAAAAAATGGTATTTTGATCTTTTTATCACTCTTGTAATAAGACAAAAAAGATAATATATTGGAAAATACCCAACTATCAATCTACTTTAATATTAAATAAGTGGACACGTGTCGCACGTTGGATGGAGTGGCACATTCGCACATTCGCACATGACCATTTTGAAAAGAGATGTATTTTTTGTACCATATAATGACCACTATGCAACTTTTTGTCCCCTTTTAGGAATTGGCCCTTAAAATAACTGGGACCAATAGTAAATTACAATCCGTCAAATTTAGAGCATCTCCAATGCATTAACTACTCTCAACTTTTTTCAAACCTATAAATATCTTTTACTTAAGGCATCTACTATAGTGAAAATTTATAAAGCTTTATACATTTAATATTATTTGCCACCTCAATAATTTATAAACCTTTTGAATTGATAAACCTATTCCCCCTATGGTATAAATATTTGAAAACTTTATACTTGTTTCACATAACACATACATTAAATGTTCTAAGATTATAAAAAGGTCTAAGGTTTAGGACCTTTTCATGCCATGTAATCATAAAATGAAAATTCACTATGGTTAAAACAAACATGAACCTTTTCAAGTTTTATAAACCTATTTTTAAACATCCCATAGTGGATGCTCTTATTATCAACCTTTCTACTCCAATGCATCAACTCATCATCAGCCTATTATTTTTCATACATTCTCATATTGTACACATTTTCAATAAGTCAAGCAATACTAAGCTTTTGATATGTCAACCCATTTTTAACTTATTACTCCAATGCTAAAAAAATGTACCCAAAAGTTTTAGCCAATTTTCAACTTTTTTTCAACCCACCATTAGGCTAGCCCCAATAGAGGCGATTCACACTCGATCGTCCTATCTGGCGATCGATTTCGTATCGATCGGACTATTGTGGCTTCAGTCGATCGCCGGCCATGTTTACCAATTGAATCGCATGCACGATCGAGACAAAAGCATGTTACCGTTTATATTTACGTTGCATAATCAAACAAAAAAAAACATGCCGTTTGTGATTAAAAAATAAAAAATAAATACAACTAAAACTACCCCATAAATACACAACATATTTACACACTAAACTCACAAATCTCACAATCCTCTCTATCAAAAATCTCACAATCCTCTCTATAAAAAATGTCTAAGAAAACACCACAAACCAAAGGCCGAAAATCTCGTTTGGCAAACGCCCCGCATATTTTAACACCGGATCCGAATTTCCGGTTAACCGGTGTCTCACCAAGAATCAATTTCCAACCCCCTGCTTTCGAATATCAATCCTAACAAGCTCCACAACAACAAGCTAACAATCCATTTTTTATGAATCGTCCATTTGTTCCACCGCATCAAAACATCCAACAACAACAACAACAAAGCCACTCCCGTCAAAGCAACCAATCTATGTATGGGTCACCCGAATCTGTGTACCGTCCAACAATGGATTCATCAACGTCTTCATATTCAAATTATCAAGAATATTCTCCGGTTAACCGTATCAATCTTGAGGGTTTTGATTTCGATGACCAATTATACAACAATCCTAATTTTTATGCTGGAACCGGATCGGTTATCCGGCTCAAGAGTATCACGGTTCGGGTACCGGTTCGGCTCATGGATCGTATCACGATTCGGTTAACCTTGATGACGTAGAAGAAGAAGAATGTCGAGAAGAGACGTCACCGGTCAAACCGAAGAAACGAGCTACTAAGGCGAAGAAGAAGGTTGTCGAGAAAGAAGCCAAGAATGATTCGTCGCTTTGGTCAAAAGAAGAAGAGATCGCCTTGTGCAACGCTTGGTGTGATATATCCGAGAATAGTGTAACCGGAAACAACCAAAATGCTAAAGGATTTTGGCAGAAAGTCATTGCATACTTTGAGAAGGAGGTTGGTTTAGAAAGAACGTACAACTCTATCATTAAAAAGTGGAAAAATAGGATTCATCCTAGAGTTGGTCAATTTTGTGCCATTTACAACAATGCTCTCAGGAATTACGGAAGTGGTGAGAATGACCTCACTGTTATACACGAGCGTGTGATGAATACCAACTAGTGTGTGGTCATCCGTTTGTTATGGAGCATTGTTGGAAAATTTTGAGGGACCATTCTGCTTGGAAGGATAATGAGATGCCGGCTTTTTTAAGCCAAGATGAGGGTCGCAAAAAAGCAAGGACTTCAACCGACTCAGATGTGCACTCGGATGTGCCTGCTAAACCAATTGGTCGTGATGCCGCAAAGAAGAATAAAAAGAAATCTTCGGAGTTTTCGAAAGCTATGATTATGGAAGGTGTTGCCAAGAAATGGGACAAGATCAAGTCCAAGGCATTCGGGCAGAAGAAAGAGCTGGCAGACGAATACTATGATTTGAAAAAGAAAGAGATGGAACAACGGCAAATCGTGTTGGAAATGGAGCAAAAGAGAGAAGAAAGGGAAGACAAAAAATTGGCACTAGAAGAACGAAAACTTGAATTAGAGCGACAAAAGAAATATGATGCAGATCTCATGTTCTATTGCACGCCAATCGACCCATCTTTGCCCGCAGTACAACAACAAACAATGCAGAAACTCAAAGAGGCGATCAAGGCACGCCACAACCTAGATTTTTAATAAGTGTTGTAATGTTTTAATAAGTTTCGTAATGTTTTAATTTTATTTGAATTATTATGTAACGTTTTAATTATTAATGAAATTTTATTTTGTGTTAAAAATGTTTTTTTTTTTTTTTTTTTTAAATGAACTTGGTCGCCCTTACTGGAGCACCTAATCGCCTGAAGGTCGCTGGAGAGAGAAAGCTGACGTGACAGGGAAAATGAGGAGGGATTGAATCCCTCTACTGGGGCAGCCTTAGAGATGCTCTTTTGTATTTAACGTTCTGGATTGGTTGAGAGATGGTTGAAATTTTATTGGTGGATTCTTTGTGGATTTTATTTACCCTGTTAGTTATTATACAAGGACTATGCTTTGCATAATGGTGTGTGTGCAAGCAAGTATCGAAGACACATAGATATTATAGTACGTTAATCACACAACAATAATAGTTTGTTGTTTTTAAGCTATTTGGTCTTAAAACTCATGTTTCATTTTTCAACGGGAGTACGTCCCTTGATTTTTCTTCTAATACTTTTAAACAAGCAAATATGAGTTATATATAGTTTATGGCTTTCAACGTATGTCAATGTATCCATCACCTATTTATCTCGTATGTTGTAGTAACTGATGACGTACCCTCCGATCAGGTCGAAGGACCCCCCTTCGGCCTCAGTCGAAATTACATTACGAAGACCCAAGTCTTTCTTCATAAGTCATTGGTGGCGTAAAACCATTCATCATTGACATGGTTACCAGTTGGGAATCCGCCAGCCGAAGGCCTATGCCCTTCGGTGTCTTCCCTTGAAGATGCCAAGACAAATAAGAACCTTGACTTGGTCTTCCCCCATGTTCCCACTATGTCCTTAGCTTCCCCGCCAAGTCCGAGATAGTGGGGATGAAGCCCTAGCGGTTACCATAAATCAGGGGACGCCCCCTATGATCTCCTAAACGTGTGCTAACACTCTCCAAGCTATTTTCATCACCTATAAATAGGTTGGACGAGTCATTTCAATGGTATGTTCACTCAACACAGTATTTCACATACATCATAATTATCCATAACTCATATCACATACTTATTCACACGTCGGAGGTGGTTCGCAGGGCCCAACCCCTGCGCAATCACTTAACGAAGTGTCTACTATTTCTTATTGTAGATTGACTACAAGTTTGGCGCAAGCACATCACCCTTCATACCCTTCGATCACCATCGAAGGCCTGGTCGTACGAATTATTGTACAATCAGTGGCGCCATCCGTGGGACCCGCTACTATTGGTCTCGTTATTCCAAACTTACACCCAGTCAATCACTCTCACTAGTTTTACGGCATGACTCAAGGAAGAGAAGATACACCTCCACCGGGTTTCTCGACCTTGACACCAATTCCAGTCAACGATCCTAACAACCTTCCCAACGTAACCGCATCCACTTTTACCATACGATCTCACCCTGAAATAACCCCCAACAACCATGCTTCAACCTCAGCTAACCCTGAACCGGTAATTAGTCCGGCATTTGTTGAAGCTAACATCGAAGCATTAGAATCTTTACTAAGAGCTCGAAGGAGGCAAGCTCGGAACTTGGAGATGCGAAGGGAGTTAGAATACTCAAGCGATGAGCATGACGAAGAGTTGGAAATGGAGACTAGGCCCTTGGCTCCTGGGACTACTCGCTCAATAGGGTCTCCAAGCAGTCGAAGGCCTAGCGGAAGGTCGGTTGTTTTCGAAGACATTCTGGGGAGGGCTCCGACTAGGAGGGAAGGCACGATAGAAGGCTCCAATGGAAGGAGTCACCGAAGGGAAGCTACGGAGGTTAATCTGCCACCACTCTTGGCGGCTCATCTGGGAAGAACTGAAGCGGGGGTTCCACTGCAGCCTTCTCACGCATCCGGCGTAGAAGGCAATCCACCTCAAATGAATGGGGGAGGAAATCTTCCTCCTCATGGTATGTACCCTCCTTTTCAGGCTCAATCTTACCCTCAAGGGGTTTATCCCCCACCTAACGGGCAGGCTAGTAACCCCAGTTTCACTCAACCATACGGAAGTATGCCCTACGGACAACCTATGGTATACCCTTCGTACCCTGTAGGAAGTCACCCACCTTATATACCTACTGCTTACCCTCAATGTGTCAACCAAAACCCTATTGGATTACCTCCAAATCATAACCCGTACAATGCTGTCCCTACCTAAATGCCACCTTATAACTACCTTTATTCGGAGCCCATGGGCTCCACAACACCCTTCGTAAGATGGATAGAAGACTACCCTTTACCCGATGGGTTGAAAATGCCCGCGCATATTGGTACCTACGATGGGAAAGGGGATCCGGATAACTTTTTACACTTGTTTGAAGGGGCTATTAGAATGCTATTAGAATGCAGAAATGGGTTATGCCTGTCGCTTGTCATATGTTTACATACACCCTACGAGACTCCGCTAGAATATGGTGGAACAGGCAGAACCCGGGTAGCATTGTGAATTTGGATGATCTCAAGGCCAAGTTCAGATCACATTTTAGCCAACAGAAAAAGTTCACAAGGACACACCTGACAATACACAACATCAAGCAGAGGGAGAATGAGAGCACCAGGGCTTTCATTACCAGATACACTGACGACACATTACAAATAATGGGCTTGCACGAAGACCAGCGCATTTCAGGTTTTGTGCATGGCTTACGAAACAGAAGTCTGGTCGAATTCCTCTCCACCGACCTCCCTGCAACCTACAAAGGCTTGGTGTAGAAGGCTTACACCTGGATCGAAGCAAAAGAAGTATCTACCAACGGGACTCCAGTCGAAAATAAAGAAAATCACAGCAAAGCCCCGAAGCATCCTTCGTGGGAAGGGTCGAGGAACAAGCACAAAAATAAGGACAGGTTCACACCGTACCACAAAAACATCAACCATGGGCTCTTGGCTAGTCTGTCCAAATCTCCAAGGGAGATACTTGCTACGGAAAAGGCTGCGAAGGCCTTTGATCCTCCTCCTCGCTTGGCAAACAAAGGAAGGCCCAGAGATACTTCCAAATTTTGCTACTTCCATGACGATTACGGACATGACACCAACAACTGCAGAGAACTCAAGAAGCAGATAGAAGAGGCCGTAAAATCCGGCCAATTGGGACATTTGGTGAAGGGTATAAAAAGAGGTAAAGACAAAACCTCCGATACACAGTTGGGGAAAGATACCACACCTGCCGAAACACCCATCCTCATGGTATACAAGGAAGATTCTAGTTCAAAGAGGAAAGAAACAGAGGACGCCTTGTGCGGAGTAGGAGATGTCACTTTTCCTTCAATCACAGGGAAAGGTCTTTCAAATGACCCCGTGGTCATCAAAGTCTTGATCTCCAACAGAGAAGTAAACAGAGCCTACCTTGACTGCGGTAGCTCCTGCGAAGTTATCTACGAACGATGTTTCCTAAAGCTCAAACCTTCAATAAGGTCGAAGAGAGTAGATTCAAAGGTACCTTTAGTAGGGTTCTCAGGGGAACACTCATGGCCCTTGGGATAAGTCCCTCTAGAGGTTACGATTGGAGAAGGGAGGCTAAAAAGAACAAAAACTCTGGTTTTCACGATCGTAAGGTCGGAATCTCCCTACAACCTATTGATAGGGAGAACAACAATGCAGAAGATGGGCATCGTCGTCTCAACCATACATGCCGCGATCAAATTCCAAACACCTTTCGACATTGGAACGGTTTTCTCCAGCTATAAGGTGAAGGAGTCTACGGCAGAAAGCAAGAGGATCAAACAGGTTTCGGAGGAACTTTCGAAAGATGTTCTCAGCTGTGCTAACGCTGAAGAACGCATCGTGATAAATGATCTCTACCCCGATCAGACAGTAGTAATCGGAAAGCAGCTTCCAACCTCCTTTAAAGCAGAATTGGAAAAGGTACTTCGTGCTAATACAGATGTCTTCGCATGGACCTATTCTGACATGACGGGGGTCCCCAGAACTCTCACCATAGACGGAAAGCCCTTCGGCACTGAACACAAGCTCAATGAGTTCAAACATATTGAACCCATCAAACAAAAGCGTCGAAGTCTAGCTCCTGAAAGAAATGCCGCTGCATGCAAAGAAGTGGACGAACTCGTAACAGCGGGCATACTCAGAGAGGTGAAGTATCAAACTTGGGTGGCCAATCCGGTGATGGTCAAGAAGCATGACGGAGGATGGAGAATGTGCGTAGATTTCATTGACATTAACAAAGCCTGTCCGAAGGACTGCTATCCTCTGCCAGAGATTGATTGGAAGGTGGAATCCTTGTCAGGGTTTCGGCTAAAGTGTTTCCTAGACGCTTATAAAGGTTACCATCAGATACAAATGGCCGAAGAAGACGAAGAGAAGACAGCCTTTTTTACAAGAAAAGGCGTTTATTGTTGCAAAAAGATGCCTTTTGGTTTGAAAAATGCAGGTGCCACCTACCAACGATTGGTGGACAAAGCCTTCCACAAGCAAATAGGTAGGAATCTGGAGGCCTACGTAGATGATATGGTCATTAAGAGTAGATCGGAGGAGGATATGCTCTCCGACATCAAGGAAACCTTCGATCAGCTTCGCGCCATCAATATGAAATTAAATCCCAAGAAGTGTTCCTTTGGTGTGGAAGAAGGACAATTTTTGGGGCATCTGATCACTAAGCAGGGTATTAAGGCCAATCCTTCGAAAGTCAAAGCCATCACAGATTTGCAGCCTCCTAAGTCCCTAAAGGAAGTGCAAAGTCTTAACGGAAAGCTAGCAGCCCTCAGCAGGTTCTTATCGAAGGGTGCAGACAGATCTTTGCCGTTCTTCAAAACACTCAAAGGATGCACGGACAAAAAGATGTTCCAATGGAGCATAGATGCAGAAGCAGCCTTTCAAAAGCTCAAGGAGTTCATGGCTATTCTACCTACACTTACGGCCCCAATCAAAGGCGAAGTGTTGTTCATGTATATTGCAGCCTCCTTCGAAAGCATAAGCGCCGTGTTATTGGCAGAAAGGGAGAAGAAGCAAATCCCTATATACTTCATTAGTAGGGTACTACAGGGAGCTGAGCTAAATTATCCAGCATTAGAGAAGCTAATTTTGGCTTTAGTTCATGCTGCGAGACGCCTTCGAAGGTACTTTCAAGCTCACCCCATAACCGTACTTACCGACAAGCCAATTAAGCAGATACTTTCAAAGCCGGAGAAATCAGGAAGGATAGCTAAATGGGCTATCGAGCTAGGAGAACATGATATTGAATACAAGGGCAGAAGCTCGGTCAAAGGGCAAATATTGGCAGACTTTTTAGCAGAAATACCCTCCGAATCGAAACATGACAAAAAGGTTGTTGAAAAGGAGCCCGCTAAGACGATCGAAGGGTGGAAACTTTATACTGACGGAGCCTCCAGCTTCGATGGTTTTGGCGCAGGTCTCATGCTCGTTGATCCCAAAGGGAAGGAATACACTTACGCACTTCGTTTCGAATTCGATGCTACGAACAATGAAGCGGAGTACGAAGCCTTGTTAGCAGGTCTCCGATTGGCCAAAGATATGGAAGTGGAAGACTTGGCTATTTTTGTTGACTCACAGCTAGTGGCCAACCAGATAAAAGGCTCCTACGAGGCAAGACAACCTGTGATCAAGCAATATCTGGATAAGGCCAAAGAAATGCTCGAAGGGTTCGCATCTTACAACATAGAGCATGTTCGAAGAAACCAAAATAAGAAGGCGGATGCACTTAGCAAACTGGCATCAATGGCATTTGCTCATTTAACAAAGGAAGTTTTGGTCGAAGTATTGGCAGATAGGTCCATCGTCCGAAAGGAGGTGTCTGACGTAATACTGGAGGAAGACTCGAATTGGATGACTCCAATTAGAGAATATCTAATAAGTGTCATACTGCCGGAGGATCCGAAGTTGGCTCGAAAGGTGCGCATCAAAGCACCACAGTACAGGATCATGGGAAATTACTTATACAGAAGATCTTTTCTATCCCCTTGGCTCCGTTGTGTAGGACCAAGGCAAGCTGCCAACATCATCCAAGAAGTGCATGAAGGATCCTGCGGACTTCACGCAGGACCCTGCTTTGTTGTCTCCAAAGTCATGAGGGTCGGATATTACTGGCCTTCGATGCACAGAGACGCTGTCGACATCATTCAGAAGTGTGAAGCCTGTCAAGTCCACTCAAGAGTCCCAAGGCTACCAAAGCAAGATATGACTTCCGAAACGTCCGCATGGCCCTTCAGCCAATGGGGGATAGGTATTGTAGGCCCCCTGCCAGTTGCTCCAGGAGGAGTAAAGTTCTTGGTCGTAGCCATCGATTACTTCACTAAATGGGTGGAAGCGAAGCCTTTGGCATCCATCACAGGAAGACACATGGAAAAATTTGTGTGGGAACATATTATCTGTCGGTTCGGAGTACCTCACATCATCATTTCAGATAACGGGAAGCAGTTTGCCGGAGGGGTATTCCCAGTGTTTTGCAGGGGTCTGAATATCAAACAATCCTTCACTTCCGTTTACCATCCTCAAGGTAACGGTCAAGTAGAAGTTACCAACAGAGACATCATACAAGGAATAGAACGACGGCTGGGATACAGTCATCACAGTTGGGTAGATGAACTACCTCAAGTACTCTGGGCACATCGAACGCATACGAAGTCAAGTCACGGAGAAACACCTTTCAGCTTGACATATGGCACGGAAGCTGTCATCCCTTCAGAAGTAAGTGTCGAAACAGAAAGGGTCATGAACTTCGAAGCAGCAGATAACGAAGAAAGAATTCGTAGTAATTTGGACCTACTTGAAGAACGAAGGGAAATAGCCTCCATTAGAGAGGCTATACACAAGCAAAAGATTGAACGGTACTATAACAAGCGAGTCAGGCCTTCGACTTTCAAACCAGGGGAATATGTCCTCCGACTCAATAGCGCAAGTAAAGCTGAGTACCAGGGTAAACTGGGACCTACATGGGAAGGACCCTACGTTATTAAGGAAGCCTATGGCAACGGAGCCTACAAGCTAGAAACATTGGAAGGAGACGCTATTGATAGAACCTAGAATGGCACTAATCTTCGTAAGTTCTACGTATGAAACTTACAATGTCTAAGGACACATTTTATCTGCTTTCAATCAATGTATTTTCATTCTTCTCACTTAGGGAAAGAAGCATTAATGGTAGGCGTCTAGTATTCATTTCTTAAAATGATGTAATCCTCCCTACCCACTTAATGATAATAACACATTTCCCTCAAATCTCTTGTTTCGTTCAATACAACAAAGATTTGTCCGCCAAGTCGCTTTATAAGTTTCAATGTCGAAGGGATGTACAAAGACTTAACAACATGTCTTGCTCACATGCATAACATCCATCTCAACTTCACATTAACTTTCCTATATGGCCTTAAGGTATTTCAAGCCTTTCGCTGCCCAAAGGATCAAGACGGAGTGGGTCGCGACCCTCTGTCAGCAGTTAAATTATACGATTGCTAATATTCTTGGTGAAGTAACTACACTCAATGAGGCTATGCATCTACCATACGCCTTAGGTTGTAACAAATATTTTTTACGTAAGTAAAAATAAAATGAGAAGAATCACACATGGCAAAATTCGAGCCCTAGTGGCTTCATTGTAGATTAATGAGTAGTTTAACTAGTCTAAAACAGGCCATAGCCTTAACGATTCAACAAAATAAAATATTGTCTTAGGCCGTAGCCTACACAAACCACAAGTTAATTGTTTCATCAGGCACGAAGTCTGGAAAGGAACACAGACAATTGTTTTAAACATGGTACATACCACCCTGGGGATCAAATTACAACCACATGGTTGCCTTCATTAAACCTTGGAATGAGTGGGATCAGCTGAACCTGGGGATGGAACCTGGGGTGATGGAGTCCTCTTGGAGGAAGATGGAGGTTGGACTGTCCTTAGCTTCTTGGCTAGCAGGTCCTCAATTGAGGCCGCTGGGTCCTTCGTCACATCTGCAAGGAAAGGGAACTCTAAAGCAGTTAATTGATTACCTGCATCATCATATTCTTTTTCATGAGTTGCCCTGTAGTACGGAATTTTCTCTAGCACCACTGGTTCCCCAGTCTTAGCTACCTCCTCCAAAATGGTACACTTGCCATGAAAAATGGCAGTATTCACCACATTCCCAATGGCAATCCCCACATCATCACTATGGTAAAGTTCCATAGCAATATAGGGGATCACTTTGGTTATCAGGTCCACCCTGTCCTTCTTCAGCATCTTCAGACGAAGGTTCAATCCATCCACCTTTTCTCGGAGCTTGATCTCTTGGTCCAACAACTTTGCCCTCTCTTGTTCGAGGCCTCCACACTTGGATGAAAGAACAGATATCTGCTCCTTATAGCCAACAACCATAGAGCCTTCGACAATTAACCTGTTGCACTCAGCCTCGCTCGTTGCCAATTGACCTTTGAGCTTTTCATTCTCAGCTCTGAGATCTTGCACCAAGGGGTTCTTATCAAAATCCTCCAATGCTTCCTCACACTTCTTCTCCAGGTCTGCATACTTCTGATCCCTAGCCTTCTCCCTTCTCAGCATAACATCCATTTCTTCTCGAGCTTGGTTGACAGCACGGAGCAATTCCCTTGTCCTAGCATTGAGTTGGTTGTCAAGCATGCACTGGCGAACATAACTTTTATCATGAAGATCGCAGAGCCTCTCTATGGACATGTTGTCCATCACCTCCTTCCACTTGGGTGGGATCACATGGCTCACGAGTTGGTGACAAGCTAGGGGAGAAGGAAGCTCATTCGTATCAAGAAGTCCTATAACAAATGTACATTTCATTAGCATATTATATTTGGTACCTAATTTTGTTTCACAGGAAAGAAACTTACCATGGATATCATCGCCGCTGGGCCCTTCGATGGCTGTAAATACCACAGCCTTACCCTGGGCACTCTTCTGCCGGGTAGTTCGAGAGGGAGGAGTGGGTAGAATAAGCTTTCTTTTTTAATCAGATTTCACAGCCTTAGCACTGGCACCTTTCCTGCTTCGGACCCTCTCACCTATGCCGGAGGGTCCTACGATGGCCAATGGTCCTTCGGAGACTGGTTCGTCTGAGTCAGCAACGTTCTCCACCAGCTGATCTTCTACATCTATGGGTTCCTTCGACGGAGGAGCAGAGGATACAGGCTCGACAGGCTGGGCTTCCACCTCGTCTTTGTTTATGGACACCGATGGGGAGCCCACGCCATAGCTTGTCTCTTGGGGATTCTTTGGAAGAAAGCTTACCTCTTTTGCACCTCCAGCCACAACAAAGTTCCTGAACGACATCTCTGCACAAAGAAGCAAATAAGATAAATATCAGCGAGATAAGTTTTTGTTTCTTATGTTAATTTAAAAATACATACTTTCTCCATCACAAATTATCTCAGGTACCAACGGAGACCCCTCCCATCTTTCAGCAATGCCAGCCATGAACAGGATTGGCTCAGGGAAGGTCTAGCAGTCAGCTGGATGACGAGCCAAACGCTGATACAATGGGTTTCTTCTCACAGTATAAGGCAATGGATCGGTGAACCTTTTCTCATCATAATGAAAGTCTGGGTTTAACAATGCAGAGTATCCAGGAGGGATAATGGTAGTCTGGATATAAAAGAACTTGCCTTTCCAGTTCCTTATGTTCGTAAAAGGTCTATCTATCAATATGGGCACATCCCTTTCACCCCTCTTGGCCAAGGTCAACCAATCTCCTCCCGGGTATAGATTCAAGAAACCCCTAAGCACAGTCAAGGATGGTTCAAACCCATAAGCTTTGCACATAACAATGTATGTTGTAAGCTTGGCTAGGCCAAAAGGGTTGAACCTAGAAATGTGTACTTCATAATACCGGAGGAATTCTAAGATCAAAGGATGCAAAGGTATCCTAAGGTTGGAAGTGGTGAAAGCATGGGTATACAGGCCTACATAATTTTCAGGGGCATCAAATATCCCTTGATTTTTACTCGGTAGCATTATTTTATGATCCTTTGGAATGGGATAATCAGTGAGGAACGCTTTAAGCTCCTCCCTGGTTAGTGTGCAGCCTTGTTGTTTTATCACAAATTTTTTATTTGTAGACATGCTACCTTCTAAAGAGCACAAAATGTATTTGAAATACAGAGAAGAAGAAGCGCTTTACCTTGTTTGGTCGAAGGCTTGATCGGAAGAAATTTTAGTAGGTGAATAACTTTGGGCGAGAGTTACTTTGTTAGGGTTTTACTGTTTTTTGAACCTTATATACTCTACAAATGTTGCATCTCAGCCCTACACGTGTCCAGACCTATCCCTTTTCTACCGGATTTCAAACCTTTTTTAAATTTTGAAAGGATGTTTACTTTTACCGAGGAAACAGGGGTAGTTAGGATTAATCATGCATTTAATGCGCTCAATATTAACAAGACTTTTCATCTTCGTTCGTTTTTGTGACGAAGGGGAGGTTTCGTTTTTATTTCTGAGTCGTAAGCAATATTTCTTGTTCGTACATATCACTTTCGACTGGGGGGCTTGATGACGTACCCTCCGATCAGGTCGAAGGACCCCCTTTCGGCCTCAGTCGAAATTACATTACGAAGACCCAAGTCTTTCTTCATAAGTCATTGGTGGCGTAAAACCATTCATCATTGACATGGTTACCAGTTGGGAATCCGCCAGCCGAAGGCCTATGCCCTTCGGTGTCTTCCCTTGAAGATGCCAAGACAAATAAGAACCTTGACTTGGTCTTCCCCCACGTTCCCACTATGTCCTTAGCTTCCCCGCCAAGTCCGAGATAGTGGGGATGAAGCCCTAGCGGTTACCATAAATCAGGGGACGCCCCCCATGATCTCCTAAACGTGTGCTAACACTCTCCAAGCTATTTTCATCACCTATAAATAGGTTGGACGAGTCATTTCAATGGTATGTTCACTCAACACAGTATTTCACATACATAATAATTATCCATAACTCATATCACATACTTATTCACACGCCGGAGGTGGTTCGCAGGGCCCAACCCCTGCGCAATCACTTAACGAAGTGTCTACTATTTCTTATTGCAGATTGACTACAAGTTTTGCGCAAGCACATCACCCTTCATACCCTTCGATCACCATCGAAGGCCTGGTCGTACGAATTATTGTACAATCAGTAACTATGAAATTCTAAATAATTTTATATGTGGTTTTCTCTAAAACTTAAATTTGTATGTTTTAATGAGAAGTCTTTAGTATTCACGTTCTAACTCAAACATAAAGTAATGTCTTAGTTTTCGTACAAAAGTAATGTCTAAGCTTCCATATGTGTTCATATTTTAGTGGTTCAATTTACTTATCTTTTCACCTAATAGATTATTCATTTAGTGTTGATGATCAATTGGGGACATGTAATATGGTACCCAACTCGCTTTAAAAATTAACCGATACTGTAGCAAGAATTGAAGCATCCAAGAATTATCATGTACACTACCTGCCACCATTACATAAATTCTCTATATACATAAGATTCTCAAACGCCCTATTGTGTAAAATGTTTCAATTATCGAAGTGTTGTATTACAAGGTTGCTTGTAGTTGTGAATTTGAGCGATTTATTATGAATTCTCAGCACAGTTATATGATTCAATAACTAATTCACCACTTTTAATATATAAGTTGTTTAGTATTTATAAGAAAGTTCACATTCTACTACTTTTAGCCATCATTATTTTCACGGGCTATACGTGAAAATGACAAAAGTAATGATTCTTAAACTGGGTGAACACCACTATCATCCTCAGGGGCGGAGATAGGCATTGGCTACCTGTGGCACGTGCCACACATGATCTCGATGGATGCAGTGTAATTTTTCTATAATGGGTTTCATCTGTTTAGTCATTTTTGAACATAAAAGAAAATGAAGCTTTATCTTGACCTCTGTTGCAAAAATCGGTCTAGGCGGCCGATTAATCGCTAGGCGGTGATTAGTCGTTCCGATTTTCATTAACCGGCCTTATTAATCGGTTACTGACAAAAATCGGGTAAAAATCGGATTAATCGGCCTAGGCGGCCGATTAATCGGCCAAATTAGAGAAAATCGGATAAATCGGAAAAATCAGTTACGGGTAAAAATCGGCAAAATCGGGAAAAAATCGGCAAAATCAGAAAAAATGGCCAAATCGAAAAAAAATCGGCTAGATCGGCCAAATCGGGCATATAGTTTCAAAATTTTATAATTTTATATATAAAAAATTCAATCCGATTAATCCCCGCCTAACCGATAAATCGCTAGGCCCTACCCGGCCGCCCAGCTACCGTCTAGCGATTTTTGCAACCTTGATCTTGACAATGGCGGAAGGAGTTCAAAATAATAGATGGAGAAGAAATTCTTTTCTATTTGACGCGTGGAGTAAGATTATTAATGGGATAGGTGCCTTGGTGGGCCAAATTAGTCGAAATGGTAAGTTTAGCTATCAACTTTGTTTTATAACTTCAAAAGATTTATGTGTTTTAAGTTTTCAAGAATGTTTACGTGGACCCATTTCATTTTGATATCACTTACTTTTCAAAATATACTCTTGGCCACGAGTGGAGTTAATAGCCATTTTTTTCTTTCAAATAATTGTGTTTAATTCAAAATATTTAATGATCATATTATGGATAATTGGATATTAGTTTTTTTCAATAGCAAAGCGAAGTGAATCAACTAGCATTGGTTTAACATCCTACAAAAGTTATGTTGTGCAAACTACTCCGGATTATTTTGTTTATTGAAAGCAAGTTTTTAGCAAATGTTGACTGGGTGAATGCCCGTATTGTAGCCTGTTTTCATTCTTTCTACTGGGGAATACCTTTAATGAAATTGTGTTGAAATTGTAATTCGGAGTTTATGTTCTCGACTTGTTCATGGCATCAAAAGGCTCAGGACCGGCCCTGATACCTTTACACATATACGGTCTACAACATAGTGATAACATTAGTATAGTGAAATTTAAATTGACAAGCCCATATAATACTAAGTCCATCTTGAGAAAACGTTTACAAGAAATTAAAGGAAAGTTATTTAGCCTAGTTACGTACCGTAGATTTTACTATTATTATGAATATGAACATTGAACCAACAATTAAATTGATAAAGCTAGTCACTAGTGGTGTATTTGATTTTAAATTTTAGTTTCACACGGATCAGAAGTTACTATATCAAGTTTGTAAACGAATCCAATTTGCCGATGATTGGCGAATTTTATCTTTAACTCTATTAATGACCAACGAGCTATAAATCTTGTCGCGGAGCAAAGGAGCGAGCCAAAATTGTGCCACACACGATAAAAAATCCTAGCTCAGCCACTAATCATCCTAAAGTTTGAGCACAGTCTTTCCCAATGAGGTTTCCATTAAAGATTAATCGAGGACAATATAATTAGTTATTTTGCCACGACTATCAACAAAAGACAAGACCTATTTTTTCTTAATGGTTTTGGGTATTGTCTTTCCGAAGCCTGTTTTCAGTCATCGTCAACTTCATGTTGTTGTGCATAGGGTAAAAAGTAAAAAAATATTTGAAGGTTTAATTATACGATAATAACAATCAAATGTCAAATAGTAGCTCGAACATTATTTATCACGAAATATTTGATCCGACAAACTATATTCATTTCCACCATGAGTGGCAAACATGTGTTTCATGCTATTGGATTTTTTTCATATGCATGATTTTATTTTTCAACATTCTTTTTAATCTTCTCACAAATTGTTTATACCCATAAAATTGTTATGCAAATATTCATATATTTTTTAAGAACTATCATTTGTAACTTTAAAATATGAACTATCATATATTTTCAAACATATTTTAAGCAACCCGTGATTTATCACGGGTCTATAGGCTAGTGTATTATATTTGATATATTTATTTTAGTTTTGTGTAGCGTTTAATTTTTTCGATTATTTAGTGTAATACGTAGTAAACAATTTTTTAGATGTTAATGTGCGTAAATTTTGACTTCTCCATCCGGTTGTGCGTATATGTTACAAGTTATTCTTTACGCAATTTTGTCTTTTTTAGCTCATTTATAACATAGACCCAAATCTTTACACACGCACCATCATTTCTTCTTCTCAAACCCTAATCATATCTTATTCATCATCTCCTTCGTCTAGGCCATTTCATAGACAACTTTAATCCGTCATTAAACGTTCTCACTAGGGCTTAGCAAAATCATTTGAAAATTGACCTGAACCGACAAACCGACCGAAACAGGGCCGAACCGAACCGAACTGACCTTATTCGGTTCGGTTTTCGGTTTTGTATAATAAATTCGTTTTTTCTCGGTTTGGTTCGGGGCAAAACACACTTATTCGGTTCGAAATAGCTAAACCAAACCGAACCGACCTTATTCGGTTTCGATTTCGATAGCTTTTACTCGGTTCGGTTCTCGGTTCACGTTTTACCCTTATTCGGTTCTCGGATCGGGTTTGACCCGTTGCTCAGCTCTAGTTCTCACTGCAAGTATCCTTTGCCCATTGAGGAGAAAGTGTCATGGACTAGGACAAACCCAGACAGAGGTTTACAGCTAGCCCCATTTATGTAAGCATATTTGTAGTACATTATTATTATATGTTAAATTGATGATCGATTTGTTGTTGGACATTTATGAACTAGGATAAACTAAAAAGTTGTTGTCTTTTATGGGTTTTTTGATCTGGAGCTTCCTTCACAGTACTACAAAGATTTGTTGTTCAACATGCATGTTAAGAATGTTCATTTAAAGAACTTGTGTATGATTGATGATATGGTTCTGTCTAAGAATAATGTTTCAAATATGAAGGAGAAGTTGACTTTTTTAAAGTCAAAATTAAATTTTTATGAAAAAGTCAATTTTTGGGTTATTGTTGTTCTTGTTTGATCATTTTAAAGGATTTAATGTTTTAAGTTGTGGTACTAGTTTTAATGTGTATGATCTTTTAAATGTAATGTTGGATGATCTTTTTGATTGAATTTATGTTACTAGTAATCTTTTGAATGAATTGTTGAACTTGTGTCAAATTAAACGTTACCAAAACTAGTTAATACATGCTGCATAACTGGTTAATACATGATGCAAAACCACTTATATGGTTATCCTAGTTAACTTGTTATCCTAGTTCATAAATGTGCATCAACCAGTTAATACACGACGCATGTCATGTGGTTTAATACATGTTGCATTAAAATCCAGAAATGTTGTGCACACCAACCATCAAGCTAGACAATAATACACAGCATCAATGAACCTCTTGCAAATGCATTACTCAAATACCCAGCACCAACTCTCCTTTTCTGCATGACTCAAATAAACATACCATACACACTTTTCTTTGACTCAAATATACAAACCAAAAAACAGATTTACAATATCATCTACTAAAACATCCATACACACTTTCCTCCTTTGACTCAAATACACAGACTAAAACCCTTCACCAACAATACACAGACCCAAAGTAGTTGCAGCAATAATAGTGCACCAACAAATTTAGAGCAAACAAACAAATAATATATTTAAGATTTATTATATAAACACTTACTTCATTTGCCTAGTAAGATCAAAATGGGCATACAAAAGTGGCAATCATCTGCACACTAAAGTGTTATCAACATTTCCTATATCATGCTAAGAAATTTAATTGTTTTATTAATGCTAAACTATGAACGACAAGCAATAAGGCAGTTAACTTACATTAGCCAATTATTAACAAAATAGGCCATATATGAGTGCCATTTAAGTGCTCACTTTCTGCACTACCTACCTAGATGAAGTATTTAATTCCTACAACAAATGCCCAACAGCCTGACGAAAATAGAGCACATCCAAGTGAATATAGTTGCTCACTTTCCTTAAGTTTAGTTACAAGCATTTATAATAAACTATGTTTATGTGCAAAGCATACAAATACCCAAAGAATGCACATTAATTGTTTTCACAACTGGCAATCATAAGAAAGTAGGACATCATGTAGTAGCTTCTGATGTTGATCCGCACATGCTACCATTGCTCATTTGTTTTGGTTCTTGATCCTTTGACTTTTGCGCATTGGAGTAAAATACAGAGTTCTCACATTTTCACTTGGTGTGACATTGGACAAGTTACCTTCATGTTAAAACATGTAACAAGTTACTCAAGAATAAACAAAACTTTTATGAAATAAAATCAAATAACATATATACAAATTTACCTTCTAAAGAAACATGTTGAACTGCATCATTTGTTGTATAGTCAGCAACTTTTACTCGAAGGCTGCCACCTTCCATTCCTCCTACACAAGTTGTAAGTGCTAGTACAACACCTCTCTTTCCAACTTTCATTTTCACATTTTCACCATTGTCTGCATTCACAGTTCCAACATGAACCAGAATATCCACAATGTTATCCACAATATCCATATCATCAACAGTTGCATGTTAAACAATTTCATCATTCACACTATTAACAGTGTCATCCATAGTTTCATTATGAACTTGTATAATAATTTCAACATCACCTTCCTCAACTTCAATCTCATCGTCTATATTGATAATCAAGAATAGACAAAACTTGTCCAATGTCACACCAAGTGAAAATGCATAGTTCCAACATTTTCACTTGGTGTGACATTGGACAAGTTACCTATAACACCCCCAATTTCGTGATATGCAACGGAATTCAAACTGGGTGTTACTTCATGGCACAACAGTCATAACAATAGAAAACGTACTTTAATGGAGTCGTTTCATAAATATGATTACCTTAGTTAACGGTCTTGGGCAAACAAGCCTTGAGGCTTTAGCCATGGCCTCGCCGTGACTTTGATCTTGACTACCATGGTCTTGAGACTCAACCTTGACCTTAGCCGTAGCCGTGGTCTTGGCTTATGGCCATTAGGCCTCTTGGTTTTCTTTTAGTTGTGACAAAAGTATAGTTGTGAGACTATATTTACGGCAGTTTCTATTTTTGAAAGATTTTGGCCTATTTATGCGTTTTCAAGGTCCGAGCTTTTCTTTGTTATTGAAGGAAAACGTCGTTCCGGACAACTTTAGTGTTTTAACTTTTTGATGATTCGGACCAGAAGTATCACTTTTAAAACGGCAGAACTCTTAACAGCTTATACATGGCAGTTTTGGCGTTTATGTTTCGCTAACTTCTTTTGCTTATAACTTTTGACTCGTTTGTCCGTTTCGGGTGATTCAAATTGCTATGTTTACCTTTTTATCTTGTCTACTATATTATGTAAGTTAGAAAGTCCTTATGTTACAGTTTTTAATGGTCTCACATGTGTAGAATATGACTAGTTTACTAGTTTGTTACTTTTATGACAATATGTGAATTAAAACAAGTGGTTGAGTATATGTACATCATGAATCAACATAGTAACAATATATATAGTATGAAATAGTTAAGATTATGAATAATAAAGATGAGATGATGGTGGTGATAAGTTGCTTACAACTTTTGGCTTTCAATAAGAAAGGAGTAACTTAGTAAGGATCGGACTTTGATTGATCGCTTAAGACTTTGGATTGAGCTAGCTTTCCACACCTTGGAACCCTTGCAAACTTGAAGAGTTGGTGATGAAGTACTAAGTGACTTGAGTGGATTTAAACTCAAGAAGATCACTTAAACTTGCTAGAGATTTGATGTAGAAGCTTGATCTTTGGAACTTCCTTGCATAAACTTGGAGTTTATGGATCAAATGATGGAAGATATGTATGATTTGTGATATGAACGACCCACAACAGATTGTGAGGGTTCTTAGGATGCATATCACTTGCTATTTATAGGAGGGTAAGTTTGGTTAACCATATATTGGGTTAAATATTAACCATGGTTAAGTTAGGACACTTGTAATGATCTAAATGAACAATGGTTGGGATTTTGCCACCAAAATGATGACTCCCGCCCCTTAGGTCGGCCAAGTGAAGATAAGATGACTTAGGTGGTTAGTTTTGGTATTATCTTGGTTACGGAGTGAGTTTTGGTTCCGTTAAATGCCAACCGAAGCCATAAAACGTAAAACCGGGTATCATAAAAATACAAAACTTGTAGGAATGATGAAACTCATAATTATACTCCATATAAAAATATAAAATGGGTGATAAGTCTCATTGGGTGAAACTCATAATTATACTCCATATAAAAATATAAATGTAAAACGTACAAGGTTAATTCCTTTATGGTCAAAGGAGGAGGGAAATATGTTTGACTTTTCCAAAAAATGTAAAAGTTTCAAAAACATATTAGAAACACAGTGCAGGAATCGTTAAGTCTGGATGTAAGTAGAATTGTTTAAAACGTAAGTTTAGTTTTGTTCTGCGCTGGGCTTATTTGGTAATATTAAAAATAATAAATCTTAAAAATTCTCAAATTAATCATGAGTGAACTAAAAATTTATCTGATGCGAGGAAAATTGTCAGAGTTGATTTTCGTTATACGTGTGATGTTTAAACGGTGGACCGTCTAAAACGAAACTTTAAAACGATGTTTACTTAATAACTTTTGCGAAAATGATCTAACGATGGTCGAACTCTCAGGTTATTACTAAAATAATTTATCTTACGAGAATGTGGATTAAAAATTTTACGAGATGAATAGTGAATGTGAATAGTAAAAGTGAATAGTAAATTCTCGAAAATGAAAAGTAACCTAAAAATGCGGGTGGTTACATTACCTTCATGTTAAAACATGTAACAAGTTACTCAAGAATAGACAAAACTTTTATGAAATAAAATCAAATAACATATATACAAATTTACCTTCTAAAGAAACATGTTGAACTGCATCATTTGTTGTATAGTCAGCAGCTTTTACTCGAAGGCTGCCAACTTTCATTTTCACATTTATGTTATCTACAATATCCATATCATCAACAGTTTCATGTTAAACAGTTTCATCATTCACACTATTAACAGTGGCATCCATAGTTTCATTATGAACTTGTATAATAATTTCAACATCACCTTCCTCAACTTCAATCTCATCGTCTATATTGATAATCTCATTCTCAACAACCACATTTTAATTGCAAATTCTAGATTATAACTGTAATAGCATAGTTTGTTCATCATATCTAATTTATCAATTATTAATGGAACATTAAAAACTGAACAGATTCGTTTGGGTATATGAGCTGACCCATTTTGAGGAAATTTATAACCACTCCATTGATATACATGTTTAACCTACATATCTCATCCATCCATTTTGCTACCTCTACGTGGAATTTAGATACAAATTTAGGTTAGTAAAGACTTATTGTTTGCTTATAATTCTGTTAATACAAATATCGCTAAAAACGTTATTTATATTTTATGATCTTTGCTATGTTTTGTTGATAACAATAATAAACTTTATTTAAGTAAAGTATAAATTTAGTCAAGTCTTTTATTCATATAGATATAAGTTTTACTTAACATCGCTAAAAGGCTCAAACCATATATTACACACTGTTGATTTTTATCACATGTACACTATGCTTCATGTGTTGTACATTTATTCAAAGAAATGATTATTACATATTCATCTAAGTCATACACTAGCATAAGTAATCAAACATTTTTAGTAAGTCATAAACCAACATTGTACAATCTATTAAACACACTTTAGCTAGTTACATTTTACACTTTATAAGTTAACTTTTTTGATGTTTTAATCAAAATGAAATTAATTTATAGCATCCCTACTTGGATTATCCTATACTAGCAAAATCTGAGATAGCAAAATCTAATAGGATCATATAGAATATTTTGGAAAGATTTGAAATAGATTTGGAAGATTTACAAAATCTTCTGTCATGACTGGTGGAACAAAAAAATTACAAGGGGGACCCCTTTTTTTTGGTTCCGGCTAATCTGTGGGTTGCTGAGCCAAATAGCTATACATAGCAGCCTAAATTCAGTTGTTTTTTTCATCACTTATTTACATAAATATTTTACATTCTCTCTCTCATAATTCCCTGTATCTAACTCATTCATATTCAATCTAACTCATTCATATTCATTTTAGTGAACTTCGTAAATAGCAAGAAGATCAAAGTATTATTAAAGACTTACAAGCTTCAACAAGTGTTGCAAGTCTTGTGTATTCATCACAATGTGTATTGTAATTGTTCATACATCATTGTTTGTACCAAACCATCATAAAACCCAGTAGTAATTGATTAATATTTTAGTCCTCAAAATACGTAGTGTGACGGGAGTGGTTGTACCCTTGTAAAAAAACTCGACATCTAGCTTTGTGTAGGAAATAGTGTGTAAGCGACGTGTAAATGTTTTTCTCCGCCAGTTAAAGGAGCTTGTTGACTAGTAAAAGGATACTCTCGAGTTAGATACTCGGGGAGTGGAGTAGTGCAAGGAAAAAAATTCCTTGTAGACCGAACCACTATAAATCCTTGTGTTGTGGTTTGATCATTTATATCTTTACTTATTTGCCTGTTATTTTTTACATCTCTAATTCACACAAAGTTTTCAAAGAAAAGAAATTTAAAAAGGAGTTAATTGCATTTTTGGTCCTTGTGGTATGGCTAAATTACAAATTTTGTCCTTAAAAGTTTAAAAGTGCACTGAACGTCCCCATTTTGAATTTTCTGTTGCATGTTTGGTCCCTTGGGCACAGACGACGTTAACGTTTTAGGGACCAAATCTGCAATTTTGTCATACCACAAGGACCAAATCTACAATTTGGCCATATCACAGAGACAAAAAATGCAATGAAAACTTCAAAATGAGGACGTCTAATGCACTTTCAAAGTTTTAGGGACCAAATCTGCAATTTCGTCATACCACAAGGACCAAAAATGCAATTAACTCTTTAAAAAGGGTTTATAGACAGATAGGTTACCCAACTTTCCAACTTTATTCGCCTAAGTTACCAAACTTTTTTTTGGTGCAAACAAGGTATTGTACTACACGGAGTTGACATTTAGGTTACTGAATTTGTAAAATGAGACATTTAGGTTACTTAACTTACCTTAAAAAATGCATTTGGGTTACTTAACTTACCTAAAAAAGTGCATTTGGGTTACTTTGATTACACTGAAAAATGAAGGTTGAATGCTTAACTAAAGTTCAGTAACCTAAGTGAACAAAATGAAAGTTTGGTAACTTAGGCGAACAAAGTGGGAAAGTTGGGTAACCTGTCTGATATAAAACCCATTTAAAAACGGTAAAACTATTCAACCCCCTTCTAGTTTTTCGCAATTGATATCAGAGCGGGGTTACTTAAGATTTTCTAAAATATATTGTATTTTAAAACTTGGAACGATCCATGGATTCTGAAAACTTTAAAGAAGGGAAATCTATGCAAATACCACCACTTTTTGAACCCAATGGATTTATCTATTGGAAAAATCGCTTTGAAACTAATGTGAAACCAAAAGACATCGACCTTTGGTATATAATAATTGGAGGTGATCACAATCCTACAACTAAAGATATCACCAATGATGAGCAAAAGAAATTGATTGGCAAAAATAATGAAGCAAAAATTATGCTCTATAATGCTCTACCTAAAAAGGAGTATGAAAGAGTCTTTATGGGCAAAACCGCCAAAATAGAATCTTTAATAATCACTCATCAAGGGAATTCATAAGTCAAGGATAACAAAATTGATCTTCTTGTTAAAAAATATGAACAATTTGTTATTCCTGAAGATGAAACCATTGATAGTGGATTTGCTCGTTTTAACACTATCATTACTTATATTTAAAGCACTTGATGAATCATTTTTAGTAAGAATTTTGTCAAGAAATTCCTCAGAGCGCTCCATCCAAAATGGAGAGCAAAAGTGACGGTCATTGAAGAATCTAAAGATCTTTCAAATATGTCACTTGACGAACTGATTGGGAATCTCAAAATTCATGAAATTATAATGGAGGACGATTCAGAGATCATCAAAGAGAAAAGTTCAAGTCTGTTGCCTTAAAAGCAAGAGCGGAATCAAGTGATGACGAAGAATCTAGCTTTGGAAGTTAAGATGAAGAGTATGCCATGGCCGTAAGAGATTTCAAAAAGTTCTTTAGAAGATGAGGAAAGTTTGTAAGACAACCTCGAGATGACAAGAAACCTTTTTGGAAAGAATGTGATGATAAGAAAGAAAAAGGTGAAAGAAAGTGTTTTAGATGTGGAACAGAAGGGTGTATATGACACCATAGTGAATTTCGTAGATAGAGGAACAGGAGGTGTCTATTTTGTTTATGGTTACAGAGGTACCGGGAAGACATTCTTATGGAAAACACTTGCGGCCGGAATTAGAAGAAATGCTGATATAGTTTTGAATGTGGCATCAAGCGGTATTGCATATTTGTTAATGTCGGGAGGAAGAACTGCTCACTCAAGATTTCATATTCCAATCAACGTTGATAAGACCTCCACTTGCTCAATAAGAGCTCAAAGCGATCTGGGAGCAATGTTAAGGAAGTGTAAACTTATTATTTGGGATGAAGCGCCAATGGCAAATAAGCTTTGTTTTGAGGCCTTAGATCGGTCTTTGAGAGACTTACTTCGTAAGAGCCGGTATGACACGTGTGATGAGCCTTTTGGAAACATGACGATGGTGTTTGGCGGTGATTTTAGGCATGTACTTCCTGTCATTCCAAAAGGATCTCGACAAGACATTGTTGGTGCTTCTTTGAAGCAATCGTACCTATGGGATTACTGCAAAGTTCTCAAGTTAACAACGAATATGAGGCTTACTGTGGGATCACGCCCTGAAGATGTGAGCGAAGTAAGAGAATTTGCAGATTGGATACTGAAAGTTGGCGACAACCAGCTTAGAGGACCAAACGAATGAGAGGTTTTCGATAGATGTGCCGGAAGAAATTCTAATAGATGTGACTGATGACCCCATTGCATCAATTATTGACTTTACTTATCCAAAAAATTTGGATAACATACATGATCACGCGTACTTCCAAGAAAAGGCTATACTTTCTCCCACCAATGAAATCGTAGACACAATAAACGATCATATGCTTGACAAATTTCCTGGAGAACAATTGGTCTACTTAAGTTGCGACAACGTGGACAAAAGTGAACGTGGTGCCGCCGTAGATGACTTTGTTTTAATGCCTGAATTTATCAATGGTTTGAAGTTCTCAGGTGTTCCAAACCACATGATTGCTTTAAAAGTGGGAGTGCCGATTATGTTGTTGCGCAATAGACCAAACCAATGGTTTATGTAATGGGACAAAACTTCAAGTTCTTAAATTATCAAGGACATCTATTCATGCGCAAATTATTAACGGAACCAACTTTGGAAAAAAGGTGATCATACCAAGACTTCGAATTACTCCGTCAGATAAGCGTTTGCCTCTTAAGATTGTCAGGAAACAATATCCTATCTCAGTTTCGTTTGCCATGACAATAAAAAAAAGCCAAGGTCAATCTCTTTCTAAAGTTGGTTTGTACTTGCCACGTCTTGTTTTCACACATGGACAACTGTACGTTGCTGTGTCAAGAGTAAAAAGCAAGAAAGGTTTGAAGGTTGTCATTTGTGATAATGATGGAAATGTTTCTAACACTACAACAAATGTCGTGTATAGAGAAGTACTTCAAGGTCTCTGAGCAAAACTCTAAGGTTGAAGGTTGTCGTTATGTTCAAGACAATCAAACTTAGAGACGCCGACGATTGGACGTTTATTAGTTTAGTTGTACAAACTCAATTGTTTTATACAAAATTTGACGCACTGTCTCATTCTTTATTTCATACATTAAACGGAAAATGTTTACGTTATCACTTTTCTTATCATATGTCACTTTGTTATTTTTTTTAAAAATCCCGTGATTCAACGGGTCTTTAAGCTAGTTTTATTATATACTATATAGTATAGATATAGATAGTCCACTGAATCACTTTGTGTACCTTGCCTTGCAAAATTGCTCAACATAGAATTTACCATTCAGTGGCTAATTTCTAATGCACCAAACACGTTGACCTAATAATTTTTTAACAATCATTGTTAAATTATTTCATTCAACAACAATCAATACACCCTACTAAACTTATAAAATTTGTCTATCTATATAACTATTCTATAATTTCAGTGTTAATACGAGTAACTTGAACGCTTTTTAGATAAGTTAAGTAAAATAAATATCGTGTTTTACAAGTTCATTGATGTATACGTAAATTTTTATATGTTCATTGACCCAAATATTATGTTTCATAAGTTCAATAACCCAAATGAATAAAATAAAAGGTTATGCTTCACGAATTTAAAAAAAAAATTAATGATACATTTTTATATCGACCCTAAAAATTACAGTCTTCAAATTTTAAAAAAGTACTACTCGTAGATTGTAATTTCTAGTAGCAAAAGGAATGAAAGTAATATAGTGCGTTTGGTATGCTGTCAGGAATGATAATGGGTATGAGTTTGATAGTAGTGGTGAGTCCCTCACCTATGAAAGATCCATACCTTGCTCATTTGATGTATATAGAGTATGGATTATATTTATTATTCATTACTATAGTGGTGGGCCCCCTCATTTTAAACAAACACATTTAATCACTTTCATAGTAATAGTCTCATTCCCATAGTTGGATACCAAACGCACAAATGAATGAAACAAAAAAGGTTGTTCTTTTGAATATCACTTAAAGAGAAAAATAAAAGAAAAATGATCATTTTTTTTTTATTGATTTTGAGGTAAAATACTTAGTGATTTTTATTTTCTATTTATTTACTTTTACTCAAGGTTATAAATAGCGTGAGGCGTGGTGTGATGGCATGACCAAGTTTCATGTATTTGTGGCTAAGACGAAGCTTTTGCATTTATAAGGCGGCACAAAATATAAAAATATTTAAATATTCATATCATATTTCATATTTATTGAGTTTAAAAAAGATGTGACATAAGGCGACGTGACGGTATGACGTGGCGCATGACCAAGTCTCACGTTTGTGTGGGGCTTTTAGAACCATGCTTTTACTTAAGGGGGCGTTTGGTTAATTTGAAATTCAGGAATTTTAAATTCTAGAAAATTTAAATTCTTGAGAATTTAAAATTCCGGAATTTAAAATACCTTGGTATGTGTGGTTGACAAAAATTTATAAATATATTTTTTTAATTTTTTTAATATAAATTTTATAAATATTCTATTTAAAAGTTTATAAAAAAATTATAAAAAAAGTTTATAAAAAGTTTATAAAAAAAGTTTATAAATTTATGAAAAAAGTTTATAAAAAATTTATAAGAAATTTATAAAAAAAATTATAAAAAAAAGTTTATAAAAAAAGTTTATTAAAAAAGTTTATAAAAAATTTGTAGAAATTTATAAAAAACTTATATAAAAAAAGCTTATAAAAAATTTATAAAAAATTTGTAGAAATTTATAAAAAAACTTATATAAAAAAAGTTTATAAAAAACTTATAAAAAAAGTTTATAAAAAAAAGTTTATAAAAAATTTATAAAAAAAATTCATAAATATTATATTTAAAAGTTTATAAAAAAACAATAAGAAAAAAAGTTTATAAATTTTTTTTTCAAGTAAATTAAAATTCCTCACTTTTTGGAGACATTCTGATTCTCTCTATTTTAGTAATTCGAGGAATTGTAAATTACTTCAAATACCCCCATTTAAATTACCAAACAAGACATTCAAAGAGAATTAAAATGCAAATGGCCCCAATATCCTTCAAATTGCACCATCCAAACGCCCTATAGTAAATGTAACCAAACACGAGTGGCACATGAGTAATTTCCTTCACAATTGTCAAACCCACAATTAAATACAGTAGTACCAAAGAAAGAAGAAAAAAACAAAATCGATCTAAACAGAGCTAACAAACATTACATAACATTAACATCAGATCGATCGATCAAAATTATTTATTACAGTAGTAATTTTATGATCTGTCCCAAACCCTAGTGCTTGTTTTCATTTGCGTGTTCAATTTTCATCTCTCATGGCTGCTCCGTTTTTTTCAACACCCTTTCAACCCTTTGTTTATCAGGTACATTTTTTTTTCTTTTTATTTATTTATTTATTTATTTATTTATTTATTTTGTAATTTTGCTGAATTTTATCTAATTGAACATATTTTTGTGTTCATTTTCATCTGAATTGTACTTGATTTGTTTTGCAACTGATGATTGTACCGATCAAATCCCGATTTAGTTAGCGAAATGCCAGATACTGCTGTTTTAGTAGTTATTGAAAGAAATGAAGGGAATTTTCGTGATTTAGGGTTTAATGGATAGTGTATAATGGTTATTTTATATATTAACTGTTATTCAATTGGAAAGCTGAGATCCTAGTAGTTGTTTAACTTGGTAAAAGTCGATTATAAGTTGATTGTTTACTAGTGAGGTTATTATGCGATAAATAGATTTGTATACTTTATGATTACTGGTCTTTGAGAGTCTGCATCGGTTTCTAGGCTTACAACTTGGGAAAAATGGTACTTTTGAAGTTACACCATTATGGTTTTAAAAACGATGGACACAAAGCATTTTCAAACCCATTAAGGTAGCGATTAGTTGTAGAATTTTGTTTTTGTTTTTCCGTTTCTAGATTCCTTGAGAAGGGAGTGGTTTTTCTTTTATAGAGAAGAGTTGAGAATTTTGAAAACCTGTTTAAATGGAGTTATAATTTTCCTTCTAGAAAAGATTACCTCGGATTGCGACGGTGGGCGGCGATGGCAAGGACGGAAGGTGGAGATGTTACCAATGGTGATTAGGGTTAGAATGAGATACCTGAATGGTAGATTGGGAAATCCCGTCTTTTTTTGTTAGAGAGAAAAACGTGGAGAAGGGTAGATTGGGGTTTTCATTTTTCCTAGTGAGAATTTCACTTTTTTTGAAAATTGTTGGAAAAAAGTGTGACTAAACGAGTTTTCAGTTTTTTCATTTTCCTATGAAAAAATTCCTGAAAAAACTGGATGTTTTTCACCAACTAAACACACCCTAAGTTTCCTTTGCTAAACATGAATTATACCAAGACTTTTTGTGCTGTGCTAGTTTCTGTAACTGTATTTCTGTAATAAATAAGGCATGAGGGAACTTTTCCTTACATTATTTTTTGTAACTGTTTATCCTCGAGACAGTTTACTCATGTAGTAATGCCATCATAATAGAGACACTGATGCTTATTTTCTCTATTAATCCGGGATAATTCAAGGATGCTATCCAATATATTAAGCAAAGTGATGATCACTCTTCTAAAATAGTTGTCGTTTAACTTCTCTAATATTGACCGTGTCTTCTATGGTATATCACATGCATAGATCACTGGGTGCTTAAAGGAAATGCACCGTATCTGTTGTGAGAAGTACCTTGCACACATTTATAGATGGCGACTGCCCACTTATAGTCGTTTATGAAAAAAAGGGTGGGTTAGAGATGAAATTTTATTTTGAAATGGCGATAAGTTGATTCATTGATGTCTTGAAGGATTCTTAGAGTTGTAGAGATCCACTTATACCACTGGATCATAGACCACTTGGTAAAAATTAGAAAGTGAAATAAAGAGATGTAAGCGTAATTAAATACTTGGCATCCTTCTGTGGAAGAGATAACAATATCAGTGGAAGCTATACTTATAGTATAGTCAAACGTATGGTCTTCTACTCTGTCGTCATATTTTCGCAAGATGTTTGGACATTCCTAGTTGATTTGGCCGTAGTTTAGCGTTTAATCCTAATAGTGTTTGTTTGCTACCAATACTAACATAGTAACATCCTTCTTGACCAGTTATTAACCTTTGGCCACCTAACTAACATAGTAACATCCTTCTTGACCAGCTATTCATATATGAGGAACATTCCTTCCTTTTCTTTTTAAGATATTTGTTACATCAATTATATGTGATTTATGGTTATTCATAAGGGAAGAGGTTAAAATTATGACGAAGAAAGCGGATGACATAAATGTAGTGTGTCAACTCAAATCAACTTTAGGGTGGCTATACTGTTTGCTTGTGTATCTTTTGTTTTTAAATAGAGGGGCAGAGATAACGGAGCCTTTAACATTCAATGAAGCAAGCACTCAAGCACCTTAGTGTAATCTTATCCATATAATAATTTCACACATGGGGTTATCTTATAATAGGGTCAGCAGGAAGATGTTACGCCGTTTCAGATTTTAGGTGGCGAGGCTCAGATCGTTCAGGTATTTTTTTATATCATATGTTCATTTTCAAAGAACTTTTATCCTACCAAAATTTCCTAACCCCCACCCCACACCCACCGCTGGGGTTTGATGATTTTGATAATCTATGCTAGATAATGTTGAAGCCAGACGAGAAGATCAATGCAAGGCCAGGTAAATCAGTATTAGTGTTACTTTGTTTAACTCACCAAATTATTGTGTTTCTGTATATGACTCTAAACATTCCGAATATGGGTATTTTTTTGTTTCTGTGTGAATATGTTCAAGATACCTGATATTCCTTTGTATTGCTTATAAACTGCTGCATTGGGTCTATATGTATGATGAACCTAATCTAAAATATGTGCATTATTCCATTAATCAAATCTTTTGTATGTTGAGTACAATAGGGGGCCATGGACAACAATAAACATAATGCTTAAGTTTACATAACATACTGATTTGCGACAAGTTAGGCATCTCCAGTATATGCGTAAAAAGTGAATGTAGAGCACATCACTAGTGTTATGTTCATCTAAGTCTTTTTTCAGGATTTATGTATTGTATTCAATATACAGAAACTATATTTGTTTGTATTACAAGCCTGTGGTCTGATACCATGACACGAGTATTTCTCTTGATTGTGTATTATTGTATTAAACATAGCCATAAGATATGAAGTATAATAGTAGGTCACAAGGCCAACACATATAAATCCTTACAACAGACTTGAATAAAGTTGCACTCACAATGACATGCTCTTATATTCTAGTGATCTGTGTTACGTTTTGCATATTAAACTATCCAAGCTCTAAGACTTTGTGAATATTTTGCAGGATGCATGTGCTACATGTCTGGGTCCACCCAAATGGAAAATGTTTATGCCCCAGAAAATGAGGCAGGAATGTGGCAGTGGCTTTTTGGCAAACATGTGACTAGCACTGTTTTTCTAAATAATGGTTCAAGTGATGGATTTGTTGGCATTGCTGCACCATCTCTAGCAAGAATCCTCCCGGTTCGTATTATCCTAAATTTTCAATTAATTCTATGTTGGCATATTCACTTAGATTCCAATCTAATGTGCTGCAGATTGACTTAGCGAAGTTTGGTGGTGAAATTTTGTGCCAGGTATATTGTTCATAACCTTTTATCGCCTGTTTTAATTACTAATTTGTATTTATCTGACTTTATTGGTATAATTTTGTAGCCAGATGCATTCCTTTGCTCCATTGGTGATGTGAAGATCAGTAACACTTTTGATCAGAGGGCACGTAATGTTGTACCTGGTGTAGAGGTGAGCATCCATTGCCCTGGGAGAAAACTTCTTTCCCCACATGCATTGGCACTTCAATGACATTCTTATGACGTTTGTAGGGATTCTTAAGACAAAAGCTATCTGGTCAAGGCTTGGCGTTCATAGTTGGGGGTGGATCTGGTATGCTGTTTATAATACTATTAATGGATACCTTTTAAATTCAATTATGTTTGAATCTGCTTTTCAATATACTCCATTACTCCTTGACCTAATGCTGTTTATAATAGTATTATTTGATACTTTTAAATTCCACTATGTTTGAATCTGCTTTTCAATATATTCCTTGACCTATTATGTTTACTTCCTTTTCTTCTGATGTTAGTGGTGCAGAAAAATCTTGAGGTGGGCGAGACTCTTGCAGTGGACATGTCTAGCATTGTTGCTTTGCCATCTACGGTTAATGTGCAGATAAAATATAACGGCCCAATGAGAAGAGTTGTGTTCGGGGTACATTGCTCATTCTTTGGCCTCTTTTTTAGCTGTTTATTTTTCCTATCCACACTTCTCAGTAACCTGTCCCTACTTTTCCATATAAATAGAAAAACAATTTTCTTTGAGATTCAGAATAAGAAGGTCCAGTTTTTTGGTACATGACTAAATTCAAATTAACGAAACATAAGTAGGGTCAGTGGATAACCATATATACTTATGTTTTAATGTTACATATTCTTACATGTTTTGTATAGTGTCTCATATTTTCCAGACATAGTGAATTTATGTACATTTTAAGAGGGGAGTTACTCGGTTACATGCTGTCCAAATGTCATTAGTTCTGTTTCATAATTTGACTCACTCAGAACCCTGTGTTGCTTCGTCTCTGTTGCTTTCTAAAACTGTGACTCCATGCTGCTTATTCGTAGGGGGAGAATCTGGTAACAGCAATGTTGACAGGACCTGGCATCGTCTTCATTCAGAGCTTGCCCTTCCCTCGGCTTTCTCAGCGCATCGCTAGGTAACTCTTATCTGCAATCTTATAATACACTTAAAGCTAATGCCCACAAACATTTTTCCATCAAAGAGTGATTCTCGATAGCTTTAGCCATATATGGGCAAGTACACACAAGTCTAAAATTAAAGGTGGGAATTTGGATACATTTGCTTATGGATGGGTTGTAATGGACTGTGTTTTATCTCAAATGGGTCATATTAAACTTATTAACTGAAAGGGAACAAGTCAAATGCGTCGAAGCAGTCAAAATTGTTAAGTCGCTTAAACTCAAAAAATGCATACAACCTCCTTTTATTTTTGTTGTTTAATTTAAAGATATACTCCGTAGATTAATACTGTAATATTATTGTTTTTATAATAATACATAACACATTATTTTCTGGAAAAAAAAGAGTTAAAAAAAATGATAGCGGGTTTTCCCAAAGCGACCTTTTTATTTTATATGTACCAGAATTCATGTATTGACCTGTTATCAACCCGGTAATCATGCCATCTCTACTAAAATCAATTATTGCCTTGTAAGCCCCAAAATTTCTGCATGTACTTTTGGCGTTCATTTGAAGCACTATTTAGTGACCAAGCTTTCACAGTATTCTAAACCAATAAAAGTAAACTATCCTGCTTTCGTTTTGCAGGGCGGTAACGTCACCAAACATGAGAGATAATCCAAAGTTGTTCATGCAGATAGCCATATTCTTCTTTCTTGCCTATGTTGTGGTTATTTCGTCATTAATCTTGACAGACATATGACTTCTATTAGTATATTTTCTCTTGTTTACTCCCAACCCAAGCCTAGTTGATTGAAGTGGTTGAAAATTTTATCTAGTGAGAAACTAGATATGAGTTTGCTCCGAAAACCTTATATTAGAAAACTTGGTAAGATCCAGTGACCATACCCAAGAGGATGTAAAGATTTTCTCTTTTTATAATACTTAGCTTATGCAAATGCAGACGTGTTGTGTCTCGTTGATGTTTTTTTCTGTCTTGATCGTCATTTTAATGGTTTCTAAATTTCAAATCCCTTTTAAAACTGATCTTGTATGATTGATGTTGATCATTTGTGCATTCTAAATCGTCTGATCGTAGTAATATCCGATTGAATGTTTGGGTTATTGTTCTAATGTGTGACGTATTTATGTATATAGGGTTGCAGGCTATTATATTGTGTTAAGCTAGGTTTGAGCTTAATTCTATTGCTTTTGATGTGGTCTTAACCTTGTCTCGAGTTTAATTTGATAGTTTGATGGGCCTTTTTTAGGGGTGTTTACTAAAATAAGTGGTGTGTGCCTTGTTTATATGAATCACTTATTCAAGAGAGAGTAGTTTTTGGGAGTCCCTCATTAAGAGGGAATAAGGGATGGGGCCACTCATTAAGTGAGAATAAGAGAAAAAAGAAACGCTGCTTAACTTGATTTGAGTTTGACTCGATAACTTTATGGCCTTCTTTGTGTAGTCCCTTGGTTTAAGAAAGATTTGAGCTTATATATCTCAAATTGTTATTAAAACTACACTACATTGATTTGGAAGATTTTTTATGTTAAATGAAGCAAACTCGATTCATTGTAGAATACATGTCACTCAGCCAAAGAAAGAGAGTTGATATAACTGCACACCAAGTATTTCAAGATATCTTCTCTGGATCACCTTAATGGCTACCGAAATCTTAAGCATCATCATGTTTTAGGGTCTCTAACTACTGTTTTTGAGAAATTACCCAGTTTAACCAATTCTTCTATTAAAATTTTTAGAGTAAACTCCAAAATGCATCTTGTGGTTTACCCTGTTTCGCACCATACATCCCTCTCGCAAAAGTTTCAACAGATACATCACTCTGTTAGTAAAAGTTAACCTATATACATCCCTCAATTAAAATAAGGACTAACGGTGCAAATTATTTCTCCGTTATCTCCTAACGAGATATAAAATATTTACACCGTTAGTCCTCTGGGTTAACGGTATTTGCACCGTTAGTCCTTTTCAATGTTTTCGTCCGTTTTTTTACGTTTTTGTCATTTTTTTACGTTTTCGTTCGTTTTTTTACGTTTTCGTTTGTTTTTTACGTTTTCGTCCGTTTTTTTACGTTTTTGTCCGTTTATTTGCGTTTTTGCTCCTTTTTTTTTACGTTTTCGTCTGTTTTTTTCGTTTTCGTCCGTTTTTTTACGTTTTCTTCTGTTTTTTTTACGTTTTCGTCCGTTTTTTACATTTTCGCCTATTTTTTTACGTTTTCGCCCGTTTTTTACATTTTCATCTACCTTTTTACGTATTTTTCTTTTTTTTTTTTTTTTTTTTACGTTTTCGTCAGTTTTTTTACGTTTTCGTCCGTTTATTTACGTTTTTTCCCCTTTTTTATGTTTTCATTCGTTTGTTTACGTTTTCGTCCATTCTCTTTACGCTTTCGCCTGTTTTTTTTTTAATGTTTTCGTCAATTTTTTATATTTTCGTCTATCTTTTTACGTTTTTCGTCCGTTTTTTTATATTTTCGTCTGTTTTTTTACGTTTTCGTCTGTTTTTCACTTTTTTATCGGTTTTCATACACCTTTATTCGACGACGAAAACGAATAAAAGTGTATGAAAACAGATAAAAAAGTGAAAAAAACAGACGAAAACGTAAAAAACAAACGAAAACATAAAAAACCAGACAAAAGACGTAAAAAGATAGACGAAAATGTAAAAAAATGGACGAAAACAAAAAAAGCAGATGAATATGCAAAAAAACGGACGAAAACGTACAAAAACAAGCGAAAACGTAAAATAACGGACGAAAACGTAAAAGAACGGACGAAAACGTAAAAACGGACGAAAACATAAAAAAAGGACAAAAACGTAAAAATGTAGATGAAAATGTAAAAAAACGGATGAAAAAGTAAAAAAAAAGGCGAAAACGTAAAAAAAAACGAACAAAAACGTAATAAAACAGAAGAAAACGTAAAAACAGACGAAAACGTAAAAAAAACGGACGAAAACGTAAAAAACGGAAGAAAACGTAAAAAAACCTAAATAAACGGACAAAAACGTAAAACAATTGGACGAAAACGTAAAAAACCAAAGAAAACGTAAAAAAACGAAAGAAAACGTAAAAAAAAGACAAAAATGTAAAAAACCGGACAAAAATGTAAAAAAACGGACGAAAACGTAAAAAAACGGACGAAATGTAAAAAAACGGACGAAAATATTAAAAAGGACTAACGGTTCAAATACCGTTAACCCAGAGGACTAACGGTGTAAATATTTTATATCTCGTTAGGAGATAACTGAGAAATAAATTGCATCGTTAGTCCTTATTTTAACTGAGTGATGTATATATGTTAACTTTTACTAACGGAGTGATGTATCTGTTGAAACTTTTGCGAGAGGGATGTATGGTGCGAAAGAGGATAAACCACAAGGATGTATTTTGGAGTTTACTCAAATTTTTATGTGATCTCTATTGACCGAAGTTTTCACTTCGGCTGAGAATATTGATAAAATGTATAAGGATGAAATAGCACCATAACGTCAATGGCAAAAATGCATATATATCCCTCCCAAAGTGAATAATTGCATATATATCCTTTATACAAGTTTTTTATGCACATTTTACAATGGTTTTTATGCATGCTTTGGATATATATGCAATTTTGTATTTTCGTGAGGATATATATGCAAAAGCCCCTAAGTCAATAAGATTCCAGGTTGAGGTCTTACAAACTTGAATTGTACATTTTATAGGATGATCCAAAAGTTTATTTAACATTTTAGGCCACCGCATATGCTACAAAGATTTCGAAACAAATAAAAAAAATCATAAGTAACCATTATTTGCATTTTTGTTACAAAACTTATAGGAAAAAACAAATTAATCAATTTAATAGTATACTGTATTGTTCCTTTCTGAAAAATCATCTTAATGTCAACATAAAAAATCCCGAAAACCTAATAAACTATTTCCCTATTTGGAGGAGATCAAGTTGCATTGTGAAGGAAAGTTCTTGAGAAAGAAGAATGGAAAGAAGGGAAAGAATATTCTGATTCTTGACGAACAAGAAATAGTGATAGACAAAGCTAGCTACAGCTTACATGTGTGCTTCATGAATTAAGAGGGCTAATTTTCTACTTGGGAGCAGGGGTGTTATTCGGGTTGACCTGGTCAGGTTATGGTCAACTCGAGTCAGGTCAAATTGGGTCAAGCTTTAATAAAACATATTCGAACCTGACCTTGTTTAGAACTCGGGTCAACTCAGGTCGGGTCAATTCGGGTTCGGGTCAACTCGGTTCGGGTCAATCGAGTATCTTACATTGTAAAAATGTTGTTGAGTCGGGTTAGTCGGGTTCGGGTCGGGTCAAGGCTAAAAAAATATCCGAACCCAACCCTGTTTAGAACTCGGGTCAATTCGGGTTGACCCGATTGATTCGAATATATTTTTGAACCCGATTGACCCGACCCGAATTGACTCGGGTCGGGTTCGGGTCGGGTCAGCCCGAATGACACCCCTACTTGGGAGTACATACAAAAAAGTCTTATGCTATTAAGTAGATAGTTTGATTGAAACTGTAGTTAATATAAATGGTCGTATTTGAGAACTTTAATGACTTTTAAAGATTAAAAGCATGTGTTTATAAAAAATAGCGGTAGCAATGGGCGATAAATGTGAACATGCATTTTTTTTTTTAAATACGTTTGATAACGTAGATGTAGGTATAATCATAATGTGTAAAAAAAACTCCCAAATACTCAAAGCTCTTAAATGTTAATTCATGAAACATTGGAAAAATGAGCATTCTGAAAAAATAGATAAAACTACTTGTTGCTTGCCAAACGAGACGCTAAAATGCTTCTGAATGTTCCATGCCAAAAACACCCTAACGTCTATTTTTATTAACGTTAAGGAATTTATTATTTGCACCACGTTAAATGATGGTGATCACCAAAACAATGCCATAAACCAACGACTACACTTGCTAGTGACTTGGCCATAAAGAGAGTTCACTCGTGGTAGAGATCAACCACGGGTGAATGGTTTCATCCATTACGTCCAATCTAAGGCCAAATGCTATTCAACCTGTTTTTTTCATCCTCGAATAATATAAGGCTAGTGTAACGACATTCATCACTGCTATCTCAACGTCATATTCGTTTTCTTTCTTTACATCCAACTGCAACACCAACTTAGTATAAAGCAACCAACTTCATCACAAAAACATATTAACACAAATATACCTCACAAAAACTATTTAATAAGCATACACACAACAAAACCTCACAAATCAATCGTCTGCACGACCGAGTCTTCGTTTTTTAGGCCAAGGACGCTCCGACGGTGGGTGAATGTATTAAGCTACGACGCGTGCTATTTTGCCGGCAAGGCTGAAGACCGAGTCTTCCTTGCCTTATTACGCGTGGTCTAAGGTCAAGATATTCAAGCAAAATCAAGCCGACTATAGGTCAAATGGCATTGAAAAAAAGTCCAGGGTCCTATACAAAAATATAACCCCATTATAAATACCCAAAACCACTCTCCTCTTTATCTCCAAAACACACAACACAAATTGGGGAAAAAACACCAATCCCTCAAATTTGCCCTAATTTCAATCAAGCATAAAAATCGATCAAATTCATCAAACCCTAACACTGATTCTTCAATCAGAAGCACGATTCAGAGCCTCAATCATTCGTGTATCGAAAAACGTTTTCTAGGGTTTATAATCCAGATCATGACAACATCAGATCTGTGAAACTCGAAGCAGATTCAAGCACCTGAAGACACCGGCGACAAGTACTCGTTCTCATCGGCGATTAATTTCCAAACCCTAATCAAGAGCGCGTGTGTTTTACGCGCCTGAAGAAGTCGACGTAATTTGTTCGAGAATGAGCGCGTGAAGAAGACGCAAGATTAGCGGTTTGATTGCGGAAAAAAAAATATAAAAAATAGAGATTTATTGGCTTTGATTATGTATTGTTGATTTATATGTTTTTTTGGTTTTTGATAAAGTTTAGTGAAAGTTTTTTTTGATTTTTATTTGTGATTTAATTTTGATTTTTGAGAGAAAAGAATAAAATTAAATGGCAGTGTATTATAAGTTTAAAAGTGCAAAAGATTATGATTCGATTGCAATAGATGGACATTTTATAACAGTTTCTAATCTTAAAGAAAAAATCTATGAGAATAAGCAATTGGGCAGAGGTACTGATTACGATCTTGTCGTCACCAACGCCCAGACTAACGAAGGTATATAATGGTCAAAATAATACTCTAGTAATATGTTGAATTGAATTTATGTTGCTTAAGGGTTTACTGGGGTGTTTATGATGGAGCTTAACTTAACGTTCGGGTTTCGAATAAACATAGCCCTTAGGGCTAATGTTTAACGAGTTAGAACATGCTTAAACGTTTCTGCTTTAACCAGCAACCACCGCTGCGCGGTGGTTGATGACAACCACCTCATCAAGGTGGTTAAAGTACAAATGTTTAAGCAGGTTCTAACTCGTTAAACATGGCCCTCAGAGCTATGTTTATCGGAACCCTAAACGTTGTCAGGGGGAAAATGTTTTTCTGCATTGACTAAAGACTATTTGCTTAGGGGGGTTGGGTCAACTGTTGCGGATCTGTTTTTAAAGGGTGTTTGGGATTGTATATATTTTAAGTGGTTATTGGCTTGCAGTTTTGAGGGTTTATTGGGATGTTTATGGTTTCATAATAGACGTCAGGGTTTTGCTAAACATAGCTTTAAGAGCTATGTTTCAGTGGTAACGACATGCTTAAAACTTTATATTTTAACCATTATATCAACCACCTTGAGTGGTTACGGCTAAAGTATAACATTTGATGCATGGCTTAACCTCTTTAATATAGCCCTAAGGTCTATGTGTAACAAAACCCTAAATGTTTTTAGGGTAAAAACGGGTTTTATTGATAAAGATAATGTTTTATTAAGTATACTTATGTTATGAATGGTCTGCTGGTTTTCAGTAGTTTGGGGGTAGTAGATTATGTCTTAGTCAGTTTACATTTTTCTGCATTGACCAAGACTATTTGGTGGTCAACTATTGCAGATCTGTATTTAAGGGGTGCTTGGGATTGTATATTTTATGTGCTTATTGCGTTATTTAAAATCAAAAGAAAGGACTTTTAAAGTCTTTGGATTACTGGATTTTATGCTTTATATATTGATGGAACAGGCCTTTTTAACTAATCAGACACAAGCATAAGCTGAAACTATGCAATCCTAACACACCCTTTAGTTGGATCTAGACATGAACACATGCAAACTAATGTTAAAATAGTTGGTAATAATGTTCTAAATTGGGCAGATAGGCTGTCCTTTTGGGGGTACTATAAGGGTTTATATTGTATGAAGTTGAAATGGATTGATCTATTTATAGTATTTCACAGAAATGTTCTATTGTGTAATTTCAGAATATATTGACGAAGACATGTTGATACCAAAAAATACTTCTGTTTTAATACGTCGAATTCCTGGACAGCCTCGCAAGCCTATTGTTACAGCACCCGTTACTGAACAAGCCGAGTACATTTTCAAAACCTTTGAATTTTAAATAATTTGTATTTTGGTCTTTTTAAAAGTTATCGTATATACTAGTGGGTTAGGCTTGACTGCTTAGGTTTGACCACCTCTTTTGATCGTCACATAAACCAGATAGTGGTTTGTTAAAACTTCAAAAGCTTTGTGCTTGTTGGATGGTCGATTATGAGAGTCAAGTTCTAGCCTCTAGGGCATTAGTTGAGTTGTTTTTTGTGATTTACATTGCAGACCGAATGTGGTTAACGAGCTGAATAGTGCACAAGAGGCAAAGAATAACTTTTCAGGAGCTGGTCTTTCTGTATCTAATAACTATGTAAGCTTTGTATAGCATAATAATATGTTTAGGAACTTGATCATAGATCAAGGTTATACATTTAACACTTAACAGTAACTTGATAATGTTTTTGTATTTTGTAGCTTGATGGGTCAGAGTACGATGAATTTGGGAATGACTTGTATGAAATTCCTGATGCTGTTCCAGTTATGTCTAATAATCAACATCAGGATGTTACCGCTCCTAGTAAAGCTGACGAGGACAGCAAAATTCAGGCCTTAATTGATACACCAGCTTTGGATTGGCAACAGTGAGATTTCCATTCAAAATTCGTTCACTATTATTTTTAGTGATTATATAATTTCATAATGGTGGAGTAATGCTGGTTTTTGAACTTGCAGGCAAAGTTTTGATGGCTTTGGTGGTGGTAGAGGTTTTGGGCGTGGTATGGGTGGTAGAATGGGTGGACGTGGTGGTTTTGGTAATTATCTGTTTGTTTACCTGTTTTTCGAATATATCTGATTTTATTTACTTAATAAAGTATATATGACGAATGTTGTGGCTTTATTCATTTCTGTTAATCTCAAACTTGGCACTGACACCTAATGACTAAAAATTGCTGTTTTGTTGTAAAAAAATACTCCCTAAGTCCCAAACTAATCGTCCTTTAGATGAAAACACAGTTTAAGCCTCAAGGAAAGTATAAATGTATAATCATCACAACTTATGCTCCGTAATTAGCAGAATGATAACTTTATCCTCTGACCAATTATCAAATGTTTTCCTTTGAGTTTCGTGAGTTAGGGTGGAAAGTCAATCTGTTAAGATCTACTTTATATATGTGGGCAATAAATCAATAATAGTGGGGATGAAGGGATACTATGAACACTGCTAATTGTGAAAGCAAATAAACATTATGTTGCATCTTCTATGTTCTTATTTATGTTCATATAAAACTGAATCACATATTTTTTTATTTGTTAGGTCGTGGCAATGGTGGGTTTGAGAGAAAAACACCACCTCCAGGCTATATATGTCACAGATGCAAAACCCCTGGTCATTTTATTCAGCATTGTCCCACAAATGGCGATCCAAATTTTGATATCAAGAGAGTAAAGCCTCCAACTGGTATTCCAAAATCTATGTTAATGGCTACCCCAGATGGTTCATATGCATTACCTAGTGGTGCCGTAGCGGTTTTGAAGCCGAATGAGTAGGTTTTGCTGTTTGTTTCTCTTGGATTTTTTTAAAATCTTGTGTGCGTTATGGACCTAACTTTTGTATGCTTAATGTTTACAATAGGGCTGCTTTTGAGAAGGAGATCGAAGGTATGCCTTCTACTCGTACTGTTGGTGATCTTCCCCCTGAGCTTCACTGCCCTTTGTGTAAAGAAGTTATGAAAGATGCTGTTCTCACTAGCAAGTGCTGTTTCAGAAGTTTCTGTGATAAATGTAAGTTCTTTAGCTTTCAAATTTGGACCGCCTCGATCACTATTCTGTTATGTTGATTTCTTTACTTTGTGCATGCGTGTTATTTTCTGTGGATATTTGATCCTGTTTATCTCAATCTTATTTACAGGTATACGAGATCACATTATAAATAAGTCATTCTGTGTATGTGGTGCTACAAATGTGCTGGCAGATGATCTCTTGCCTAATAAAACAGTACGGGATACGATAAACCGAATTCTAGAATCAAATAACAGCAGTGCTGAAAATGGGGGCAGTGCTTATCATGTTCAAGATATGGAGTCTGCTAGATGTGCACCACCACAGCCTAAGATTCCATCCCCTTCACGATCCGCAGCTTCTAAGGGGGAGCAACCTCCACTACAGAACGGGGAAACTACAAAGACGCAACCGGCTCCCAGTGAACATGAGGTGGCTCCTATAGCTCAGCAGGCTGCCTCCGGGGCAAAAGTCACAAAAGCCCCTGATGTGTCTGAAGCTACATATGAATCGAGAAGTATGATGGAACCAGCATCGCAGGGAAGTGCTCGACCTGCTGATGATGAAGTGCAGCAGAAGCAAGCTCCTACTGAAGCAGGTAAATTTCCCAAAATCCATGAGAATGTTATCAACTGCATACATATAGAAAGCCAATTTGGCATATTTCAAAGAGCAAACTTAGTAGGTTGAATAACTGTTCAAGGTGGACCAGTTCGAGATGGCCCGATGCACTTCTCACCCAAAAAAAGTTGCATTTTCATTTTGCAACTAGTGTTAAATATGATTACAGAAGTATACTTCAAATTGAATATCTGAATAAATTATTTTAGGAGGGTTTATGATATACTACGTATATTTTAATTGGCCATTTTCAACCTGTTTAACCCATTTGAGCTGTTCCAAATTTTTAGCTAATGTTTTTCTTTGTTGCCTGTATCAGTATGACCCATTAGCTATAGAACATACCTCAATGGAATGTTTACAAGTAAATGGGTCAACTTTTCCTCCTAATATCATGAGTGTATCTGCATGACTATAGTAGTTTACTGTTGGTCTATTGGATTAGGTATATTACCAGGCTTACATTTTGTTTTTATATCTGTTTTCTTTTCAGTGAAGAAGAAGAAAAAGAAGAAAGTTATGCCTATGAATGGTATAGTTCTAATCACCTTGAGACTTTTTGAAGTGTAAAAGTTAAAATTAAGATTGAATTGCTAACATGTTCTTGTATGTTAATTCTTGCAGCAGCAGAGATGCAGTGGAGGGCCTCACAGGACTTTCCAGCCGAGAACTATATGATGCCTCCTGGTCCTAATCCTTATAATCCATATTGGAACGGTATGCAGCCTGGTATGGATCCATTTATGGGCCCCTATCCTGGTGGCATGCCATATATGAATGGTTATGGATTTGGGGGCCCAATGGATGTTCCTCCTTTTGGCATGTTTCCTCAAGATCCTTTCGGGGTTCCAGGGATGATGATGCCCCCTTTTATGCCACCTCAAAGGTATTATTCTTTTTGTTTATGCTAACGGCGTTTGTTTGCTTGAACATAAGCTTAAGTTGCATAATTAATGTTGACACAGGGATCTTGCGGAGATGGGGATGGGTATGAATGGTGGTGGGCCTGGTGGGCCGCCTATGAGTCGAGAGGAATTTGAAGCACGGAGAGCTGAATTAAAGCGGAAGCGTGATTTTGAGAAACGTAATGGAACTGGAAGGTAATTCATGATAATTTTTATTTTCATCTTTTGCAAAAAATGTAGACCACATACCAAAATGTCCTTGAGATTTTGTAACTTATTAGCTCAACTTCTTACAGCAGCAGAGAGTTACCAAAAGAGCGGGATTTCAACCGAGAGGGACGCCACATTGACGATGCTCCTCCAATGAAGTCGAAAAGTGTATGTAGTGCTCAATATTATTTCTGTCATAAATTACACTAATTGTCCAAATAAAATCGTCTCTTTTCAATACTATCTGCATAAACGGTCCGACTGTACTGGTTGCTTTCACTTTTGGTCCTCGTCCGTTACCCTTCAGGGATAAAAGCCAAACTAGTTATATACTTGAGGGACCAAAAGTTAAAGAAAACATTGCAGTTAGGGACCATTTATGCAAATAGTATCGAGGTGTAACGAGTTATTTAACACGGGGATGATTTTTGTGATCTAATTTTATTATTGTTTACTCTCACTGCGTTGTAAACTGATTTGTATATTCTGCTTTTTTGTTGGTTACCAGAGAGCTCCACCACCGAGCAGTGATGGTCACCGTCACAGATCTGAAAGGCCATCACCTGACGGTCGATATTCTCGTGATGACATCCGTGATGTTCCTTCACGTGCTTCCTCAAAAAGAAAATCTTCTAGTGATCGTTATGATTATGACGACTACGATGACATACACCACCACCACCGACACTCACAACAGCCCAAGAGTCACCGACATTCAGAATCATCTACTAGAAAACCTCCCCAAGCACCAGCAACATCCGATTCCAAGACAGTTGCACCAGCAGCAGCAGCAACTGCAACAAGTGCAGCCAGTGATCGGAAACATAAGCCGAGTGTCTTCTCTCGCATCAGTTTCCCTGAGGAAGAAGCTTTAGCAGCTGCTGCAGCTTCCAAGAAACGCAAAACGTCTAGTTCCTCTGAAGCTGCACCTGCTGGTGGGTCTGCACCGGTCTCAAGAAAGAGCAGCAGCAAACCCGCTGCTGAAACCATAGACTATGAATCTAGTGACGATGATAGGCATTTCAAGAGGAGACCTTCGAGATATGAGTCCTCTCCTGTTAGAGAGCGTGAGCGTGATCGAGACCATGAAAGGGGACGTGATCGTGAGCATTATAGCAAGCACAGATAGTTAAGAATCAAGCAATCGTGCGATATGATCGCTCCTTTTCCCTTCTTTGAGAAGCTGAAGTCATGTGTTTCTTTTTTATGGGATGTAATTTGGTATTTAACTTCTTGATTAAATAAGTAAAATTATACTTTTGGCGTTTGCCATCTGTATTTCTGCTTTTTTTGGTAGAAGTATTTGCTTTTTGTTATATAATGAAAAAAGAAGAAAATTTATGCTTTTAGTTTGAATATTTGCAATTGTGGATGCCTTTTTGAAATGGGATATTTTATTGCTTCTAATCCGTTATTGTGACAAAATTATTCATTTGTAAAACAATGTGATTGCAGTTAATGATCAATTTGTAACAACAAATTTGTTGGATGTGAATACAATCAAAATATTGATGTTCTTAATTGTTATGCTATGATGATACATCTCAAGTTCTCAACTATAAAAAAAGTTGACAAAAACTTTTAAGTCAATGAGGCTGCATATACACGTGATTGGTTATTTGGTTATGGAGAGTTACGATGTAGACAGTCGCACCCCTATCCGAAGGTAATGGGACTGTTTCTAGAAAGACCTTTGGCTGGTTGTCAACCCAACATTAATTTATAAAAGTACTATGTTGTCGGGTTACAGACATCTTAGTTACTGTAATCTATATCTTAAACCTTTGCTCAATGAGTTAAACTTTGAACGCGCGGCAAAGAGTGAGACACATAATATAGATTTGGAATTTGAACAACTTGTTTCTTTCGATATCAAGAGTCAGATCGATACACCATCACATAATATAGATTTGGCTTACAATACTAAATATGATCACAAAGTCATAAAAGGATTCAAGAAGTAGAATAAACTATAAACTACTTTTGATCCGTTTTATGCAAGTCCATTAATGTAACAATATCAAACACAAAAATTGCTAGTTTGGAATGATACAGAGAAGATTAGCAGGCCCCTGCGCAAGGATGACACACACAAATCAAGAAATGGTCTATTTTTTTTCTCTCGAGACCATTTGTTTTTGCCGCCACACTGGCCACCACACCCATCAAGATCAATCACATCTTTAATGAAAACAAATCACAATAATCACAACACTTGCATCTTTTGTTGTGAATATTGAAACACAAACAACTTTATCTTTCTAACCGAATCTCACCATACCCACAAACCTTTCCTTGATAATTTCTTGCTCATTGAGGTATATAGAGTCACGACTTGAAGATTCTTTGGAGGGTCTCGGGTTATTCACTTGTTATTTTCGTTTAGGTCAAACCGAATCAAGGAAAGAAGATAACACAATTGAAAATACCTTTTTCTTTTACTTGTATTTGAACAGCTTTAAGCCTTCAAGATCTTGTATAAGATCTAAGGTAGGTGTTTATATGTTTTTTTTAGAACGAAACAAAGATAAGTTACGACATACATTTGTTATAAATCTCTCTTTATTATTTTCGGGATATTAAAAAAGATCTATGATGGGAACTCAGATTTTGCACTTTTTCTTTATATTTGTTGTTTGAGTTGTTGAAAGGAGATAGGTTGATGTTGATTTGGATGCGTTTGGTTTGTAATTTTGTTTTAATTCTGCTCCTATAATAGGTGTTGTGTTTGGTAAAAATCAAACTGAAATCGAATTTGCATTTTTTATAAAATGAGAATCCAAAACCATGCCGACTAAGGTTGTGGTTAAATGCACACCGGGCAGTTTTTTTTTTTTTTTTTTTTTTTTTTTTTTTTTTTCATTGTGGTGAAGATTGGTGCCAAAAAAATGATGTAATGAAAATGGTGATAATTGTCTATTTATAATCTTCCAAAAGCGAAAAGATTCACATTTAAAAACTTATTTGATTTAATTATTTGCAACTTGCAAGCAAATGAAAAGATGGTATTTATTTGCTCATAGGTAATATTCCCACGAACACTTCATATTCATCTTTATTAGTCGATGCAATCAAACATGTTGCTTGGTTCAGATTCTTTTTCGTTGTAACTGCACAATGTTATGTACTTATGTATAATGTCTTCGGGCTTTATGACTCCCCTATTAATAAGGGGACTGAATCTTTTACTGTATGATACACTAGGAGAAAAAACCGTTGAAATTTGTATATCATTTGAATAATACAATTACATGTATTGTGTTTCTTTTGGGTATATTCTATAAATTATTGCAGTATTATGATTTAAATACTACCAATGAGCACAAGTTTATTAAATAATATACACTGGGGAAAAAGACCGTGAAAATTTGTGTATTCTTTGAATAATACAGTTACATGTATTGTGGTTGTTTTGGGTATATTCTTTAAATTATTGCAGTATTATGATTAAAAAATTACCAATGAGCACAAGTTTATTAAATAACATAACGGGGAAAGAAGACCGAGAAAAGTTGTATATTCTTTGAATACTACAGTTACGTTTATTGTGGTTCTTTTGGGTACATTCTTTAAATTATTGCAGTATTATGATTAAAAAACTACCAATGACCACAAGTTTATTATATAATATACACTAAGAAAGAAGACCGTGGAAATATGTATATTCTTTGAATAATACAATTACGTGTATTCTTGTTCTTTTGAGTGTATTCTTTGAATTATTATAGTGTTATGAATTAAAAACTACCAATGAGTACAAGTTTATTAAACAATATAAAAGATAATAAAAATTTGTGTATTCTTTGAATAATATAGTTTTGTGTATTGTGGTTCTTTGGGTATATTCTTTGATATTGCAGTATTATGATTAATAAAACTACCAATGAGCACAAGTTTATTAAATAATATACACTGGGAAAGAAGACCCTGGAGTTGTATATACTTTGAATAATATAGTTATGTGTATTGTGGTTCTTTTTGGTATATTCTTTGAATTATTACAGTTTTATGATTATAAAATTGCCAATGAGCACGAGTTTGTTAAATAATATACACCGGGAAAGAAGACCTAGAAGTCTATTAGTTTTTCTGACACTAAAATATAAAACAAGTGGTCACCATAAGAATTAAAAGCTCTATAGCAAACTGATCGATTGATTGGTGATGGGTTTTTTTTATTAGATGGATGGTGGCTTTAGAAGCGGAAGTCGTAGAAGTTGAAGTCACACGAGAAATGATAATTGTCAAATGAAAACTAAATACTGAAAGAAGACTTTGAAAGTCTATTAATTTTTCCGTCACTAATATAAAACAAGTGGTCACTATAAGAATTAAAAACTCTATAGCAAATTGATTGATTGGTTTAATTGACCTGAACCTAATAACCCAATAACCCGAAAAACTTTTCAATGCATATTTTTACCAATTATTTTAGCAGCTATAAACGCTAATAATATTGCTTATATTGTTTTTTAGTCTTAATATTTAATGTTGATATTGTTAATACATCAACCTAAAGGTGAGCATACAACCCGAACGGACCGGACCGGACCGACTATCGGACCGACCGAGACCGGACTGGACCGGACCGACCGCATTCGGTCCGGGCCGCGGTCTTGGCATTTGGGTTAATTCGGTCCCCGGTCCGGACCAAAACAGACGAATTTGGGCTAATTTGGACCGGACCGAGACCGGACCGACCACATTCGGTCCGGTCTCGGTCTAAGGTTTATGCCGAAATCGGGTCTCGGTCCGGTCCGGTCCGGTCTTGGCCGGTCCGGTCCGGTCCGGTCTTGGCCGGTCCGGTCCGGTTTTTGGACCATGCACACCCCTACATCAACCTCTCATTAAGTTTACTATACGAATCAAAGTGCAAAAATAATATCATAGCTACATATGACCCTACACATCATTGACTAAGGACATAGTCTATCACTTTTTTTGTACATTCTATTTTCTAATCTTTGCATGACTAACAATCGATGTTAGTTATTGTTGATCCGGACTTTTCATAATAATATATAAATTAAAGGCTATTTTTCTATAGATATTAATGTTAAACTTTCAATTTACAATTCGAAATGCCCTTCTTATAGTTACAATTATGAATTAACGGTCTAGTTTAAAACAACATACATGATTTTCACAAACTTAGTTTTGATTTGTACATAACATTTAGTGTGCAGATCACCTCACACTAATGACTAACATTAGTACAAACGAGGCTTTCTCCGAGGAATTTTTTGGCTTTCGCCGGCGCCTTGTCCTCAGGGAAACTTATTCCCAACTACAACTCGTCGATCAACAGTCGTCGGGCAAGCCTCGTCGGTAATCCCGACGACTTTCGCCAATGACATTGTGGGACTCACGCACTTTCTAGTAAAAAATTCTCAAAGTTAGACGATATTTCCCTATGACATGTCGTCATGCAAAATTAATGACACGTCACACACCCCGTTTAATTACTTCTAGCCACGGTAATTAGCGCTAATCAAGGTTGAAGTGTTGGTCAAAACTGTAAATAAGTATCCCTGAGGACATATCCTCGGGAAAACTTTGGCGGGAAACTTCACCGCCAAAAAATTCGGTGAATAACATTTGATGAAAAAAAGTCAAATTTGACCATATTTTCCCCGAGGACATGTTCTCGGAGAAACTTTCTGTATAAAATTCAAGCCACTCAAAGCCTCGGTCAATGATTTTTTTTTATCGTTTAGCGGCTTTAGCCGACAACACAGTGTCTTCGGGAAAAACTTCGTCGCCAGTTCCACAATTTTTGGTAGTGCAACCATATGAGCATCTAACCTTGATCAACGAGAGCATAGCTGCTTGACCTAAGACATAGGGATTCTAGCGAGACCCTCTTAAATAACGCATGACTTGATAAAATAGCAGTTATTCAAATTTAACTAAAAATATGTATATTTTACAATTGATAATATATTAAGTATTGGATAAATTAAAATTATGAATGATTAAACTAAAAACTACGCTTTTAGCGACAACATAGTACGTCACTAAAATTATTTATCAAATAAACAAGAAATGATAAATACTTTTAGCACATAGTCTCACAGTTGATCACACATTCTGGATCATTTTGATCAAAGCTTTTACTGGAATTGATTTGAAAACAATAATAGAATTACTTGTACGACACATTTAAAGTATTCTCTAAAAGGCACATTTGTTTCTCAAGTCAAACAATCTTTGTGGAATAATTTCTGAGAATTGTAAATTAATTTTTGAGAAAAGGGCGGCTCAAGTATAAATAAAGACATGCGAGGCTTCAATTTAAAGAGAAAACATGCAAAAGCAAGTAATGGCTTCTTCAAACTTCTTACTCTTATCTCAAGCTGTTCTACTCATTGTTCTCTCATTTGCACCAAACCATACTTCTGCTTCTTTGGAGGAAGCAAATGCTCTTCAAAAATGGAAATCAAGCCTTAAAATACCAAACAAATCTCAAATCGTATCTTCTTGGACAACCCTTCCAACGAATACTAGTGCACCCGCTTCATGCCCTTCTTGGTTTGGAATTGCTTGCAACACTGATGGAAACATTAATAGGTTGAACCTTTCGACGTCTGAGTTAAAAGGTACGCTTCACCAGTTCCCGTTCACTATTCTACGCAATCTTACCGATTTTGAGCTTAGTGTAAAGAGCTTCTTTGGTCCCATCCCACCAGAAATCGGACACCTCTCCAAACTTGTCTATCTTGATTTTTCAAAGAATCAGTTCTCTGGTTCAATTCCACCTACCATTGGTAAACTAAGCCAGTTAACCCTTTTGCATTTTTCCGAAAATGATTTAACTGGTTCAATCCCACAAGAATTAGGGAATTTGAACTCTCTCACTGGATTAGGTTTGAGCCAAAATCAACTCAATGGTTCTATTCCTTCATTGTTGGGTGACTTGATGTCTTTGAAACTCCTTTATTTGTGGCAAAATCAACTCTCTGGACCCATTCCAATTGAATTGCGGTATATGAAGCCTCTAACTGAATTAGCTTTGAGCCAAAATCAACTCAATGGTTCAATTCCTTTATGGTTAAAAAACCTGAGAAGCCTTAAGATTCTGTCTCTCCGTGTAAACAAGTTATCCGGTCCTATACCAAAAGGAATCGGAAGTCTACAACTGTTACAGCTACAGCTGGACACAAATCAATTGTCTGGCCAATTGCCTGATGATTTGTGCCAAGGGGGAAAGCTTCAAAGATTATCTGTAAGTTTTAATCAACTCTCTGGTCCTATTCCAAAAGGGCTATGGAATTGCTCCACCTTAATGAGAGTAAGGTTTCAATTTAATCAATTTAGTGGAGATATATCGAATAGTTTTGGTGTCTACCCAAGCTTAAATTTCTTTGATGTCAGTCATAATAAATTTTATGGGCAACTATCTCAAAACTGGGGCAAATGCAAAAAATTGACTACATTAATGATGGAATATAACAACATTAGCGGTAGCATACCACCGGAGTTTGGAAATTCAATTAAAGTGCTTGATCTTTCTTCTAATCATTTGGTTGGTCAGATTCCAAAGTGGTTTGGGGAGATGAAAAGTTTGTTAAATTTAAACTTGAGCAACAACAACCTTTCAGGTGTTATACCTCAAGAGCTTGGATCATTACATGGCCTCCTTACTCTTGACCTTTCAAAAAATAGGTTAAACGGGTCATTACAAAGATATATTGGTGATTGGGTACAAATCAATCGCATATATCTTAGTAATAACAAGCTCAGCGGAGAGATCCCATCGGAGATCGGTAAATTAAGTCAACTCAATGCTCTTGATTTATCTTGGAATTCGCTCACAGAAGAGATACCATCAGAAATTGGAAGTTTAAAAAGTCTCGTAATGATGAATCTTTCGCACAATAAGCTCTCTGGTGCTATTCCTAATAGTTTCAGTAACTTTCCAAGAAGGATTGATATCGACCTGTCTTACAATGAGCTCCTAGGTCCAGTTCCCCCTTGTGGACGTATGGTCCGGACTGGGCCAGGAATGGGTCAGGCCCGACAGATGCGGCCCACTCTACGCCTAAACCCTAATCCATGCCTTATAAATACATGACAGGTTATCTCTAACCCTAACTAACTTTGATGTTATGCTACATTGCATACTAACTTGACCGTCGGAGGTGGACCCCGGGGCTACGGCCTCGGGTCCACTCCTAACGGGTTCTCTTTGTTGACAGGTCTACTTAGGGCTCGAGAAGACGACTAACGGCCAAGGAGAGTCGTCGAATCCAGTCCGCGCCAGATTATGCTTCAACAAGTTGGCGCCATCCGTGGGACCACGAATAAACTATGTTTCGTGTTCTCATATTACCGAAAAGCAGAAATCAATTTCTAAAGTCGGTAACTCTAAAACCTTTGCATTCTGCGTGGTCCTTTCTTTTTTTATGTTTAAGTTATGCCATCTTGGTACCTGCGCATGGTCCAATCCTCTTAGCGCAGTCCTACAAATTAGCTACAATATGCATTAATTGCATAATCAATTCAACCTTTTGGCATGACTAGTTTAGGCAATTGACAATGGCCAACAATTGGGATTATTAGATGATATTATATTGCTAATGACGCTAACCCTTATATGGTTATTGTTTTGCTAAAACATGATAAATCTTTACATAAGATACAAGAATGGGTATAATAGTCTATTCTTTTACATATAAAAGAAAAAGTCTGCACGATCGGACCTATTTTATCTTTTAGTCCGCACGATCGGAGCTATTTTATTTTTTAGTCGCGAATTAATTCGCGCAGATACTGTTTTTACGGTTGGTACGCCTGTTCGCGTTCGAACAACGCAGTTGCGATAAATCTACCCGCGTTAGGCCGTGCGTTCAGACATCTTGGCAGAGAACGCGTACGCGCGAACACCACGATGCTAGTCAATCGCCATGATGCGCACTGGACAAAGGCCGTGGTATAAACATCTGCGATCATCTACAAACATTCGAGTCTATGCGGTTACGATAAATCCATCTGCGTCTATTAGTGGCGGTCACGGTACATCCATCTGAGTTTTTATTTTATACATTTAAAAAAAAAAAAAAACACAATTAATTATTTCGTCGGTACGCATCCCATGACGGGTGCGCACTGCCACTTATCTTTTATATTATTTATGCTATGTGCAATATATTATTCATGCTATGTGCTGTTTATTGTTTCAATTCATTAGGTTTTATATGCTGCGATTCGCGGCATATACTTTTAATCTTTGCATTCAGTGTTTTTCGCAGATTAAATAAGTTTAATGCTCTTACACGTGTAGCACCATCAAACTTGGGGGGCTACCAGGGTATACGCTACCACTGTTTCCGTACGTGTCACGTAGATTATTTGGAAGCGGTACGAAGACAGATTTAAATATTCGCACCATTTGGCCGCAGGGGAGACGTCCTCTGTTGGTCGTAAAGACGGATGTAATGCGCGCAGAAGCACGTCTTCTGTCGCACCTCTTTGTCGCGCACAGCGCGCACTTATGCGCAGAAGCACGTCTTCTGTCGCACTATGCTGCGTCGCTACTGGTACAAAAGGTACGCCCTTACCCAGGATGCAGTATACGGGATCCACTTTCACCTACGCGGCCATCAGAACTTAAGTTTAACATAATATAGCCATGCGCTATCTCATACTAGACTTGGGGGGCTTGTGGACGTATGGTCCGGACTGGGTCAGGCCCGGCAGATGCGGCCCACTCTACGCCTAAACCCTAATCCATGCCTTATAAATACATGACAGGTTATCTCTAACCCTAACTAACTTTGATGTTATGCTACATCGCATACTAACTTGACCGTCGGAGGTGGACCCCGGGGCTACGGCCTCGGGTCCACTCCTAACGGGTTCTCTTTGTTGACAGGTCTACTTAGGGCTCGAGAAGACGACTAACGGCCAAGGAGAGTCGTCGAATCCAGTCCGCGCCAGATTATGCTTCAACACCCCTTATGCTGTCTTTCTAAATGTGTCTGGAGAAGCATTACAAGGAAATGATGGTCTGTGTGGAAATGTTACAGGTTTGAAACTTTGTGAAAGTCAAATAGAAATGAAGAAGAATGATCATTTTCAACATAAGCTCATCCTTGTAACTGTGGTCCCACTTTTTGCCGCTCTTTTACTTGGTTTATTCATTTTTGGCCTCATTGCTTATCCACGTAAAAAGAGAACTTCTCCACAGAACCCATCAGGTGAAGAAGGTGGCAAAATTTTCAAAATAACAAGTTTTGATGGACAGGCGATGTATGATGAAATCATCAAGGTAACAAATGATTTTGATGATGCATATTGTATTGGGATGGGAGGATACGGCACCGTGTATAAAGCTGAGTTACAACCCAACAACTTAGTAGCTGTTAAGAAACTTCATTCATCATCTGAGAATGACAATCAAGGCTTCCTAAATGAGGTACGAGCATTAACAAACATAAGGCACAGAAACATAGTTAAACTCTATGGATATTGCTTCCATGCTCGTCACTCATTTTTGAAATCGCTCTTAAGTATTGATATCATAGCAAAGGAAATGGATTGGCTGAAAAGGGTAAGAATTGTTAGGGCTATTGCGAATGGTTTGGCTTATATGCACCATGATTGCACACCACCTATAATTCATAGAGACATTTCTGCAGCTAATATCCTTCTCGATTATGATTTTGAGGCACATATCTCGGATTTTGGAACAGCGAAGCTTCTAAAGCTGGATTCATCCAATTGGACCGCGATTGTAGGCACCTATGGCTATATTGCGCCAGGTAACTACCATAAATTTTAAAGTTATCTATAAGTACTTCTTCTCAAGTTTCAGACTTATCTATGTTATATTTAATCATGATCTGACATAACAATTTTTTTTGGATTCTCCTGTTTCCTTCCATGTAGAGCTTGCTTATACGATGGTTGCGACAGAGAAATGCGAGGTGTATAGTTTTGGAGTTGTTGCACTAGAAGTGATTATGGGAAAACATCCTGGAGAACTTATATCAAGTCTACCAACATTGTCTACTGATGATCTATTGCTAGCCAATGTAGCAGATAGAAGGATTCCGCCACCATCATCTCTAGTTGAGAAATTGGCTCATACAATTATGAATGTATCACGTGCATGTTTGAACTACAACCCACACGAAAGGCCAACAATGCGCCAAGTCAAAGATTTATTGTCTGTGGATGATCGACTTTGGATGAAGATGCGTGTATCGGTAACTTGATGCTTGATCGATTTTGTATGATGTCTAGTCATAAGTCATAAAGTTAAAGAAACTCTTTATGTTTATTTGTTTTCCTGAATTATGTTGTAGATTGTTATTAAGAATTATTTTTTTTTTATTTTTTTTATAATTTATATCAATGAAGATTGCTACCTTTCTAGACTAATATAGTTACGTGTATTATTGATCTTTTTGGCAATTTATTTAAATTATTCTTACTCATATCAAGAAATATAGTAAACAGCGACTGCAAACAAAAGATATTCAAAGATGTCAAATCACCCTAAAATGGAAGTCTGTTAATTTGTAAAAAATAAGGTATTTAAAGGGAAATGGGAGGAAGGAGGATCTGGCGGGAAAATCTGTGCTGTTCTCATCTTGCTGTTATGTTGACTTTTTCATTGATATTACTTTGACACATATCAATCCATCCCGCTTAAAATGATGCTTGTCCTCAAGCATCTAAGCATTTAAATCAACTTGAGGAAACCTTTCTAGGACCTTTAACACATTATGTTGTAGCTAAACAAACCAAAAAACAATAACCTTTTTCCTTAAGCCAAACACTCATTTCAACCTTTGTGAATACCCATTTCATAACCCAACTACAAGATCCATGTATAAAATCTAACAGCTGAATTCCTTCCCGAGCGTGAACGATTGAAGTCACCCACTCTTCAAACAACTCTTTTGCGAATCCCTCTGCCTTCGACCAACTTATTAGGGTGATCTGATGCCAAAAACTCAATAAGCTGAGTAAAAAATGTAGAGACTAATATGTTTTGCAGTATCATACTTTCCTAACCGAGCTAAAGCGAGCCACACTTCAATTCCACCTGTAATGGGCAACACTCCACAGCTCTCTGAAGCAAAAGCTTTGGATCCTCTTCATTAGCAAATTCCACAACTGCATCCCATAGCCTTAAAGAATCAGGTATATGTTCAAGACCTTTTCTTAGTACTTCGCTTATAAATATTTTGTTGGAATTCTAAGTCAAAGAAGTAAGAGTGTTGAATAATGGCTCAATATTGTCCAAGATATGCAACTTGAAAAAGATAGGAAATCTTATGAAAGATATGGAATCTTATCCAAGATTTTATACAGATTATGCAAGTTGAAGATAAGCAAGTTGCTTGCTACTTGTGAAGAGTTGAAGCCTATAAATAGAAGCATTTCCTTTGAGTTTAGTACACCACAAACACATACAATGTATTGTATAAACATGTAATAGGTTTTGAGCTATTTTCCTATTATAAATCAAAGAGTTATTTTGATTATTCGTGTCTATACAATATCTATTCTTGAATTGGTATCAGAGCTTGAGAAGGGGCTTTGAATTCATACCTGGTGTTTTCTTGAACCATGTCAGATGTTGAAGACGCAGCAGGTCCTACACCGGTGAGGGTGAAGGAGGTCGGGACAACCACCGTAGCCTGTCCTATGTTATCATCTACCAACTACACTGTCTGGGCCCTACGAATGAAGGTAGTACTCAGAATTCATAAAGCATGGTCAACTATAGAACCTGGAACAGAAGCAAATGAAGAGAAAAACAACCTGGCGATGGGATTGCTGTACCAAGCAATCCCTGAAACTCTTATAATGCAGATAGGAGATGTAGATAGTCCGAAGGTGCTGTGGGAATCGATTAAAGCTCGATACGTTGGAGCTGATAGAGTGAAGGAAGCGCGGCTGCAAACCTTGAACTCTAAGTTTGATCGGTTAAAGATGCACGAGACCGAGACCATCGATGTTTTCGCCGGAAAACTCACCGGAATAGCTTCGAAATCCTCGTCGCTGGGGGAAACTATAGACGAATCGAAACTAGTTAAAAAGCTGTTGAAGGTGGTGCCGCGAAAGTTCATTCATCTTGTTGCTTCTCTTGAGCAGGTTCTTGATCTAAAGAAAGTAGGTTTCGAAGATGTAGTTGGTCGGTTGAAGGCGTATGAAGAGCGGATTCGTGGAGAAGATGGTGGAGACGAGCAGCAAAGGGTATTGTTTACTCGTTCGAGTGGTGGTGGTTCGAGTAGGAACGCCGGTGGTGGCAGTGGTGGTTCCGGTGGTGGCGCTGGGTCTGGATCGAGAGGAAAGGGGAAGTGGGGAATTAATAACCGGTCAAAGGATTTTATTAATCAAGATGGATACGGGTCGGATGGATCCGGTTCATCAAGTGGATCCGGTTTTTCTAGTGGGTCAAAAGCCCAAAGTATGAATAAACCCAACAAGTCCAAACAAAATTCCGACTCAAACCGAAACCAGAAAAAGAATCTGTCGAAGATTAAATGCTACAGATGTGATAAATCAGGCCATTACGCGTCTAAATGTCCGGATCGACTCCAAAAATTCCAAGAAAGCAATTTTATGGAGCAAGAAGATATTGATGAAACTGTATTTTTACACGAAACCATTGGCTCGAATCAAGTTCAAGGAAATGCGGAGCTTGATTGGAATCAAAGATATCTCTAGAAGGACTTAGAGATTCGGGGGTGATTGTTGGAATTCTAAGTCAAAGAAGTAAGAGTGTTGAATAATGGCTCAATATTGTCCAAGATATGCAACTTGAAAAAGATAGGAAATCTTATGAAAGATATGGAATCTTATCCAAGATTTTATACAGATTATGCAAGTTGAAGATAAGCAAGTTGCTTGCTACTTGTGAAGAGTTGAAGCCTATAAATAGAAGCATTTCCTTTGAGTTTAGTACACCACAAACACATACAATGTATTGTATAAACATGTAATAGGTTTTGAGCTATTTTCCTATTATAAATCAAAGAGTTATTTTGATTATTCGTGTCTATACAATATCTATTCTTGATATTTAATCACATCTCCATGTTCCAATGTTGCATCCCTTTCCTTAAGCCAAACAGCAGCAATATTCCCATCAACACCAGATACCAAGCTATTTATAGAGGCATCCGCGAGAAATTTAACACGGTTCACTTGGTAAAGTTCTTCATATTTCTGGGCCAGTGAAGGAGTGAACAACCTTGGAAGAAAATGATCTTCTGGAAATATGACAGTTGCATCAAGTATCCATCCAACAGCAGCCGCTGCAACTTTCATGCCAATATAACCACCACCAACCGCTACTTTTTGTGGTTTTGCCAATGATGATACTAACGAATCAACATCAGCAATATAGCGTGTGTGATGAACACCAGGTAAAGTATCACCAATTTTCTCATAAAATCTCGATGCAATGTACCCTGTGGCAATAATGAGGGATCCAAATTTCAGTGAATTTGTTGTCTATGTCTGCTTCTCTGCATCGATTCCAGTCACCGGATCTTCATACAGCATCTCTATCCCTTTCTCTTTGTACCAATCAGGAGTTTGCCTCTCACCTATTTTTGTGAGAGTCAGGCGCTCATATGGAGCAAATGCCTCCTTAGAAATGATACACATAACCCATTAGCCTAGTTACGTATCCACCTCCAACTAGATCACAAACCTTTTCTTTTTCCTCTTTGACCATTTCCATAAGTCGAACTCCCACTTTCCATACTTCAATTTGCATTTTGTGCCTCCTGATTTCTTCCTCTTAGGCCATTTCCATAACTCAAACTCCAAACCACTAAAATTATCTCCATGAATCAGTATAACAAAAGCCTTCACCGTATCAATTATTGTTGTCGTTACCACTAAAAAACACCCTAAAATCATTTTCCTTACCATCATTATCAGTCGAATTAGAACTAATACCACGTTCCATATCACACAATTCAATTCGATCCCGATCACAGTTTTCGACCAAACAGACGCGTTTTTTCTCCTCCTTCACATTCAATTCATCACTTTGATCCCAGTCACTCAAATCATCTTTTACACTAACCTCGATCAACTCATTAACAGTAGCATTCGGTTTTTGAATATCCATTAAAACACTAAAGCCAAAAACAAAGAACCTTCCAATCTATCCAAAAGACATGAATTAAAGCTTGAATCTTTAACACCATTTCTAATTGATTCTTTAACAGTTTCAACCGCATTTACAACTTCATGATCAACAACATCATCAAGTAATCTATTTTTAAACCCAGTTGATTCTTTACTTTTTCCATCATCATGAACAAACTCATCAAAAATCTCATCATGAACAAACTCACGCCCATTCTATTATTCTTCTTTTTAATCTCATCATCATCAACCTTACTTGAATCTTTAGACTCAATTTCTTGTACTTTATCATATTCTTTAGAAACTTCATCAAGAACCATATTACCAATGTTGTTTTCGACCATATCACTTGCTTCTTTAACATCTAGTTTGAAATTTTTCGTTATTGGCAATTCATTAAACCTCTTATGACTCACCCGTACGATAACAAAATACATATTCTTATGAACCAATGTTATTGAATAAATTGTACACTATGTGAACCCTTCAACCCCTTTTGACCCATTTTCTTTAGCTAACTTTTTTATTTTACTCGTTTGACCCGTCAGAGATAAACATATTCCATATTGACTCATACATACTTATATGGGTCAGAATTTCCACGGCTATAAAACTATATGAGAATGTATTTTAAGATAAACTATAGACGACAAAGAAGACCATGGAAGTCTGTTAATCTAACAGACTGGAGAAGAAAGAATCTAACAAAAGAAAAATCCCTTTAAAGTGATAACAATTTTTTCGTTACTAATACATAAAAATGGTGACTAACAGAATTTAAAACTCTAAAAGAGATGGGTCTCACCTGGAAAATGGTGTCACCGGAGTGACTGGAGAAGAGGAAGACGTAGAAGATGAAGTCATGGGGGAAATGATAATTATTAAATGAAAACTATAATGTCATATTTATCCAACCAAAATAATAAGGAGGCAATTCTATATATCCAACTCAAACATCAAATGAGGGTAAATTAGTCTTTTTTATTAGTCAAACCCTTCATGTGCAGGTCAAATTAGGGTAAATTAGTCTTTATTTTTAATCCCATTATCCCCCACCTCTGCCATCCATCACTGCATCCCGTTTCAGCTATATACTCTCCACCAAAGACCCAAGAGAGTCGTCCCTCCCTTCTGCTGCCGCCTATTCTTACTGCTGTCATCCCTCATTTTCTTAGGAACCACCTTAAAATACTAAAGGAACCACCTTGTCGTCCTTGGTAAAATTGCCAACGTCGGAGATTAATGGCTGCAAAACTAGTGAAGAAGATAAGTCAAAGTTCTTTTATAGATAGTACAAAAACCTTTTCAGTAGTATCTTTTATTCTGGAATAGATATTTAAAAATATATATATATGTAGTAATTTTGCATGGATGTCAATTTCTATATTGGATATAGCAATATTAGACCAGGTTAAAGTGTTTTTTTTTCCTTGGCATGCTCAAGCATATTGGCTGTAGTTTGTTGCTGTAACGAATGTAACAAAGTAAATTGTTATATACTTCTAACTAAAATTATCATTAATTTTCAAATTAAAAGATATTTAATAAATTTTGTTCTAATTATTGTGTTATATACATATATATGGCACCGCACAAGACATAACTTAACCCGAACTAACCCATCGAAACTAGTTGTTGTGTTAGAAAAAGATGTTTTTTTCAGTATTGTTGTGGTGTTGTGAAGAAGATGGTGAGCAATGAAAATGGTTGTAGAATTTTTAATGTGATGGTAAGTGGTGAATGGTGATGTAGATTTGTGAGATGAATATTGTGGGGTAGTGAAAGGGTGTGGTACTTTCTTTTTTAATATATTGTGCAAAGGTGCTGGGGAATTCACCTAAAATCAAATGTAGCCAGAGATCAAAGGTCTGTGGCAATGGGTTTGTATGGCTTTTATTTGTTTTGATATGCTTGCTTAAGGGTTGCAATTTATTTTGTCTTCTAGATTTGTTGTTTTTGGGTTGTTTAAAAAAAAGTTGAATACAAATTTTGAGATTATCAATTATGTAGTTGCAACTTAGAATTCAGTTAAGAAGTGGCCTATTACCGTTCTTGTGTGAGCAATTTTTTGGATGTGAAACATGAACTTCTCAATCTGTAATACAAATGGAATCAACATTCAAATCAATTTTATACCAAACAGTAAGAAGGATATACACCATTTGCCTCAAAACTGAACTTTCGTAACTAGAGATTGATAACTAACAATGATGCCCTTTCGACATGAGAGAAAAAAATAGATATAGTGTCACTCTAAAGGAAAGTATGGCATAGTATCATAACGGCATGATACTTCATTTTTTCATTAGGTTTTAGTATCTTGTACCTAATTTTTTTACATCGCACTTTTTGCCTCTGTGTAATGCTTTCAAGCTCGTGCTGTCATCCTAACAACGTTGCAGCATTCTTTGTCTTTTCATTGGTTATAAAATAGGTCACCCTTCATTTAGTTGATCTGAAACTAAAGCACATAACACAAAAGCTAATATATTATGGATACCTGACGCTCGTTCTTTCCCTATTTGGGATCAATTTGATTTCTCACGGAACATGATTTTACAGGCAGTTCAGGCACTTTTTTTTTCTTTTCACCTGAACATAAATACAACAAACCGTATCAGATAAACAGATGACATCGATTAAGAATTTACCATGAAGACTATATAAATATCTTTTTAAAAATATCAATTAATCATTATTCCAAAAAAAAACTCTGTATGTTCAATGCTTAGTGACATTGGACTATTACACTAGCTTATATTACACTATGTCGCTATGATGTTTTGAGGCCTTAATACTACCCGTCGTCCTAAACAACGCTATCCATGTGTCCAACTAGCATTGAAACCAAAACATCAATGAATTGCGATTCTTTACTAGGCATTTCATCAAGCACCTTACGAGAAATAAAGTTAATGGTGATTACCAACAAATGATGATCCGCTAAACCTCAAAATTCTGAACTCATATCTTCAACGAATTTACTGCCAGTGAGAAACGTGATATCTTCAAAACTAAATAAAAAGATGCAGTAAATCTGTAAATGCAGTAACATTTCTGGGCTTTTCTATATCGTTCATTTGAAAGAGTTGGCATGCTGCATATTTCTGCACTACTTTTAGACTTTTTTGGCACAAAGTATCATTAGTGGTTTTGGAAATTTTGTTAAGAAAACATTTAAAATTTTATGCTCCAATTAGAAGAAAACACTCATATACCATATTGTCATAAAGTTTGGATTAGCAATAAAAAAAAGAAAAGAACATGCCCGTATTCTTAACGGTTTAATATTTTATGCTCCGATTAGAAGAAAGTGCTTGGAAGGAAAATATGACACCACCTAAAATTTCTCAAGTAAAACAATCTTGTGGAATAATATGACACCACCTAATATTTAATTTATGAGAATTGGAAATTAAAACAATCTTGTGGAATAATATGACACCGCCTAATATTTAATTTATGAGAATTGGAAATTGAATTAGGAGAAAAGGGTAGCTGAAGTATAAATAAAGATATGCGACCCTTCACTTCATAGAAAAAAACATGCAAAAGCAAGTAATGGCTTCTTCAAACTTCTTACTTTTATCTCTAGCTCTACTAGTGGTTGCTCTCTCATTTGTACCAAGCTTTACTTCTGCTTCTTTGGAGGAAGCAAATGCTCTTCTAAAATGGAAAGCAAGCCTTAGAATTCCAAACAACTCCCAAATTGTATCTTCTTGGACACCCCTTCCAACAAATACTAGTGCACCCACTTCATGCCCTTCTTGGTTTGGAATTGCTTGCAACGCTGATGGGAACATTAACAGGTTGAACCTCTCGACGTCTGAGTTAAAAGGTACACTTCACCGGTTCCCGTTCTCTATTCTAGGCAATCTTACCCATTTTGAGCTTAATGTTAACAACTTCTTTGGTCCCATCCCACCAGAAATAGGACACCTGTCCAAACTTGTCTATCTTGATTTTTCAACCAATCAGTTTTCTGGTGTAATTCCACCTACCATTGGGAATTTGAACTCTCTGACTCAATTATATTTTGGCACAAATCAACTCAATGGTTCAATCCCTTCATCGTTGAGTGACTTGACTTCTTTGAAACAACTTTATCTGTCGAGAAATAAACTCTCCGGACCCATTCCAATTGAATTAGGGAATATGAAGTCTCTAACTCAATTACAATTGGACATTAATCAACTCAATGGTTCAATCCCTTCATCGTTGGGTGATTTGCAGTCGTTGAATATCCTTTATCTGCAAGAAAATCAGCTCTCTGGACCCATTCCAACTGAATTAGGGAATATGAAGTCTCTCACTGAATTAATGTTGTACGAGAATCAACTCAATGGTTCAATTCCTTCATCATTGGGTGATTTGAAATCTTTGAATGTACTTTATCTTTACTCTAATCAACTCTCCGGACCCATTCCGATTGAACTAGGGAATTTCAATTCTCTAACTGATTTAGTATTGGGCGGTAATCAACTCAATGGTTCAATCCCTTCCTCATTGGGTGGTTTGATGTCTTTGAAATTCCTTTATTTGTGGCAAAATCAACTCTCTGGACCCATTCCAATTGAATTAGGGAATTTGAAGTCTCTCACTGAATTATACTGTAACGAAAATCAACTATCTGGGTCCATTCCTACTGAATTAGGGAATATGAAGTCTCTAACTCATTTACAATTGGACAGTAATCAACTCAATGGTTCAATCCCTTCATCGTTGGGTGATTTGCAGTCGTTAAATATCCTTGATCTGCAAGAAAATCAGCTCTCTGGACCCATTCCAACTGAATTAGGGAATATGAAGTCTCTCACTGAATTAATACTGTACGAGAATCAACTCAATGGTTCAATTCCTTCATCATTGGGTGATTTAAAATCTTTGAATATACTTTATCTTTACTCTAATCAACTCTCCGGACCCATTCCGATTGAATTAGGGAATTTGAAGTCTCTCACTGAATTATCTTTGAGCCAAAATCAACTCAATGGTTCAATTCCTTCTTCATTAAGTGATTTGAAATCTTTGAATACACTTTATCTGTCCACAAATCAACTCTCCGGACCCATTCCGATTGAATTAGGGAAATTGAAGTCTCTAACTAATTTAGAATTGGGCGGTAATCAACTCAATGGTTCAATCCCTTCCTCATTTGGTGGTTTGATGTCTTTGAAATTCCTTTATTTGTGGCAAAATCAACTCTCTGGACCCATTCCAATTGAATTAGGGAATTTGAAGTCTCTCACTGAATTATATTTGAACGAAAATCAACTATCTGGGCCCATTCCTACTGAATTAGGGAATATGAAGTCTCTCACTAAATTAGTTTTGAGCAAAAATCAACTTAATGGCTCAATTCCTTCATCGTTAAAAAACCTGAGAAGCCTTCAGCTTATGTCTCTCCGTGTGAACAAGTTATCAAGTCCTATACCACAAGGAATCGGAAGTATACAATTGCTTCAGCTATTTCTGGACACAAATCAGTTGTCTGGCCAAATTCCAAAGGACTTTGGGGAGATGAAAAGTTTGTTAGATTTAAACTTAAGTGATAACAACCTTTCAGGTGTTATACCTCAAGAGCTTGGATCACTGCACGGCCTCCTTACTCTTGACCTATCCAAAAATAGGTTAAACGGATCATTACAAAGTTATATTGGCGATTGGGTACAAATCACTCACATATATCTTAGTAATAACAAGCTCAGCGAAAAGATCCCATCGGAGATCGGTAAATTACGTCTGCTCAACTATCTTGATTTATCTTGGAATTCACTCACAAAAGAGATAGCATACGAAATTGGAAATTTAGAAAGTCTGGTAATGATGAATCTTTCTCACAATAAGCTATCTGGTTCTATTCCTAATGGTTTCAGTAACTTGCCAAGAGGGATTGATATCGACCTGTCTTACAATGAGCTCACAGGTCCGGTTCCACCTTATGCTGCCTTTCTAAATGTGTCTGGAGAAGCATTACAAGGAAATCGTCGTTTATGTGGAAATGTTACAGGTTTGAAACATTGTGAAAGTCAAATTGTAATGAAGAAAAATAATCATTTTCATCATAAGCTCATCCTTGTAACTACGGTCCCACTTTTTGCGGCCCTTTCACTTGGTTTATTCATGTGTGGCCTCATTGCTTATCGTCGTAGAAAGAGAATTTCTCCACAGATACCATCAGGCGAAGAAGGTGGCAAATTTTTCGCAATAACAAGTTTTGATGGAAAGGCAATGTATGATGAAATCATCAAGGCAACAAATGATTTTGATGATGCATATTGTATTGGGATCGGAGGATACGGTACTGTGTATAAAGCTGAGTTACAACCCAACAATTTGGTAGCGGTCAAGAAACTTCATTCATCATCTGAGAATGACGATCAAGGCTTCCTAAATGAGGTACGAGCATTAACAAACATAAGGCACATAAACATAGTTAAACTCTATGGATATTGCTTCCATGCTCGTCACTCATTTTTGATTTACGAATATCTTGAGAAGGGAAGTCTAAAATCGCTCTTAAGTAGTGATATCACAGCAAAGGAAATGGATTGGCTGAAAAGGGTAAGAATTGTTAGGGCTGTTGCGAATGGTTTGTCTTATATGCACCATGATTGCACACCACCTATAATTCATAGAGACATTTCTGCAGCTAATATCCTTCTCGATTCTGATTTTGAGGCACATATCTCGGATTTTGGAACAGCGAAGCTTCTAAAGCTGGATTCATCCAATTGGACCGCGGTTGTAGGCACCTATGGCTATATTGCGCCAGGTAACTACCATATATTTTAAAGTTATCTATAAGTACTTCTTCTCAAGTTTCAGACTTATCTATGTTACATTTAATCATGATCTGATATAACAATATTTTTTGGATTATCCTGTTTCCTTCCATTTAGATCTTGCTTATACGATGGTTGCGACAGAGAAATGTGATGTGTATAGTTTTGGAGTTGTTGCACTAGAAGTGATTATGGGAAAGCATCCTGGAGAACTTATATCATGTCTACCAACATTGTCTACTGATGATCTATTGCTAGCCAATGTAGCAGATAGAAGGATTCCGCCACCATCATCTCTAGTTGAGAAACTAGCTCATAAAATTTTGAATGTCTCATGGGCATGTTTGAACTACAACCCACACGAAAGGCCAACAATGCGCCAAGTCAAAGATTTATTGTCTGTGGATGATCGACTTTGGATGAAGATGCATGTATCGGTAACTTGATGCTTGATCGATTTTGCATGATGTCTAGTCATAAGTCATAAAGTTAAAGAAACTCTTTACATTTATTTGTTGTACTGAATTATGTTCTAGATTGTTATTAAATAAGAAAATAACTTATATCAATGAAGATTGCTACCTTTCTAGACTAATATAGCTACGTGTATTATAGATCTTTTTGGCAATTTCTTTAAATTATTCTTACTCATATCAAGAAATATAGTAAACAGTGAGTGCAAACAAAAGATATTCAAAGATGTCAAATCACCCTACAATGCAAGTGTGTTAATTTGTAAAAAATGAGGTATTTAAAGGGAAATGAGAGGAACGAGGATTTGGCGGGAAAATCTGTTCTCTTCTCATCTTGTTGTTCTGTTGACTTTTGTTGACTTTTTCATTGATATTACTTTGACACATATCAAACCATCCCGCTTAAAATGATGCTTGTCCTCAAGCATATAAGCATTCAAATCAACTTGAGGCAAGCTTTCTTAGGACCTTTTAACACATTATGTTGTAGCTAAACAACCCAAAAAACAATAACCTTTTTCCTTAAGCTTAACACCCATTTCACCCTTTGTAAATACCCATTTCATAACCCAACTACACGATCCATGTATAAAATCTAACATCTGAATTCATTCCTGAGCGTGAAGGATTGAAGTCACCCACTCTTCAAACAACTCTGTTGCGAATCCCTCTGCCTTCGATCAACTTATTAGGTGATCTGATGCCAAAAACTCGATAAGATGAGTCAAAAATGTAGAGACTAATATGTTTTGTGTTGTCCCAATATGAGTCGAAAAGTGAATTGCAAATAAATTGAATAACTATTATTTCGTCTAACCATTACATCGAGTATATGTACATGTATATATAGGTTCCAACCAATACGATTGAAACATCATGTCTGTCCGTGTGTTCGGTTTTGTAACCGACAAATAACTACCAATAACTACCATAACCGTACTTCAGTTATTTAACTAACTTAACCGCTTGTAACTACTTTTAACCGCCAAACGGTTATTAACTATCTAACGCACAAGTTTGGTCCTTGACTTTTTGATATACGGAGCAATGTCGAGATTATTAGCTCACATTCTCCTCCTTAATCTTGATCGTTGCGTCGTCCTAAGTCTTGAACTCCGAGCATTTGTCGCATAGTTACGAACTTTAGTCTTGGTAAAGCTTTCGTTAGAATATCTGCTCTTTGTAATTCTCCACTAACGTGTTCCACATTGATGTGTCCATACTCTACGCATTCCCGAATGAAATGATAGCGAAAGTCAATGTGCTTGCTTCTTCCATGAAAAACTGGGTTCCTGACGAGTGCTATTGCTGGAATGTTGTCGACCTTCAGCGTTATTCTTACCTCTTCCCAACCAGTTAATTCACCAAGTTGCCGTTTTAACCATAAGGCTTGACATGCTGCTCCAGTAGCCGTCATGAATTTTGATTCACATGATGAGAGCGCCATTGTTGGTTGCTTCTGAGTACACCAAGTAATAGGTGATTCTCCAAAATAGAATACTATCCGAGTAGTTCCTTTTCCTTGATCTGTGTTGATTCCATAACTACTGTCGCTGTAACCTATAATCTTGCAGTCGCCTTCTTTCTTGTATACTATGCCATGCTCTTTTGTTCCTTTGATATATCAGATTACTTGCTTCACTGCCTTCAGGTGGTGATCCTTCGGGTCTTGCATAAATCTGTTGAGTAGTCCCACTGAGTAACTAAGATCTGGTCTTGTATGTAGTAAGTACCTGAGACTTCCAATTAAACTTCGGTAATAAGTTGCGTCAACTGAGTTTCCATCTTCCGCCTTGACCAACTTAGTTCCAGGATCCATTGGTATCTTCGTATCATTATTGTTCGTCATACTTGTTTCTTTCAAGATCTTGTACCTGTTTGCTTGATTGTAATCTCTCCTCCTGTCTGATTAACTTCTATCCCAAGGTAATAAGCTAACAATCCTAAGTCGCTCATTTCAAATTTGTCTTTCATCTGGGATTTGAACAAGTCGATTTCTTTCTTTGGAGAGCCCGTGATTATCAAATCATCTACGTATACTCCAACTATAAGTGTAGAAGTCTTGCTTCTCTTCGTGTAAACTGCTTGTTCGAGATTACATTTCTTAAAATCTAATGACTTCAAGGTTTGATCAAGTTTCACATTCCAAGCTCGTGGTGCTTGTCTTAAGCCATATAATACCATCCCCATTCCTGAAGTTCAATAGCTATCCCTATCCCCGTCGGGGTCACAATTAAGTCCCCATCCCCGTCCCCAATGGGGAACAGGGATCCTCAATGGGGAATCCAGGAATTTTCCCGTTACAAAGTTGACATATATAATATATTTCCAGTGGCAACCATACTAACATCAAACAAAATTCATTCTTTAGAGTAAATTCAAATATTCGACACAAAACATAACAAAAAGTATGACTACAGCTGGAAACAAAAACTCAAAATAATCCAACATGCCAAAGGAAAAGCAACCAATAACATGAGCACATATGGCTAATGTCTTCAACAGGTTAAAAATCCTGCATGATTTATTGACACTTGATAAGTCCAGATTATTATTTCACCAACACGAACTAAAAAAACATTTCTGCATGAAAAAAAACAATGTTATTAGTTCAAACACAGTATAAAATATGACACTTATAACGGTTAAATGGGTACGTAACATTGTTTAATAGCATACAAATGAAAATGAGTGCTGGATTATAGAGAAAGTTCAGTGCAAAATTTATACCATTTAGGTTCCAAACAAGCAGATTTGTAACCTCGATGATTTAATTATTACCCTAGAAAGATAACAAAAAACAATACTTGTGATCAGTACCATGTTACAAAAGATCAAATCAATTGACCAAAGTGGATTCATACTTACCTTCTGTATCATGATCATGAAAAATGCTTTCATGGTTATCTGATGTAAATGCTTTACCTTCATCTTATATAAACAAAAAAATATATTAGATAACAGATAAAACCTTAATCAAGTACTTGATAGTTGAATAAACATGCTTACCAGTATTAACGATTTCCCACAACCAACTTTGTGCACACATTAAAGCTTTAAGCTTCTATTGTATTGGGATGAAGTCGGCTTCGATGTGGACTAATCAATCTCCCTGCTAGCACTAAATGCGGATTCAGATGCAACTGTAGAAATAGGGATAGCCAATATATCTCTAGCAATGGCTTGTAAAACAGGATACTTAGCCGCTCTTAGCTTCCACCATAACAATATATCAAAGTCTTGAGATCGCGGTTCAAGTCCTTCATCTAGATAACACTCAAATTTCGTTTTCACAGCAGATTGAGGAATGTTATTCTTACTTAAAATATGTTTTTCCCAAGCAGACAAATTCTCGTCAACCTCTATTGAACTTGTAGAAATCGACCCTATATTATCTTAAACCCCATATGCACCTTGGAAAGTCTTTAATTGGTATTCATTAACCAATTGTTTATACAGCTCTTCAATTTCAAGAATTTGACCCTCACTATCTCCTGGATATATAAGTTCAAAGTAAAATCTAACCATTTCCATCTTGTTTCGTGGATAAAAACCAGTAGCAACACCCATTAACTCATGAATGTCACCCCAATATTCATTAAACTTTTCAACCATTTGTGATGCCATATTGCTAACAACTTGTTAGGAGATAAAAGCCACTCAAACAATTTCAGCCTGATTTCACTAATTTTAGTGAAGTACATATTAGCCGTTGGGTACCTTGTTCCAGAAAATATTGCAGTCACCTCGTAAAACACTTCAAACTTATCACATATCACTCGAGCATTTTCTCATTCCATTGTACTAGGCAAAGTCTTATATTGAGATTCACGTTGTTTAAAATAAACAAAGACATCTTTGTACATCAAAGCAGTTTTAAGCATCAAATAAGTAGCATTCCATGGCAATCCAAACCTAATCTCTTGGAAAATGTTACTTAAATTGCTTACAAGTCTCCTCAAACTTCTCAACTCTCTTAGCGGTTGCTATCCAATAAGAGACACTTTCACGTATATTTTCTATTGCAACCTTAATGACATTTAGCCCAATTTTCACAACCAAATTTAGAATATGTGCACTACACCGCATGTGAATATGAGAGCCATCATGTATTAACTTATTTAACTGCAACTTATCTTTAATCTTACCAATCAACAAATCATTTGTGTGCAGTTATCAACAGTGATGGTGGATAATTTTATATCCACATTCCATTCCATGAGAGCATCCATTAACACGTTTGTAACAACCTCACTTGTATGGGAGCAAGGTGTTGGTTTAATGGACAATAAATTAATAGACGTGTGTTACGATCGAACTCGAGACCACGGGATTGCACACTTTACGTATGAGAATTAAAGTTAATAATTAAATGTAATAGTTATATTTATTTATTAATTAAATGAAATAACATAACGGACGTTAAGTAATTAGTGTAATGGACTAATGGTCGTTAAATGTAATTGGAAAAGGACTAAGTTGTAAATAATGGGAAGGTTCCGGAATTACTTGTGGGATACCTCATCCGATCGGCCACAAGAAAAGGAAACCCAATCCATCTACAACTCAAACTTGTTCACCAAGTTTGTTTGGGTATAAATACAAAACCAAGGGTGTTTGTAATTTATCTCTTGTACTCATTAAGCTAAAACCTAAATAGTTTTGTGTGTGTTTGCTTAAAACCGGTCGACCACCACTCTTGGGAGTCGATTCATAGCTTTTCCAAAACAAAGTTATTTTGTTTAATTAAAACTAGCATTCCTTTAATTCGGTATAGTACGTGTGTACAAGAAAGTGGTACTAACACATTATTGTTAGTATTCTTGGATTGAATTACAAAACGGTAAGGGGTAATTCATATAATCCTATAAACCCTAATTAGGGTTCATCTCAATTGCTAGTTTTGTGGATTTGATTCTTGTTCGGCTAGAATCAATAAAGGTATTCATATTCTTGTTTATGTTAATTAATTATTCGTTAATCTTTCCTATACGCTTCCGCATGTATACTTTGATGTTTTGTGATTATTTATTGAATGTCATGTTATATAATTCCAACAGTAGCATCACGAGTCATTGGTTTTTAATGAGTAATTAATTACATAAACGCGTAATAAATCAAATAATTGTATGTTGTTTGATATGGTTAATCTAGGGTTTATGTTTTATTTTTTATGGGTCGATTTTTTTATTAAATGGGGCGTACCCCTTATTTTTTTTAGTCGACACACATAATTTTTTTTAGGGTTTGAAAATTGTTTGCTAACCTTATCGAAACCTAGAATTAATATATAAGTTACGTGATTAATTCATGAATAATTGTTATGTGACATGGGATTATTATATGCGATCTTGTGACTATTTGTATAATTGTTATGATATATCCATGATGATACATGCATGTTTGTCATGGATAGTTGCTTGAATATTTGTTTAATTGTTAAGATATATTTATCACATGTTTATTTACGATAAATCTTGAATTGGGGAAGACTTCAATTATATACATTAATGAATCAATTATGTGCAATTTGGTATATCATTAATTATAGGTTTACGCAATCGATTCGTCGATGTATGTGGCTCACTTTCAATTGGGAGAGTGAAAGCCCTAATTAATATATACATTAATTTAACCTAGACATTGATTATTAATAGGGTTTTATCGAATAAGTTGCATGTGGCTACTTGTTTTCACGTATAAATTGTTTATTATGTGCGCATTGTTTTTTAGTTGTTTATTTTTTATTTGTTACTCGTTTGTTTATTATGTTAGACAGTTTTAAGCAAAGGGTAATTTTGAATAGAAAAATAATACGGACTAAACAATGGTGAAATTTGATTTGTTTTTGAAGAGTTATGTTTTCAATAGTTTAGTTGATTGATGATTTTGGTACAAATGGTCTGAACGGCTCACCTAATTTGACGGACTGTGTGGGAAGTACTAGGAGGGGAGCGCATTAATATTGTGACCCTAAAGAGGGAGGTTATTGCCCTGCGCTAACCAAACTCTCCGCTTGCTTGCGAGTCAAATTGGAGCCTCTAAGTAAGCCATAAATGTACAAACTCATCTTAAGGGCGAATTAGTTTTAATTCCATGCGCCACTTCGGTAGTAATTACCCGAAACACTAAGTGTTTACACTTATGCAAAAGTACGGTATAATGGACGATAATTAACGCTAAATTCCTTGATTGGTTAACCCAATACCTCAATCAAAACTTTGATAATTTGATCTTTATGAATTGGTAATAAAAAGTTTTTTATTAAATTTATGCTACAAGATGAATGCATGACATCTTTGTACATATTTGATTTGACCACATAAAATCAAAAAGTACCCTTTATAAATTAAGTTATATGCCATCTAATTAAAAGGACACTTGAAGTTGCAATTTACGTCATGACAGTACTTGGCGAGATTGTGATGGAGAGGTAAATCTTTATGTAAAGTCAGACCTTACATGAACATATTTGCAGTTCTTTAAGTTAGACACTTAAGTTGAGTAGGAAGTGAGAACTGGACTCAAGGCATAAGATGGGATAAACATGTTTATATTTGCAATAGCGTTGGAAAATATAAATCCCATAATGATCTAGGAATTGGAAATTGTTTGCCAATTATTGTTCGACAGATTACCCTATAATGTGCTTTCATTACTAGCAGATCAACTGATTTAATGGAACTACGATAATTTGGATCATAGTTTTCGAGAAAATTCTATGGTTATATGAATATTACCTTGGGTATTTTATTTTCTTGAAAAGTTTAATTATCGAAAATACTAAAATTGAATTTTGAAAATTCTTTAAATGTATTAATGCAACATTAAACCGTAAACATAGGTTATTCCTGTATTGGTAAATTGATCTACACCTGTAAGGGTTTTTGGTAGAGTCAACTTTGCTAAAAGAATAAACTTAGTCCTCTTTTCATAAGAAAGAGTGAGATTCAATCCTATTCCTTTTCATGAATGAGGAAAGGTATGATAGGACAAATTAGAATTGTCTAAATTCTAAATTCATAACTCGTAAGCATTTTTAATAGTTAAGAAAATTGCATATTTTTTGAGTTATAAAATTAGAAGCTAGACTAATTTACTATAAAATTGGTAAAAGACAAACTAGCATATTTTATCTAGTTGTTGTTTTTTTGACCATTTGAAAGTACTACTTACAATTGTTGAAATAGTAGAACTATTAAGAAAGAAATTGCATGCCCAATTTTTCAAGTTAATAGAATTGATGGATAGTTCATCATCTACATAGTAGAATACACTCTTTTAGTACATAAGTAATTGTTATGTATGGACTTTCTCAAAAGTGTAGGGAAGTAAATAGAACACTATTTTCTTTCACCGGTTAATGAAACACTTTCAAAGTTGTCAAATCCAGTGGGAGTGTTGTGTTCTTATTACTGAATAAGGAATTAATGTAATGATCTCTAATTCAGTGGGAGTTACAAGCTTTGTCATCTTGGTAGTAACCCAGATTATCTCTAGAATGTCTTAAGATAATTACTTTCCAATTGTAGACACTTATGTTTTCAAGGATAGTCATGTACGTTTCCTTATTAGACAATGAAGTGGTTCTATATCTACTAGTTATGCTAATATCAATGACACAATCATATTAGTCACATAAACAAACATATGTCGTGTTGTTTATCTGCTACATGATGTTGTTCCATGCAAAAGTGGGAGAAGTCTATATTGTGTGCAAGGTACAACATATAAGTATATGATTTAATGGGATCTCTTGACTGCAAGGTAAGAGACTAACGTTCTAATATAACTTGAACATATCTAATTCAAGAAATAATTGGTGTTGCAATTTACGTCATGTGAGAACTTGGCGAGATTGCAACAACAAAGTAAATCTCTATGTGAAGTCAGACCTTGCATGGACATATTTGCAGTTTCTAAATTAGACAACTATTTAGAATATGTGTCAAGATGATAGATATAAGACTACTTCAAATTAAATATTTATGTATTATTAGAATGACATAAATAAATGAACTAATCTAATACTACTTTAATTTGTATATTTATGAATTTTTGGAATGACATAAAGTTAATTAAATGTAATAGTTATATTTATTTATTAATTAAATGAAATAACATAACGGACGTTAAGTAATTAGTGTAATGGACTAACGGTCGTTAAATGTAATTGGAAAAGGACTAAGTTTTAAATAATGGGAAGGTTCCGGAATTACTTGTGGGATACCTCATCCGATCGGCCACAAGAAAAGGAAACCCAATCCATCTACAACTCAAACTTGTTCACCAAGTTTGTTTGGGTATAAATACAAAACCAAGGGTGTTTGTAATTTATCTCTTGTACTCATTAAGCTAAAACCTAAATACTTTTGTGTGTGTTTGCTTAAAACCGGTCGACTACCACTCTTGGGAGTTGATTCACAGCTTTTCCAAAACAAAGTTATTTTGTTTAATTAAAACTAGCATTCCTTTAATTCGGTATAGTAAGTGTGTACAAGAAAGTGGTACTAACACATTATTGTTAGTATTCTTGGATTGAATTACAAAACGGTAAGGGGTAATTCATATAATCCTATAAACCCTAATTAGGGTTCATCTCAATTGCTAGTTTTGTGGATTTGATTCTTGTTCGGCTAGAATGAATAAAGGTACGCATATTCTTGTTTATGTTAATTAATTATTCGTTAATCTTTCCTATACGCTTCCGCATGTATACTTTGATGTTTTGTGATTATTTATTGAATGTCATGTTATATAATTCCAACACAAGGTACATATAAAAACCTGGATCAAGCAACCAATAACTATCGATGTAATGGACTTGTAAAAAAAAGCTTAACATTATATAATATAGAGTTACAAAATAACAATTAATACCTTAAGATTTTACTTCGTAGCATCTAGTTACTATCAATGAAATGATCCGTGATGGCCATAAACGCTTTCTTTTGGTTGCTAGACGTCCACATATCAATTGTAATGGCAACCCTACTATTATTATTCTCAATATCTTTAATAACCTGGTTTTTTTGTTCTCCATACAACTTGATAACGTCACTCTTCAACGTGTTGCTAGAAGGACAATTGAAGAGTGGTTGGATGGTTCTTGTAAAACTCTTAAAGCTGGTGTGATCAACGATTAAAAGCTGTTAGGATTTAGAAAATCCATAGTATAGTGTCGGTCACCCCAACTATAGACTAGCACAAGTTAGCTCGTAGACATATTGTTATTTACTAGTCATTTAGTTAGTTATTTAGTTTAGAGTAACACCGTGGAGGACGGACGGGTCTTTACCCAATGTATGCCTGATCCACAGCCCGTAGGTGGCGTAATATGTAAGAACTATAAATAGCCCTCTCCTCATGTGGAGAGGGTTGGTGCTTTCATTTCTCTAATCATACAACTTTCTTTTTCTCTCATCTCTTTCTCTCTCTAGAAAGTATCCCACCCATCTCTCTCTCTCTCTCTAAAATCTTCTTGTTTGATTCAATCTTCATACATGTTCTTTGATTAAAACAATAACCTATATCCTACAAATGGTATCAAGAGCCATGGTTTGATCTTGGATATCGTGTGTGCTCGAATTTTAGTTTGGTTATTGTTGGTTTTTCTTAAGACTAACAAGTATTTTCGTTTTAGATTGTTTTAGATTGTTTAAGCTCGTTTTAGATTGTTTCTGTCTAAAACAGTTTTTTATTCCGGGTTTGAATCACAACAGGTCCAAAATCTTTCTATCCAAAACTGTTTTTGTACCATTCTTGTTCTGTTATTTTTTGGTTAAAAAGTTGCTGGAAAACTGTGATAAACACGCTAGTCGGAAAACATTACCGAAAAAAAAATAAAAAATAAAAAATTGTAGCGACTTTTGCTTTTACTTATATAGCGACTTGTGTTCTTCTTGAGTAGCGACTTGTGTCCTCTTTTAATAGCGACTTGTGCAGGTTTTTTTAAGGTAGCGACTTGTATTTTTTTTGGGTAGTGACTTGTACTCTTTCTTTTGGGTAGCGACTTGTACTCTATTTAGAGTAGCGACTTGTGCAGTTTCTTAAAAGCAAAAAAAAAAAAAAAAAAAAAAAAAAAAAAAAAAGGAGACCTTAAAAGAGTTCTCACATCAGTCCCATATTCAATCTACAATTAACATCAACAAATCCAAAGACCCGTTTCACATCAACCCATATCAAACGAGACAATCTCACAACAAAAACAAGCATTTTTTTCTTTCTAAACTCAACTGCTACAAGCCTCGAATTAAAATAAAATATTAAAACATAAACATTCATATATCTCAGCATTATCTCTTTTAATAATTGAATTTTTGGTCTGAAATCAGAACACAAAGAGACTTATACATCATTGATCTTTTCAGAAGTTTTCTTCCTTTTACTATTCGAATTCAAAAGAAAGATAAAAAACATAACTGTCTCCATCATTTCTTTTCATTCGTTCTATATAAAATCAAAGTCAAAACTCGAAAAGATATAAACCTACCTTTGTTCGAATAGGGCCTCAACCTGTGATTCACAAGGACGAATGGTTAATTAGTTGGTTTGGTTTCAGTTGTTAGGATGAGCAAGGTTGAGAGTGGCTGCGTTTTTCTTGATTAGGGTAAGAGTGTGAGAAAAATTAGGGATTGTGACTGTTTAGTGTGATTTAAATACTCGAATTTAGGGTTAATTCTGGACTGGGCCGCAGCATTACTCAAGTGCACTTGGGCCTGCGAGTTTCTCTTTGCTTCTGGGCTGCGTAAGTTTTGTGTAAATGTGGGCCGGTATTATAGATTATTACATAGGCTACATGTTGGTTTTACTTATATCAGACATTCGGACCTAACACTGGTTAAAATAGTTGCTTTAGACTACTCGTACTTTTTCTTCTTGGGCATCAACTTTGAGCTACAATCTTCTATTTGTGTACTTTGGACTGTCGTGCTTGTCATCAACAAAATAGTTGAAGATAAATCTCTCTTAACCACACTCAACTGTTCATTGTCTCATGGTTTCGTCTTGATTTTAGTAAAATCCCGCGAAAGATTCTATTTCTCGGTTTAAATCATAGACTTGTAAAATCCCGTGCATACTACCACATCATGTCTTACTCTACTGACCCAGTGATTTCAGAAGTGCTTAAATTGTATGATGTTGTGGACAACAATGATAATGAATGCTACACTGAACGATTAAAGATGTTTGAATTAATCAATGAGGATGTGAGATCTTCATGTTCTGAGTACAATGAGAATGAATTGCACCTGCTAATGCTACAGAATGCCATGCAAATGGAATGCAGCATTGAGCCCTATCAGCTACTTCACTTGCACCTCATACAGCTGTTATCCACAACTGGGGATCGAACATGTAGTGCTCTCTTCCGCCAGGACTTACCTACATTGACGAGAAGCTTGCTGTTGAACTTAGAACATTTAAAGCTGCAACTTACCAATAGAAAGGTTCAATATGATGGTTCCAGTGCAGCTCTTCAAGTAATCTACAAACAATTTCAGCCATTCATCAGTGGGGAATATTCAGCAGATTACGATCAACACTTGACTGGAATTTCCTTCAAAAAACATATTGGAATGGAAATTCAGGAATTTATTAGACATTTATCCAACTCATGGATAATATGGAAAAGTACATTGAGGAAGCTGCACAAAAGAATGAAAACGTGAATGAGTGTCAGGTGCAATTGAGAGATAGTTGTGATGAGTCGGGTAATGTATCAGTTGAAAGATCGGGTGTAGCTAAATACAGAGGCTCAGAGACAGATACGCTTGAAACAGCCAGTAGTTCAGTGACTCGTGTTACACATGATGTGGATGCATATATCAGACCGACAAATGACCAGGTGTCATGTGATGAGGTACCCTTAATTGTTCAACATAGTACATCTGCTAATGTACCTAAACATACTGATCTTAATGCTGAACATGATTATGATAAATGTTCCTTGGTTGAGGATGAGTCTAATAATTTCAAAACAAATGATATGGTTGATAAAAAGGCTTTTGATGAACTTTCAAACAAATTCTCAAAATTTGAAAAACATTGCATTTCACTTGAAATTGCGATACAGAGTAAAGAAGAAAGTTTTCAACTTAACAAACCATGTAAAAATCCGGAACTTCCTGAATTCCATGAACTTTTTGAAATTAACACTTTGAAAGCTCAGCTTCAAGACAAAGAGTCAACTATCAAAAATTTGAAGAAACATATTTCTAATATGCATGTGAAAAGTAATTTGGTTACAAGTAATTATGATGTTAATGCTATTGATGATATTCAAATGAGAAATGATGAATTAGCGGTTTGTGTGGCCAAATTACTAAAGGAAAATGAGTCATTGAGTATGCATCACATAGAACTAAGTGACTCTGTCAAAAAAGCTAGAACAAAGTCAATGGAACAAACAAACTCTTTGATAGCAAAAATTGATGAACTCAAAGCTCAACTTCAGGAAAAGAGTTTCGCTATTGTTGCCTTAAAAAATGAGCTCAGAAAAACAATAGGGAATAGTGTGAATACTAAGTTTGCAAAACCATCAATCTTGGGGAAACCAATTATTAGACAACCGAATGCGTTTAGATCTGAACGACCAAAATTTTTAAAAACACGGTTTACCTCCCAAGTTGATGCGAAACAAGTTTTGTCAAAACAGTCACTTCACCTTACTTGCCTAGTAAAAATGCTATGAATGACTTGTATAAGAACTCTTATCGAGAAATGGCTAGAAAGAAGGCACATATTCAAAAAGATGGAATTTTAGGTGCTAGACCTAGGGTGATGAATTCTACGAGATTTCAAAGCACTGCTAGTAGTTTTAAACCACTACCTAGGAACACTCAACTAAAGACTAGGGATTGGCTTGTATCTAAGAGTAGTTGCATTTCAAATAAAGCTATTCCCATAGCAGATCACTCTAAGAACTCTAGATCATTTTCTGAATCCAAACAAGCTGTTTGCTCAAATTTTCTGAAATGCATCTTTAAGGCAAATCATGATAATTGTTTTTCGAAATCCCTAAAGAAGGTAAATGATCATACAAAGGTTCAACCTGTTAAGTCTAGGATTTTCACTAAGTCATCTACTGTGCATACGAAGCAAAACAAACCAAAATCTTCGCCTAGATGGATACCAATTGCTAAATCTATGGAAACTAGGAATAAGGATAAGTCTTTCACTATGCATAAGAAGCCTAACAATCCTAGACCTTGCCATAAGTTGATACCGTCTGGTAGAATGTTTAAGGATGCTGGACTTAGGTGGATACCTACCAGTTTACCGATGACAAAATCAAAGATGACTGTGAAACCCCAAAGGGTTTGGATACTAATGTCACTAACCAAAATATATGCAATCAAGTTTGTAATATTAGTGCAGGTAGTCCTTACTCAGTTGTAGATACTTCGATCCTTCACTACATGGACTGGCTTAAAGTATGGATTACAAATGGATTGATATCTCATAACTCACGGGTTCAAGTAACTCAATCTTGATATTCATTTGGCTATGACGTCTGTTCACATCAGTTCAGGCCTCGTACTTCATCATTATGGCGTCTACAAATAACACTTCACGCCCCGTTCCTCAAAGAAAAGAAAAGTGTACGCTTCAGTGCGCTTTATCTTCAAAAGAAGAGAAATATTCATGTGTATGACCATTCTCATCGACATTCTTCATCAACAAGCTTCATGTTTTTCCATGCTCTTTCAACTTTCAAGTGGATCTACGTTCATTGGTGTATATTCTTATTCACTTGTTCAAATCAAAAATGGCAACTTCGGATGCAATTTTTGAGGGGGAGAAGAGTGCATATACTACATGTTGATGGATGCTTGATTTATGGTCATATGACTCTCTTTCAACGCCTAATGCTTCACTTACTAAGGAAAAATGGGATTCATTGTTTCAAGATATGTTTGATGAGTACTTCCAACCTCCAACGAATGTTGATCATCTAGTTTCTGAAGCTCATGCTCCGGTTTCTACTGACTCAACTGGTTCAACATCTAAGAAGTACTTCTCGGAATCCTCAAGAAACATTACCTCCAGTTATTTCACAAGGCGTTGATAATGACTATCATGATATTGTAGATGCACTATTGAATAATGATCCGCTCTTTGGTATTCCTTTGCCAAATCTTTACGGATTATTGTTCCTCTCATTGTGCACGCTATAAATCAACCACATGAACATTAAGGAAAATGACTACCTCATCCGCTCGAAGACATTATTGGTGAATCTTCCAGATCAGTCTCTACATGTATACCTTTAGGAAGAATGCATTGATGTTGAGGAATCATTTGTTGCGGTTCATTCAGTGGGTCAATGTACATCCGATTGTATGTTGTTTTCACGTGTTGGGCATTTGACATAAGTTGATGACTTCAGAGTTAATCATTTATCACTTATTTGAGATTGAAGTTGACTTTCAACAAAGGGGTGTTCTTATTTGATAACTTGCTCGGGCTTAAGATTTTGAGTTGAAGACTTGGTTTATCTAGATACCAGTAGTCGGGGTGGTTGGTTGAAGACCTGGTTAACTATCACTATTAGGAGTTACGTTGTTTTACTCAGTGTCACATGCAGATGACGATGTGGATAATCTCAAGAGGTGTTAATGTCTCATACTTTGTTTGAGTTGTCAGTACTTAGAGATTTGCTTGAAGCATAGATTCTCGACACCGTTCTTCCATCATTAAGTGCAAGCTTAAGATACAAATGCGGGGAATTCGACTTCAGTTTCAAGTTTGGTATATCGGGTTTTCTTCAACAGTGGTCACTTCAAATTGTCTACATATGGGTTGATAAAGATAGTCAGAGAGAGTTTATGTAGCAGTTGATTCTCACAGGATTCATTTGGGCTATTTGAGTTCTTCTCACAAGATTTCAAGTTTATGGGTATATTATGTTTTGCTGATTCTGAGGTATCAAAACCAACAAGGGGGAAGGAGACATATATCTAAAAGCACAACGAGTACACATGATGAACTTAACACTTCTACCTGATTGAAGTTATCCCGGAAAGACAATGGTCATAACCATAGAGAAACTCAGTGTTTAACTTGTAGCCTTTGGTATATTATTCCAACTATTTTGGGGAAGGATATATTATTCTAACTATTTGGGGGAAGGATGTATTATTCCAACTATTTGGAGGAAATGGTCTCTGGAGACTTTTGGTATGTGTTACTTCAGCGTTCAGTTGGAAGAAATGTGAGAAGAATATGTGGTACGTGAGATGATATTGCTTATCGACATCTTCTATATGATTTATGATAAAGTGCTTCCAGTTAGTGCTACTCTGGTTGGGTACGTGTGTACATTATGGGCTGATTGGTTATATGGGAGATAACTGGAATGCACTTGGTAAAATGAAGATGTTGATGTATTGTTCCCCTGAATAGACAACTGGTCAATCTCGAAGAGTAATGTGTACATCAGGGATGCACAACAGATTCATGTGATCGGACTTCATCAGTTATTCCGGATTTGATAACCACTTAGACGATCAATGTCTCAACTTGTTTCTTTGGTGTTCTCGTGTTCTTCGGGGTGCTGAGCTTCATTCAATGAGACCATTTTTATTCACTTCTACTTCTTGGGGATATGGTCTTTAGTCTTAGTTTGTCGGTTTGGGGGGAAGCTACCAAAGTCTCACTTTCAGAAGGCTCAAGTTTTGTCGACGATTCAAGAGCCTCGAAAGCTTTGGTGGTGAAAGTTTAAGAGATGATGACTTCTATCTTCTACAAAGTGCTGAACGATTTCCTTATCTCGGTACTCGTATCATCATCTTCTTAAACTATTTCTCTATCTTTGTATATAATTTTCAAAAAGCAAAATACAAAAATATAAAACCAACAAAAACAAAATACAAAAATATAAAATCAACAAAAGCCAATAAAAATCAGAAAATTGAAAAATACCAAAAATATGTTTTCTCAAGACATGTCTTCTGGTATCGATAACATCTACGGTCTTAGAAATGTCATTCAATAATGGCACGGGACTTTAGATGAAGTTCGAGCAGGAGGTGTAAATATTTCTTTCTAAACATGTCTCAAAACAATGGCTTGCAGTTACTTCTGACTGTAACCCGTGCTTAAACAATGGCTTGCTATTATTTCAGATAGAAACCCGTTTTTCAAAGAAGGAAAGTGCTACGCTAAACCAATTTTCAAATATTTCGTGCACTTATCCTAAAAACAAAATGAGGAAAGTATGTCGAAGGACTGCTGTTCCTACTCAAATATTTTTCCGACTAAAATTCTTCAGAAAAATATTTGTTTTAACTTAATGGTGGTAAATGAGTTGCTTGAAAATCAATCAGTATCGGAGTTTTCATAAATTTGCAAACTCAATCAATGACTTCCGCGCTTTTAATCTTTTCATAAAATGAGTCATTGATTGAGGGGGAGAATGTTTTCAAATTTACATCATCTAACGGGCTTTCTTAATTATCCTACGTGCTTAATTAAAAATGATATTTGCCTATGTCGAAGGACTAGGAATTTAGGATATGATTGTTAGGTTTAGATGATTAGAGTTTGATAAACACATAAATCCCATACCTTATATGAACTGATTGTTATGTTGGATTGACTTTTATTAGTCTATTGATGTTTGGGTGATGTCGACCACCATATATCTGTTTGTGTAGACTAACGTATGCAGGCATATTGGTATAAAAGAATGTTCCCAATCCGGATCCCACAAATGATGATGATTGGATGCCGAAAGGAAATGGTAACTATATCTTTGGTTGACATTTGAAGAAACGGAGTTTAATTTGACTTCAATGTAAAGTTGGCGTGAAAACATGCAACGTAAGAGGTCTCACTGCTTCAGTAGATGGTTTTCTTCCAGCTTCAGCAACAACAACAAAAACAGCTCAACCACCTAACGTATCTTTGTGCAGGGATAACAGTGACGATACCATTTTTTTTGAAAATAAATCAGATTCAAAGTTTTGAAATCAACCGGACTTTATTCTGTCAAATCTTAAGTGGTTTCAAATTAAATATTTTCAAACGATATTTCATCTATCAAGTCCGTTTGTACGTTAATATGTGGTGATTTAAAGATTTATTGTTATGTCATGGTATGATTTTCTTTAAAACTCAAAGATCTGTCAAAATGAAATTTTTTCTGTTCTTGTTTGATTGTGAAATTGTTTTATTTTACTTAAAGATCTCTTAAAACAATCATACCTGACACTAACAATCTTTAATGTCTTAAAATGGTCCTTATCTGTCATTTTTCAAAATCAAATCTTGCCACATCTTTCCCCAAAATTTTCTAAATGATTTAAATCAATTGGGATCACAATTCTCAATTGGTTTGAAATTTTTGATCGGGGGAGACATCGTGATTTAAATCTCAAATCTGTTTTTATGGAATTGGTTTTAGTCCTTCAAAGGCACTCCTGCCTCCATGTGCCAAACGATTTCAATATACATAATGCACATGTTGAGGGGGAGCATTCATCCAAAAACTAGATGAGTTTTTAAATCAGGCACATTTTCTCCCATGTCTTCTAAACCTTATTAAATCACTTGGGATCCAAAATCTCAAAGGGTTTGATATTTTTGATCGGGAGATAATTTGTGATTTAATATGAAATTTGATAAAGATGATCGTTTTGATTCAATGTGCAAGTTCTATCTAATATGTGCCAAACTCTTTCGTATATCTATGCACATATTGAGGGGGAGCAAATGGTTTCTTAATGGCTTTTGTGATCGTGAATGTACTTCAAAAGAACTCTTTCCTCTATGTGATAAAATGATTTAAAATATCCTACGCACATATTGAGGGGGAGAATTTACCAAGAAAATCAAATGGCTTTTTCCACGGAAATTGTGATCAAGAAATTATTTTAAAAGAACTCTTGCCTCCATGCGCTAAACAATTTACTAATCATATGCACATGTTGAGGGGGAGCATTTCTAAATGATCAAAACTATTAAGGTACAAAATGCTTTGATTTTATATCATAAGTACCTTGATTGATTTTCCAAGTGATTTTTCAATTGGTTTTAAGGAAGAATGAATTGTACCAAAAGACCGACCATTTTACTTTATGCATGGAGTTATAAGGATGGTGAGGTTAGGTATTAGTTCCCACGATCCGCCAGAACCGGAGGGATCTACCCAGAGACAATCCACTAGATAGTGTAGAGTCCTTAGGTAAGATGAAAAAAGGAGAAAAGTGAGAAATGGGATGAGTGCGGACTGAGACAGAGCTAGTACAAGAATAAACCCAACAAGGTTCTAGTTATGAAGTCTCGGTAAGCACTGAAGGGGTTGAAGAATGAAAAAGAAATTAAATGTGAAAAGGGTGAAAAGAAATAGCCCTCCAATAATTCAACCTTAGGGCAGAAACCGGGTTCAATTCATATGCTACTGGTGGTTACTAAGCTAACACTGGTATTGAAGACAAGACATCATGGACCCTGTGACGCACTGCACTATAACTTCCTAAGCTACTCAAGTTCCTCTTAAAAGGGCTTGTTTCATTTTCACGGGGAACCGACATTATCTATCGACTTTCTCTTAGAGATTGTTGATATTGAAGAAGGAGACCCTCTCCCTAGTCTCCGGCATAGGAAACCAAATGTGCACAATTGAGTCTAGAGCCAAGAGATCATCCACAAAATCTCATTAGGACACAAAATTAATGAAGACTTGCTGTTTCACACAATGTGGAAAGTAAGTATATATTGAGAGTCCTACGCATTATCCTTGTGGTATTGCCAAGACTAGCGTGTGACATATGGACTTTATCAATGGGGCGATTCATTATTGAATCAATCCTTGTCCAGGAAAATGGATTGACGGATACCTTTGAAAAACCGGTCGTTGTGCTCAAAAACTCTTTTCTCTAGCACATCGACTGTGTATCATATCTTCAAAATCAAAAGGGTATTTATGATTGAAAATTTATTTCTTCTTCTAAACCTTCGTCGTATTGCAAAACTCTTTCTTCATGCAGTACGCGATTGTTTTCAGATCATTTTGAATCAATCAGTAAATCTCAATTTGCTGGTTCACTCACTCCGTGTTGTCTTCTTTGAGACGTTCCGGTTTGAGAATGGCTAGAGCAGCTGCGAAACCCTGTCAAGGAGATTCTTCGGAATTATACCTGATGACAGGCAATACTTGTACTGATCAACGGGGAACCGTGGGCCGTGTACCTTAATTCAACAAAAGTGATCAAAGACACTTTCGTGCGCTTTATTGCTAACTGTTTTATGCAGGAACACCCGACGGTTGCAGCTGATCAGAATTGAGGAGTCAATCCATAGCCGCTTGCTCACACATCGCTTTCACATCTAAAGAAATCATGATAAGTGCAGATCTTCATCAACTGGTTCTGATATTTTCATTCCATGCTTCTGCTACTATGATACAAATATCACGAATCAACAAATGCTTCCGCTACTCTGATGAGAAGATATCATGATCCAAAATGTGAGCATGTCGGTCCAAAAGTCACAACATCACTTAATGACGATACAACAAAAGGGTGATCTAGAGATTTACTGTGGCTGATGATCTCAAAGAAAACTCAAAGATCATCATGATGTGGATCAATTCAAAGACCTCCACTGAAAGTACAAAACTATGCGGACTATGAACAGTCACTGCTAAAGCACAAAGATTTTGGAAGTGAAGAATTAATGTCTACGAGCTCAAGACTGAAGATAAAATAGAATGCTAGGATTCGAAATGTAAATCATGGGGTGACCTCCCTTAGGGGGAGATTGTTAGGATTTAGAAAATCCATAGTAAAGTGTCGGTCACCCCAACTATAGACTAGCACAAGTTAGCTCGTAGACATATTGTTATTTACTAGTCATTTAGTTAGTTATTTAGTTTAGAGTAACACCGTGGAGGACGGACGGGTCTTTACCCAATGTATGCCTGATCCACAGCCCGTAGGTGGCGTAATATGTAAGAACTATAAATAGCCCTCTCCTCATGTGGAGAGGGTTGGTGCTTTCATTTCTCTAATCATATAACTTTCTTTTTCTCTCATCTCTTTCTCTCTCTAGAAAGTATCCCACCCATCTCTCTCTCTCTCTCTCTAAAATCTTCTTGTTTGATTCAATCCTCATACATGTTCTTTGATTAAAACAATAACCTATATCCTACAAAAGCGGATACTCATGTAGAATAACCATCTTGGCAAGTGCTTTCCTTCCATCCTTCTCATTGTACACATAATTAGTCAAATCCAACTTCGAGTTGCCTGCCAAAATCCGTTGTCAAATATGTGGTTTTTTCCTAGCTTTACACACTCCCATATGATCTTTCAAGTGTGTGGTACCATTTTTCAGATCACCTCCAAGTAACTTTTTGAAGTAGTTACACTTTGCCTTTATTTGTCCATTCACTATCACTCACTCAAAATGTTCCCAAACTGGACTTCTTTGTCTCTTATTTGACGTCTTTTTAGCGTTAACTATTTCTTCAACATGACCAGTATATTCGGGTAAGTTTAGAGAAAAGTTTGGTGTTTCTTGCACTTCAGTGAAATGCTCTTCTGATAAGAAATATAAGTAAAATAAATCAGTATATAATGATTCAGATTTATTGGGTGCCACATAAGTTGACTCCCTTAGATAGAAATATTAAACATAAACTGCTTTCGATATAAGTCAGGCGGTAATAATAAACATAAACTGGCTTGAGGACTAAAGTCAAGGATTACATAGCAACCACTAAAAGAATTTCAAGCATGTCCTACTGGCCTGAGTTAGAACTGAAGTCAGGGAATGCATATAGATTATAGAAATGTGAGATGTGCTAAAGATATATATTACAATTGATTATCAGTTTATCGGCACATAAAATAGCATAAGCCCATCCATTATTTCATACAGTCCATTTATTACAGTTGTATCATACAAGGAAATTCTGCAGGATTAGTTGGTCTTCTGAGTACACACTACAAATTTGCAACAGTATTTGTGAAGAGGTTTTGATTCAGAAAAATCAGATGGTTGAAGGTCTTAATCAGCAAAAGCCCAAGTATCGTATTAACTGCTCTTATTATCACCCCCTTTAGTACTAGTAAATCAGATGTATTGACTCACTAGTCACAATATGGGTACAACTAGCTTGGTTAGCCTCCAAACTGATAATTCTAGGACTTTGAAATTTAGACAATATATCCTTGAGGAGAGTTATTTTACATACCAAACTTTTCTTACATACCAAGAGACTCATCTTCACCATCCATTTAAAAAGAAATCAATGGCTGTGATTAAAAGCATTTTATTATTGAAAAATGATTGTTGTGCCTACTAATCATGCCTACAAATGAACCTATTGATTTGATTGGTTGATTTAAAAAAAAGATTGGTGAAAATTTGGAAAGAAAATGTACTTTATGTAATTGTACAAGTGATTTATGCATTAGGCTTATATTTAGGTTTGTTTTGTAGGTCTAAATAGCATTACTCTTTATTATTTCACTTATTTTTTATAATTTAAGTATCTCTTAAACCGTTAATCGTTAAATGAAAATATTATTTACACCGTCGCGAAGAGCATTTAATTATCTTTCTATAGACGGGCACTTTGATATACTTTCAAAAAAAGAAAAAAAATTGTTTTTTTCACGTTTTTTCGTCTTTTTTTACATTACTTGAAATTTGCATGAAAAAAATCATATATGATTAAACACTGATTTGAATATCACATGTGATATTAGTGTTAAATCATATATGATATTTGATATCACATATGATATGATATGTATATCATATGTGATATTACACTAATATCACATGTGATATTACATATCATATATGATATAACACTATTATCACATGTGGTATTCAAATTAGTGTTTTATCATATATGATTTTTTAATGCAGATTTCAGTAACGTAAAAAAACGAAAAAACTTAAAAAAAAACATGAAAAATACATTTTTTTTCTCGAAAGTCTATCAAAGTGTCTATCTATAGAAAGATAATTAAATACTCGTTGCAATGATATTTTTTTTTCCGCTTAACTATTAACGGTTTGAAAGTTATTAATATTTGAAAAAAGATGATGAAAGTGGGTTTTTTAAATTGTTGGGATTAATCTCATCCATTAGATCAAATAAAAATGAATGGTGGTGATTGATCCCTTGGTATGTAAATAATCTTTTGTCCTCAAATTATCTTAAATTACCCAGTTTCAAAACGCGCTTCCAAACACCCCAAACTAATGTTTCTATGTATCTTATCGAGATCTTTAAAGTTCAATAATGACAACCTTTAACTTATTAAGTGATTTTAAGTTCATGTTGTTTAAACCTAATAACAAAATAACTATAGCACCTAATACTTTCATTTTACTATGTTTTAGTATTTCTTCACACTTTCATTTAAGCTACTTGAATCAAGTATGAAGCAACCCACTTAACGAACTCAAGCACACTGATTATAAACAATGCTATTAAGTTCCTACACAATGTTTACCTACACCACTTCTAGTTGACTTACATTAAGCTACTGGAATCAACCATGAAGCAACCCACTTAACGAACTCAAGCACACTGATTTTGCTACCGAACAACAAACAACATGAAAATGAAAGCAAAACAGCATGAAAATGACACTAATTACTAATCATAAAAAGGTATACCAAAGAACATGTTTCTTAACTACCATCACAACAGATTGAAGTCACAAACAGTAATTACTCTAATACAAATCTCTAATTATAAACAATGCTATTAAGCTCCTACACAATGTTTACCTTGATAACCCATGACCATGGTGGAATGATGCGTAGTAAGCCATGAATGGTGTAGCTAATGATGTAGAAATTAAGACGCATATGATTATAATTTATAGGTTTGAATTTAGATTTCACTGTGTAAATAAGAATGAAGATCTTTTATTGTTTTAGGAGATTGAGAAATCAGTCGGTTACAACTTACAACCTCGTTCCTAAAATTTGGAAGGTTATTTTCAGAGAACATTAACTAAATTAATTGACAAGAATATTACATACATATATAAAGTATTTTGTAAAGAAAATATATTCGGGGACGTGGACGTAGACGGGTACGGGACCGGGTTCGGGGATCCGAAGGTATTACCATATCCGTCTTTATACCCGCTTTTCACTATTGGGGATTCCCCGCCCGCATCCCCATAGCTGGTCAACTCGGGGATTACCCGGTCAAATCGGGTTCGGGTATCGGATTCTCTGTCGGGTTCGGAGTTTTTTTGCCATCTCTACTTATATTCTTATATCTCTTTAACCTCATATCTCAGATCATTCTTGTAGTTTTCTTTTAGTGATTCTCAAGGTTCTTCGTAAAAGACGAGGTCATGATTTAGCATACAAGACTTACAAAGTTCAAGAGAAGTATTGTTAGCCTTCATCTCATCACAAGATCACTGAATTGATTCTTGTATTTCATTCATTGCATTGTACCAGAAACTTATAGTGTTAGTTTATGTTGACCGAGTTAGTTCTTCCGTTATAAAGAACTCGGTATTTAGCTTTGTACCGGATAAAGTGTAAGCGACGTTGTGAGGTTTCTCCACCGGTTAAGGAGCTTGTTGACAAAGTGTTTACGAACTCTCAAGTTGAGTACTCGGGGATTGGAGTAGGACAAGGAAGGTATCCTTGTAGCCGAAACACTATAAATCTTGTGTCACGGTTTTATCTCTTCTTTACTTTACTTTATCATATTTATTTGTTTACTTATATTCTTGCATTATCAATAGCTCATTATCCAAAGGTTTCACATATAACTTATGTAAAAGTTTTGAAACTAACTTTAAATTGGTAAAACTATTCAACCTTCCCCCTTCTAGTTTTCTACTAAATTTTTTTATATAAATTGTGTGAAGCTTTTTGTGTTTTATTAGTTTGTACATATGTATAATAACATGTATTTTTCATTGTGCAAGTGTTTTAAAGATAATGTTTATTAGGTATTTATTGGATGACTGTTACAAGTATACAAATTTAAGACACTTAATTTTACATATTAACTTCATTTTTCATTATTAGTAAGTGTGTTGCTTAAAATTATAAGCCTTCTATTTTTAAAATATCCTAAATACATTATAAAGTAATATAAATGATTAAATAAATAAAGTTTGTGTTCACTAAATTCAAAGTCACATTTAAGTAACGTAAATCATAACTTCAACTAGATTAGAACCCGTGTTCAACACGAGCGATATTAGAAAATAAACAATGTTGATTGCACAACTATGCAGCAAGAATACATGCAAATTTTTTTTGCGCGGATTTTAGTACAGAGTAATATGCGTCAACAGAGATTGATGACGTATATCATGTATAGCATGCCTACTGGGCTTAGCTAGTGCTATACACATACGGGGCCCAGGCCCGACAAGGAAACAACCACGAGTACTGAATCAACAATAAGCCCAATAATGAAATTGGCTGCGGTCTAGACTTAAAGAAGCACGCAGAATGACTAGCGGACCAAACCTCTGGCCGCGGAAAGCATTTTGCGTCCGCATCCGCGATTTTACGGAACCTTGCCCGACAAGGGTCCCACTCCGACCACTAACTTTTATATGCGAGTTGTTAGGAAACCCTAACGGTAGGCCTCGCCTATAAAAAGGGTTCTAACCCCCCCCCCCCCCCCCTCACAAGGTACAGCTTTCTCTCTCATAATAACACACACACACTCTTATTATCTCTGACAAGAATGCGTACTTACTCTCAAGCCAGAGCTCATCGTGGGGTCCGTCCCCACGGTAAGTCTAACGGTTTACTCTCACTTGTGCAGGGATTCAATCAATCACTTGGATTATGTTGGGAATTATGCTAAGTATGAATTATGTTGATGAAACTGCTGAAGGATTCTGCTGAAGTGTGCTAGATTATACTGAAGATATAATTCTACTGAAGTTATATAGTTCGTAGATGGTTTCTGCGGAGATAGTTATTCCGCATACTCTATAGTTAGTTAGGATATGCATGAGCTTTATTAGGAAGTTATTGTGTATATTGTGACACACGGTAAATTTTCACTAAAATTTAACTAATAATTAGTAATTTATTATTACTAAGCATAAGTCATTAAGCATGCATAAGCTTTGCCTGATCATTTGAGTAGATAACTCGCATACAGTAGATAATTGCACCACTCTTGCATTCATATTATTTTATGAATATTTAATTTATGTCTTATGATTTAAATTGTAAGACGAGAGGTTATCTCGTTTTCCCCAGTGACCGACACTGCACGCGTACCGACACTCTGATAAGGGCTTGATAAAACAAATGACAAATGTCCGTGATATGGAATATTACAAAGATAAAAATATTTCAGACACGTAACAATAAGATACTACGTTATAAAAAGTTATCAAACAATGATACTTTGGTCACAATTTAATATCGCGGGACACAATATTAAACACACTATCACTTAAACAATAACTTTTATAAAACTCAAATACAATTAATACCTAAGTGTAATGTATATACATACATTTTCACAAATTTTACTATAAGTAAAATACATATAGACACACACATTTATACTTCCATTTTAAAAGTAAACCTTTTATAAAATATTGAGATAATAGACCTTTGTCTTTCTCTTCCCACACACGACAAGCAAGAGCAGAGAAAAAAAAAGATATCAATCTTCTTCAACCTCTAGACCTGCGCCTCCATAGTAGGCCGAATCTCCCAAAGAGGAAAACCAACATGCTTCTTCCATCATATTCCCCTCTCTCTTACCAAAACCATGAAAGCTTTTGTCTCCCCAAACCACTCCTTGATGCGCCGGCTACCCTTCGATGGAATCCAAGAAGAATCAAGATAAAACCACCTAAGAGAAGCATATCTTCACACCAATCTATCTTGAGCCAATATCCAAGATTCGCCTAGTTTTGGAAGCTAACCAAATTCGGCTTCAATCCAAAACACCAAGAAGAGAGAGATGGTCAAGCTCCTTCCCAAGATACTTCTTTATCTCTAGTAGAGATGCAAATGCCCCAAACTCAGTTCCTCATCAATTTTTACCAAAAACTAGGGTTTGTGAAACTTAGGGTTTTCAAAAATTGATTTGGGGGTTTTGCAATTGGAAGTGTGTTGGAGCTAATTCAAGTCTTGTTTGGTTCGAATCCACGAAGTCATTCTCGTCCCTCACCCATCACTCTCGAATTGAGGTTATTCATCTTTCTTGTTGTAATGTTTTATGTTGTTATTTTGATGTCAAGTTTGGTATTTTGTATCAAGGATTTGTTCTATACTTGTCACGTTAATAATATATGCTTGGTTGTTATGTTGAGTTTTTCTCTAATATTTACTTGTTAAAATGATTGTTGTCAAAAACTTGGTGTTGTGTTTGAGTTTTCTGTCGAGGAGCAAGAACCAAGAAAAACTAGAAGTTGAGTTTTGACATTGTTTTGTTAGCCTTGTTGTCATGTCGAGTAGTAGAACCAAGAAAATAAATGAGTCAAGTTTTACAAATCTACTAGTAACTCATGTTTGATGCTCGCATTTTTCAGTCGACATTCATGTTATTTAAAGTATGTCGAACCTTGTTATAACTTTACTTAAACTTGAGAAACATGCTCGTCATTTTGGTGTCTTGTGACTCAAAATTGAGTGGTAAATCTTGTGTCTAAGTCGCTAGGTATGACAAGGGAGAAACTCAAGTCAAGAGTGCTCATGTGTTAAAATATATTTCGAGTAATCTATACTTATCTAGTTCCGTAAGAGTATAATGGTTGACGAGTAGAACCAAGTCGAGTCGTACTCAACTAACAAGTGGTATCATCACCCCTTTTGCTCTCATGTTCTAGTTAATGATGTTAACCAAATCTCGTTCGAGTCAAGTCTTGTACATGATCATATTCTCTTGTTAGCTTGTCCTTAGTAAGTACATGGTAGTCATCAAAATGGAGGTACTTGAGTCTATGTAAGTGAGTCGACAACTTCATTGTGGTAGTACCATAGTGATGGGTCGTACTCACTAGTCGAAGAGTTTGACTTCACAAAATGAAGCATGAGCAAACAAGTATATTTCGAGCCAAGTTACTCACGTCAAACTTTGAAAACAATATGTATGTTGGTAATAAAATCTGGAAATGAAATCTTGGTATATGTCTTCTAAAATTTGAGCATGAACCTGTTATATCACCTCTGTTGGATCAAGCCAACTTCCACACCATCATTGGGCCGAAGCCCATTCCTACATGTACAACCACACCGGGCCAGGCCCAATACTTATTACCATGTTGACATGGGCCGTAGCCCATGGACATTTATGTGGCGTCTGTTGATATATCAAGTATAGCCGAATAACTTAATACCCGAAACAATTTATTTGATGTCAAATAACGAAAACCATTCATCGTCTATCCTTTCTTTTCACTTCGTTACGTATCGTCTTAACCTCAATAATGTACACTAGTTGTAACTTAACGAATACAAAAGTTTGGCATGAACAACCAATGTTTAAAAAAAAACATGATTCACTTAATAATGCTTACGTCAAAATTTAGCAACAATGTGTAAACAAATGTATGTCAAGTAAACTTTCCGTTTAGAACTATATATTAAGAACAAGTTGTGATAAATAACTAAAGACCACTATGTCATTTTATCATATATTAAATTTGAAAGTCTTCAAATTTAACTTAAACATTTTCTAAATACAATTAGAAAATAAATCGATTATATATATATATATAATTTTGACAATACCATTTTGTGTCAACTTAAATAAGTATATACACATTTATATACTTACTAGTGGAATATTGTAATTATTTTTCAAATCAAACTTTGAATTTCAAAATCATATTATAGTGTCTACATGAAAAGTATATATATACTTCGTATACTTACTAGTAAAATCATTTTAACGATTTTTACAAACTACGTTAAAGTATTAATACGATTATCAAAGCCATTGAACTACTTTAAGTAAGTGATACTTAAAACAATGAACTAAAACATTGCCCTCCTTATCTAGGTCGCGTGTCGGTGCCACTTCACAACATTCACTAGATCCCACATTTGGATTGCACATTTGCTAAGGTGAGTTTTCATAGCCCCTCTTTTACTTGATAAACTGTTTTCTACATTTTGGGGTGAGAAATATGCAAAACCTTTTTATGGACCTAAACTATTACATGATTACTATTGCGTGGTTTAGCCTAAGCCCTTATGTCCCTAGAGAATGGCCTCTTTCATGAACCGTCAATTCCCCCATTGGGAAACGCGAATGTTATAAATAGATCTATTGAGGGTGACTCATCCGTTCGGTTGGCCATGCTTAGGCCAAGGCGAAACGTATACCATGTCGGAATCGAGTGTTGAGGGACAAAACACTCGCTAAGGGCCCCTATATTGTATGACATCTTTTAGCATACGGAAACTGTCGTAGTATCGGTTGCATGAACTTAGAGCTAACGTAATAGACATTCATCCATATATCATTATATTCGTTGTAATGATTATATGACTTTGCTTATGGTCCAAACTTACTATTTTAACTTAAACCTATGAACTCACCAGCTTTTAGCTGACCTTTTAGCATATTTTCTCAGGTGCTTAGTTGTGATCATGGATGTAAGGCAAGAGGCGGATAAATGGTCGTAGTAATTTCTAAAGAAGTGTTTTTACACAAAAACGATGTTTTTATATTGGGACCACTAAAATTATGGGATGTGCCCATTTATCTAAACAATGTTGTAAGATAATGTTTTAAAATATTTTATGAAATTAAACGGAGTATGTATTCCGTTCTTTATTACTTGTGTTGTGATTCACCAATTTCGTAACATTCCCCAATAACACGTATGCTTCCGTTAAACCAAATTTGGGGGTGTTACAGATTGGTATCAGAGCCTAAGTTATAGAGAACTAGGTACATATAAACCCTAAACTATAACTACTTTTCACAAAAACATCATACTACGACCGTCAGTTGCCGCTTGCCTTACTTGCCATTTTACTTAAGAGTTCATTTAAATAGGATTGCATGTTTTAATTCCTATTTACTTATGCACTATTTCGTATTCATCATGAGCATATTTTTCCACATACTTACACATATGCACCGTCTTGTCACAAACCATGCCTTCACCAGCCTTCCCTCACGATGTTCAGGAGGACATCCTACTTGCTCACTCACCTACCATCCGTCAGCTTGCACACTTGGCCACTGATCCGTATATTCAGGCCACACTAGCAGCTCAGCCATTTATTGCACCTACTCCATCTATACCGACCCTTACCACCACTCCATCAGCTTTGTTGACGCGCAGGCGAAAACCCCGCATGATTGTGAGGGTACCTGGATATCGAGAGCGGTATTCATTCGTGCCTGCACTAGCTTCTCAGATGACCCGCGCTGCTTACACGGGTCCTTCTACTACTTCAGAGTCACTGACACCATCATCTACTGAGTCACCACCTCACCAGAGACTCAGGAGATCTACTGATTCCTACTCAGAGGAAGACCCGGAAGAAGATCCGGAAGAGGATCCTGAGGAGGAACTACCAGAGCTTATGCCGATTGAGAGTGTTCTCGGACATGTTAGCACAGCAGCAGATATGAGTACACAGGGTCTGGAGATTTTCTAGAGTATTCAGGAGTTAGGACAGAGCTCCAGGATGGCTCAGAGATTGAGCGAGGACATGGACATTGATGCACCAGTTGGGTTAGGACAGAGGGCTGCTTTCCTCCACAGTCAGGAGGAGAGTAGTGAGGTTGCTTGGAGGGATATTGATTGCTTGATTAGTTCTCTACCACATATCGCGAGTCCGAGCTACAGTCCATCATCACCCTCATTCATACCATCTGCATCAGACATGGAGCGCCTTGCTCGCGCCACTAGACAGCTTGAGACCATTGAGGAAGCTGCACCGGTTGAGGCACAGTCAGTACCAGATCTATCAGGATCTCCAGATGGTGATCTGACGCCCACTGAGAGGATATTCATACAGTTGGACTCGCATGAGACCCTGCTAGGAGTCCATACTGATCAGCTAGAGAAAGTCGATCCAACACACTTGCAAGTTTGCGAGTAGCATGTTGAGGGTTTAGATCGAGTCACTGATGTGTTGTTTGAGAGCATGGAGCTCGAGAGACACGAGAGGATTCGACTGGGTTTCAGGTTTGAGGCTCATGTCGAGGACGTCAGAGAGTTGGACAGCAGAGCACGAGCCTTGGGCAGAGGTCAAGCCCAGATGCACGGATGACTAGAGGAGCTAGAGCGCGTCCAGTGGATTGCGAGAGATACTGCCAGAGAAGGATGGCAGAGGACTACAGGTTTAGAGTCCATGTTAGCATCTCAGATGAGACGCATTGCGAGCTTAGAGGCTACACAGCGAGAGTTGGTGGCTAGCCTTGAGCGACTACGTACCGAGCATGGACATCTTTAGACATGACTTCGTGATGTATCACACTAAACTGGATTTATAACAGTTAGTGTTAGCTATTACTCTTGTACTTCAGTTGTATTTCCGTTGTAATTCCGTTGTATTTCAGTTGTATTCCATCTAATATCTCATCATGTACTTTAGGAACCTTGTAACCGAAATTCTATCTATGTCAAACTTATTTTCCTATCCAATTGTCTTTTCTTTTATAGATTGCTCATATGATCTATCTACGATAACCACACTATTACTTGGCACTTACCTTGACTAAAAGGTTATATATCTCATCACCTTTCTTACTGCAGAAATGCCGCCGAAACGAAGATCAAAACGTACCAATCCTAGTGGAGCTTCCAATGATCCTATTCCAGCGAGAGTTACTCGCAACCAAGCTGCAAACGCTGCTATTCCAAACAGAGTCACACGCGATCAGACTGCTAAAGCCACTACTCCTGTTAGGGCTACTCCAATCCAACCTACCATGAATCAAGATATGATAGATCAACTAGTCAATGATCGAGTGAACGCCGCTTTAGCTACAGCAAACCACTCGTCTACTAATGCTGGAACTTCGTGACCACCCACCCACAGCTGCACTTGTACTTTTCAGGACTTTCGTAAGACCATGACTGGAGGCTTTGGTGGAACCGAAGGAGCTGTCGGTCTGACTAGATGGATCGAGAAGCTCGAGACTGTGTTCCGAATCTGCAATTGTGAAGAAGAGTCTAAGGTTAAGTACGCATCATTCACTTTCACAGATGCTGCCTTGACCTGGTGGAACAATTTTCTGAAATCTGCTAGTATCGATGTTGCCTATGCCATGCAATGGGAGAGCTTCAAGGAGATGGTACTTCGAAAGTACTGTCCACGTAATGAGATCAAGAAGCTAGAGCATGAGTTTTGGAACCTCAAAGTTCAAGGCACCAATATGGCTGCTTATAACCAGCGTTTTCAAGAACTAGCCTTGTTGTGCCCTGAAATGGTTCAAAATGAGACCCGATTGTTGGAAAGGTACATCGGAGGACTGCCCCAATCTATCAAGGGCAATGTCACCACTTCTAAGGCTGCTGATCTTCACGAAACCATCGAAGTAGCCAACAAACTCATGGACCAAGTGATTGAGGATTCCATGGACAAAGTGGTTGACAATAAGAGGAAATGGGATGACCACTCCCGAAGCTACAACAACAATGGGTACCGTGGCAATAACAGTGGGAACAACAACAACAATCAAAACAAAAGGCAAAATGTTGCTAGAGCATATGCAGCTGGGATTGAAGAAAGGAAACCGTACGCAGGGACTTCACCACTGTGTAACCGATGCACTCTGCATCACAAGGGACAGTGTACAGTCAAGTGCCGTAACTGTCAGAAAATCGGACACTTAACCAGGAACTGCAGGTCCAAGTCATTGGCGACAGTTTAAACAGCCCCAGCTCAGGACCCAAAAGCTGGTGTAACTTGCTTTGGTTGGGGTGAGAAAGGGCATTATAAGAATGAATGCCGAAAGACCCGAAACCAAGGCAATGGAGGAAATCAAGGAAACCGAGGAAATTCAGGAAGCCATGGGAATGGCAGGATTCAGGGAAATGTTGGACAGCCGAGTAATCAGGGAAATGGCGAAGGAGCTCGTGGAAGAGTCTATGCTGTGACCAAAGTGGAAGCTCAGGAAGACCCGAATGTTGTGACGGGTACGTTCCTTATAAATAACCGTTATGCATCCATATTGTTTGATACGGGAGCCGATAGGAGTTTTGTTTCTAATGCATTTAGTCCACTACTCGATATTGCCCCAACTGCATTAGGAGATGCATACAACGTGGAATTAGCTAACGGTAACGTAGAAAGGGTAGATACCATCATAAGAGGTTGCACCCTGAACCTGTTAAACCACCCATTCAATATCGACTTGATACCAGTAGAATTGGGTAGTTTCGATATCATCGTTGGAATAGATTGGTTAGCAAAATATCATGATGCCATCATTTGTGATGATAAGCTCGTCCAAGTACCCTATGGAGATGAAGTCCTAACAATAGAAGGAGACAGGAGTGACAGAAGAAACGCTTCAAGACTGCATGTCATTTCTTGTACCAAGGTGCTGAGGTGTATCGAGGAAGGATGTCACATCTTCCTAGCACAAGTCACCGGAAAGGACGAAAAAGAAAAAGAAGAAAAACATCTGGAAGACATGCCAATAGTGAGAGAATTTCCTGAAGTCTTTCCTGAAGACTTGCCAGGACTCCCGCTGACCCGAAAGGTTGAATTTCATATCGATTTAGTGACTGGTGCCACACCAGTGGCAAGAGCACCTTATCGATTAGCTCCAACGGAAATCCATGAGTTATCAAACCAGTTGTCGGAACTTGCGGAGAAAGGGTTCATTAGACCGAGCTCATCACCATGGGGAGCACCAGTCCTATTCGTCAAGAAGAAGGACGGAATTTTCAGGATGTTCATCGACTATCGCGAGTTGAATAAACTAACCATTAAGAACCATTACCCACTCCCGAGGATCGATGACTTATTTGATCAACTTCAAGGTTCAAGTGTTTATTCAAAAATCGACTTAAGGTCCGGATACCATCAACTAAGAGTTCGGGAAGAAGACATTCCCAAAACCACCTTCAGAACTCGTTATGGACATTACGAGTTCCAAGTCATGCCTTTTGGGTTAACCAACGCACCAGCTGTGTTCATGGACCTCATGAACCGAGTGTGTAAACCCTACCTGGATAAATTTGTGATCGTATTCATTGACGATATCCTAATTTATTCCAAGAGTGCGAAAGAACACGAGGAGCATCTTAGATTTATCTTGGAATTGTTGAAGAAGGAAGAACTGTATGCAAAGTTCTCGAAGTGTGAATTTTGGATATCGACTGTGCAATTCCTATGTCATGTAATCAACAGCCAGGGTATTCATGTAGATCCCGCTAAGATCGAGTCAATAAAGGATTGGGCGACACCCACAACTCCTACTGAAATACGCCAATTCTTAGGACTCGCTGAGTACTACAGAAGATTCATTGAAGGTTTCTCAAAGATTGCCAAATCTTTAACCAAGCTAACCCAGAAAAACACCAAGTTTGAATGGGGAGAAAAAGAAGAAGAAGCTTTTCAACTCCTTAAAGAAAAGTTGTGTAGTGCACCTATTCTGGCCTTACCTGAAGGTAGTGAAGACTTTGTTGTTTATTGCGACGCTTCACATAAGGGGCTAGGAGCGGTGTTAATGCAAAGAGAGAAGGTGATAGCATACGCCTCTCGCCAGTTGAAGACTCATGAGAAAAACTACACTACGCACGACCTGGAGTTAGAATCAGTTGTGTTCGCACTCAGAATTTGGAGACATTATTTATATGGCACGAAGTGTGTCATATACACCGATCACAAAAGTCTACAACACATTTTAGATCAAAGAGAACTGAACATGAGACAACGCCGATGGTTGGAGTTGCTCAGTGATTACGACTGCGAGATTCGTTACCATCCGGGTAAAGCGAATGTAGTTGCTGATGCTCTAAGTAGAAAGGAGCGACCAAAACCTCTTAGAGTCAGATCTTTGGGTATGACAATCAGTTCACCTCTTCCATCCAAGATTCTTGAGGCTCAATTGGAAGCACTCAAGGAAGAAAATCGTCCGAATGAGAACCTTTACGGAATGCCAGAAAGCGAAAATGGATTCGTGAAAAGGTCGGATGGAATTTTGTGTTTCAAAGAGCGAAGTTGGATACCACTCTACGGGGGAATTCGCGATATCATTATGCACGAATCCCACAAGTCTAAATACTCCATCCACCCAGGATCTGACAAGATGTATCTCGATCTGAAGAAATTGTACTGGTGGCCAAACATTAAAGCCGACATTGCAACATATGTCAGCCGATGTTTAACCTGTTCAAAAGTCAAAGCCGAACATCAGAGACCCTCAGGTCTACTAGTACAACCCGAAATTCCTGAATGGAAATGGGAACGTATAACAATGGACTTTATCACTAAGCTACCTAAAACTTCTAAAGGCTACGACACTATTTGGGTAATAGTTGACCGTCTCACCAAGTCAGCACATTTTCTACCGATGAAAGAAAGTGACGGAATGGACAAATTTGCACAACTATACCTGAAGGAAATCATCGCGCGTCATGGTGTACCAATCTCCATCATCTCAGACAGAGATAGTCGTTTCACCTTGAATTTCTGGAAATCGCTTCAAGATGCTTTAGGATCTAACCTCGATATGAGCAACGCTTACCATCCTCAGACTGATGGACAAAGCGAGAGAACCATTCAAACACTGGAGGATATGCTAAGAGCATGTGTGATAGACTTTGGAAATGGCTGGGATAAGCACTTGCCATTAGCCGAGTTTTCTTACAATAACAGCTATCACACAAGCATCAAAGCCGCACCATATGAAGCACTCTATGGTCGGAAGTGTAGATCACCTGTGTGTTGGGCCGAAGTTGGAGAAAGTCAACTTACTGGTCCGGAGTTAATTCAAGAAACTACTGAGAAGATTGTACAAATCAAAAACCAACTGCAAGCAGCTCGTGACCGTCAAAAGAGCTACGCAGATAAAAGGAGGAAACCACTTGAATTTCAAGTGGGAGATAAAGTTATGCTCAAAGTTGCGCCATGGAAGGGCGTAATCCGTTTCGGAAAACGTGGAAAGTTAAATCCTCGTTAAATTGGACCTTTCAAAATTCTCGCAAGAATCGGACCGGTAGCATACCGACTCGAATTACCACAAGAACTCAGCTCTGTGCACAACGTGTTTCACGTATGCAACTTGAAGAAATGTCTTTCTGACGAAACTCTTGCTATTCCTTTGGAAAAAATCCAAGTTGACGAAAGATTAAATTTTGTCGAGGAACCCGTTAAAATTATGGATAGAGAAATCAAACGGCTTAAGCAAAGCCGCATTCCTATCGTCAAAGTCCGTTGGAACTCTCAAAGGGGTCCAGAATACACGTGGGAACGTGAAGACCAATTCAAGCGTAAATACCCACACCTTTTCTCTACTTCAGCAAGTAATTCTAACTGAAAACCAAGGACGGTTTTCTCTTCTAAGGTGGGGAGGATGTGACACACGGTAAATTTTCACTAAAATTTAACTAATAATTAGTAATTTATTATTACCAATCATAAGTCATTAAGCATGCATAAGCTTTGCCTGATCATTTGAGTAGATAACTCGCATACAGTAGATAATTGCACCACTTTTGCATTCATATCATTTTATAAAACTCAAATACAATTAATACCTAAGTGTAATGTATATACATACATTTTCACAAATTTTACTATAAGTAAAATACATATAGACACACACATTTATACTTCCATTTTAAAAGTAAATCTTTTATAAAATACTGAGATAATACACCTTTGTCTTTCTCTTCCCACACAAGACAAGCAAGAGCAGAGAAAAAAAAAGATATCAATCTTCTTCAACCTCTAGACCTACGCCTCCATAGTAGGCCGAATCTCCCAAAGAGGAAAACCAACATGCTTCTTCCATCATATTCCCCTCTCTCTTACCAAAACCATGAAAGCTTTTGTCTCCCCAAACCACTCCTTGATGCGCCGGCTACCCTTCGATGGAATCCAAGAAGAATCAAGATAAAACCACCTAAGAGAAGCATATCTTCACACCAATCTATCTTGAGCCAATATCCAAGATTCGCCTAGTTTTGGAAGCTAACCAAATTCGGCTTCAATCCAAAACACCAAGAAGAGAGAGATGGTCAAGCTCCTTCCCAAGATACTTCTTTATCTCTAGTAGAGATGCAAATGCCCCAAACTCAGTTCCTCATCAATTTTTACCAAAAACTAGGGTTTGTGAAACTTAGGGTTTTCAAAAATTGATTTGGGGGTTTTGCAATTGGAAGTGTGTTGGAGCTAATTCAAGTCTTGTTTGGTTCGAATCCACGAAGTCATTCTCGTCCCTCACCCATCACTCTCGAATTGAGGTTATTCATCTTTCTTGTTGTAATGTTTTATGTTGTTATTTTGATGTCAAGTTTGGTATTTTGTATCAAGGATTTGTTCTATACTTGTCACGTTAATAATATATGCTTGGTTGTTATGTTGAGTTTTGCTCTAATCTTTACTTGTTAAAATGATTGTTGTCAAAAATTTGGTGTTGTGTTTGAGTTTTCTGTCGAGGAGCAAGAACCAAGAAAAACTAGAAGTTGAGTTTTGACATTGTTTTGTTAGCCTTGTTGTCCTGTCGAGTAGTAGAACCAAGAAAATAGATGAGTCAAGTTTTACAAATCTACTAGTAACTCATGTTTGATGCTCGCATTTTTCAGTCGACATTCATGTTATTTAAAGTATGTCGAACCTTGTTATAACTTTACTTAAACTTGAGAAACATGCTCGTCATTTTAGTGTCTTGTGACTCAAAATTGAGTGGTGAATCTTGTGTCTAAGTCGCTAGGTATGACAAGGGAGAAACTCAAGTCAAGAGTGCTCATGTGTTAAAATATATTTCGAGTAATCTATACTTATCTAGTTCCGTAAGAGTATAATGGTTGACGAGTAGAACCAAGTCGAGTCGTACTCAACTAACAAGTGGTATCATCACCCCTTTTGCTCTCATGTTCTAGTTAATGATGTTAACCAAATCTTATTCGAGTCAAGTCTTGTACATGATCATATTCTCTTGTTAGCTTGTCCTTAGTAAGTACATGGTAGTCATCAAAATGGAGGTACTTGAGTCTATGTAAGTGAGTCGACAACTTCATTGTGGTAGTACCATAGTGATGGGTCGTACTCACTAGTCGAAGAGTTCGACTTCACAAAATGAAGCATGAGCAAACAAGTATATTTCGAGCCAAGTTACTCACGTCAAACTTTGAAAACAATATGTATGTTGGTAATAAAATCTGGAAATGAAATCTTGGTATATGTCTTCTAAAATTTGAGCATGAACCTGTTATATCACCTCTGTTGGATCAGGCCAACTTCCGCACCATCATTGGGCCGAAGCCCATTCCTACATGTACAACCACACCGGGCCAGACCCAATACTTATTACCATGTTGACATGGGCCGCAGCCCATGGACATTTATGTGGCGTCTGTTGATATATCGAGTATAGCCGAATAACTTAATACCCAAAACAATTTATTTGATGTCAAATAACGAAAACCATTCATCGTCTATCCTTTCTTTTCACTTCGTTACATATCGTCTTAACGTCAATAATGTACACTAGTTGTAACTTAACGAACAATATACAAAAGTTTGGCATGAACAACCAATGTTTAAAAAAAACATGATTCACTTAATAATGCTTACGTCAAAATTTAGCATCAATGTGTAAACAAATGTATGTCAAGTAAACTTTCCGTTTAGAACTATATATTAAGAACAAGTTGTGATAAATAACTAAAGACCACTATGTCATTTTATCATATATTAAATTTGAAAGTCTTCAAATTTAACTTAAACATTTTCTAAATACAATTAGAAAATAAATCGATTATATATATATAATTTTGACAATACCATTTTGTGTCAACTTAAATAAGTATATACACATTTATATACTTACTAGTGGAATATTGTAATTATTTTTCAAATCAAACTTTGAATTTCAAAATCATATTATAGTGTCTACATGAAAAGTATATATATACTTCGTATACTTACTAGTAAAATCATTTTAACGATTTTTACAAACTACGTTAAAGTATTAATACGATTATCAAAGCCATTGAACTACTTTAAGTAAGTGATACTTAAAACAATGAACTAAAACATTGCCCTCCTTATCTAGGTCGCGTGTCGGTGCCACTTCACAACATTCACTAGATCCCACATTTGGATTGCACATTTTCTAAGGTGAGTTTTCATAGCCCCTCTTTTACTTGATAAACTGTTTTCTACATTTTGGGGTGAGAAATATGCAAAACCTTTTTATGGACCTAAACTATTACATGATTACTATTGCGTGGTTTAGCCTAAGCCATTATGTCCCTAGAGAATGGCCTCTTTCATGAACCGTCAATTCCCCCATTGGGAAACGCGAATGTTATAAATAGATCTATTGAGGGTGACTCCTCCGTTCGGTTGGCCATGCTTAGGCCAAGGCGAAACGTATACCATGTCGGAATCGAGTGTTGAGGGACAAAACACTCGCTAAGGGCCCCTATATTGTATGACATCTTTTAGCATGCGGAAACTGTCGTAGTATCGGTTGCATGAACTTAGAGCTAACGTAATAGACATTCATCCATATATCATTATATTCGTTGTAATGATTATATGACTTTGCTTATGGTCCAAACTTACTATTTTAACTTAAACCTATGAACTCACCAGCTTTTAGCTGACCTTTTAGCATATTTTCTCAGGTGCTTAGTTGTGATCATGGATGCAAGGCAAGAGGCGGATAAATGGTCGTAGTAATTTCTAAAGAAGTGTTTTTACACAAAAACGATGTTTTTATATTGGGACCACTAAAATTATGGGATGTGCCCATTTATCTAAACAATGTTGTAAGAAAATGTTTTAAAATATTTTATGAAATTAAACGGAGTATGTATTCCGTTCTTTATTACTTGTGTTGTGATTCACCAATTTCGTAACATTCCCCAATAACACGTATGCTTCCGCTAAACCAAATTTGGGGGTGTTACAGATTGGTATCAGAGCCTAAGTTATAAAGAACTAGGTACATATAAACCCTAAACTATAACTACTTTTCACAAAAACATCATACTACGACCGTCAGTTGCCGCTTGCCTTACTTGCCATTTTACTTAAGAGTTCATTTAAATAGGATTGCATGTTTTAATTCCTATTTACTTATGCACTATTTCGTATTCATCATGAGCATATTTTTCCACATACTTACACATATGCACCGTCTTGTCACAGACCATGCCTTCACCAGCCTTCCCTCACGATATTCAGGAGGACATCCTACTTGCTCACTCACCTACCATCCGTCAGCTTGCACACTTGGCCACTGATCCGTATATTCAGGCCACACTAGCAGCTCAGCCAGTTATTGCACCTACTCCATCTATACCGACCCTTACCACCACTCCATCAGCTTTGTTGACGCGCAGGCGAAAACCCCGCATGATTGTGAGGGTACCTGGATATCGAGAGCAGTATTCATCCGTGCCTGCACTAGCTTCTCAGATGACCCGCGCTGCTTACACGGGTCCTTCTACTACTTCAGAGTCACTGACACCATCATCCACTGAGTCACCACCTCACCAGAGACTCAGGAGATCTACTGATTCCTACTCAGAGGAAGACCCGGAAGAAGATCCGGAAGAGGATCCTGAGGAGGAACTACCAGAGCTTATGCCGATTGAGAGTGTTCTCGGACATGTTAGCACAGCAGCAGATATGAGTACACAGGGTCTGGAGATTTTCTAGAGTATTCAGGAGTTAGGACAGAGCTCCAGGATGGCTCAGAGATTGAGCGAGGACATGGACATTGATGCACCAGTTGGGTTAGGACAGAGGGCTGCTTTCCTCCACAGTCAGGAGGAGAGTAGTGAGGTTGCTTGGAGGGATATTGATTGCTTGATTAGTTCTCTACCACATATCGCGAGTCCGAGCTACAGTCCATCATCACCCTCGTTCATACCATCTGCATCAGACATGGAGCGCCTTGCTCGCGCCACTAGACAGCTTGAGACCATTGAGGAAGCTGCACCGGTTGAGGCACAGTCAATACCAGATCTATCAGGATCTCCAGATGGTGATCTGACCCTCACTGAGAGGATATTCATACAATTGGACTGGCATGAGATCTATCAAGGTCTAACGTTTCAACAAGTGGTATCAGAGCCTCGTGAGAGTCTCTACGATACTAAGAACAGTCTTTTCTTAACACCCATACAACCAAAACAACATTCACCATGCCTGGATCAGATGTTGATGTCGATGTAACCAACAACCAGAATACCACCCATTTGCAACAACTAAGTCTCTCGAACAGCAATGCTAAGTTTCCATATCTTAAAAAGGAAGAATACGACTTATGGGCAATGAAGATGCAGAACTGGATTTCCAACATTGATTGGAATCTATGGGAGATTGTAAGGAAGGGGAACAGTTTGAAGAGAACCACCACAGATTCTGATGGTAATCTTATTTATGTTCCTCCCAAATCTGCTGAAGAGTTACTGGCGATTCAGAGAGAAACCAAAGTTAAAACGATTCTTCTTCAAGCTATTCCTGAGGATCACTTGAGTGAGTTTTACTTCATGCAAGATGCTAAGGACATATGGTTAGAAATCAAGGCTAAGTTTGGTGGGAATGAGGAGTCTAGGAGAATGAGAAAATCGATGCTGAGACAACAGTTTGAAGAATTTCAAATCTCTGAAGAGGAAGGAATTCACAAGGGCTATGACAAGTTTCACAAGATTTTAAGTCAGTTGAATCAGCTGAAGGCAAAGCCAAATAATGATGATTGTAATTCTAAGTTCTTGCGATCTTTACCTCCATCCTGGCTACAAGTAAGCATTGCTTTCAAAGCTAAAGGTGGGCTGGATATGCTTACTTTTGATGAGCTGTACAACAAACTTAAAGCTCTTGAACATGATGTAAGAAGTCCCTTTCGTTCATCATCCACTGCTAGTCACACAACATTTGTTGGGGCCTCCACTCTAAAGATTATCCATGCTCCAAGTCCAACTTACTCATCATCATCTTACACTACCACTCCATCAAGTTCTCAATCTCAAACTAGTGGTATAATGGAAGATGTGCTTGGATCCTTTTTTGCTGATTATGACCCTCAGCAGCAACTTGCATATGAGGATTTCGAACAGGTGGATCCACTGGATATGGAAGAGATGAAGTTGAAGTGGCAAGTGGCTATGCTCTCTATGGACATCAAGAGATTTGAGCGTAAGGCTGGGAGGAAGTTTGGTTTCCAGGGAAGAGATCCAGCAAGGTTTGACAAAAAGAAGGTCAAGTGCTTTACATGTCATCAGATGGGTCACTTCTCCAGAGAGTGCAAGGACAGGAAAGCTGGTGATGAGGTGAGATACTCTTCCTATCAGCAGAATCAAAGGGATGCTGGAAATTCAAAGGCTGGATCCTCGGCTGCTCTGGTCACTTTGGATGGCAATGTCGACTCGAAGCTACATGAGCAGGAGAATGATGATGGTCCTGGTGGTGAGAATATTGGGTTGCTTGCAAGCTGTACTTCAGAGGATATGAATGATCAGATTGCCTTGATGGGCATCTCTCAGGTACAAAACTGTTTGTTTGGTTGTAGTGAACAATACAATGAACTTAAGGAAGCCTATGATATTTTGAAACCTAAATATAATGAATGCTATGTTGAAGTTAAAGCTTATAAACAGGCTTTAAAAACATTAGAAAGACAAAAAGTATGGTTTCAAAACAGATAGCTTATGATGAAAAAATAAGGGGGCTACAAATTGATCTAGATTGTGCTAACATTGATTTAAAACGCACTGAAAAAGAAAAAGCTAATCTTGTTTCTGAAAATCAAGAGCTTAAAGAGAAACTAGATGAGGAAATTGCTAGGCATAAAGAATGGTTATTGAATGGAAAGAAGTTAGCGAGTCACATCTATAGTAGTCAATCTGAGATATCTAGGATAGGTCTAGGTTTTAAAAAATATGTAGGTCCTGAAGCTAAATATGATGGGCGTAAAACTACTCCAGCAGGTTTAGCTAATTATGTAAAAGAAGGTGATTTACATGCTGTCTCTAGACCTATTAGAGGTGAACATATGCCCATTGACCTGTCCATTACTGTTGACTTTGATGGATCACACCATCTGTATGGCAAAAAGTCAAAAGACTTGCCAGACCCTGATTCTTCATCTAATGATTTTGTCTCTTGCTCTGACAGTGACAAATCTTCTGATCAAGGGTCTACTTCTTATGCCAGCTGTGATTCAAGTGATAAGTCAGACCTTCCCAAGCCCTCACCTGAGCCTACACCCAAGCATGCACCCAAGTCTACATACAAGTCCTTTAGAGTAGCTGCTGAGGAATCTCCTTCCAAGACAGTTTCCTCTTAAGACTTGTCTTTTAATACTTTGCATAATACTACTGTTAAAAACAATTCCTTTAATGTTTGTGGTTTGAATACTTCTGCATGTAATAGAACATCTTTTAATTTGAATAAATCTTCTAAAAAGAAGACATGTTTTGTGTGTGGAAGTAAATTTTATTTAATTAAGGATTGTGATTATCATGAGCAAAGAATGGGTGTATATGCTAATCAGCAGAAATCTAGACCAATGTGGACCAATGTTAATGATATACCACCTTATGTTCCACAGGCAACCCATAATAAATCTTCTTCATTCCCTTGGAGAAAATCTGTTGCTAGACCATTTGTGCAACCTACTAGCTCATATTTTAAAAATGGTTATTGGTCTGGATGTGTTGACTATATGTATGCTGGGAAGGGATACAGGGATAATGCTGTGAAGCCCTCAACTAAACAGGGACCTAATTATAGATGGAAACCCAAGAACAATAGTGGATCTTCTAAATCTACTTGGCCTAAACCTCATGATCCACAAGGCAGGTTCAAGTCAGTGATGACTTGAGCCTCCATAGTGTACTAATATTTTGTATATTTTTGTTGTTGTAGGATCATCCCCTTAAGCATAAGGATATTGGTATTGTGGATAGTGGTTGTTCAAGAAGTATGTCAGGAAACAGAGAAATGATGCATAATTTTGTACCTTTAGAAGGAGGAGGCAATGTGACTTTTGGTGGAAGTGATGGTAGAATCACTGGGAAAGGCACCATCAAAACACCTTTACTGGACTTTGAGAATGTGTACTATGTAAGGGAACTACAACACTTCAATTTGTTCTTAGTCTCACAAATTTGTGACACCAAGAACAAAGTATTCTTCTCTGAGGATGAATGTCTTGTGTTATCAAAAGACTTCAAACTTCCAGAACATTCATCAATACTGCTGAGAGTTCCTAGGAATCACAATCTATACACATTCAACCTACATGATGTTCAACCAGAGGGTGACCTTACTTGTTTGGTGGCTGAAGCTTCCCTGGATGAGTCTACTAAATGGCATAGGAGAATGGCTCATACGAACTTCAAGACCATAAACAAGCTTTCTAAACTGGGTCTTGTTGAAGGACTTCCTGTCAAAGTTTTCACCAATGAACATAATTGTGTTGCCTGCAACAAAGGAAAGCAACACAGAGCCTCATATAAAGCTGTTACTGTTGTGAGCATTATTTCTGAACCTCTTCAGCTGCTGCATATGGACCTTTTTGGTCCAACTCAAATCAGAAGCATTGATCACAAGTATTTTTGTCTGGTTGTCACTGATGGCTATAGCATATTTTGTTGGGTATTCTTTCTGAGGATTAAAGATGAAACATCTCAAGTGCTGAAAGACTTCATTGCCCTTGTTGAAAACCAGTTGAATAAAAAGGTTAAAGGAATTCGGTGTGATAATGGGACAGAGTTCAAGAATGTTGTACTTATAGAACTCTATAGGTCTAAATGGATAAAAAGGGACTATAGCACTCCAAGAACCCCACAACAAAATGGGGTGGCTGAAAGGAAGAATAGGACCTTGATAGAGGCTGCAAGATCAATGCTGACAAACTCTAAGTTACCCACTATGTTTTGGACAGAAGCAGTTGGCACAGCTTGTTATGTGCTGAACAGGGTATCCATTACTAGACCTCACTTCAAAAAACCATATGAACTTCTCTTTGGGAAGGTTCCTGCTATTCATTACCTCAAACCTTTTGGTTGTCAAGTGACCATTCTGAATACTAGTGATCTGTTGGGTAAATTTGATGAGAAAGCTGATGATGGTTATATTGTGGGGTATTCAGCTCATAGTAAGGCTTACAGGGTGTACAATTTATCTGCTAAGAAGATTGAGGAGACTTTGAACCTGAGATTTATAGAAGATAAGCCTAATGTTCAAGGACAGGGTCATGTGTGGTCTTTTGACCTTGATTACTTAACTGATTATTTGGGTTATTCTAGACATGTGGCTAACCAAAATGCAGGTACTCAAGAGTCTCCTACTAACAATGCAGGTACCATAGATGCTGATTCTGACAGTGAGTTTGAAGATGATGAACCACCGATTATTGTGCCTTCTTTCTCTCCTAACAATTTTGCAGGTGACACTTCTAAAGATACTGTTGATGAGAGTGAAGATGACTCACATTATGCTGAGGACCTTGCTAGGCTTAAGAAACAAGAGTTTGCAGCTAACCTAGAAGCTGAGAGTAATGCTGAGGAGATTGCAAGAGAAGCAATCAGTGGAAACAACCATTCTGCTGAAAGTGATCCTGTTTCTCCTATCATCACCAAATCTGCTGATAGACATGCTGTTTCTACTCCTATTTCTACTAGAGTGTCAACAGACTTTGGAGAACCTTATACACATTTTCCAAGACCTTCTGATCTTGGTCATCATCAACCCAAAGCTGGCATCTTCACCTCACCTTCCTATGACACTGATTTTGAACCAACTGTGACTAATCTTGATTCCTCCATTGATGTCAACATCACTGCTACTAAAAGGATCAACAATGCACATCCACAGTCTAATATTATTGGTGATCCTAATGCACCTGTTAGAACTAGGGGAACTGTGACAAGTTCTAAATATGGTCAAGTGACTTTTATCTCTTATGTCTCAAATCAACAAAGAGACAATCACACAGACTATGAACATTGTCTGTTTGCTTGTTATCTCTATCAAGTGGAACCAACTAGTGTTACTCAAGCTCTTGAAGATTCAAGTTGGCTTGAAGCAATGCAAGAAGAGATGCAACAATTTCAAAATCAGCAAGTTTGGATCTTGGTACCACTACCTGATGGCAAGTATGCAATTGGGACTAAATGGATTTTGAAGAATAAGAGAGATGCAAGAGGTGTTGTTATTAAAAACAAAGCAAGATTAGTAGCTCAGGGGTATAGACAAGAGGAGGGGATTGATTATGATGAAGTGTTTGCACCTGTGGCTAGAGTTGAGGCCATACGGATATTCTTAGCTTATGTATCTTACATGGGTTTCATGGTATATCAGATGGATGTTAAAGGTGCTTTTCTGTATGGTGAAATAGAAGAGGAGGTTTATGTCACTCAACCCAAAGGATTTGAAGACCCAGATCATCCTAATCATGTTTACAAGGTAGTCAAAGCTCTCTATGGACTACATCAGGCACCAAGAGCATGGTATGCTAGGCTTTCATCATTTCTGCTTAAGCATGGTTATAGAAGAAGTGCCATTGACAAGACACTTTTCCTTAAGAAGAATTCCACAGACATCATACTTGTGCAAGTTTATGTGGATGATATTATTTTTGGATCCACTAAAGAAGCTTGGTGCAGGGAGTTTGAGGAGCTAATGAAGGGAGAGTTTCAGATGAGTGCTATGGGGGAGCTTACTTTCATTTTGGGTCTCCAAGTTCAGCAGAAACCTGATGGTATCTTTATCAGTCAGGATAAATATGTAAGGGACATCTTGAAGAAGTTTGGTATGGAGAGTGTCAGGACTGCCACTACACCTTATGAAGCTCCAAAAGAAAATACCAACAATGAAAAAGATCCAGCTGTGAATGTTCACCTATACAGATCTATGATTGGTTCTTTGATGTATTTAACAGCTTCAAGGCCTGATATTACCTTTGCTGTGAGTGTTTGTTCTAGACATCAAGTCACTCCACTTACTTCCCACCTCAATGCTGTCAAGAAGATCTTTAAGTACCTTAAAGGCCAACCTCATTTAGGTCTTTAGTACCCAAAAGAGTCTCCTTTTAAGTTGGAAGCATATAGTGATAGTGACTATGCTTGTGCTAATCTGGATAGGAGATCCACAACTGGAGGTTGCCAATTCCTTGGAAAGAGATTGATTTCTTGGCAGTGCAAGAAACAAACCATTGTGGCTACCTCATCTACTGAAGCAGAATATGTTGCTGCTGCAAATTGCTATAGACAGGTTCTTTGGATACAAAATCAATTGTTGGATTATGGGTATAACTTTATGAACACAACAATTTTTATTGATAATCAAAGTACCATATGCATTGTTAAAAATCCAGTTTTTCACAGTAGAACTAAACATATTGAAATCATGCACCACTTTATAAGAGATGCATATGACAAACATTTGATAAAAGTGGTTAAAATTCACACTGATGATAATGTGGCAGATTTGTTAACAAAGGCTTTTGATGGATCAAGGTTTCAACACCTTGTGGTCCATATTGGTATGCTTAACCCTTAACTGCAAAGTTTAAGGGGAGGCATAGGCCTCAATGGAGGCATATGCCTCAGGAGAGGATTCATGTTGTAAACTTTGTATATTATTTTCTATACTTTTGATTTCTAACACTAACCAGCTAATGTTATTTAGTCTGTTTGTCTTTGTTTGGTTTGTGTGTTTCTATGTCTGTTTTGTTTTGCAGATTGCTTATCTAAATTGAAGTTCATCATGGTTGGTCAATTGGAATATGGTCAAGTAAGCTTTAAAGCTTGTTTCTTTTGAAATCAAAGTACTGAAGTGAGCTATTTGTTTCCACTGAAGAGAAAGTACTGAAGTTAAATTGTTCATTCAAGAGAAGTACTGAAGTTAATTGTTCATTCATTCATTCATGAAACAGTTTACAGCTTACAGATTACAATCAACTTCATATGGAAATACAAGATTCATATCTATACATGATCTACTAAACCTATTCTAACTCCTATCATCGACTAGCTCATATCATCTATTCCAGCTGTTGGATATGCATGACTAGTACGATGAGCTAAGGATCAAAATGGGAAGGATGGATTAAGGAAACCGAAGATGATGAAAATGAATACACATTGTCCTTTGTGCTTCATCTACTGGTTTCACCAAAAAGCAATCAATCCATCTTCCTTTTACCCTTCCCCTTTACGATATGAGATGAAGCACCAGACCATGGCGCAGGAAGAGCTAACACCACATCATCTTTGGCATGTGGCCTTTGTTGAGGTTGAGGTGTTGAAGGTTGGGGGTGTGATGTTCTTTCCTGGGAGGTGTCATCAGAGTCTTTAGAAGATACACTTGGATTCACTACACTATCATCTTCAGAAGAACTGAGAAATGGGGATTTCAAAGGTCGAGGGTCATGTGGACATGGGAAAAACTGAAGGAAATCATCACTAGATGATGATGATGATGATGGAGAAGAGGTTGGATCTATAACCTCTGGTTTGGTATTCATGGTTGATTATGGTTGATTGTGGGGAATTGGTAAAATTAGGTTTTGTGATGAAAATTGGGGGTAAATGATATGTGTTAAGTGTGCATTGGGATTGTTATATAGACGGATTCGAGGATTAATGTAATTTAATGCGAGTTGGGTGGCACAGTAACGCTCTAGATATTTACTGATGATATCTTTATCTTGGGTGGTTTCTGCTGAAGTAAATTACTTCAGCAGATTGACCGTGTTTTTGCTGGAGTATTATTTTGTCATTGGTTAAAGTTAAAATACACGTAGGATATGGTCAAAAATAGTTCCGATATTTTTGACTATATTTTGGGAAACTTCTACCAATCCATTATTCGCATATCTTTACTTCAAATTAACCGATTCCCTCTTCACTTACGTTCAAAACACTTCCAGTTGTGTGATTCTTAACCCTAACTTACAATTTTACACATGGCGCTTCAATTGAAGAAAGATCATAACAAGGTTGCTTTTCTGGGAAAAGCAAAGGGTGATGAGTTATATGTACTAATGGTGGAGTTCTTGAAAAGATCCAAGATTCATTATGCTTTAACGTATTCTCCTGATGTGATATATGAATCATTGGTTACACAATTCTGGGCATCTGCAACAAAACGAAGTGAAACAGAGATCGTGGCTATGATTGATGACAGAGAGTATTTGGTTATAGAGGAGTTGATAAGAAGACGACTTCGTTTGGATGATGAGAATGGGGTTTATCATTCTAATTCGGTGGTGATACTTACTGGGCTGAGAGCTATTGGATACCAAGGTACAAGGACTGACATATGGTTCAAGAATCAGCTATGCCCGATGTGGAGGTTTTTAGTTCACACGTTGCTTCAGTGTATAAGCAATAAATCAGGAGGATGGGACCAATTTTCTACTCAACTGGGTTGTGGTATTGTATGTTTATCTTAGGGTTTAACTTATAATTTTTCTAGGTTTATTTTTGATAATATGGTTGAAAATATACATAGGAAAAACCATAAATTTTTGATGTGCCCTAGGTTCTTACAAATGATCTTAGACATTACAACCCAAGCCCAATCATTTTGTCCCGTAGGAGCTTTATCATCTAAACTATTTGCTTCAATGAAAACTCATTATGAGGGGACACATCATCCTTTGCTAGCAGCTATGTTGCCTCAAGACAATGAGGCTGCTGATGAGGATAATGTTGTTAATGATCCACCTTCTACCAATGTTACTGCTGATGGTAATCCTTCAGTTGCCATTGATGAGGGCCCTTCTACAACTGCTGAAGCATCTAATGTTTCTCCTGATCAACCTCCGCCTATACCTTCACCTAGACCTAGTCCTAGTTCACCACCTACACAGGTTACTCTTGATGAGTTGGAGTCTGACTTTAATAGACTGACCACACCTAGTCCAAATAGGGAACCAGTTAATGAAGGTTCTCCTCATATTGAGCATGATCATGTTTCTCCTGAAAGGTCCAATGAAGCTCCCATTACCACTGAGCAATTTGTTGGTGGAGCTGAGGACTCTATTACACTAACATCTGTCTATGCTCTAGTAAACAGGTGATAACACTACACGCGTCGTTCGGGGTCAAAGGAACTTCCTTTTCTTCGAGCAAGTTTTATAACACCCTAGGCAGTGAACCTAATCGTTGTAGTGTAGTAATTAGGGTAAGCCATGGGTATTGATATCGTTCTCTAGGGGAATAGGAATGCTAGTAGGGAGTTACTACGCTAAGGTTAAGGTTGAGGAAGATTATTTTTTTTCTTTTTATATTTTATGAAAATGGAAAGGTACGAATCTCGGGTATTGGATTTGGGGGGTTGGTATTTCTACCGATTACTCTACTATTATCTAATTATCTAAACTAAGGTTGTGGGAGTCTATGTCTAATTAATGTGTGCTCGTATGATAGTTTAAAGATGTGTTTACTTAGTTTGTATTACTCCTTAATTATCTCCTATTGATGGTTGAGTGTCACGTCTTATTCCTAGTTGCGTTGTGTTTCTAAAGTTGTAGGGTATGCGTTTCTCCCTAACTCTTTGAACTTACCAAAGGGTCTTGTCTACAAATCCACTTAGAGATTATAGACTCCTACACTAAGGCGCTCTTCGGATGGTTTAGACTACAATCACTCAGGTAATCATACTCTAGGGTTCACAAAGATGAATCAAGCATTAAGTACACAACGAATGACCTATCGCATTACTAGATCATTAATCAACTAAGATAAGAAACAACCAATCAATATTTAATAATTAAGTTTCATACTTCCTAAGCAAACACACAAATAAATTAGCCGGACATGGAGAACATGCAAGCATACACACAAATAATCAAAGACATAATTGAATTAATGAAGCAAAGACTTATCTTGGTATAAGATAGGGTTAAAAACCCTAAAATACTGTACAAGACACCTTAGGTTCGGTTTTAGGTTTTTACTCCAAAGACTCTCCCCCTTAAGACTGAAAAATTCGGATTCTATATATAAGATTACAATTGCGACGGCGTCACCTTATGTTTAGTGACGCCGTCGTGTCGCCGCCATTAGGGTTTCGTCTTGGCCACGTTAACCTTGCGACGACGTCACCTTATGTCCGTGACGCCGTCCTCTTCAGCTTCTGACGTCGTCTGGATCGCATCTAGGCCGTCTGAGTAGCGACGGCCTACTCTTTCACACTAGACGCCGTCTCTTGAAAACACGAGTTTTGAGTTCTGACCCGTCACAACAATTCTCCGACGGCGTCGCAAATAGCTCCTGACGCCGTCACCTTCTACATTCAGCGACTGTGAGTGTCTTGATTTCGACTTTGGCCATTTTCTTCATATATTCGCGCCTTTCTGTCCAAATAAGTGTCATTCCAGCATTTTGCCTTCACGAGACCTAAAAAGTGAAAAGGAACGATATTAAGCAATAACGGATACAAAAGTGATCAAATAAGGACTTAAACGACCCCTCAAAATGGTACCTTTTAAAACCTTATCAAATATCCCTACACTTGTTATTTGCTTGTCCTCAAGCAAATGTGCTTTTAGCCAATTAATTTATAAGTTAGGGGTCATTCAGCATTAATTCAAAACGGTCCACAACACATATAAGCCCCGCAAAAGTCATAACAAGCACGGAAATTACATACTAGCACCTCACATGGGGTGTTTGGATACTCACATCTCTCTCAGGTGTATAAATGAAATATAACAATATAGGAAATGGAAGATAAACACTCATTAACCGGTCCTAGTACATAGATTACCATAGGCTTGAGAATAGATCAAACCTCCATCGCTTTGGCGTAAGCACCTAGGAAAGACTATCAAAGAGGTCTTTAAAGGGTTGTAACGTTAGGCTTACGGTAAGGAAATAAGGGTTTGGTGGGATAGGCTATTTAGTGGTGGTAAGTCAAAAATCTTTATGTTAACTGCATATGAAGAATGGCGTTGCTAAGCCAAGACTCGACACTCTAAACTCTAGATAACTGAAATAAACAAACATAAATTTATAAAGGATAGATGTAGGATGGTAGCCCGTATGTTTTTTTTTTTTTTTTTTTTTTTTTTATTTTTTATTTTTTTTTATCACTCTATTTTTTTTTTTCTTTTCTCTTTTTTCTATTTTTTTTCGATTTTTTTTTTTTTTTTTTTTTTTTTTTCATACACTTTTACTCTACCATCCTCTATGACAACATCAAAATACTAGGGATTTACAGGCATATCCCTACACTTGAGTTTTTATTATTCTAACACTAATTTGACCCGAATTGAAAAGATCAAAACACTTGGGGTACATTATTATGTAAACAAAGGGAATTTGAATTTAACGTTCCCTTCCCGTCATTTCATAAACTTTAACTTTTCCCATGAATCCCAATCATCCCAAAACTGTATACAAAGGATATGACTCGACTTAGCAACTTATGCAAGCAACTAGATAATTGAACTAAGGGTTTAGGGTGATAACAAACATTTGCACTAAAAGTGAGTGCATAAGGGGTAGGCTAAGGCGATTTGGGTGTATATTTGGGGGTGGGGTGTAAACAATGCTCTTCATTGATATTCCGGAAAAACCGAAACATCACGAGAACCGCGAAAAGGATAGGCTCTGAGGGGTTAACTAGGGGTATCGTGTACTAAAGATGAGTACAACGCAAAGGGTGTGGGGGAATTACTCAACCGATGTGGAAGAAGTAATTATATTACGGGTATCAAACAAGGGTTTATCCTAATGCCTCTTATCATTTAGTTATTCCTAACTACACAAGTGTAGTCTCACTAGCGATCTCGGAATGCATCACAAAACAAGTTCTAGAATCTATTATACTACCGGTTCACACTCTAAGCATTAAAGATGAATGCTTTAATTCCTACTAATCTAAGGGCGATCCTCACATTTTGGGTGGAATTTGGGTGGTAAAGGGTTTTTTGTGCTAGTCATATAACTTCCTATCCATGAGACGCTTTTGTTAAGACTAATGGCCCACTCCTATATGTCATGAAAAATTTTAAATTTGGTGCCAAAATTACCCTAACCGACATTTCTCATGGTTTATTACACAATCACAAATGGACAAAGCAAATAGTCAAGGATAAGCATAGTTTCAAAGTTCCCGTTTTATTTTCCCTCCCTACACTTAAACTGAACATTGTCCCCAATGTTCCCCGAAAGTATCAAAGTTATGATAAAAGAAGGTAATTAAAAACGAAAGAAACTAATACTCCCCTGATTAGCTCGGTAGGATCCGTGTAAAGTGGTGGTTAAATTCTTTTCAAGAAGAATTTATGCGTGAAAAGCTCCTTCCAATCTTTTGTAACTTCTTCTTGACAAACTAAACCTGCACACTTGAAGAAAACAAACGAAACCTTCGTGTAAAATCGGCGGTAATAATATATATAAGACTCGATTTAAACTAGGATATAATGCTTGTGGAATGGATGTTTACAGAATTTCTAAGAAAATGAAGACCTAGAAAATTCCAAAAATTTATAAGTAGCTCAGAAAACGAGAAAAAGTAATCTGACGTTTTTACTCCTTCCTGACGCCGTCAGGTTGCAATCCTGACGCCGTCAGGTTATCCTGACAAAAACTGGTCTGCGATTTTCTGGAAAAATTTCTGGAAAATTTACATCTTTAGAATCTGGAAAAAATTCCTGCAAAACATCCATTATGACTCGATACAAGCATTTGACTCGAACAAACAAACATATATATATCTTTTAGTTAATTGTTATTCTCATGTTTACGTTTCTTTTGAAAACGTGTGTAATCCTCCCTACACTTATCCCTTATGTAAAATACCTTTATATGTAATTAAGACGAAGTTAAAAACAAAATAAAGCATTTTTACAAATTTAAACATGAGGATAAACAATTAATAAAAGATATATGACACTAACAAGCAAATAATTAAGCATGGGTTGCCTCCCACGAAGCGCTTTTCTTTATTTAAGAGTCTTGTAGCTAGACTCATAGTCGTGCTCCTACGTACCGATATACGTAAGCCTATCCTCAACAATGTCGTAAGGATCAAACTTATCATTCAAGTTCCTAGTAGTACGTTCGGTTAAATAAGCCTTTTCAAACATCTCACCATCGGGATCATAGATTTGTATCCTAATGTGCCACCTTCCATTACCATCACTAGGCGGTCGATTCCAATTCCACATGTGTTCGGATTTCTCAACTATCCACTTATTCATGACAAGGTTAACGGGCAAGCTTCCTAGGAACTCGGTCATCTTCCTAAATACTAAGGTGTCCTCGAACGGGTTCACTTCTATATCCCTAGCCAATTCTTGTTCTTGGAAAGTTGCTGCACTAGCAAAGGCCTTATCTAGGTAAAAAGGTCTTTGAGGGCCTATGATGTTCTTCTCAATCCAAGGTCCATATCGAGAAGGCTCTCTATCCAACCCTATCTCATGTGGGATTTCCTCATCCTTATAGTATGTATGTTTTTTAACATCGTAAACGGATCTAGCACTCCCCTCTCCTACCACTATTTTGGACATCTTACAATCGATGATGGCACTAGCGGTAGCTAAAAATCCTCTTCCAACTAGTAATGGGCATGTTGGGTCCTTATTCATGTCGAGTACATGAAAGTCGGCCAAAAGAGTCAACTCTCCTACATGTACTACCATGTCCTTTATTATTCCAACCGGACGTGCTATACTACCGTCCGCTAATCCTAAGATAGTTTCCGTTGGTTCAATTTTACCTAGGTTGAGGCTTCTATGAAGGGACAACGGAATGAGATTGATGCATGATCCTAAATCGGCTAAAGCATCGAGTGGCTTGGAAGTTCCAAGTCTACACGGAAGAGTGAATAGCCCGGGATCATCTAATTTCTTAGGTAAGTTGTTTCGCACAAAGGCGGACCCATGTTTCCCAAGCCTAAGTTCTAACTCGTATTTTTCTTTTAAAGCATTATAATAAGGTGCATGAGCTAAGACTTCAAGAATCGGTTTTTCTTGATGGAGTTCCTTGTACTCCTCCTCTAAACTAGGTTTGGATTCTTGGTTGACGGGTTTCTCAAGAGTAGGCTTTACCAAAGGTGCCGGGCTTTGGTATTTCTTGGATGACTTGGAACCCTTTTTGATAGCATTTACCGAATGAACCGTTGGGTGAGAGGGGCATGGATGTGCACTCTCCCATGGTGAACTAGAACATGAAGTCGATGCAATCGAATTCACTTTTGGGTTCTTAATGGTATCACTTGGGAGTGCTCCAATTTCCCGCTCATTGAAGGCTTTTAAGAGGGCATCAAGCTTGGTTGTCATCTCGCTCTGTCTTTGCTTAAAATCGGCTTCAACCTTATTCAATCGAGTTTCTTGGGATGACAAAAATCTAGATGCAATTGCCTCAAGATGAGTGGGGTTCCCGGTATTAGAAGAATTGAACCTATTAGGCGAACTAGACGAACTTTGGGGTGTGCTTGAGTTTTGGTTCCACTTAAGATTAGGGTGATTTTTCCATGATGGGTTGTATGAGTTTCCTAAGTTGTTTTGTTCGGGTTTGAAAGTGTACCACTTCTCTCCCGCTCCGTCGGTACGTATGGAGGCGTAGTCCGCAAAAGCTTGTTCGGAGAGCCTAGAGCAGTCACGAGTGTCATGGGGACCACTGCATAACTCACAAGGTAGAGTGATTTGATTCACTTGTCGTGAGGACTTAGGATTTTTGTAGGAACTCATGAGGAATTTAACTTGATCTTCAAGCTCGATCATCCTATGGTCGGGAGGAGGCAAGGAGATTGCCTTGACGGTTTTGGGCAGCTCACGGGGGTCATCCCAACTTTCGTTGTCATAGAGGGCAAGGTCCTCTATTATTTCCCATGATTCTTCTGCGGTGAGATCACTAAGTTTTCCACCGGCCGCTTGGTCAATGGATCGCTTAGTGGGAAAGTTTACATGATCATAAAAGATTTGGATTTGGAGCCAAAGATCAATGCCGTGATGAGGGACTTTATGAAGTAAGTCCTTGAATCGGGTCCATGCTTCGTAGAGAGATTCACCTTGACGTTGTTGGAACATCAAGATGTCATTCCTAAGCTTAGTGGTTCTCCCCGGTGGGAAAAATTGAGCAAGGAAGCGAGAAGTAAGATCATCCCAACTTGAGATGGAGCCGGCGGGAAGTCGCTCAAGCCAATTACTAGCTTGGTCCCGTAGAGAGAATTGGAAGAGACGCAAGCGCGTGGTCTCCCGAGTAGTAGCATCAAGGTCGATGGAATCGACGATTTTGAGGAAATCCCTCAGATGCTGATTTGGATCTTCGGAACGAAGTCCATGGAATGCACATCTGTTTTGCACCAACCGGATGGTGTCGGATCGCAGGGCCGTAGTTTGGGCTTGGTCGGGAAGCTCAATGGTGTTCCTATAGCCTAAGTGGCTTGGTCTTGAGTATTCACCAAGAGTACGAGCTCTTGGTGGGTCATTTGGTGGTATGTTGATGAATGGTAGTGGGTTATCACCTTCCATGATGAAAAAGTGATGGAATTACTAACAAAGGTTACGAAGAAGGGGGATAGACTAAGAGAAATCTAAAAATGAGAAAAAAGTTTACTTGATAGGAATCAAGCAAAGAAACCTAAACGAGGTGGACTACTAACTAGCTATTCTATTCCCCGGCAGCGGCGCCAAAAACTTGATAACGCTACACGCGTCGTTCGGGGTCAAAGGAACTTCCTTTTCTTCGAGCAAGTTTTATAACACCCTAGGCAGTGAACCTAATCGTTGTAGTGTAGTAATTAGGGTAAGCCACGGGTATTGATATCGTTCTCTAGGGGAATAGGAATGCTAGTAGGGAGTTACTACGCTAAGGTTAAGGTTGAGGAAGATTATTTTTTTTCTTTTTATATTTTATGAAAATGGAAAGGTACGAATCTCGGGTATTGGATTTGGGGGGTTGGTATTTCTACCGATTACTCTACTATTATCTAATTATCTAAACTAAGGTTGTGGGAGTCTATGTCTAATTAATGTGTGCTCGTATGATAGTTTAAAGATGTGTTTACTTAGTTTGTATTACTCCTTAATTATCTCCTATTGATGGTTGAGTGTCACGTCTTATTCCTAGTTGCGTTGTGTTTCTAAAGTTGTAGGGTATGCGTTTCTCCCTAACTCTTTGAACTTACCAAAGGGTCTTGTCTACAAATCCACTTAGAGATTATAGACTCCTACACTAAGGCGCTCTTCGGATGGTTTAGACTACAATCACTCAGGTAATCATACTCTAGGGTTCACAAAGATGAATCAAGCATTAAGTACACAACGAATGACCTATCGCATTACTAGATCATTAATCAACTAAGATAAGAAACAACCAATCAATATTTAATAATTAAGTTTCATACTTCCTAAGCAAACACACAAATAAATTAGCCGGACATGGAGAACATGCAAGCATACACACAAATAATCAAAGACATAATTGAATTAATGAAGCAAAGACTTATCTTGGTATAAGATAGGGTTAAAAACCCTAAAATACTGTACAAGACACCTTAGGTTCGGTTTTAGGTTTTTACTCCAAAGACTCTCCCCCTTAAGACTGAAAAATTCGGATTCTATATATAAGATTACAATTGCGACGGCGTCACCTTATGTTTAGTGACGCCGTCGTGTCGCCGCCATTAGGGTTTCGTCTTGGCCACGTTAACCTTGCGACGGCGTCACCTTATGTCCGTGACGCCGTCCTCTTCAGCTTCTGACGTCGTCTGGATCACATCTAGGCCGTCTGAGTAGCGACGGCCTACTCTTTCACACTAGACGCCGTCTCTTGAAAACACGAGTTTTGAGTTCTGACCCGTCACAACAATTCTCCGACGGCGTCGCAAATAGCTCCTGACGCCGTCACCTTCTACATTCAGCGACTGTGAGTGTCTTGATTTCGACTTTGGCCATTTTCTTCATATATTCGCGCCTTTCTGTCCAAATAAGTGTCATTCCAGCATTTTGCCTTCACGAGACCTAAAAAGTGAAAAGGAACGATATTAAGCAATAACGGATACAAAAGTGATCAAATAAGGACTTAAACGACCCCTCAAAATGGTACCTTTTAAAACCTTATCAACAGGTATGTGGCTGAAGTAGCTGATCTCAAAAAGGAGCTTGCAGAGACTAAATCTACTCTTGGTGGTGAGATTGTGGAGCTGAGGAGTAAAGTCAAGGGCATAGAGGACCAACTTGGAAAGAGTAGCACAAGGAGAGTTATGGTTTCTTCTGATGAGGAGCAAGAGGATACTCATTTTGAATCTCTTGGAATCTTGGCAGATGCAGCTCAAACAACTCATGTTTCTCTTCAGATTGTTACTGAATCTTCAAAGAAGAAGGAACCATACGATTTACTAGAAAAAGGAGAAGACATTATTTGAATAAGGGAACTGCTGAAGCTTCAAAGGAACAGAGTGTTGAAAATCTTTCAACTGCTGAAGACAATGTGACTGATGTGCATATGGAAGATGTTGGTTCTACACCTGTTCAAGATACATTTGTAAAGGAACCATCAAATCCTACATCTTCATCAGATAATCAAGGAGTGTTTCTTGCTGGAAGAAGCTTTAATTTGGATCCAGCAGCTGATGTCTTTTCTACACCTGTTGAGGATCTGTCTCAACATGTTTCCTCTGATGCAAATTTGAATGTTTCTTCTGAAGCTCCTCTCAGTGATACTTCTCAAGTTGATGTTGTTCATATGACTGCGGATCAAGGGAAAGGAGGCGTGAGTCAAGATGAACTTGGTCCAGATCTGGTAAGTGAACAGGAGTTGCAAGAACAAGAAAGAATGTTAGCCGAGTGTGTAGAGATAAAGAAAAGTGAGGATTTGGCTAAATAGAGTGCAGCTCAGTCTACTTCAAATTTGCCTTCTGAGAGACAAAGAGAACTGGATGAATTGGGTGCTCATATCCCTGATGCACAATGGGATGCTTATACTAAGCTAGCTGCATCAGATCCTACACTTGCTCAGAGTATTTTAGGTGCAGACTTTGACAGTGAGGATTTTGCTGCACAAATAGTAGCTCTTGGACGAAAAAGAAAGCAAGAGGCAGCTGCCAAAAGGAAAGCTCTTACTGCACAAAAAGCTATAGCAAGAAGAGAGAGACCACCCACTGCTGCTCAAATGAAAGCATACATGAGGTCTATAGTGCTTAATCAGAGTTCTACTATCTTTAATTCTGGTTTGAAAAGAAGGCAAGTCTGGAATTTACCTGATGATGAGTTGCATAGACTGTATCAAAGGATTATGAAGCAGACTGCATCATCTTCTAATTTGAAAAGAAGTGCTGAGGTTTTGGATGTTCCTGAAGCAAAGAGACCCAAGCCAGTTTAGATTGTCGACAATTTTGATGATGTTACACCCAAGATAATTTCTCCTGTGGTTTCTTCTGAAGCAACTCCTGAAGCTGCTCATTCAGCTGAAAGAGTTCACTCTGCTGAGTCTCATGTTGTTTCTTCTGAAACATTCCCTAGAGTGGCATCTATTGATCCTATAGGCGACAAGTTGGGAAGGGAAGCTGAACAAAAAGCTGCTAAATCTAAGAAGGCCAGAGATGTACTTGAGAAAATGTATCAGTTGCGTAGTGCTGCTACACGTACGTCTACTTCTTCTATTCCTGCTACAGATGTTTATGATGACTCTGAGGAGGCACCATGTATGGGAATTTATATACCAGGTAGGAGGAAGAAAAGGATGTCTAAAAGAAGACCTTCTTCTTTATGGAGATCTGTGAGATCATCAGGGGATCAAACATCTAAAGATAAGAAATCTCACAAGGCTAGTTCTTTGGATCTAAAAGCTGATGATTCAACTTTCATCAAAGAAGGATCTGCTGCTGTTTTTCTTGAGGGATCTCATGATGTGTTGACTAATTGGGCTTTGAAAGATGAGGAGCTTAATATCATTTATCGATTGGATCAATCTACTATGCAGTTCAACTTTTTGAAGGAGATTCTTCATTTGGTAGATAGGGCAGATTTGAATACTCTGTATGGTCTTGTCACTAAATATTACCATAGTCATACACCACAGGGTTCTGGATTATTCTTGTTGGGTGATCTTCATGTTCTGTTTGATTCTCAATCTCCAAATGGTAAAGGATATTTTATTTGGAAGAATTCACACAAGTGGAAGGTTGAGACTTGGAGATTTTATCCTCTTCCTAATGTGCATGTAGTGGAGACAGAGTGTGGCATGACTATATGTATGTTTTCAGATAAGCTATATCCTTTGTCTATTAAGTTGATGGAAAAAATGCTTAGACAAAAGTTGGAAGTGCCTCCTGATCCAGTTGGAAATGATAGGCTTCATGCTGAACAATGTGTTGGATTGATTAAGACTCAGCTTTTGCTTCATCAAGCATCATCTTGAGTATGGTATCTTGTATATTTTGTGATATTTGTTTTCTTTGATTTTTTAGTTAAAAAAAAAATCTATGTATATTCTTGATTTTGTCTAACTTTTATTGCAGGTTTGTTGTATATTGTTGATGGTTATTGACTCACCGGATGTACCTTGTGTATATCAAAGAGTTAGCTAGTCCAAAGGGTACAGCTTTGGTAAAGACACATCCAATCTGTTGATAGTTGTAATGGTTTGCTCAAAATCATAGGGTTTGCAACCACCCATGCTTAATTACTGAGGGTTGTTGTATGGTCATCAATTCACCATGGTTTATTCCTTTTTGGAATCCAAGAATTGACTAGCTCACTTGTATATGGCATGTGGTAAAGGCAGTGGAATACCATATTTGGTAATCAGTTCACCAATTCTAAGAATTGACTAGTCCTGAGCAAACGGCTATAGGTAAAGACATTTCAAATCCGTTCATGGTTGCTGATTTGCTAATAAATCAGATGGTTATCAGTGTACCATGGTTTTTGAACTTAAACATTTGGCTACTCCAGTAGTGATGGCTATTGGTAAAGAGACATAAAATCCATTATTTTCAATGATTCACCTCTCACAGGAGTTAACACACCTGGAAGTGATGAGAATAGTATGAAACTAATATGTTTTGATGTACATGTTGTCATTTGTTGCTGCAAAGATCTAGAGTTTCAAAGTTTTGTCATCATCGAGGTGTTCTTATTTTGATTCTTTGTTGCTGTTGTTTATGTACAATCCTCTAGCTCTGAAGTGTTAAAGATCTATCAAGAAACTGGAACTTAACCAAGTCAAATTCCAGTTTAGGGGAGGATTGTTGAGAATTATGCTAAGTATGAATTATGCTGATGAAACTGCTAAAGGATTCTGCTGAAGTGTACTAGATTATACTGAAGATATAATTCTACTGAAGATATATAGTTCATAGATGGTTTCTGCGGAGATAGTTATTCCGCATACTTTATAGTTAGTTAGGATATGCATGAGCTTTATTAGAAAGTTATTGTGTATATCTTATTTAGTTTTATGATTATACGTTTCTTAGAAAACAAGTTAGGGTTCCTTATCTATAAAAGGAACACAATAGAATGAATTATGTACGAGTGAGAAAAACAAAGTTTTAGTATCAATATAAAGATCTATAGAGGATCAACGAGTTCTTAGTTATCTGTGTTTGTGCTTGTGTTTAATTTCCGCTAAAGATTACAAGTTGTAGAGATTTTCTATTAGTTTGTTTGTGATTACATAAGCAATACTAACGATCTACGTGAGCTCAAGATCTATCAAGGTCTAACGTTTCAACAGATTAGTACAAGATTGGCCCATCAACAGCTTGTCGGCCCAATCTAACAAGCATCATAAACACTCATTATAATCCGTCACACTTTTTGTACTAACAAGTTGGCGCCATCCGTGGGACTCGAACCCACAAGTATTCAACTAAGACTATTATAATAAGCACAACTATGCAGCAAGAATACATGCAAATTCTCTACGAATGATATCATATCAATAATGTACTAACCTGTAGCTCGGGGACCTTTTTTAATTGTATTAAGGATTCCAAATTTCAACCAGTTAGAGTTACATAAAGATATATACTGTACAGTAACTGGTATAACCGCAACAGAGGATAATATGTTGGAGTATTTCTAGAAAATGGTTCGTCGGAAGATTGCCTCATCTCATCTAAGGATAACATCCAATGCCGAAAAGATGCCAACCTACAAAAAAGAGATATCACATAGTTATATAGAACACGCCCACAACATAAATTTGAACGAGAAAATCACACGCCCGTACACACCCCATGTATTTAAAGACCATCAACATTAAAAAATATATGTTTAGCATATAGTGTTAAAAAAGAATCCCTTATAGTATACCATATCCAAATAACATCTATTAAAAAGAATCTCATATCGTATACCTAAAAAAAGTTAACGGTTGAATTCACACTTAGAAAGTTGTGCCCATAAAAACTTTCGAAAATGCCACAAGAAGATGTACATAAGTTGCTTTACACTAATGGTGACTCGTAAACTCGTAAATACCCTCCAAAAGAAAATAATCATCTAAATCTACTTCTAATTTTGCAAAAAGATTATGACAAACATAGCTCAAACTTTTTTTTTTGAAAAGGAGAACTATTATATATAATCACAAAAATGTACAAAGCTTTCTATGTAGACATGGACATGCCCATGTAAACATTAGAAAGCCTCCAACATAAAGAAAATGTTGGGAATTATGGGAAGTAGGATTACTGCTGACATTACTGCCGAAGGTTTCTGCCAAAGGAGAAGCAGAATCTGCTGAAGATGTAATTCTACTGAAGAGTACAAGCATTTCCGTATTACTGCTGAAGGGTGAATGCTGACTAGGATCAGCATGCGCAGATGAATTAAATGCTAACTCTCCATATTCTTGTAAGGCCCAAGGTTGCATGAGCAGTATTACTAGACTACTCTATATTTGTTTATCTTTTTAGTCTTTTAATGCATGCAAAGATGTTTAAACGTTTGGGTTGTAATAGTATTAGGGTTCCTTGTCTATAAAAGGAACCATATAGTTTGTAATAGATAATAGATCTGAAACATAGAGTTTCAGTGAATAAAAAGATCCATAGAGGATCTAAGTGTTCTTAGTAATAACATCTTGTGTTCACTTTCCGCTTTAGAATACAAGTGTTAGAGACTGTCTATTAGTTTGCTTATGATTACATATGCAACACTAACGATCCACGAGTGCTTAAGATCTGTCAAGGTCTGAGAGTTTTCAACAAGTGGTATCAGAGCCTCGGGAGAGTCTCTAAGATACTGAGAACCTTATTTTCCTCACCCACATACAACCAAAAACATTTTCACCATGCCTAGAACGGATGATGAATCAGATGTCACAAACACCAACACCAACAACAACGAAATCATAAAAAATACCACCTCTATGCAGCAACTGAGTCTCTGAAACAGTAATGGTAAGTTTCTTTACCTAAAGAAAGAAGAGTATGATCTATGGACCATGAAGATGCAGAACTGGATCTCCAATATTGATTGGAATCTATGGGAGATAGTGAAGAATGGCAACAGCCTGAAGAAGATGATCCCAGATCTTGAGGGTAAGTTCACCATTGCTCCTCCCCACACTGCTGAATAGGTTTTGGCTGTGCAAAGAGAGCACAAGGTAAGAACCATCCTCCTTCAATCTGTTCCTGAAGATCACTTAGGTGATTTTCACCACATGGTTGATGCAAAGGACATCTGGATGGCTCTTAAAGCTAGGTTTGGTGGTAATGAGGAGTCAAGAAGAATGAGGAAGTCCATGCTTAGACAACACTTCCAAGAGTTCAACATCTCTGAGGAAGAAGGTATCCACAAGGGATATGACAGGTTTCACAAGATTCTGAGTCAGCTGAATCAGCTGAATGCAAAGCCTGACAATGATGATTGCAACTCTAAGTTTCTAAGATCTTTGCCTCCATCATGGTTACATGTGAGCATAGCCCTTAAAGCTAAAGGTGGGCTTGACATGCTCACTTTTGATGAGCTGTACAATAAACTCAGATCTCTGGAACCTGATGTCAGATCTCCCTACCGTGCATCCTCTTCTGGTCATACATCCTTTGTTGGGACATCTCACTCCAGTATGATGATGCATGCTTCAAGTCCATCTTATATGCCATCATCATCTTATCGTCCCACCCCATCACATCCTCAAGCCAAATCTGGCAGTATATTGGAGGATGTGCTTCATTCATTTGTTGCTGATTATGATACACAGCAGCATCTTGTCTATGAAGATTTTGACCAGGTGGACCCAATTGATATGGAAGAGATGAAGCTGAAATGGCAGGTGGCCATGCTTTCAGTAGATATCAAGAGGTTTGAGGAGAAGGCAGGAAGGAAGTTTGGGTTCAAGGGAAAGGATCCAGCTCGGTTTGATAGGAGAAAGGTCAAGTGTTTCTCTTGTCATCAGATGGGTCATTTCTCTAGAGAGTGCAAAGACAGGAAGAGTGAAGAGAGTACTAGCTACAATTCCTATCAGCAGAATCAGAGAGGAGCTACCACTTCAGCAGCCCTGGTCACCATGGATGAGCATGTCAACTGGGCTGCACATGAACCTGTAACTGAGGAAGCTGCTGATTCAGAGAAGCTTGGATTGCTGGCAAGGTGCACTTCAGAGGATAGGCATGATCAGTTTGCCTTCATGGGTCTTTCTCAGGTACAAAACTGTATATTTGGTTGTAGTGAAAGATATAATGAACTGAAAGAAGCCTATGATACTATGAAACCTAAGTACAATGCATGCTATGTTGATAATGAAGCTTATAAACTTTCGTTAAAAACATTAGAAAGACAAAAAATATGGTTTTAGAAGAATCAGATAGCTTATGAAGAAAAGATAAAGTTCTTACAATTTGATCTAGATGTTGCAAATATTAACTTCAAACGCACTGAGAAAGAAAAAGCGGATGTTTTGTCTGAACACTTAGAACTCAAAGAAAAACTAGCTGCATAAATAGCTAGACATAACGAGTGGCAAAAAGCAGGTTTTAACTTAGCTAATGAGATATATAGTAGTCAATCTGAGAACTCTAGGATAGGTATAGGCTTTCAAAAATATGTAGGTCCAGAAGCTAAGTTTGATGGGCGTAAAACTACACCAGCAGGTTTAGCTAATTATGCTAAAAAAGGTGAATTACATGCTGTCCCTGGACCTATTAGAGGTGAATTCATGCCCATTGACTTGTCTATTACTGTTGACTTTGATGGATCACACCATCTGTATGGCAAAAAGTCAAAAGACTTACCAGACCCCGATGCCTCATCTAATGACTTTGTCTCTTGTTCTGACAGTGACAACTCATCGGATCAAGGGTCTGCTTCTTATGCCAGCTGTGACTCAAATGATAAGTCAGACCTTCCCAAGTCCTCACCTGAGCCTACACCTGAACCTACACCCAAGCCTGCACCCAAGTCTGTCTACAAGCCTCCTAGGGTAGCTGCTAAGGAAGCTACTTCCAAGCCTGTTTCCCCTGAAGACTTGTCTCTTAAATCTTTGCATAATTTGTCTGTCAAAAACAATTCCTTTAATGTTCCTGTTTTAAGTATTTCTTCATGTAATCAAACATCTGTTTTGTTGAATGCATCTTCCAAACGGAAGACTTGTTTTGTTTGTGGAAGTAAACTTCATTTGATTAAGGATTGTGATTTTCATGAACAAAGATTAGGTGCTTGTGCTCCTCAGCAGAAACCTAGACAAGTGTGGACCAATGTTAAAAATATTCCACCTTATGTCCCACAAACTAGAACTGACTCTTCTTGGAGGAAATCTCCTAATAGACCTTATGTGCGACCCACTAGCCCATATTTTAAACATGGTTATTGGCCTGCATATGTTGACTTTATGAAAAATGGGAAAGGATGTTGGGTCCCTGCTGTCAAGTCCTCAGCAGGTTGTTCTTGGAATAAAAAGAGACCTAAATATCAATGGAAACCCAAGAACAATGGTGGATCTTACTCCTTTTCTAAACCTAAATATAATGATCCACAAGGCAGGTTCAAGTCAGCAATGACTTGAGCCTCCTCGGTATACTGACATTCCTTTGTATATATGTTTGTTTCTGTAGGATCATCCCCTTAAGCATAAAGATATTGGTATTGTTGATAGTGGCTGTTCAAGAAGTATGTCTGGAAATAGAGACATGATGCACAATTTTGTTCCTATTGAAGAAGGAGGGAATGTGACCTTTGGTGGAAGTGATGGTCGTATTACTGGAAAAGGCACCATCAAGACACCTCTACTGAACTTTGAAAACGTGTACTATGTTAGGGAGCTTCAGAACTTCAACCTGTTCTCTGTTTCACAAATTTGTGACACCAAGAACAAGGTACTCTTCTCTGAAAATGAATGTCTTGTGCTTTCTAAAGAGTTCAAGCTTCCAGAAGATACCTCAATTCTGCTGAGAGTCCCTCGTACTCACAATCTATACACGTTCAACCTCAATGAAGTTCACCCTGAAGGTGACCTCACTTGTTTGCTGGCTAAAGCATCATTGGATGAGTCCAATAAATGGCATAGGAGAATGGCTCATGTGAATTTCAAAACTATAAACACTCTCTCCAAAAGAGGTCTTGTCGAAGGTCTTCCCACCAAAGTGTTCTCCAATGACCATAATTGTGTTGCCTGCAACAAAGGGAAGCAACATAGAGCATCCTACAAAGCTGTCACTGCAGTGAGCATCATCTCTGAGCCTCTTCAGCTGTTACATATGGATCTATTTGGTCCAACTCAAGTGAGAAGCATTGATCACAAGTTCTATTGTTTGGTCATCACTGATGGATATAGCAGATTTTGCTTGGTGTTCTTTCTAAGGACTAAAGATGAAACAACTCCAGTGCTGAAAGACTTCATCACCCTAGTTGAAAATCAGTTGAACAAGAAGGTTAAGGGAATTCGGTATGATAATGGGACAGAGTTCAAGAATGCCATTATAATAGAATTCTGTAGGTCTAAAGGGATTAAGAGGGACTATAGCAATCCAAGAACCCCGCAACAAAATGGGGTGGCTGAAAGAAAGAATAGGACCTTGATAGAAGCTGCGAGATCAATGCTTGCAGACTCTAAATTGCCTACTATGTTCTGGACTGAAGCTGTTGGCACAGCTTGCTATGTGCTTAACAGAGTCTCCATAACTAGACCTCACCTCAAGACACCATATGAACTTCTCTTTGGGAAGGTTCCAGTCATTCATTGCCTCAAACCTTTTGGTTGTCAAGTGACCATTCTGAACACAAGTGATCCTTTGGGAAAGTTTGATGAAAAGGCTGATGATGGTTATATTGTGGGTTATTCGGCTAATAGCAAGGCTTACAGAGTGTACAACTTATCTGCCAAGAAGATAGAGGAGACCTTGAACCTCAGATACCTAGAAGATAAGCCAAATGTTCAAGGACAGGGTCATGTGTGGTCTTTTGATCTTGACTACCTAACTGACTATCTGGGTTATACTAGACATATGGCTAACCAAAGTGCAGGCTCTCAAGAATCTCCCACTAACAATGCAGGTACCTTGGATGCTGACTCTGGAAGTGAATTTGAAGATGATGAACAACCTATTCTTGTGCCTTTTTTCTCCCCTAACATTGTTGCAGGAAACTCTTCAAAAGATAATTCAGCCAAGAGTGAAGATGAAACACACTATGCTGAGGACCTTGCTAGGCTTCAGACTCAAGAGTTTGCAGCCAAGCTTGAAGCTGAGAAGGTGAATGGGGAGTTTGCAAATGAAACTGTCAGTGGAAACCACATTTCTGCTGACATTGATGCAGCCTCTCCCATCGTCACCAAATCTGCTGAATGCTCGTCTGTTTCTACTCCTATTCCTACTAGAGTGTCCACAGACTTTGGTGACCCGTATACTCACTTTCCAAGTCCTTCAGATCTTGGAAATCATCAACCCCAATCTGGCATTTTCACCACACCTTCCTATGACACAACTTTTGTACCAACTGTGTCTAATCTTGATACTACCATTGATGTCAACCCCACTGCTACCATAAGAATCAACATCACTCACCCTCAATCCAATATTATTGGTGACATCCTAGCTCCTGTCAGAACTCGAAGGGCTATCTCTAGTCCTAAATTTGGACAGGATGCTTTTCTCTCTTATGTCACTAATCAGCAAAGAGACAATCACACAGACTTCAAGCATTGTCTGTTTGCGTGTTTTCTTTCTCAAGTAGAGCCAACCAATGTCACTCAAGCTCTTGAAGACTCAAGTTGGATTGAGGCAATGCAAGACGAAATGCAACAGTTTCAGAACCAACAAGTTTGGATCTTGGTACCATTACCAGATGGCAAATATGCCATTGGAACTAAATGGATTCTGAAGAACAAAAGAGATGCAAGGGGTGTGGTTATTAAAAACAAAGCAAGATTAGTCGCTCAATGTTACAGACAAGAAGAAGGGATTGATTATGATGAAGTGTTTGCACCTGTTGCAAGAGTAGAGGCTATTCGAATTTTCTTGGCATATGCATCATACATGGGCTTCATGCTATATCAGATGGATGTCAAAGGTGCTTTTTTGTATGGTGAGATTGAAGAGGAAGTTTATGTCACACAACCAAAAGGATTTGAAGACCCAGATCATCCTAATCATGTCTACAGAGTCGTTAAAGCTCTCTATGGACTTCATCAGGCACCGAGGGCATGGTATGCTAGGCTTTCATCATTTCTGCTGAAGCATGGCTACAGAAGAGGTGCCATTGATAAGACTCTTTTTCTGAAGAAGAACTCCACAGACATCATACTTGTGCAAGTGTATGTGGATGACATCATTTTCGGATCCACTAAAGAAGCTTGGTGTAGGGAATTCGAGGATCTGATGAAGGGAGAATTTCAGATGAGTGCTATGGGAGAGCTTACTTTCTTTTTAGGTCTCCAAGTTCAGCAGAAACAGGATGGGATATTTATCAGTCAGGATAAATATGTGAGGGACATGTTAAAAAAATTTGGCATGGAAGGTGTCAAGACTGCCACAACACCTTATGAAGCTCCAAAAACAAAAGCCAACAATGATCCAGATCTACCTGTGAATGTTCATTTATACAGGTCAATGATTGGTTCATTAATGTATCTAACAGCTTCAAGGCCGGATATTACCTTTGCTGTAAGTGTGTGCTCTCGACATCAAGTCACTCCACTTACTTCCCATCTCAATGCAGTCAAGAAGATTTTAAGTACCTCAAAGGCCAACCAAACTTGGGCCTTTGGTACCCAAAAGAGTCTCCTTTTAAGTTGGAAGCATATAGTGACAGTGATTATGCTGGTGCAAATATGGATAGGAGATCCACAACTGGAGGCTGTCAATTCCTTGGAAAGAGACTGATTTCCTGGCAGTGCAAGAAACAAACGATTGTGGCTACCTCAACTACTGAAGCAGAATATGTTGTTGCTGCAAACTGCTGTGGACAAGTGCTTTGGATTCAAAACCAATTACTGGACTATGGGTATAACTTCATGAACACAACTCTTTTTATTGATAATCAGAGTACCATATGCATAGTCAAAAACCCAGTTTTTCACAGTAGAACTAAACATATTGAAATCAGGCACCACTTTATAAGAGATGCATATGAAAAACATTTGATAAATGTGGCGAAAATTCATACTGATGATAATGTGGCAGATCTGTTAACAAAAGCTTTTGATGGACCAAGGTTTCAACACCTTGTGGTCAATATAGGAATGCTCAACCCTTAACTGCCTAGTTTAAGGGGAGGCATAGGCCTCAGGGGAGGCATATGCCTCAGGGGAGAATTTTTGTTTGGTTGTCTGTTATTCTTAGTAAAAACAAAAAAAAAAAAAAAAAAAAAAAAAAAAACTTTCTTTTGCAGGTTTGTTGTATTTTTGATGGTTTTTAACTCACCAGATATCCCTTGTGTGTATCAAAGAGTTAGCTAGTCCAAAGGGTACAGCTTTGGTAAAGACATGTCAAATCTGTTGATAGCTGTAATGGTTTGCTCAAAATCATAGGGTCTGCAACCACCCATACTTAATTGCTGAGTGTTGTATGGTCATCAATTCACCATGGTCTATTCCTTTTTGGAATCCAAGAATTGGCTAGCCCACAAGTATATGGCTTGTGGTAAAGGCATCTATCTCCATATTTGGTTATCAATTCACCAATTCTCAGAATTGACTAGTCCTGAGCAAACGGCTACAGGTAAAGACACATCAAATCCGTTTATATGGTTTCTGGTTTGCCTATAAATCAGATGGTTATCAGTGTACCATAGTTTTCGAACTTAAACATTTGGCTACTCCAGTAGTAATGGCTATTGGTAAAGAGACATCAAAACCATTATTTTCAATGATTCACCTCTCACAGGAGTTAACACACCTGGATGTGATGAGAATAGATTGCAACTGATAAGTATTGATGTACATTATGTCGTTTGTTGCTGCAAAGACCTGGAGTTTCAAAGTTTGATCATCATAGAGATGAGTTTGTTATTTGTTCTTTGCTAATGATGTGTGTAAACAATCCTCTAGTACTGAAGTGTCAAAAGATCTTTCAAGGTCAGGAAACTGGAACTTAACCAAGTCAAATTCCAGTTTAGGGGAGGATTGTTGGGAATTATGGGAAGTAGGATTACTGCTGACATTACTGCCGAAGGAGAAGCAGAATCTGCTTAAGATGTAATTCTACTGAAGAGTACAAGCATTTCCGTATTACTGCTGAAGGGTGAATGCTGACTAGGATCAGCATGCGCAGATGAATTAAATGCTAACTCTCCATATTCTTGTAAGGCCCAAGGTTGCATGAGCAGTATTACTAGACTACTCTATATTTGTTTATCTTTTTAGTCTTTTAATGCATGCAAAGATGTTTAAACGTTTGGGTTGTAATAGTATTAGGGTTCCTTGTCTATAAAAGGAACCATATAGTTTGTAATAGATAATAGATCTGAAACATAGAGTTTCAGTGAATAAAAAGATCCATAGAGGATCTAAGTGTTCTTAGTAATAACATCTTGTGTTCGCTTTCCGCTTTAGAATACAAGTGTTAGAGACTGTCTATTAGTTTGCTTATGATTACATATGCAACACTAACGATCCACGAGTGCTTAAGATCTGTCAAGGTCTGAGAGTTTTCAACAGAAAACCTACCTTGCATCAGGTTATTCGAACAAATCTATATAGTAATATCTATACAATTCTATATACCACCCTCATACCAGCAGAACCAACATACTTCCTTCTCAATGTCACTTTTCTCTAATCAACTGCACATTCCAGATCTTTTCTATTCTCCTCACAGCTAGAGAATCTTTGACAATGAACCTCATCATTCTTAATTTGACTGTGTCCTTAATCATCTGGATAAGAACCTCAACATCTTTAGTCTTCTGTTTGAATAATCTAGTGTTTATCTCTTGCCAGATAAAGTACACCACAGCACCAAAGACCAGCCTTCTGATGATACTTACTATACTGTTATTAGCATTACATTTGGACATTTCCTCAACAATACTATTCCAATTAGCTATTATTCTCTTGTTTAGGAGATTCATCATTTTATTCCATACAGAGCTAGAATATGAACATGCGAAGAACAGATGATTATGGGAGTCTGGGCATTGATTACACAGGGCACACTTCAAAATTTCATTTGGTTTCCAAATTGCCACTCTATCTTGAGTCATTAACCTATTCTAAACTGCCATCCAAAGAACAAATGAATGCTTTGGTATGCAATGTGCAAACCATATCAGAGGCCCCCATATCACTTTGGGGTCATTACTGCACATATCCTTCCAAACAGTTTTAGTATTATATTCTTTTACCTGCCCTGTATTAGTAACCCAAACTGCTTTATCTTTAATCTCCTCTTCCAATTGTGGAACTTGAATCTGTCTTAATGCTGGAAACATGGTTATCCACTCATCAGGCCAACACCAATCACCATTATGAATCAGGCTGGCCACATTGCTGTCATTCTTAAATCTGGCATCATATATCATTCTGGTAGTAATGAATTCATTTATTGGACCTGCTGCACACCATTTATCATACCAGGCAGACCCAGAAATGCCATTTCCAATTTTATAAAGGACATGTTGTTTCATTCTATTTCTCATATTCAGTAAACTCTTCCAAACACTGCTACTGTTATTATCACACGATACCTCCCATATGTTCCTACCTTTCAGCTTTTCAACATTAACCCACTTCACCCACAGAGTATCCTTCTTAGCAGCTATATTCCATAAATGCTTCATGATCATAACCTCATTCCAGATTTGCAAGTTCTTCAATCCAAGTGTGTTGCTTAAAATTATAAGCCTTCTATTTTTAAAATATCCTAAATACATTATAAAGTAATATAAATGATTAAATAAATAAAGTTTGTGTTCACTAAATTCAAAGTCACATTTACGTAACGTAAATCATAACTTCAATTGTTATGCATTAGATGCATTTTTCAGTTTAAAAGAAAATTTTGCGTTAAAATTAATACACTTAATTAGAGGTGGCAAAATGGGCGGGCCGGGAGAGCATGGGCAACGGGCCAAACGAGCACTAGCCCTACATGCACAGAGTTAAACAGGCATGGGCTTAAACACGCTCATGTTATATGAATCGCTTTAGAAAAGATTTAAAATGACAAAAAAATTTCTCAAACGTAACACTTTATTTATATTTAAATAACTAAATATACAAATATATAAGTTTTTCATTAAAAACAATATAATGTTCTCCAATTGAGAGCAAAACATGTATCCAATAATGCCTATTTAACTTTTAAATGAGTGATACATGCCTATTTTAAGAGGGGGGCTAAATGTGCTAAAATCTTTTAAAAATTTGTCAATTTAACATATTCTTTTTATTTTGAGCACAAATTGCCACTTCTGCACTTAACCTGCCCTCAAGTAACTTGTTAAACGATCCTTATTACGAGTATAAAGAAAAAGGTTTTATAAAAACTTTTTTGCATTGGGGTAAAAAAATAAAAAGGTTTTATAAAAACTTTTGATAAGTAAAATATAGCGGAAAAAAATATTTGGAAACAGAAAAATATTGTTAGATGAAGAGAAAGCCAAAACCAATATTTGCTTTGTTTTACTGTCAAAATTTAGATCATGACAGTTGTCTTTGTTTGATTAGAAAAATACAAGTGTCATTTTCAACCTCTATAAACAAACCAAACACAACCCTGACCCAAACATTCAACAACCCACTAAGTACTATTAACTATTTAACTCCAAAGCCCAGCCCACAGTATTTAAAGTCAATAACGTCACCTAACAACCCACTTTATAAACCATTCACTCACACTAAAACACACACTAAAAACACACAAAATAAAAAAATGTCAACCGCCGCCTTCTCCACCACCACACCCACCTTCTCCACTACCGTAAACCACCGTAACAAACTCTCAACAACCCCAATCTCCACCTTCAACATCTCCACATTTACCAAAAAAAACTCCTTCAAAACGCTAGTTTCACGTCGCACAACCGTCGTATCCGCCACGTCATCATCATCATCCCCAGGCTCACCACCACCATCACCCTCCGCGACGTCGTTTCACGGCACGTGCTACGTAGTCCGTGACAATATAGACACTGACCAAATCATACCAGCTGAATACCTAACCCTAGTCCCTTCAAAGCCCGACGAGTACAAAAAACTCGGTTCCTACGCGCTTATCGGCCTTCCAGCAGCTTATGAAACTCGCTTTGTCGAACCGAATGAGAACACAACGAAATTTTCTATAATTATAGCTGGGGACAATTTCGGGTGCGGTTCGTCGCGTGAGCATGCTCCAGTGGCGCTAGGGGCTGCTGGAGTGTCTGCGGTTGTGGCGGAGAGCTATGCGAGGATTTTTTTTAGGAATTCGGTTGCGACTGGGGAGATTTATCCGTTGGAGAGTGAGGTGAGGATTTGTGATGAGTGTAAGACGGGTGATGTGGTGACTATTGAGCTTGATAATAGTTTGTTGATTAATCATACGAGTGGGAAGGAGTATAAGTTGAAGCCTATTGGTGATGCCGGCCCCGTTATTGAAGCTGGGGGGATTTTTGCGTATGCGAGGAAAGCAGGGATGATTCCTGCTTAGATTGGCTTTTGAGGTATTGGTCGTTGGATTTGTTAATCTATTACTATTCATTTTAGTCCAACATTGAAACTTGTGGTTTAAGACATTGAAACACGGTTAGGGGAAGCTAGCTTATAAAACAAGTTTTGGTGCGGGCTTATAGGGGAAGCTAGCTTATAAAACAAGTTTTGTTTGTCACACAGGCTTATGGAAGCTTTTATAAGCCATAAAATATTCTATAAGCCCAAGCTAGTTTTTGAAACTGGCTTATGGGGGCTTATAAATACCTTTGAAAGTATAGTGGATTATCACTCAAAAGCTGGAAATATATCTGAATTTAATTTGATGTATTTTTATGCGATTTTACATTAATAAGCTTCGGCTCCAACTAATCCGCCAAACAACTTTACAAAAATATAAGCTTTAGCTTCAACTAATATAAGCTTCGGCTCTTGCACATTTGCCAAACATACCCTAAGTAGTTGATAGAAGTGGTTTGAGTATTAATGTAGCTATAAAGTTAGTTATCTAATCCAACCTTTAGAGATTTATGATTTTATCGTTCGATTATTAATTAATCCTTGAGTGGAAAACATAAGTCTATAGGTGGTTTTAGATTAAGGTAGTCAATTGTTGTCACGTGTGTGTTGTGTTGTGCGAAAGCTGTATGTTTACGGCGAGTAGACTACATTGCAATGTGAACACATCTTGTCATCATTTGTGTATAATATCTCTTAGTTAGTTCCTTTCATATTTTGGTTTACCTTATCTTTTTCCGATGTTTTTGTTATTAGGTCTTAAACATAAAAATGAAGTTAAACAACTACTTTCGGTGTAACCCTTGTATTTGCGTGTGATTTAACATGAATATTATACATGCATAAACCACTCATCATACCTTCCCAAATTAATCATTTATCGCATCAAGGAATGATTTACAAAATAAAACAAAAAAAAATTACTTTTTGGTTTGATAGGTGCTTTTTAGCATGCATAATATTAATGGTTAGGTCGCACACAAACACACCTGGTTTACAACAAAGTGTAGTGTTGATTTGATCTATTTCTTTTGACCGTTTATAACCAAATACAAAGAAAAAAAAATGTAAATCACGGGAGACCCAGTTAGATATGAGGTATGCATATGTTGACACATCATATTTCATATTGTCGTGATGTATACCCACGTAATCTTACGACACTTGTAGGCAAGGTTGTAAATATCGCTCGGCGGTACTGTGGCGGTCGACCCCCGCCAAGCGCCATATCGGTCTTGGCGGCGATATGGCGGCTCCTTGGTGGAGACCATAAATTATAAAGAAATTTATTTTAAAATAAATAAATATTAGCAATATTAATGTTTTTGTTATTTTTAATTATATATCTTCTATTATATAACTATAAATTTGCTAATTTGTTCCCCAAATTAAAACAAAATCAAGAAAATCGAAGTTGACCGGCGCGAATCTGAAAAAAAAAAAAAAAAAAAAAAAAAAAACCCTGGATCTGAAGTTGACCGGCGTTGACTAACCCGACGCCATGGCCGATTTTGACCGCCATGCTCCGATTTTGACCAAAAACGGTAAGTTAGACCGATTTGGGAAATATCGTGGCGGTGGACCACCGCCAACCACCATGGCGCCGCCATATCGGCCACTATGGCCGATTTTTACAACACTGCTTGTAGGATATAGAATTAGGAGCTGTCAATCGAGCATCATAGTTTTACAGTGACATGATACGGTGTTGTTGTACAACTGCACTATACAAGATCTCTATGGCAAAGACTTACAGTTCCATGATACGGTGTCGCGGTACAATCATAGTATACAGCCTCTCAATGGCGAAAGCATGAAAAACAAATTAGTTAGAAAGGCCACAAATTGCGATCTGGTTCGTTCGTTCCCAAATCGGGTATTATTCAGTTGGGATCAGGAAAATTAACGATCCGACTGTGATATATGGCTGAATTAAAAACTCCAAAATCCATAGTGTGATTAACTTTTGTTATGACTTATGAAAATTTGATAGGTATTAACTGTTTTGATATTGGAAATGTTAGGATTTTATATATCTCGTAGGAATATATTAATTATTTGGTACATCCTACCGCAGCGATCCCAAATGAACCTACCCCTCATCGAACCGAATTCTAGTTACCTAGTGAACCGCGATCCTGTACCTCGACCCCGTATCGGAATGATCTCCATTTTATGTGACAATGGGCGAAAGTGAGAAGAGCCGGATCAAATGGATGCGGTGATCCACCTTATAGATGATACCCACTTACATTGTGTGGTAGAGTTTGTTTAACCTGATTAAAATTCAAGTTATGTTTACAAAAGTTTAATCTTAACCCATACGCGAATTGGGCTTGGCATGAGTCATTGACTTACAATACAGCGTCTTACAATAATCTCAGTTAATAGGATTGATAAACATATAATCACTCCAAGGATTAACTTTTCAATTAGCCTAGTATTCTGTAGCTTAACCATGAAATTATAGTCAATTAAGCTGGCACCGACCCACTTTTAGTCCCTTTGTCAAGCTCCACCACCAAACAAACAACAATGGTGTCTGCTGCTTCTTTCACAACCACCACTTCGTTTTAGTTCACTAATAATCCACCGTCACAAAGACCACCAAGTCATCAACCTTCCGATTCAATCTTCACCCTCAACATCCCCAAGATTCTTTGTTTTGTGGCTGTATGTATGTATATTTGCATAAATTGTCTTTATGCTAAGTGAATGGCTACACCAAATATTATTCAGATGATGTAGGTTCTTGAGGTAATGTGAAGTGAAATATATTTGTGACTTGATTGGTTGAATGTTAAAGCCATAATTGGAGGTCAATTTGAATAAACTTAATTATGTAGTTATTTCTTGATGTCCCAAACAACACCCTGTAGAGCCTTGTTGAATTGGCGGATCTTTGGGAGTGAGGAGCTGTAATCTTTTGTGTCCCTCATTTCTGCAGAAAACTCACGAGTCTCCCACATGTATTTTAGGGATAGTGTATCTAGCATTAGTTGGTCTTTTTATGGATGTTGAGTAAATAACACCTGATCTCAATTCATTTTACAATGGTTCACCTTAAGAAATCATAGCTCCTGTATGATCATGTATGGTCACATATCTGGATAACAATCCAAATGAAATCTTAAATGACATTTTGTTTGAATATTAATTATACATAAGAATATGGGATTGTGTTACATACAAAGTTGATACATGCTCGTGTTTATGGATCCAGTATAGATTCCAAATATAGTTTTCAATCTTGTTATCACTGTACTATATAGACACATGGTTTTACAGGCATTTGGGTCACGTCATTCATCTAATAATACCAAACACTTATTTGCAGGTCACTGTTTTCTCTTCATGCATCGACATCCTTGGCTCTCTGGACAATAATATCTTTAAGCCAGGCAATGTAGGTGAAAATTTGTGTTTCGGGCTACTATTTTATCTACTTTTTTTGCATTGATGTAAAACTGAATGTAACATTGTCGCTTTTGTAATATCATAAATGTCGACTTAAGGTTTTGTTGTCGTAAGAGTAATTGTTCACAATTCCTGTTTTTATGTGTTGTAAAATTGACTTGTACTGCTAAAAAAATAAGAACGTTTGCTCACTTTTTGTGAAACCATGATGACCATTGTTTGCTGGCATGTGATTTGAGATGATTTTCCAATGTTAGTAGACCTCTGTGACGGGCCTGACCTTTGCAGTAGCAAGTGTGACGGCAATTGGCCTCCGTAACTTGTCTGGCTGTTGTTAGTGACACCAATTCTTTGAAAGAATATAAATATATATCGACAACAAATACTGAAGAGGATGATCCCACAAATGGGTACACAAGGTTGTTATTAATTTACTATATTCCAACCAGAATCCAGTCCGTAGTCATTTTTTCTTGCATTATATATCCTAGAACTCACTAAAGAAAGCTGTTTTTTTTTTTTACACTACACACCTTATCTACCTTTACTCATGGCTTTCACTTCAATCTCAATGCTAAGATTTTAGCAATGATCTTATAAAGGCACCCAATGAGGCTGATAGACCAATAATTGCCAAGTAAGATAGGATCACAGACCTTAAGAAGTAAGGAGATAAAAGATGAATTACACCCCTTATGAATAGTCCCAGTTTCATGAAAATACATAAAAAAACTTAGTGATATCAGGACAGAGCAAATTCCAAAAATTTTTGATAAAATTAACGCAAAACCATCTATACCCGATGATTTGTCATTACCACATTCCCACATTCCAAATTTTTTTTTCTCTCTCTCTTTTTTTTTTGCTCTCATAACACAAAAGGCTAGAATTTATGCTTTTGTGTGTATTAAAGTTTGAATTCGGATCTTTGTGCGTATTTTGTTCATGTAAAATGACCAGTTTATTATTTGTTGTTAATAGGGTAGTAAAAATAAAGTATAGGTAAAATGATCATAAAACACACAAATGTCTAAATTAAAAACTTTGGTGTTTTAGTAAATACTAGTAAAAAAAGTGGACTACACAACACTCGAAAATGTGACAAGTTAGTTACATTTTGAGATAATTGTCTCATTTATATATGCATTTAAAAGCACAAGCGGTATATATTTTCAGTTTTTGTAAGATACTCAATCTCTACTTACTTATGGAGACACTGCAATTTTTTGGAGGTCGACAAAGCAATCATTAATTGCTACATTATCAAACCATGCTGAACTTATTGTAGTTTGTGAATCTAGTCGAGAGTGTGTTTGATTAAGATCGATGATTCAACACATCCAAGAAGAATGCGAACTCGAGTCTATCAAAGGAAATCCAACCATATTGTATGAAGACAATGTGGCGTTTGATGATGTACCCTCCGAGTAGCTCGAAGGACACTCCTCCGAGGCGTGTCGAACCCCTTCTATTCGAAGGCCCAAGTTAGGATTCCAAAATATCCATAGGCGTCAAACCATTCCTTATCACGAAGGTTACCTCAGGGGAATTCGCCATTCGAAGCCCTAAGCCCTTCGGGGTATGGCTGACGAAGAAGCATTGGATAGGAGAACCTCCTGACTTGGTCAAACCCGCGATCTCCCTCTCTCTCTTGGCTTCCCCGTCAAGTCTGAGAACGTGGGTCACAAAACCTTAGCGGTTACCCACAATCATGGGATGCCCCCATGATCTCCGACATTCATGCAGAAGTGCTCTCAACCCTATTTCATCCACTATAAATAGGTTGGACGGGCAATGGATTATGGTATGCTCATTTCACACTCATCTCTTTACTTACACACACTTATACAACCATAACTCATACTTACTCTCATGCCAGAGGTGGTTCGCAGGGTCATTCCCCTGCGTAATCACTTAACGTAGTGTTTCGTATTTCTTATTCTCAGGTGGAAGGCAAGTCTTGGCTGGAACATACACCCCTCATACCTTTGATCATCATCGAAGCCTGGTAGTGCAATCTATTGTACAATCAGTGGCGCCATCCGTGTGACCACTACTATTAGTCCCGTAATCACCCAGTCCTTAAACCCTAACCGACTACACTACTTTTCCGGCATGGAACCAGGAAGAGAAGATACACCTCCACCAGGTTTCTCTACCCTAGTCCCTCTCAACACAACTAACGCCGATAAACTCGCCCCCATAACGGCCTCAACCTTTACCACACGATCTCGTTTGGAAACTACTCCCGTACATCACGCCTCAACATCCGCTAACCCTATTCCAGATATTAGCCCCGCCTTCGTTGAGGCAAACTTTGAAGCCTTAGATTCTTTACTAAGGGCTCATAAGAGACAGGTTCGCAACACTGAAATGCGAAGAGAGTTGGAATACTCCAGTGAGGAGTATGACGAAGAGATTGAAATAGAGGAGAGGCCTCGACCTGTTAGCAGGGGGCGCTCGGCCCTGCGAAATGGTTCTCCTTCCATTAGAAGGCCAAACGGAAGGACTGTGGGTTTTGAAGAAGGACCCGGAGGAGATCCAGGAAGAAGGGAAAGAATGCAAGGTGAAAGAAGGAGCGAGAACTCCAACGGAGGAAGCAACCCGGTAGGGAACGGAGGGGTAAACCTACCCCCTCTCCTAGCTGCCCATTTAGGAAGAGAAGGGATGGGGGCTCCAGTACCCCCTCATATGTTTCGAGTGTCGGAGGCCCTCCTTCATACTTAGGCATGAATCAGTTACCCCCTCCGGGAATGAACCCCTACCTACTTGCTCAAACCTACAACACTTATCCTCCGAGTGGTTCACTCCCCAACCAGAGTTACCAGCAAATGCCCTATGGACACGTTCCTACGCAATCGATGGGTGTAAACCCTTCGTACCAACCTTCTACTGTTTACCCTGCCTACACACAGCCATTTCCTAACCCATATAACCCTACACCTGTTTATCCACCTCCATACAACCCATACTACACCGAAGCCTCTGGAGCTTGCACACCTTTCGTGAAGTGGATCGAAGACTACCCCCTACCTGACGGTGTAAAGATGCCTACTCACATAGGCACCTACGATGGGAAAGGCGATCCTGATAACTTCCTCCACTTGTTCGAAGGCGCTATCAAGATGCAAAAGTGGGTCATGCCTGTAGCATGCCACATGTTCACTTACACGCTCCGAGACTTCGCGAGAATATGGTGGAATGGACAGAAGTTGGGAAGCATTGTAAGTCTAGACGACCTTAAGGCTAAGTTCCGATCACACTTTAGCCAACAGTAGAAGTACACCAAGACCCATCTAGCCATGCACACCATCAATCAAAGGGACAACGAAAGCACAAGGGCCTTCGTTACGAGGTACACCGATGAAACTTTGCAAATTCTGGGTTTGCACGAAGATCAGAGGATCTTAGGTTTTGTACATGGCCTTCGGACACGAAGCTTGGTGGAATTCCTATCCACCGATCTCCCCTCTACTTACAAGGCACTGATGGAGAAGACTTACACTTGGATTGAGTCCAAAGAGGTAGCAGCAAACGGGGCTCCGATAGAGCAAAAGGAAGCTTCGGACAAATTCTCTCGAGGGTCCTCATGGGAAGGATCCAAGAATAAGAAGAAGAACAGAGACCGCTTCACTCCATACAACAAAGGTTCGAACCATAGACTCTTGGCGAATTTGGTCAAATCTCCCAGGGAGATTCTGGCTACCGAGAAAGCCGCAAAGTCCTTCGATCCACCACCTTGGATGACAGCACGAAGCAAGGCCAAAGACATGTCCAAGTACTGCCATTTCCATGAAGACCATGGACATGACACGAACAATTGCAGAGAAATAAAGAAGCAGATCGAAGAGGCGGTACAGTCCGGAAAATTAGCACATCTGGTTAAGGGCAACAAAAAGGGAAAAGACAAGTTCTCCGACACCCAACTGGGTGAATGGAAGGGGAACAAAAAGGAGGCTACCCCTACAGAGGCTCCGATACTAATGGTGCACATGCACGATCCAAACTTGAAACAGAAGGAAGCAGACGGGGAGCTGGGAAGCGTAGGAGAAATAACCTTCCATTACATCTTAGGGCAGACACCTTCGACTGATCCCGTGGTCATCAAGGTACGAATCTCAAACAGGGAGGTAAATCGAGCGTATATGGATTGTGGAAGCTCCTGCGAGATCATTTATGAGCATTGTTTCCTAAAGCTCAAGTCATCCATACGCTCACGAAGGGTGGACTCGAAAACACCACTGGTAGGGTTCTCCGGCGAACACTCATGGCCCCTGGGGGAAGTACCGTTGGAAATCACCATAGGCGAAGGCCCCTTATCCCGCACGGAAACACTCACCTTCGTTATAGTCAGGTCAGGCTCTCCTTATAATTTGTTAATAGGGAGAACAGCTATGCAAAAGATGGGCATTGTTGTTTCCACCATACATGCTGCTATTAAGTTCCAAACCCCCTTCGGAGTAGGAACTGTTCATTCTAATTATGGGGCGGATAAGGGTGTATATGGTGTCAAAAATATCTAAGAAGAATCGGAGGAGCCTCCGATAGCAATTCTAAGCTGCACATATGCGGAGGAGCGAGTTGTAGTTAACCCTAGCTACCCTGAACAAACGGTGGTAATAGGAAAGCAACTCCCAGCAAATTTCAAGGCGAAGCTCACGGAACTGTTGCGGACTAACCTTGATGTTTTTGCTTGGAAATATTCTGACATGACAGGGGTACCAAGAACATTGCTGATAGACGGACAGTCCTTCGGAACGGAGCATAAACTCAATGAGTACAAACACATTGAGCCGATAAAACAGAAAAGGAGGAGCCTAGCCCCCGAAAGAAACGCTGCAGCCTGCAAAGAAGTTGACGAACTCACACAAGCAGGCATCCTAAGGGAAGTTAAGTACCAAACTTGGGTAGCCAACCCAGTAATGGTCAAAAAGAGCGACGGAGGGTGGCGCATGTGCGTTGACTTCACTGACATCAACAAAGCATGCCCAAAGGATTGCTACCCCCTACCAGAAATTGACTGGAAGGTAGAATCCTTGGCAGGCTTCCGGTTAAAATGCTTTTTAGATGCCTACAAAAGGTATCATCAGATCCAGATGGCAAAGGAGGACGAAGAAAAGACAGCCTTCTACACAAGCAAAGGTGTCTACTGTTACAGAAAGATGCCCTTCGGATTAAAGAACACAGGGGCCACTTACCAACGTCTCGTAGATAAAGCCTTCAAAAAACAAATAGGAAGAAATCTCTAAGCATACGTTGACGACATGGTTATCAAAAGCAAGACGGAGGAGGACCTACTCCTCGATGTACAGGAAACCTTTGACCAGCTTCGGGCGATTAACATGAAGCTGAACCCTAAGAAATGCTCCTTCGGTGTCGAAGAGGGGCAATTCCTAGGGCATTTGATCACTAAGCAGGGGATAAAGGCTAATCCCTCCAAGGTCAAGGCGATTACAGATCTCCAAGCCCCTAAGTGTCTAAAAGATATGCAGAGCCTGAATGGGAAGCTGGCAGCTTTAAGCCGGTTTTTGTCGAAGGGGGCTGACAGGTCCCTACCATTCTTCAAAACACTCAAGGGATGCGTGGATAAGAAAACTTTTCAATGGAGTCAGGATGCTGAAGCTGCCTTTCAGAAGATGAAGGAGTTCATCGAAATCCTTCCAACACTTACAGCCCCAATCAAAGGCGAAGTGTTGTTCATGTACTTAGCATCCTCAATGGAGAGTATTAGCGCAGTCCTTATGGCAGAACGAGACAAACGACAGATCCCCATTTACTTTGTCAGCAGGGTCCTGCAGGGGGCGGAGATCAACTATCCAACATTGGAGAAGTTAATACTCGCCCTAATCTACGCAGCAAGAAGGCTCCGACGCTATTTCCATGCCCATCCAATCACAGTCTTAACCGACAAGCCACTCAAACAGATCTTGTCGAAACCTGAAAAGTCTGGGAGGGTGGCTAATTGGGCTATTGAACTTGGAGAGCATGAAATAGAGTTCAAGGGACGAAACTCTATTAAAGGACAAATTCTCGCAGACTTCTTGGCAGAAACACCTTCCGAGCCTGATGTAGAAAAGGAAGCGCCCAAAACTAAACTCACTCAAGTACAGGATGATTGGAAACTTTATACAGACGGAGCATCCAGCTCCGATGGTTCTGGAGCAGGTCTAATGCTGGTCAGCCCTGATGGGAAGGAGCATACGTATGCTCTTCGTTTTGAGTTCGAAACCACAAACAATGAAGCGGAGTATGAAGCGTTGCTAGCAGGCCTCCGATTGGCTAAAGATATGGAAGTCAAAGCTCTCGCTGTTTTCGTAGACTCCCAATTGGTAGCAAACCAAGTGACAGGCTCCTATGAAGCAAGGCAGCCCGTCATCAAACAATACTTGGAAAAAACAAAGGAGATGTTGGAGAGCTTCGACTCCTACACCATTTAACATGTTCATAGGAATCAGAACAAGAAGGCAGATGCACTAAGCAAGCTATCTTCTATGGCCTTCGCTCATCTCACCAAAGAAGTACTTGTCGAAGTCTTACCTGAAAGATCCATCGTTCGCAAGGAAGTTGCAGATGTGGTTCACGAGGAAGGAGAGACATGGATGACTCCCATCAGGGAATATTTGATAAGCGGTCTTCTCCCTGAAGATCCCAAGCTAGCAAGGAAGATTCGGGTCAAGTCCCCACAGTACCGGCTAATAGGGGAAACCCTATATAGGAGGTCATTTTTATCACCTTGGTTAAGATGTGTGGGACCCAAGCAGGCTACGAGCATTATCTCCGAAGTCCACGAAGGATCTTGCGGCCTCCATGCATGACCCCGCTCAGTTGTCTTGAAAATAATGAAGTTGGGCTATTATTGGCCTTCGATGCACAGGGATGCGGCAGAAATCATCCTCAAATGTGAAGCTTGTCAGATACACTCAAACGTTCCAAAGATGCCAAAGCAGGACATGACAAGTGTGACATCCGCATGGCCCTTCTCTCAGTGGGCATCGATATCGTAGGACCTATGCCTATAGCTCCCGGAGGAGTTAAATTCTTGCTGGTGGCAATCGATTACTTTACTAAGTGGGTGGAGGCTAAACCCTTAGCCTCCGTCACAGGAAGACATATCGAGAAGTTTGTGTGGGAGCACATTGTGTGCAGATTCGGAGTACCCCACAAAATTATATCTGATAACGGGAAGCAGTTTGCCGAAGGAGTCTTCTACGACTTCTGTCAAGGGCTCAACATAAAGCAGTCTTAGACATCCGTCTACCATCCACAAGGTAACGGACAGGTGGAGGTTACAAACAGAGACATCGTCAAAGGGATCGAGAAAAGGCTGGGACGAACTCACCATGGATGGGTAGATGAACTCCCTCAAGTACTATGGGCCCATCGAACACACCCTAAGTCAAGCAATGGAGAAACCCCCTTCAGCCTAACATACGGAACATAAGCGGTCATCCCTTCGTAGCTAAGTGTACACACGGAGCGTTGGCAACGTATGATGCCTCCTAAAATGACGAAAGGATCAGGGAAAACCTTGATCTGCTAGAAGAAAGAAGAGAAATAGCCTCCATCCGAGAAGCAATACACAAACATAAGATCGAAGGCTACTATAAAAAAGGGTTAGACCTTCCACTTTCAAGCCTGGGGAATATGTGCTACGCCTCAACAGTGCAAGCAAACCAGAGTACCAGGGAAAGCTGGGACCAACTTGGGAAGGACCCTACATGGTAGCTGAGGCCTACGGCAACGGAGCCTACAAACTGGCCACTCTTCTCGGAGAACCCATCGACAGGACATGGAATTGTACGAACCTTCGAAAGTTCTATGTTTAAGAAGTACTTTTACTTTTTTCTTGTAATTAGAAGCTTCTCAAGGGAAAGCAAACATTATTGGTAGTTGTCTTAGTTTTCATTTCAAGAATGATTTAATCCTCCCTACCAATTCAATGATAAATAAGACATTTCCCACAAATCTCTTGCTTCGTTTCTTAAACACAAAGATTTGTTCAGCCAAGTCGTTAATGAGTTTCAATGTTGAATAAAATGGCTCAAGGTGTAATGCACGCCTTATCATTTAAGCCAACTTTAACATTCACATTAACTCTCCTACTAGTTTTTGGCGCTTGTAAAAATATATACAAAGTCATGCTACTTAAAGGATTTGAGATAGAGTGGGTCGCGACCCTCTGTCAGTGATCAAATTTGGTCATTATATTCTTGGTGTTGTAAGTTACACACAATGAGGTTGTTTAACCTTAGGTTGTAAAACTTAAGCGTCAAAAAAATGGCGTACGAGAAGTTAACAAAACAAACACAAATAATAACTAAGTGTGTAGAGGTATTCCCCCTACACCATACCATTCAAAATGAGGGCTAGTGCCCTTGTACCTGCACGAGGAGCCTAAGCCCCGGTTAAATTGTTTTTGGCCCATGGCCATACATCACAAGCATTCAAATTGTTTAGAGAACAAGACAAGAATTGTCAAATAAGATAAATTGTCTTAAAGGGTACATGCCACCCTTGAAACCAAATTACTGCCGACATGGCAGCCTTCATTCCTGCTTTTTTGGAGATGGAGTGGGGGATAGTTGAACTGAGACAGGCTTGGTAGAAATTGTCTTCTTGGTAGGAGTAGTAGGCTTCAACTTACAAGGCTTCTTGGAAAGGAGGTCTTCGAGGGGTGCCATAGGATCTTTGGTCGCTTCAGCAAGGAAGGAGTGGCGGTAGCGAACGCATTTCCTGCCTCATCATACTCAGTCTTCGAAGTAGGACGGTAGCATTCAATCTTGTAAAGGTCCACAGGCTTACCTGTTTTGGCAGCCTCCTCCAACGCCAAGCACCGTCCATGAAAAATGGCTGATTTGATGACCTTCCACATCTGAGCTCCCAATTCATCACTGTGGTAGAGCTCCATGGCTATGTAAGGCACCACTTTTGAAACGACCTCCGCACGATCCTTTTGCAGCATTTCATACCTCATCTGCAAGCCATCGACTTCCTCCCTCAACTTCACTTCTACCTCTCCGAGCCTAGCCTTCTCTCTCTCCAGACCAGCACACTTCGCGTCAAGCACATCATTTTGACCAATGAGAGTCACTACCCTACCCTCCTCTACCTTGAGTCTAACAATTTCGGTTGTCAACTCTTCAATTTTTTTACGGAGGTCTTGAACGAGAGGATTCTTCTCAAGGTCCTTCTCAATCTCATCACACTTGGCCTCCAATTCAGCATACTCCCGATCCCTATGTTTTTCCCTTTCCAACATAACATCCATCTCCTGCCTAACCTTGGTCACAGCCCTGAGCAATTCCCTGGTCCTGGTATTCAAGTGATTATCCAATACTGCCTGCCTCGCTACACCATCGTCATGCATATCACAAACCTTTTCAATGGACATATTATCCATCAAACCTTTCCATTGAGGGGGGGGGGTGACATGATCCACAATCCGGTGACAGGCCAAAGCATTGGGGAGCTCCTTCGTTTCGGGAAGGCCTGCGACCAATACAATGTGTAAGGGTTAAGTTAATATTGACACTTATCACTTCACATGTTTTATAATAAAAAACTGCCTACCATGAACCTCCACGAATTCATCTGGTAACTCAAAGGCTGACTTTACAAACTTCCTGCCTTCAGCACTCTTTTGCTTCACAACCCTCGAACCGGAGGCAGGGAGGGGATTCTTCCTTTTGTTGGTAGACTTAACAGCCTTGGCTGCTGTTCCCTTTCTACTTTTCAACCTGTCAGCTATTCCTGTTGAACCTATAACAGGGACATCCTCATCCGCAGGATCGTCCGAGTCAGCAACATTCTCAACAAGTTGGGAAGGACCCTCCAATGCAGCTTGAGGGGGTGCTGATGCAATGGGCTCCGGATTCGGAGTATCTGCCTCATTGTTGTTCACATATGTCGAAGGAGAGCCAACACCATACGACTCTTCGGCCTTATCAGCCGGTATAAAGCTTAAATCTTCATCCAAATCTTGGTACATGAAGTTTCTGAATGACATCTCTGCAAAATAGAAACAAGAAGAAATAAATATCAGTGCTACATTGGTCCTACTTAAATAGAAGTAGATAAACATACTTTGTCCTTGGTATATGATAACAGGCTTCTTAGGAGACCCCTCCCAGCTCTGGGCAATCCCAGCCATGTATAAGATGGCTTCGGGGAACACTTGCACATCCACAGGATATTTGGCCAAACGCTGATAACAGGGATCCCTTCGCACCTCATATGGCAAGGGGTCATTGTACCGTTTTGCATCAAACATATTTTCCTTATTCAGCAACTCCGGATACTTAGGGGGAACAATAGTGTCTTGCACATAGAAAAAGCTACCTTTCCAACCTGTTATATTGGTATACACCCTCCCAAACAGGTTTGGCACATCCGATTCAGGCCTTTTTGCTAAAGTTAACCAATTGCCCCCAGGATACAAGTTCAGAAATCCTCTTAAAACCTTTAATGTTGGTTCATAGCCGTATGCTTTACACATCACTATGAATGTGGTCAGTTTGGCTAAACCAAAGGGGTTGAACCTAGAGATATGGACCTTGTAGTATTGCATAAACTCTAATATCAGTGGGTGCAGAGGAATCCTAAGGTTAGAATGGCTAAATGCATGTGTGTATAGCCCTACAAAACCTTGAGGAGCATAAAAAATACCCTGATTTGACTTGGGTAACATCACTTTGTGCTCTGGTGAGATTGGGTAATCAGCTAAGTGATCATGTAACTCTTTTGTAGATAATGTACATTTTTGCTGTTTTATGATAAACTTGGAATCCATTTTTAACAAACAAAAACAAGCTACAAGTGAGGAGGAAGGTTTACCTTTTGATTTCGGAGTAGTAGCGATCACACTTTTACTGCGTGTAGAAAGTGGCAGAGAGAGTAAAATGTTTTAGGGTTTCAACAACCCCTCCTTAAATATTGTTTGTACCGCTTTCCTAGCTGCACACGTGTACCTGTTATTTACTCTTATCCGATCTCAATATTTTTTAAATTTTAAAATAAGTCTTTTGGTCTCCGGGTAATATGGGAAATTGTAATTCCTGTAGCGGGCAGCCGAATGGTTTAATTAGCATTAAATGCGCTTAGTTAGTTGCATAGTTATCTTCCAACTAATATGATTAACAGCAGGATGGTATTTTTTCGAAGCATAGAGTCGAAAGCAATGCCTCTCGCTCATATACATCACTTTCGACTGGGGGGCTTGATGATGTACCCTCCGAGTAGCTCGAAGGACACTCCTCCGAGGCGTGTCGAAGCCCTTCTATTCGAAGGCCCAAGTTAGGATTCCAAAATACCCATAGGCGTCAAACCATTCGTTATCACGAAGGTTACCTCAAGGGAATTCGCCATTCGAAGCCCTAAGCCCTTCGGGGTATGGCTGACGAAGAAGCATTGGATAGGAGAACCTCCTGACTTGGTCAAACCCACGATCTCCCTCTCTCTCTCTTGGCTTCCCCGTCAAGTCTGAGAACGTGGGTCACTAAACCCTAGCGGTTACCCACAATCATGGGACGCCCCCATGATCTCCGACATTCATGCAGAAGTGCTCTCAACCCTATTTCATCCACTATAAATAGGTTGGACGGGCAATGGATTATGATATGCTCATTTCACACTCATCTCTTTACTTACACACACTTATACAACCATAACTCATACTTACTCTCACGCCGGAGGTGGTTCGCAGGGTCATACCCCTGCGTAATCACTTAACGTAGTGTTTCGTATTTCTTATTCTCAGGTGGAAGGCAAGTCTTGGCTGGAACATACACCCCTCATACCTTTGATCATCATCGAAGCCTGGTAGTGCAATCTATTGTACAATCAGCGTTTATAGCTCAAATCAAGGAAGGGTATATCAAAGGAGATAACAAAACACATTGATCCAAAAGTTTTATTTGCCGACAAAATCAAGGAAGGGCATAACTTGGCACATTTATTCACAAAATATTTGCCGAAAAAAGTTTTTGAGCACCTGGTTCGAAAGATCGGCCTTCGACAATTGAAAGATATGCATTAATTTAAGGAGTATTATGCGCATTGCACTCTTTTCCCTTAACCAAGTTTTTATCCCATTGAGGGTTAAGGTTTTTAATGAAGCAGTTTATGGCGTATAACAAACGGTGAATATCCAAAGAGAAGTTTTAAAAATATACTTTATGTATATTCCTCTTGTTCTAAAATGTACTTAGCTAGCCTTGAACTAATGAGTAAGAATGTACTAGGGTTTACACTCTCTAAATCCTTAGAGCAAACACAATGGTAACGGCATAACGCCGTTAGAGGGGGAAATAACGCCGTTTTTGGCGTTAAACCGTTGGAGGCTCCGCGTTAATGCACCGTTAGTCCCTGCACGTTATCCCCATAACGCCTGTTAGTAGCCGTTTGATTTTAAAACAAATTTACATAAAACCCCCTAACCGCTAGCTTTTACAAAAAAAAATAATAAATAAAATAAAATAAAAATAAAAAATAAATTTCAAAAACATTTTTTTACCACTATAAATACCCAACTAGAACACAATTTTTTTTCACACTTCCATAATTCAAATTCACAATTTATATACTTCCTCTCACACTTCCATAATTCAAGAATCAAGTTCGTTTACAATGGATCCAAATCAATTTGGTGAAATTCCTCTGCATTGGTCAGACGTTGATGACGAAGAGGACTTCCAATTTATGGCGTCCGCGTACGAGTATCACCTTCAGTTGGAACAAGAAGAAGCATCTCAACATCCTACTCGTGCTCGTAGCCATATATATCGTAAACGTGAGATTACAGAAGAACGTCTGCGCAACGATTATTTCGTTGAAGGTTGTAAGTATTCAAACCGGAATTTTCGTAGAAGATTTCGTATGAGCCGGAAATTATTCCAGTTGAAATTGCCACGATACGTAGAATCATGTATTCTTGCATTATTTTGCATAACATGATTATAAAAGATCAAAAATTTGCATTACGTGACTATAACGAATTGTGGGTGGATCAGTCAGCAAATTTGAGGCAATGAAGATGGGTTGAAAGATGTGATACTCACAGTCGTAAGGCAAAAGAAATACACGACCGACAAACGCATACTCAACTCCAACAGGACTTTATGGAGCATGTTTGGCAGAAGAATCTTGAACGACATGGACAACAACAAGAGAGCGACGATAAATAAGTATTTGTTATTTTTTTTCGGTGTGTTTTTTTATTTCGTTGTAATTTTTTTTTTCGATGTATTTTTATAATTTCGTATTGTAATATGTTTTCAAATTTAATGTTATGTTTAGTTTAATAAATGAAGTGTTTGTTTTAGTTTAGGGGTTGAAATTGAAAATATGAAATGTTAAAGTTTAACTTAGGATGTTATTGATGGGGTGATTTTTTGAGGATGTTAAGGTGAAATGTTAAAGCTGACGTGGCGCTGACGTGGCTGGTGTTATTTCATAACTTGAGTTATTAATGTGTATGCTCTTATAAATAAAGACCCCATTGTATTCTTTTATCACTACTCAATAATATTCAATCTCCTTTATCCTCAATCTCTCATTCTCTACATTTCACAACATAAATACATTTATGGAAAAGAAAACTTTCTTCGTAAGAAGAAAGCAAGACATCATCATATTCAATGTATATCATTAATGAATTAAATTTAACATAATGATGAAAATATATTTAAAAAAACAACACATAGAGCTAGTATATCCTTGTATAAGAGAATGTTGCAAAGTTTTAATGTCTTACATTTAAATCATTCAATCATCAAACATTTACCCGATTGAGCTTGATACCAAAAACCATTAGAGACTCAAATTCATACTTAAACATCAACTTTGTTTTAAAATCATCGTTTGAAATCTTGTTAGATCAAAAGGACCAAAATAAAATAATGGAAACGTGAGTCTAAATGCAGTGTTCATGTGAGCAAGTGTAGTAGTGCAAAAAGTTGTTGAAAAATGGCTATCTCTTGACCCGGTTAGTTTGGTTCTGGTCTTGTTTATGGGTAACCGGAACCATAAACGATTCTCACCTTTTTTGAAGCCTTTCGAAGCTTTGTCAAATTTGCACGAACTGTGAACCTAGTATCACAATCGATTGACACCATCTTTAAAACCTTTGAATATGCCAAGATGAACTTTAGAAACCTTAAGTCATGATAAACGCACGGGTTTGTGAATTTCACGGTCTTCAAGTTCACACTCATACATGTTGGAATGGACTTCAGTTTATTCCATAGAAAATCATCTACAACCTTTTAATTTAACACACAAAAGACAGACAAAAGCAAACATTAATCATACATATATAAAATGAAAACACATCAACGCTTTAAGAAAAAGGCTAACGTAAATACCGTTCCAATGGATAAATGTTCCAATTTTGGAGATCTTTCTAAAAATTGAGGCAATAAGTTCCAGTGATGACCAAAATAACCTTCTAACTCCAATTGCTTCAAATTCGGAAAAAACTTGGGCAAATCGAAGTAAACGTGTGACAATTCCTATATTTGAATGAATAAAAACAGGAATCATTCAAGTTAAACAATTTTTATCAATAAATAACAAAATGAAAAACATGATAAAAAGAAAGTGTCGATGGTTTAAAAAAAGAAAATGAACCCTTACCGAGGTGTTTAAAGAAATTGATTTAGCTTGACTAATTCCTTTTAGAAGCTTAACCCACCCATCACTGCAATATACTACACATGAAGCCTTAGCCTCAATTAGAGATGTCATCTCCTCTATTACAAAAGGAAAGCTCATACGCCCTTCAAACAAGAAGTATTTTAAATTAGGAAGATTTAAAACGACAGTGTCAGTAATTAATCCAGAGACATTCAAATTCAATCGCTTCAAAGTAGGTATCTTGAAGTAGGTGTCCCCTTTCCAACAACCCATTTTCACATACAAATTTTCAAGTACCGGACACCCATGAACTAACTTTAAAGCACTTTCCCAATATTTTCCGTCAATAACAACATCAAGGGTTTTTAGATTAGGAAGATTGACTAAAGATGAGCAATTGGGAAAGGTATCCATGGTAGGCGACTTGTTGGAATCTAATTTCAATCTTGTAAGCGTCTTGCAAATGTAAAGGCTGTTAGGCAACCTAAGATCCCAACCTTTCATGTCAAGCTCATGAACGTTTAACCTAATTGCTTTACTAATCAGCTCTCCCGAATACGACGTTAAATCAAAGTGATAGGAAAACTGCACGCGAAATATTTTAACATGTGATGTCTTGCAACGTTCAAGTACCCAATCCACGTATAAATATTTATGGGCGTCAATTGTGTCAAAGTCAAGGTTATGTACGAAAGTCCAGGTGTATCTCCATGTTTTGGACAAAAGGCTAGTTCTCACTGCGAATTTTGTAGGCATTAGAGAGAGTATGTATGAAAGAACATCTTGAGGCAGGCTGCTAAGCCTATCTACAACATGCTCACATATGGAACTCATTTCCTGATAATACAAACACCCAAATTTTAGAATCATGATCATGTAAAGTTCTTGGCTAGTGGGAAAAAATAAATAAATAAATAAAAATAATAATAATACCGACAATAATCCTTTATCATTTGCGAGGAAACAAAATGAGTCTAAAGTGCATTTTTACTCTTCGAGCATACTAGTGTAGACTTTAATGAAATCAATATATATTGCTGAAAAGAAATCATATAAACCAGACTATTACTATCATAATGACATAATGCAAAAATGAACAACAACAAACGATTTGGGGCCATTATGCAAAAATGAACAACAAGCTGAGGTGAAAAACAAACAAAGGTAATACCAGTACTATTTAGGATTTAAAATTTGATACTACATCAAACAACATTTACGAAGTATTGGTATTAACATAAAAATACAAGTATGTATATATTATACATGTAATAACACCACTACGTTTTAAAACCTAAATCCTAACTGCTTATGAAAACAGTTTCAACTCCTAACCCTAATTCTTGTTTGTAACTTTTGTTACATTTACCTCATATGAGTGTAGTAATCTTACTTAAACTGGTAAATCTTGTACCAAACACTTGCAAGTTAAGCTTATGAGTTTTTTGGCTTTCTAAAACTTTAAAGAACTGCATATGCCGCTATAATAAGCTTAAACAAACATCGTATAAACCCCATAACTTAAGCTTATAAGGGAATTTTCAAGATGTAATGGTATCAAAATTACTCAATAAAATACTTAAAAAATCTTATATGTGACCATTATGCTAGATTTCCACAAATATCAGCTAGCACAAATACCACTTCAAATCATATACCTAAAAGATAATGTACCGATTGGATGCAAATAAAATCTGATTTTGATGAACAAACTCGTTTAAAAGCTAAAGTTCAACCATAATCTTTGACAACGATGAATGAGTGAATGAGTATGTTACCTATGACGCTTAATCTGCTAATTAAATATCACCTTTCACCACTTGATAGGTTTACCTCTTCAACTATATATCACTCTTGAACCTTGTATGCCTAAACAACATACTCTATTTTGTAAAAGGTTGTATTAGGCTTTGACATTTTTTAGGGTAAGTCAGTCATCTTATGCAACTCGAAAGAAAAGTAAATGAAAAACGAGCTTTATCTAACTACGTACATATGTATTATGCAATGCTATATTTAAGCAGTGAAGCTTGAAAATATTCAAGAATCCCAAATTTTCACATGTTGGAAGCCTTATTCAAGGATCCCAAATTTTCACACGAAACAAATATGATCTATTTAAAAACCTAAATCATTATATCCCAATTGCCTGCCAAGTTTCATGAAGATATATAACTTGTTACAAATTCATATAATCAATCAAACATCACCTAGTTTGTCCGACTAAAACGAATAATCAATTATGGATTCACCTAGATATTAACCAAATCATAATTATACGTGACCTTCAAGTAAACTCACAAATACAAAACCATAACGTCAACACAATTGCATTAATTAATTAAAACCATAAATAAATACTTTAAACGCTAGGGGTCATCACGTTTAAGCAAGTATTTAGCCTAGCATGATAAAGAACATAACACAAAAAATAGTAGAGTATAGGTTCAACGTATTACCAACTAATAAGAAGATCAAACCCACACACAAATGTTATTGTGTTTGAAATCTCCAAATCTCTAAAGTTACTTGTGCTCCAATCGACTTGAGAAACTAGATAATAAGAGATACTTGTACTCCCTTCTATTTATTCTTGTGTATAAACTGACTGTCAAAAGTGAACTATGGGCTCCTTGTTATAAGACTCACGGCCCATGATGTTAATTGACAAAAGTGCTAGGGTTCTAAAAGGCGAACTAAAGCGCGATGCGTGATCTCTACGCTACGAAATAGACTAAAGCGTCTGTTATATGCGTGACGTGAGATGAGGCGTGGAAAGGCACCATAAGGCTCGCTAAGGCGCAAAGCGTGACGCCTTTTTTGAATTCAACTCCGATATTTAAAAATGCAAAAACTTGTCATGATACTTGTAATCTTAAGACATTGTTAAGTTTTAAATAAGGTTACAAGTAAAAGGGAACAATAAAAACAATGTATACATATAATGTTTTTGTACGAATTTTCTTGTTTGGTTATATTGTTGTTTGATAAATACTTAGCTTTCTAGATAGGTTGTTGTTTGTATTTATTTGTATATAAAATCTACATATTAATATTCTCAACTGTATTTCAGTTATTGGGTCCTATTTCCAGAAGCTAGTGGGAATTCATGATCAAGGGAGTGTTTAGTCACTTATCGCTTGTTTGTTAAAAAATTTTATCAAGTCATTTCTAATTAAGAGATGACTTAATGCAGACACCTTCAGTTTTAATTTATTACTTAATATTTTCAGTCATTTTCTCTATTAATTCACAAACAAACAGTTTTAATATGACTTAATGAATTCAGATTCTTTCATATTAAGTCAATTAAGTCACAAACACCACCTTAATGAACCATTACAGCCATAAACAGAAACCATAATTTGAAACTTAAAAGCTGATATTTGAAGGAACGATATCAAAGCAATTTTATAATAAAGGTCAAAAAAGCATTTGACTTCATTCATGCAATTAAATTTCAAATTTTAGCATGCATATGATGATAGTATGTACCATTGTTTATGTAACAAGATTTAAGAACAGATTCTTATGACATGACTTCCTTAATGCTGACAAATCTGCCCTTCTCAATTGAAAGTTGTGCCGCAACACCAATAGCCACTGCAGTCAAGCCGTCTTGCAAATCAACAGCTGGAGCTTTCTTCCCGTCAACCTTGACTGCTGCCAAAAAATTCAGGTGTTCCAAGTAGCTTGAACCATGGTGCAGCCCGTCATATCTATCATATCAAAATAGTGATTAGTAACCTACCCATATGGCAATTCATAAAGAGGTGGAGAGTTCGACCTACTTACTTATTAGGGGTAAATTCCGGTTATATTTTGTAAAATAACGGGTCAAATAGGTACATATAAACAAAAGCTTAAGAGGAAACGAGTTGGCTATCGGAAGTCACCCAAAGCAGGTCCAAGTAAACATTGGCCTATAGTAGTTAACCATTTTGCATTTTTCCCTTATTGAAATAATTTAATTTCTGCAATTATATCCACCACATGTATGAATTAAAAGATGTTAAAAGATTTTTTAGACACAAAGTGTGTCCGGGTCAACCCAAACCCTGCTTTTACCCATGACACACCCATTTGCCACCTCTAATTTGCATTCCTCTAAAAGATCATGAAACATACTTGATTCGATGATCTTCAGCTCTCATGGTTCTAACACCATCTTTCCCTTCAATACGCAGACCATAACGGACAATATTCTCTGGAACAAAGGCCTCACCCTGAAATCAACAGCCCAAAAGGTTTGAATCAAGATAACAACATGATCAAAATGGTGTCAATTCAGTCATTTCACATATGCACTGGTCTAAAGAGGGTGTGAATCTTTTTCATATTTGACATTGACTTTGACTTAAAGTTAGTGATATTTACAAAACACTACTTGGTTTATACATATCAATTTGGATGATTGAATATTTGTTGTATATGTACCATACCTTTCCATCTTCACCAATGACGGAAATTTCTTGCTCGTTTTTACTTCCTTCAGCAAACATACAAAGATCAAGCATGCCTCTTGCCCCATTGTCAAATTCAACAATAACATATGCATTATCAATGATATCAGGTACCTGTTAGACAATACAATAGCACACGTTGAATCAGAAAGAGCATAATATTCTGCTAAATGTTGAATTTAGAGGTCAAACTTGCCAATACCTAAGTTAAACAATGACAAATATTTTAGCTACAAACTTAGCGTTAAAATATTTTCAATTGTATAATATAACACAGGTTTGAATTTGTTAGCTTAATATCTTCAAAATATATAGAATATAAAGATTAATTTGAGAATAGGTTTAATGACTTTGACTCTAGAAGTCGGAATGCGCTACTTTTGAATGGTCATTTTAGACAGCGGACTAAAATATAAAGAGCACAATACCTTGCCATCATAAACTTCATTTTTGTGATTTATATCAATGGCTCCAGAAGCCATTACACGAACTGGATTAGCGCCTACAAACAGTCTCATCAGATCAAAAAAATGGCAGCATTTTTCAACAAGAGTACCTCCACTGTTGCAATTAAATCTGTTCCAGTTGTCCACCTAAAAAAGACACAAGTAGTCAAGAACATGTATGATTATAAAAATCCAACACAAATCATATAAAGTAAATAAGTTTAAATAACTACCTTAACCAGAAATGGAAACCGATGTTCCCTAATTGAAACCATCTTAACATGTCCCAATCTTCCACCATTAACAATGTCTATCAGCTTAGCCACTGGAGGCATGTATCGGTACTCAAGTCCAACTTGTACCAACATTTCGGGTCGCTTTTTAGCAGCCTCTATCACCTGAATCATGGGCAAGATTAAGCCTTATTAATCATTTGTGTGCCTCATTTTTGATTTTTTTTCTTCATATATCATATAAATGAAACACGGAACGAATGTCTGTACTGTGTAGGCGTATTAATGAAAATTGGACCCACGAAATGGAAAGATGGTTTATGTTATGAGAATAACTAACCTTTCTGCAGTCTTCCACAGTAGTGCATAAAGGCTTCTCCACCAGTACGTGATGAGTCTTTGGGTGGTTGATAATATCCATCAAGATTTGATAATGAGTCATGTTTGGAGTTGAAATAACCACAACATCACACATCCCACTGTCCAGCATTTCCTTGTGTCCTGAAAACACCTGTTACAACAATCCGTGTATTCAGTAAAATTCCAAATTCATATTAGAATATAGTGCACTAAAAGACCATCATAACGACTTAAAAACACCAAAAAATGGCCTAATAAGGGAGTTCATCTTTAAAGTCATGCGAGGTTATTGTGGACAATCTCAATCTGTTTATGTGCAATCTGGGTCACTTTGGGTTATACTTTATTGTTAACCTGCTAAATAAATAAAAAGGAAAAAAATAATAATATAAAATATTGCGTTAACTATTTATGAAACTCAAGGAAATACAAAAGAAAAGTGTTTGGAGTTCAACTCAATCTACAACAGATCCATTTTGACCCACATTCAAAGTTTACCATTCTGTGACAAAGGGAAAATGACCCGTTGTGGGAACAAAATCCATACAGAAAATAGTCCTATAAGTAACAAACACGTACGTAATATGTGACGAATCACATAACAGGAATTTGGGGTTCTTTAAAGCTAAAGTCATACGCTACTCATTAATAGAAGGCCGACATTACTGTCGGACTCTCACAAAAAAGACAGATCCAAAGATTTCAGTCACATCCGTTGCGTAATTGTCCAATACAACCTAAGTTTCTATATATCATCTCAAACTTTTAAAAGCATTAAAATATCTCCAATATTCGCCTTCAAAAATGACTTTTTGCACTTCTGATAGGACCCATGCCAATCTTGTTGCCAATTCTAAAAAGAGTAAGAATTTGTTACCAATTATTCATAATTAAACTTCATCATCATCACACTAATACCAAATACAGATCCATTATTTTTCAAATTCTTAGAGTGTATTTTTTTTGTGTTTTATAGGATTCGCTCCAAATTTGTAGTCAATTCAAGAACTTGTCACAATAATTAACGAACATGTTATAACTTTTTACATTTTTGTAAGTTTTGCTCGCACCAAAGTTATGTGGAGCTCGCAACTAACACATGTGATCATACTTTCACTTACATGCTACTCATTGCGCCACTTTAATCTATGAACTACCGGTTATAGCATCCAACTTGGAACGCGCTTACAACTTGGACAATTTAGTGCTAGAGTAAAATATGTATAGTTGTATAGCTTTTCCAAAAATGTATAAAGCAAAATTTTGCAAGTATGAGTGCTATCACGAGTAGGTAAGTGAAAACAAAGTACTATCACGAGTTAAATAGTAAAAATTAAGTTTCTAGTAAACCAAAAAAAGTAAAAGTTAAAACCTTTTATGCCATTTATGAGTAAACTACAAAATATGTGTCCTTGTGAATAGCTTATTAATTGGCTTAAATCATCCATATACAAGGCCGTTTTTACTCGGCCATCGCTTGACAAGGGTCATGAATTTTAAAAATTCATGCATTTCTATTATATACATACACAATATGAGCTTGAGTTTATTTAGTTCATGCACTGATACATGTGTATTTTGTGTATGTGTTTAAGGACCTCTTTACGGTGAAAGCATGGAGTTACCGAAATCCATGAGACGGTCCATATCTCAAACTATCGGTATGAATCAGCAAAAAATCGAACGAAATACACCCTGAAACCTGAACGTGATGATTTTTGCTTAACATTTTACATAAACCATCCTTGACAGGGATGGTTTTCGGTTGACTTTTTGTGAGTTTGTTTATCATGCATGATTCATGCATATAGTTTACGATAAACATTAAATTTCTCAGGGAAAAAAAAACTTTTAACAAATTTGTAATTTTTTTTTTCTTTTTTTTAAACCACCTTCATTAAAATCAATGCATGCACCGAGAAATATGCAAGTCAAAACAAATGAACAAATAACCACATGTAGTCTATATACATTAACCGTAACATTCATGCTCTAAACACTTGTACAAAACACAAAAACATGTACGTACCTTAATCGGCCAGCCAAAAGAATCAGCAAACTCTAGCGACACTTTTTGCGACGGAACATGTGGATCAGCGACACAAACAACCGTCGCTCCTTCATTCCTTAAATGAAACAAGTTGCACAAATGTTCTCTTCCCATCATACCAACACCAATGATACCATATCTCACCATTTTCTTATGCTTATCAAATAGTTTCTTGACACCTATGTCAAGATCAATGTCACTTATTGTTGTTGTTGTTTGGTTACTTAGTACTTGTGTTATAAATGTTGGTTGTTGTTTAATGTTTTTTTTGAAGGTGTTTGTGTTGTATGAGTGGTCATTGGTTGGTTTATATATGGGAGTTATGGAATGATGCTTTGGTATCAAATTAGTAATTGGTGAAGATTCTGTGAATAGTGTTGTTGATTGATTCATTATTAAAAAATTAATGTGGTTAAATGTTTTAGAGGATTTTTAGGGATGGTTTTGTGGAAAGTGTGTGATGGGATTGGGATGATGACAATGTGAAGATGTACAAACTACAAAGTGAGTATATGGGGTTACATTAGAGATAGATGAACAAGTACGTAGTAGTCAAAGATGATGTGTTTTTCTTTTATTTTAAGGAAAGAAAAGGAGTTTTCAACTTATTAGTATATCTTAACATTTAGGGTTTGTCTAACGGGTGATTATAGGGCATTTGTTTAAATGTATAAAAAAGAAACGTTGAATTCATTAAATCAAAAATCACATACAATTAAGGTATTTATATGTTTAACTAATTTGTATTAATACATTTATCAGCTTAAAAAGAAAGTTCAAGTTTATTTAAAAACGTCTAACCAATGTCTATGATCACTCGTTAGACAAACCTTAACATTTATCATATGTTAATCAATGTAGATAATACTGATTTAACATTTGGAAACAAAGACACCCACTCAAAGTTTGCTAATGCTATGGAATATCCCCTAAATCCAATACTTATATATTTTGATCCCCATAATACTATTAGAAAATGCTCATTTAAGTTTAATCATAACAAAGGACGGAAACTTTATATTTTCCTTTTTTAAACTGTGTTTAAATTTTGCTTTCGAATGTACTATAAATTATGAATCTTAAAATTATTCAAATAACTTAAGTCTTATACAAAAACCATCAAAGACTGGACAAATTTTGATAAGTTGTTTTGTAATTTAAAATTTTGTCATTTACAGTTACTTAGCGTATAGAAATTGTTTATATTTGTTAAGTAATAGTTCTTGTCTTTACCTGTTTAACATGTTACCTGCTTAACAAAGTAGACACGTATAACGACGATTCCAGAATCAACTTCATATTTCTAAAAGAGATTTATTTAGAGTAACTGAAATAAATGTGATTTATTATTATCTTGTACAAGTTTAAAGTATGTTATTTAAAAAATGTTTGGTGGGTCACATGGACGTAATGGCGGCTATATTCAAATGGAGATCACGTCGGATAATCGTGTCATTTACTTTTAAAGATTTTCTGAGCATTTTTGCCGATTTATCTACGTGTACTTATTTCAAAAATAAAATAAAATAAAGTCTATGTGTCCAGGTTCATTGAACTCACACAAAAGTCTCCACGTTCATTGGATCTTTATAAAATTGAAGAATTCAATTTGTTATCTTTCAATGACTATAGGAGCTAGCATGACAACATATCTTTACTAGCTATAAATCATTTTTTTTTTGTGGAAAAAACAAAAAAATAATTTTAAGATATATGTATTCTAACTACACTAACCTAGTATTTGCGCATTGTAAGAGCGGATGCCAGTGTAACTAAATTTTATTGTGAGTAAATATCTTTTAATATTACATTATCCAGTGATCAATATTCTCAATTACACATTTTATTTGATAATAATTTTACGGATGACAAAGATTTCGATTGAAATACTCTAAAAAACACTAATAGATGGAGGATATTCTTAAAAAACTAAGTACAAGAAAATTAGTAAATTACTCTTAAAAACTTATTCACATTATTAACATGTAGAGAAATAATCGCGTAATTTAGTTTTATCGCTGTATTTCTTTCTCCACAACTTTTTGTTTTAAAATTAGCCACTTATTTTGTTTGTTTATAAATAAAGAAATTTAAGGAAACAAATCATGGCAAACTAATGCATTAGTGAATTTGTTTAGAAAGAGCATCATAGTCATTTTATATTGTTGTCTAAATAATATGAATAAGTTTTAAAGGCAATTTAATAATTTTTTGTATTTAACTATTGGGTTTTACTAACAAGAACCCTATAAATTGTAGTTAAGCATTTCATAATTAAAAAATCAATAATTAATAAATACCAAACATATCATATTTAACATCTAATTTCATGTTTAAAATGAATAAATATGTATAATTATAAAATATATTAGTTTATTTAATGCTAAGTTGTTAATTATAGAACGTCTAACCACAACTCATAGAGTTTTTATTAGCAAAACTCTTAATCATTTAACAATGTCATTGATCTCTTATATATAGTATACGTATAAATACTCGTATTTAAATATTATAACTAAAGTTTACTAATTTAACTTTCATTACCTCTAAGCATAATCATGTAATATAATTATTATATAAAATTTAATAGATATTAATGTACCCAAATAGTTAACATAAGTTTTCTGATAAAATTAATAAATATCATTATTATATAGACTTTTAATAACGTGACAAAATCTCTTTTGTTGGATGAGTTTATGAAAAGTATGCAAAATAGTTTTGTTAGGCATTATTATATAAAATTTAATAGATATTAGTGTTACCCAGATAGTTAACATAAGATAAAGTATATTTTTCTGATAAAATTAATGAGTATCATTATTATATGGACTTTTAATAACGTGACAAAATCTCTTTTGTTGGATGAGTTTATGGAAAGTATGCAAAATAATTTTGTTAGGCCACATATATCCTTTTCATATGTTCGTATATGTTGCTATATGCGGGTTTTATTTTCATTTTGCTACACTTTTATGAAACTAGGCCTCTAATCCTCTAATCCATTATCAAACCATGGAAAATTTATAACCAACCCCATCACTACGAACCCTAGCCATCTGCAAGACAACAATAACACTCTTATCACCACTTAACGCGCCTTTGAAAACCATACGACAACACCACTGACCATCACTAGTTGATCATATACACCCATTTTTTGTTATTTTATTAATTCCTTGTAGATTAACTTTATATATGCGGTATATTTTGCTCTTTTACCTAAGAAGTGTATTTTTGCCATTCTTTTGTTCCCAGATTGCTATTAAGTATGTATAATGTACGCAATTCTGCACCTAATTATGTTAAGTTGTTGCAGCTTGGAAAATTGTTGCTGGAATATTATTATTGTAATGATAAATTAGGAAACTATATGACAACATGGAATGAGATATGTAATTTGTCAATAATATTAAATGTTATTTAAGTAATTTACTCGTGCTGAATTTTCAACAATATAATAATGATCTTCAAGCTTTATATGTAGTATATATTACACAATTGATGTCGTTAATGGCAAATCATAACCATATAATTATAAAACATATCACAAATATTACTAGGCTACAAACCATTTTGACGTACAATCGTTGATTCTATGATGGATTTCTGCAGCTCTTTAGCTTCAAGTTAGCTCAGATGATGTTGCGTTTATTAGGTTGGTCGCAATATCTAACCTTTCAAGTTAGCTTAGATGAACTCAACCACCCATGCGTGAGGGCCAATATACCTAACCTTTCATCTTGCAATTTGTTCATTTGGATGGTGTAACTCACAATGTCACCAATGACTCGGGGTTGTAGCATGTCTTTTTATATTTTAAAAAGAGACTGATAAGTAAATGGATGAGGGAGAATGTACAGGGCAGAGTGGTTAGAGAGTGAAAGCAAAAAGATGTTATGATACTTATGTAAGTGTAACACCCCCATTTTCACAAATAGCAGCGGAAGCTAGATCTGGGGTATTACTTCATGATACAACAATTACAATAATAGAAAATGACTCAAAAAGAGACGTTTTTAAAAAAGATAAGTTGTCATTCATTTATTCATCAGAGTTTATGCAGTAAAAGATAAACTTTTACAAAAAAGAGGTTCCGAAGATACGTATTAAAGCAAAAGAGGATGAATGATAACAGGTTTGTATGTCCTCATGTCCAGTGTCAATCCGTGCCATAAGTCCTAAAGGGCTCAGTTACCTGGGATAATATGCTTAAAAGTCAACACAAAGGTTTAGTGAAATTCATAGGTTTAGAAAATAATAGTTTGAATTCAAGTTCCACTGGGTTCAGTTGTTACTTGTTACACCCATCAAGGAAAAAGTATATTAGTATAGTATTATTGCATCTAAGCTCATGACACCCCACGTTAACATGTCCAAGTCCAGTGAGGGCAATGTAGACCAATCAATGACTAAACGTAAGGTTAACTTGCCAAGGTTAACCTCTTTGTTCTCAAATATAGTGCTAATTGGTACCCGGCAGGGGCACACCAACCGGAGTGGTCAAACTCCAGATAGATCTATCGACTATACTCGCGTTCAGTCGCAAGTGATTATGGTTCATGAAATTTATGTGTAATAGTGGCAAATGTGGTACTCGTGCAATAATCAGTCAGGAGAAAAATACTTGTATTCGAGTTTATAGCATGCATCCCCCTCACGGGTTTATGAAGCATTTAAAAGTGAAGTTATGAACTCACCTTAGATTAGTAAAATCTGATTGATGTCAAAAGTGACTCAGATATTAGAAGGCCTACCCACGCAACCTGAGGTAGTGTGTATGTCAAGTCTTAGTTGGTTTGTCTACGTTTCAAACTCTATTTCTGAAGTAAGTGTTTCTATAATTCACTAGATTTATAGATTTAGATATAACGTAACACCGTTCGGGCCATCATAATCCATAGGTCATGTAGTAAACGTTTGAAGAGTCAGGGCACTTTAAATTGTTAACCCAACAAACTCGTCAAAACGAATACCCAAATAAACCCCTCACATGAAGCTCCCTAGTATTGTGATACGTTGTTACATAAAAAGATAGGGTTTTGGATTTATAAGAAAATATCTCATTAATACCCTTAAGTTTTCAAATTGGCAATATATACCCTTGGGTTATAAACTGTTACAAAACTAGTCCTTTATAAAATAACTATATATATACCAATCCTTAAGCTTTAAAACTTTACAAAATAGGTCCTTATACTTATAAATTTAGATAAATGGCAAAAAAACCTCTTAAACTTGATAGTTTTTAAAAGTTACAATATATACCCCTATGCATAGAAAGCGTTACAAAACTAGTCCAAAAACCATGCAAAGTGTATTCTTATGATACAAAAGAGTTTTGTAGCTTATGGCTTATTAGTATAAGCTTATATAAGTAGCTTTAACTAGCTTATAGCTTATGAAAAGGGTTTATAACCAAAATATCAAAAAAAAAATGGTAAATTAGGGTTTTAAAAAGAAAACGTGTAGGTTTAAAGGATCAAGGCTTAAACAAGGGTTCATACATGATCTAATACAACTTATAAACATTATGAAACTAAAAATAGAGCTTATATAACTAGTGGAGAGGGCTTACATGTCCAAAATGGGTCGTAGTAGGGTTTAGGGTTTTCTTGACAAGAATTCGTCTAGGAGAGGGCTTCAAGGCTGGTTTTCTCGACTCCTTGGCTTCCTATGGACCTTATGCTACTGCTAGTACAAGATATTTGAGGTGCAGAAGCTTTGGTGGGATGGTTTGAATGGAGAGGAGGTGTACGCCTATTTATAGGTCTCGAAAATGACTTAGGGGCCAAGTTACTTGGATTAGTGGCCAAGGGAGGATATGGTGACTCTTAGCATCTAGGGGGTGATGAGGAGAAGCTAGGGAGTAGCTAGGGGGCGGTGAGGGTGTTTGTGGTGGTGGAGGTGCCGCGATGGTGGTATAGGTCAAAGGTGGTGACAAGTAGGTGATGGAGGTGGTATGGTGGGTGATTGGTGGTGATAAGGTGGTCATGGAGATGCTATGTAGGTTGGTTGGGTCATGGTGGTGCTATATTGGTTGGTTTAGTTAGTTTTTAGGCTTAAAACTAGGTTTAGGCTAAGTTTGGGATTAGGGTTTGATTAGGGTATAGATTAGTGTTTAGTACCTAGATTAGGGTTTAGAATGTGATTAGAGACTAAGTTTAAGGTTTAGGAATCATGTACTAGGTGTTTGTAACTTGTGCTAAAGAAATGGTAAGGTTTAGACCCAGTTTAGGGGCTTAAATGACCTAATTAGGATTATGTGCTTAAGGCTTGTACCTGAGCTTTAAAGAGTTGTACTAAGGTTTAGGGAGGCAAAGATACTCTAAAGTTGGTTAGTAAATAAGCCTTGAACACATTTAAACTAGTTTTGTCTTGAAATTAGGGTTTTTGAAATAACCGTAAACGTATAGGGCTTGTTTTGGTATAGTGTTATAAATAGCAAGTTAGATTGATAGAATACTTGATAAAATGATCTTTGAACCTTAGAATTGACGTATTAGGAGGTTTACAAGATGTAAACATAGAGATATTTGGCATTGATGGTTATGTGAGCATGTCTAGTGGGCTATGTAAGTTACTTTACATAGTTAGAATGAAATGAAGCAAACATTTTACCCGTGAAAATGATATTATATACGTCATAAGTATAGATAACCTAGATGAAATTTGTGAACTGTTATAGTAAGCGACTCAAAAGATATATATCGATGGGGACAACTTGACTCAAGCATTACTGAGGTGCCGACCTGACAATTCCTTAAGAATTAAGAGCTCTACGTATGGTAACACGATAACATCAAAAAGTGTCGCCACCTCAAGCGTCACATCACTTTTTCAACACTAAAACTGTTAATACAAATATCGTCATTAAACGTTATTTATATTTTTGATCTTTACCTAAGTTTTGTTAACGACAAAAGTAAATTTAATTTTTATAAAGCTTAAAGCTTGTCAAGTTTAATAGATATTAAAACAAGCTTTATCTTCATCACTCAAGCATTTACATTATGATTAATCATATCTTGATATGACTCTAAACCATAATGTATGATAGTAGTTTTTAGAATGTTTTAGTTTCTTAAAAACTAAACATTACATATGTATTTGCATATTTCTAAAAATAGAAAACCAAACACATGACATCATGTGGTGCATCATTGAAATCCTTAGAAGATTTCACTAGATACTTTGTGTAGATTTAGGCTCAACATATCTTACACAATCTTGCATAGATATGGTTGACTTTGGTAAGATTTTGAGATCTTGCTGTCAGACCTCGGCGGCACCAAATATTATAACGGGCGGAACCCTTTCAAGGGTTCCGTGGTCCGTGGTGCTTGCTGAGTGTTTTGGCTATAAATATCAAAGCCAAACCAAGTAGTTTTTCATCCCTTTATATCATACTCTCATACATTCCTTCTCTCTAACCTTTCTAACTCAGTTTCATATCATATTAGTGATCTCTTTTGTAGCAAAGAAGATCAAGTCACATTCAAGCTTCAACGAGAAGTTGGAAGTCTTGTTTGTTTGTTGTTGTATGATCTTGTGTTGATTCATACTTCATTGTTGTACCAAACCATCATAATCTTGTGAGTGTGAGTGGTTAGTATTTTAGTCCTTAAAATACATTGTGTGTGGGAGTGGTTGTACCCTTGAAAAGAACTCGACATTTAGCTTAGTGTCGGAAATAGTGTGTAAGCGAAGTGTAAAGGTTTCTCCGCCTGTGAAAGGAGCTTGTTGACTAGTGAAGTTAAACTCTCGAGTGTGAGACTCGGGGAGTGGAGTAGGGTAAGGAAAAAGAGTCCTTGTAGACCAAACCACTATAAACAACTTGTTGTGGTTTGATTGTTTCTTTCCTTATCTACTCTTTATATATTGTTTACATATTTTCACTAACATATCTAAGATCAACATCAATTGATCATTCAATAAGTTTCAAAACAAAGTTTTTAATCGGTAAACTATTCAACCCCCCTTCTAGTTTTCACAAAAACATTTAACAAAAATAAATCAACCGTTATCATAACACCAAATAACACCATCTTTTGGGACTCAACTTTCTTTAAAAAATTACAAGTTACAAATTAACCCCTTTAAATAATTTTTCATTCGTTACATCACCCCATACCCTGTAGAATAATATTTCATTCATAAAAAGTAATACTTGTAGCTTTTAAAAAGACAATCAAATTTTCATTTATGTGTTATATATACGGTTAGAGTGCTAGGTGTATGCACACATCACCATACAATTCCTATCCAATTTTCACACATCTTCTTCTTCATTCTTTAAAAACACATCATCATACCGGCGGTTGAAGGATCAGAATTATCATCGCCACCGTCTATTCCGGCGTGGCTTCGTCGGAGACTCACCGAAACTAAATCATATTTTTCAACTGTTGAAGGGGGTGTTTTGATTTTTTGTTTTTTATAAAGTTAGCCATTAAAGGGGGTGTTTATGTAACTTTATTTGTCATCTTTTGCGTTTCAATTTGAATTATTGTAGTCAAGCCGTTGGTAACGCAGCCCCACGCCGATTTCGCTGGTGTGATAACGCCAGAGTTTTAAAAATCGCGCCTAAGGCGCACCTAGGTGCTAAGTCGCACGAGGCTCTAGCCTTTGGGATTTTTTTAGATCGAGGCTCACGACATGCATGAATCCCACAAAAATCGCGTGCCTTGGGCATTTTTGCGCCTAGGGGATTTATGTGCCTCAGAGATGTAACGGGTTTTTGGGCCCTTTTTCTAAATATTAAGATAAGATTAATGGGCCTTATAAGTTATATACATGGCCCTTTTAAGTCATAGGGTGAGTATTTGTATGATTTGTAAATTCGAATTGATTTTATGTTTATTTTATTGATTGAAATTTTCTTTAAGAAGTTACTTTGTTTTATTAATTATTTTCTTTATGACATATTATCATAAAATGTGGTATTGTACCTTGAATATTAATACGTTGCTTGCTTGATATTTTGGGTTAAATTGTGAGCTTTGTTAAATGTAAGTCTACAAGTGTAGGACACAATCATATTTTGTCTGATATGGATTTTAATCTCTTTATAGGTTATCGAGCCAAAGAGTTGATCCGTTTTAGAAGTGACAGCTCATCCATTTTAATCTTTATAATGGCAATATGTGCCCATGTATTAAGTATTTTAATGTTATTTTGTGTTATATAAGCTACATAAATGGTCACATATGTTTTAAAAACTTAATGTATTTAGTGCCCCTCGCATTCATGAATCCCGCACCTTGGAATGCGCTTCGACTCGAGGCTCTTTGCCCCTTTTGCGCCTTAGTGCTCCTTGAGCCTTTCAAAACATTGGGTAACGCGGCATCAACGTCGGCCAACTCAGTAATAACATCGTTGGGACATTATTGTACCGAGCGCTTTAAGCCTCAGGCAACTATCTCATGTCCCAACAACCTAATTAGTGGAGTTGGGATTGAAGTCATGCTATTTTAACTCAGAAACCCTCCTTTAAACGTCAACTAATCATTTACGACGAAAGAACGTGCACAAAGTGACCTTTAGAGCACAAAGTATAATAACTTGGGTAGGGGCATTATGCCCACGTAGACCATGTTATGGTTCGCGTTATTACACCGTGCACTCGCGTTATGGACTCGCGTTGGGGTTCACGTTGCCTTGGCAACGCAATGTTAAGCCACATTCAATAAAATTTAAAAAAAAAAAAAAAAAATTACATAACACCCCTTAAAGGGCTATGGTCAAATTTGAACTAAATAATAATAAAATAAAATAAAAAAATCAAAGCAACCCCTTGGTTAACGGCTAGTTTGGTTAATAAAAATAAAAAAATAATAATTTTTTTGAGGATGAAGCCGTGAAAGATGATGCCACTAGTGAAACGTTGTGGTCGTGTGTTTCACAGATACAAGCCAACATCAGCAAAAAAATTTGTTGGAGTTATCAATAAAACAAAATGGTTGGTTCGGTTTCACAACAACTAAATCAACTTGGACTATGTGCATCAACTTCAACTGATGCACCTAGATTTGTTTGAGCAACAACATTATCAGTTTACGGGTTATACAAACGAGGAAGTTGATGAGCATGGCTTAACTGTAAGACAACGTTATGAAATGATGTGTGACGAAAAGGCTTTACGAGAAGTTGAAGCAGAAGAAGCAAGGAAGCAACAAGAGGATGGTGAGAAAATCCGGAAAGCAGAAGTAGAAAGGTTGGCGTTCATTGAGTTATTTCCTGGGTATAGGTCTCCTTCATATGATTCTGCATGCGGGGAGTACTCAGATTAAGATAGGTTTATGCATTTCGTATCGTAGTGTATTTTAGTTCGTATGTTTCTTTTTCGTATCGTATTTTGTAGCCTATCGTATTTTGTATTGTATTTTATGTAACGTTTATTTAATGTTTGTGTAATATTTTTATGGTTATTAATAAAAAGTGACAAGTGGTTTATTAAATAAATTATTAGTTTAGGGGTTGAATTTATTGTTAGGTCACCATATATGTAACACAAGCATCAATATGTAGAAATAAGAAAGAGATGAAGATCGGATGAACAAACCACACACAAACACACACGTATGATATGGAAAGGTTACGCGTAGGAGTATGAAAGTGAAATAGATTGAACAACCAACCTTCTAAGGAAGGTTTACATGTGTTTATATAGGGGAAGGAACTAGGGCAACATCCAAGTTCCCTTCCTTTCCTATATGGGCTTGGGGCTAGGCTTATGGGCCTTCTACATAAGCCTAAGGCTAATTACTAACATAAATGCCATATTAAGCTAACTATTACATATGAATTACTAACACTTGAATTAAGGTTTAAGAGTGATTCCAACAATCTCCCCCTCAAGTGCTAGTGATGAATGAAATGAGTGATAACGTTGTAGGTGCTGATGTAATAGTAGCTTGGACGTCTTCTGACATTCTTCTTTCTTGTGAGAAGAGATGTCTTGATTCGAACAATCTCCCCAGTGTAGAGAAATTGTTTCCTTTGAAGTATTCTACTTTGACGTCTTCATTTTCTTTGTTCTTTTGTTCTTTGTTCTTTGAAAGTGATAGTATGGTGTGGTAGTCTGCATCAGGTCTGCTTCGCTGCTCCAGTGTCTCCACGTCTTTCTCCAACATGCTCACACGCTCTTTAACGTTGGATTACAGTTGATGAAGTTCTATAAGTCTTTAAACTTTGTAGATTCTTTGTTGAGGAATCATTCTGACTTTGTGTTGCCTTTGATTGTGAGAGAACTTCCATAAGTGATGTTGTTGGTATGAACATGTGGAGAATCTGCACGATCATTCCGCTCCAGAGCTTCCATAAGAAGTAAACATAAGAAAGGTTAGTAATAAGCGGATTCCGGCACTTACAAGTTTGAACTTCGAGAGTGTTAACAGCATAGTGTGAAAACACAACTCTAATTCTCACAAAGGCGTTCCTGAACTGGAGTCCCACAAGTGAGATAACACGATGTACCGAAGTACACCTACGATTCAGATGAGTCGTTGAGTTATACCGAAGCATCACCTCACGACTGTAGACCGTTTGAGACCACTAAGCGTAATCCACGGGGAGTTACCGAAGTGACCTGCTGTCAGGGCTGTTTGATGTTGACCCTGGCAGGAGTTTCCATTCAATCACTGAGGATCACATATGTGAACCCCTCATAAATGTTCTCGACAGATTGCTAAGATCTGTGTAGGACTCGATAACTTACCACTGATGTTCTTATTGTTAAACAGCAAGTGATGAAATGTCAAGTGTACCAAAGAGATCTTTTGATGAATCTCGTGGCTCTAGACTCAATAGTGCATTTTGGTTTTCCTGAGCGGACACTAGGGAGAGGGTCTCCATCTTCAATACCAGCAATCTCTAAGAGAAAGCCGATAGTTTATGTAGGGTTCCCTGTGAGAATGAAACAAGCTTCTGTTGAGAGAAACTTGAGTGGCTAAGAAGGTTTAGTGCATGCGTCACTGGGTCCATGACGACTTTTAATCTTCAATACCGGCGTCATCAAGTGACAACCAGTAGCATATGAATTGAACCCGGTGTCTGCTCTAAGTTAAATAATATGGAGGGCTATTTCTTTTCACCCTTTTCTTTGCTTTTCTTTTTAATTCTTCAACTCCTTCTTTCTCTGATTCTCATTTTCTCCTTTTTATAATCATACCTAAGGACTTCTTAGTACTAACTATTTGTGATGTCCTTGGGTAGATCCCTCCGGCTCTGGCGGATCATAGGGCGGTTATTCCTAACCTTAGTCACCTTATAACTCCATTGCCATAAAACCATTTTCATGAAAATCTCTCGACGCGTTTGTGAATGAAAAACATGTTTGAACACTTCAAGAGTTTTAGATTTTCAGAAATACTCCTCCTCCACATGTGCTTATGAGTTTATACAGAAATCTGCACAGTGAGGAAAGAGTTCGCACTTTTGAATTGATCTACTCAAGATAGACAATCCCCCGCGAGACACGGTTACGTTGCATAGTTAAAGAGATACATTGTCAGCTTTTAGGTGACAACTAGCTCTAATAACTACCTTGAAGATGTGGACAACCCCGAAAGGTTGTCAAACCCGTCAAAGTTCATGTCTATCAGGAGTTTCTCGAAAGGTACGATCTACTTGGATAAGTCTTGGAAGACAAATCTTTTCGATGTATAACTGTTCAGATTTCGTCAATTCATGGGTTGAAGTCTTTTCACACGAGAATTCAATAGCAATTCACAACATATTTCTTATCACATAAATTTTCTCCCCTTCAAAAATGGCATATAAATATTATTTTTGACGAAATGTTTGAGAATAAATATGACCATTTTGAGTTTTATGGGAAGATGACCACTGTGAACAATTTGTGAACAAAGTTTTAATTCAAATACTCCCCCTCAACAAGTGATATAAACGGTTGAGGTTTTGAAAATCATAAGGAGAAGTACTTGTCCTTTTGAGCAAAACCTTTGAAAAATGAAAGGTTTGATAGGTTTTACTCAAAATTAAGAAGCTTTCGCTCCTTTTACAGGATTGTGGCACTGAAGCGTACCACAGGGTCCTTTATTGACAAGAACGGGTTGTACACTGTTATGTGTGCACAAGCCATTGTCATAATTAAATCACACATCCAAAATATTATGAAAGAGAAGCAGTTCAAGGGGTACCAGGAAGTCCATCAATCTTACCAGGAATGCGAACAGGGCGTTGATAGCCGGCAAGAGCAATCCTGGGACGACCACCTACAAAGCTCTCCAGAGTTCTGAACTGGTCCCGTCGATACAACCTTTCATCAATCCTGGTGATGATTCTCTTCACATCCCGTCTTTCCTTAGAATTCCATCGCTTTTGTGCCCCAATTCCTTCATGTATGTCCTTCAACCTATAAGTCAATCCGTCCCTAACCTTCTTCAGTGTGTGATCCCCAAACTTGTGAAGATCTCTACACGCAATCAAGCAGTTGCGTTGTAGTTCACTAAGGTAAACTACTTCGAATGGTTGGCTGATGAGAGTGTATTGTGGAAGCTGGTTGATGTCGGGAAGATCTAGCTGAGGTGGAGTGAAGTTGACATGGGTCTGATATGATTCAACTGCAAGCTGGAGATCTTCTACACGTTCTTTGATTACTATTCTTCTGATGAAGATAAGCAAGGACTTGATGTATTCACGTTGCACTTCAGTCGAGAATTGTCTCATGCAACCCTGTACTTTGGCAAGGTACATGTCTTCAATGTCGTTGATAGACAACTTCTCAAAGTCCGCTTCAGAGAATGCATAATCCCTTTCGTCTTGCCTTTTGACCACGATATTCTTGAGGAAAGTGTAGTCCCATTTAGACGAAAGATCAACATGTTTAATAGCCACGATTGCTTTAGTACTGAACACTTCATGTTGAGACTTCTGAACCTGGCAGCTTCTGTAGTAGATTCGTCGGCGTTCCGGCCAATGGTGAATCCCATAAATTGTATCACGGTCATACTCTTCCACATTGTTGGAGAACATGTGGTTAGCTCTTTCCTCGATGGCTATGCAGTTAGAGTATATGGCTGCCGGGAACGGAAGTGTCAGTGATGTAGCGTATTTCCTTGAACCATCGCCACCGTGAAGAAGAAATTCCAAGTCTTTGTTGAAGAAATATCGGAATGGAATCCTAGGCTGATCTGGTTGGCCAATTGTTGATAGAGGTTTAGACCAGTCGGTGTAATATGGAGGGTTGTCCCGTTTGGTGAAGTCGATGTTTGCTTCGGGGTTGAGCCAATCCTTGTTGTTAGACATAGCTCGTGTTATATTATCAAGGTGATACTCAACTTCAATAGCACTTTCCGAGCTGTCTTTGAGCAGTTGAAATGCTTCATTCTTGATTCGCTTCAACTCGGATTTCGTCATCTTTTTCACACAGAATTTTTCTTGCAAGAACTTAGCATGCTCCAATGTACGACCTTCTACCGCATCTTGACCTTCAGGTGGGTAGGGTGTAGAATCAACAAGCTTCGAGAACCAGTCGAATTCAGTGTTATCCTCATCCAGCCATGATAAGACGTCAGTCATAGGCGCCTTCTTTTTCTTTTTCTTTGGCCTAGAGGAGGATTCTGGTTTCTTGGCTGTGTCAGGAGAGATGGGTTGTTGTTGGGGCTCAGAGACTTCCTCATCGTCACCACCTGTATACTCAAAGTAATCACCGGTTTTCTGAGTCTGGGGTGGTAACTCATAATCCTGAGGTTTATCTGTAGAAGAACGAGGAGGAGATCTTTGTTGAGCTGGAGTCCGTTGGGGTGGAGGTTGCATTGAAGATGATTCACCAGACTTCTTCGGACGTTTGGACTCGTTATCCTTATCCTTGTCTTTATCTTCATCGTCTCTCGGACGTTTAGGCCTTTCAGCTTCTTCTCTGCATGCTGACTTGAGTTGGTATTCCAGCAATGCTTCAAACAATTTACCTTCGTAGGAGGCAAATGTTGCAGAGCGTTTCGACATTTGAGCCACCAGCCGGTTAACCAATTCAGCATCTGAGAAGATTATGGGATCAACTGGATTGATGTTTACATGCATTGGAGTTGATTTCATGGTTTGCTTGGCCAGATGTGAGAGATTCGGATAGAGTTGTTTGGTGAACATCTCCTTTGTAATTCCAGGAACGATGTCAAGAAGGAACTTGTGAGTGTATCCTTTGATCATCTCGTCCATTTTCCCTTGAAGATCATCTTTCATGAGCTTCTGGACATACTCCCTTTCAACTTGCATCTTGTCTTTCTCATCATGAAGATATTGTATCTGGTCAGCAAGAAAATCTAACTTCTTCTTTGTAATATCTTTCTGTCTGACCTGCTTGACAGCTTTAACGATTCTGGTCTTTGCTTGAGAGATCCAAGATGTTGTTGGCTTCTTCACTGATTTGGATGTTGATTTGGTTGATCCTTTTGATGGTGGTGGTGAAGAGTGAGAAGATGAATCTGATGATGATGAGATGTAGGGAGACTCTGGGTCCTTTGGTGGCTCAGAAGTTTTCTCCTTGGAACGGACGGGACTGTCTAGAAGAAAACGATCATAATCGTCCGTTTCATCAATCTTCGTATCATCAGCAGTTGTTTTCTCAGTCTTTTCCGTTTCTGGTTCCTCAAATTCATAATCAATAGAATCTTCCACGCGCTTTTGTTGTTGCTCCAAGGTGGTGGCACCAGATCCCTTATCGGGTTGATTAACCGCATCAGGACTTGGTGTAGGTTGAACTCCACCACTTGACCCTCCGGGGCCACCCATTTGATCCTTTGCAAACTCTTTCGCAACGTGTTGGAGTCTAACGAATTTGAACTTCCTCCTGTAATCAGTGTCCAGTGGCTCTTCATCTGAACTTTCCTCTTCGTGCTCAATCACTGGAGTCTTCCCTTTGCCTGTATCTGCCGGTGGACTGGGAGGTTTCGGTACTGATGGAGTGTCATCCTTTGCAGTTTCGGAGTAGGTAATCTCTTCATCTGATTCAGTACCCTCAGAGTCCTTGTCCGTTAGCTTTCTTTGCGGTTCAGACTTGGGAATAGGAATAGGAACAGCTTCTTGAGAAGGAACTCTCCTTTTGCTTGGAGGTTTCCTCTTCGGGAACTTTCGTTGACTCTCAGTGCTTGCGGCACTGCCTGCACTCCCTCGTCTGGTTTTCCTGGTAGGTGTGCCAGAAGATTTTTCATCTAGAAAACCAACTTTGTTCTCTTGCACAGCTTTCAGATACCTTTTGTAAGAGTTGAGTTTTTTGAGTTCATCTAAGAGAAGGTGGTCTGGCAACATAGCACCTTGTTTCTTGGTAGTTGACTCCTTAAATCTGACTGTTAGAGTGGGTTCAGACAACATGTCGAGATTATCGGGATCATTGATTCTCTTGGGGATATCAGGGTTATATCCAAGTGCTCTTTGGATCAACAGTTTTGTATATCTGATATAAGGAATCTTTGAGCCAAGCTTTTTGAGGAATGTCATCATGTCATCCCATATCAGAGCTTCAATTTCGATGTGTTTCATGTTGATCAGAGCCCAAAAGATTTGCAGTTCCACGAGCTTGGGATGCTCATAGCCGCTGTCACGACCAGAAACATATTTTGTGATGATGATATAAAGGGTTCTCCAAGGCTGAGGAATGTTCTTTAGATCCACGTGAGAATGCTTATTAATAACCCCTGAAGCTTCGTCATACCCAATATCAATAAAAAAATTGCAGAACAGTCTCTTCAGTAGGTGCAGCAGAGTATTCAGTTGGTATGATGTCAGGAATGAGGAGAACGGCTCTTAAATCTGCAGGAGTGATGGTGATTTGCTTGTGATTGAGTGTCACCATCACAGCGTATTGACCTTTGATCTGTTGCATTGTATTCCAGAACTGCTGAATGTAGATCTCCGGTACTGTGGCAGAATTGGTGAACATGTTCTGATAAGGATGGTTCTTCAGAATGTCAACAGCAATGAGACAAGAAGATTCTGAGCAGGTGAGGGTTTCAAAGTCAACACGAAGGTTGTTCTTTCCAATCTTCATTGGATAGCCATGAGGGAAGATACCAGCAATGGTGAGTACATTTGGTGCATCCACATTCATTTGAGTGTCCATGTCGTGATCTGAAATACATTTAGCCAAAAGAACCAACATATCGAAAGACATTATGTTAGTCAACAGATGGTTTTATTGTCTAATAATTGAATGAGATATGTCAATGATTGTTACGAGTCCAAAATCACTTGTTTGTTCAATAGTCCAATGACGTCGTGATAAGTTTTGAGAGTTAGTTAACTTTAGGTTTTAAAGTTTATGTTATCTCATATTTTTCACAACATATTAAACGTTTAAGCTTATTAGTGACATTATTGGTTTCGTGACGTTATGATTTATTTATTTACAAGTTTGCACGCGTAACAATTCATAATGAAGGTTTGATCAAGGCTTAGGCGTAGAAATGGTAGCTTATGCGTAAACAGAAGTTATACGCGTAGACACAAGCTTATGCGTAGGATCCTGACTTACGCGTAAGAAATATTACGCGTAGGAACAGGGGACCTTATGCGTAGAGCTTACGCGTATGCGTATATAAACCTTACGCGTAAGGCTTACTCGTAAGAGTAGACTTTATGCGTAGAGGTCACTGTTTACGCATATCCTTCACAGGATACGCGTAGTCCCATATGTAGAACCTTATGCGTAGCAGCTACGTGTAAGATTACTCTTACACATAACTCTCTACGCGTAAGGTGATCCTTATGCGTAGTTTACTAGTAACCTTGATTCTGATTTTTACATGTAGCAAACCTGAAATAATAATCATCATAGCATCAATATTAACATTAACATTCATTATTCATCAGATCAAGCACGAAGAACTCATCAAACAGTTACGCGTAGAAGCACTTATGCGTAGTCCTAAACCCTAAAGTTCAAGAATTACGCGTAAGATATCTAGCCATAGAAATTGCACCAAAGTTTTTCTGGGAGGTCTAGGAAGCCTAAAGAGTTGTTTTATCCAAGTTTTAACATCAAAAACTAAGTGAACCAAAAATACCCAAACCGTATGAACATAAACCCTAGTTTCCAATTTATGAATCATTAGTGTTTCTGGGTGATATCTGGGCTGAGATATGATCAATTCGACTTGAAAACAACCTTATACAACAATCTTTAACACCAAAAACGTTCTCATTTGAAAACACCCAAACCCACACATAAACCCTAGTTTTCAAAATCAATCAATTCGTGTTTCTGGGTGCATTTTGAGGATAAAAGTGATATCATTGATGTTATAGAAACGTTTTGACACTATTATTTAAACCCCAAACACACAGACATGATTAAGTGTTCATACGCTTATGCGTAGAACACAAAAATCACTCCATCACATGTTCTAACCGTTGGATTTATGTATAAATCAAAATCATTGTTTAAAAACATGTTAAGATTATAAAAACACTTACAGATTGATGATCCAAAACACGGATTTGAAGATCAAATTATAGGCGTAGGATATGGTTTGGTAAGATATGAGAAGAGTTAATGTTAGGTGAAAGTTTTATTAAAAATGAGTTTGAGCTTTTGGCAGTTTTAGTCCCTCCACCTTAACCATTTTCATCCAATGACTTTAACTTCCATTTTAGTTACCAAACGAAGAATATTTGGAAATAACTTTGACGACACTCCCCCTCGACTTAAGAAATAATGAAAGTTTATACATTTTAGTCCGAGGAGTGTCAGAAAACCAGAAATGTGACCACCATTATTAAAGAATCAACCGGGATTAGGTAACATGCAAGTATATGGATATTTTGAAACAGTTAAGAATTTATATTCTCCCCCTCAACACTTGATCGGAAAAATACTAAATTTTGAAAGATTTGAGTGTTGACGGAAGAAATTGTACTTGCCATGTTTGAAGAAATATAGATAGAAGAATATTTTTGTTGTTTTATCTGATTTTATATTTTTGTATTTTGTTTTTGAAAAATATTTACAAAAGAGGTTTTGATGTTTGACTGGTTTTTAAGAATGTTTTAAGAGTTCATCCAGTTCCTCTTGAGTCAAACACCGCATACCAATCCGGTGGACCAACTCATTAAACCTAGCAGGAGCTAAGGCTTTGGTGAGAAGATCTGCCAATTGGTATTCTGTACCCACGAAGTATAATTCAACAGTACCCTGTTCCACGTGGTCCTTGATGAAGTGATATCGAAGATCGATGTGCTTTGATTTCGAATATTGAACTGTGTTGCACGAGATCGCAATGGCACTCCGATTGTCGCAATACATCGGGATTCTGTCAAATACGTAACCATAGTCTTTGAGTTGTGTTCTCATCCAAATGACTTGAGCACAACACGCTGACATGGCTACATATTCTGCTTCGGTTGAGGACAGCGATGTACAATCCTGCTTCTTCGATTGCCAAGACACCAGTTTGTCACCAAGAAATTGTAGTGCTCCTGAAGTATTTTTCCGAGAGTCTAAGCATCCTGCGTGGTCAGCGTCTGAAAAAGCTATTAGTTCTAAACCAGAATCCTTCGGATACCAGATCCCTAAATTAATGGTTCCCTTGATGTATCGTAGGATTCTTTTAGCCTCAGAGAGGTAGGTTTCAGTTGGTCGCGACTGATAACGGGAGCAAAGATATACGGCAAAGACAATATCAGGCCTGCTAGCTGTTAGATACATGAGAGACCCAATAATACTACGGTATTTTGTAGGGTCAACCAGTTTCCCTTGCAAATCAGCGTCCAGCTTCTTGGTATGTGACATTGGTGTGGCATAAGTATCACAAGTATTCATTCCGAATTTATTCAGAATTTCAAGGGCATATTTGGACTGACTCAAGAAAATACCATGGGGTGATTGATGAACTTGCAGTCCTAGAAAGAATGTAAGTTCACCCATCATGGACATTTCAAAATGTTTCTTCATTAGTTTTGCAAAAGCATTTGAATATTTTAAATGTGTTGACCCAAAAATTATGTCATCCACATAAATTTGAACGATTAAAATATGTTCCCCGTGATATTGTATGAAAAGTGTAGGGTCGACCGAACCTTTGGTGAAATTATTGGCAATTAGGAAAGATGATAACTTATCGTACCACGCCCGAGGAGCCTGTTTGAGTCCGTAGAGAGCTTTGTTCAGTTTGTAGACATGGTTCGGGAATGCGGGATCAACGAATCCTTCTGGCTGGCTGACATAAACCGTTTCTTTCAGTTGACCATTCAGAAAAGCAGTTTTGACGTCCATTTGAAAGACCGTTATATTCATATGAGCCGCGAACGCTAAAAATATCCGAACAGCCTCAAGACGAGCAACCGGAGCAAATGACTCTTCAAAGTCAATACCCTCTTCCTGACGATAACCCTTAGCCACCAGACGTAACTTATTTCTGATTACGTTCCCTTCAGCATCCAATTTGTTTTTCCAAATCCACTTTAGACCAATGACGAAGACCCCTGTTGGTCTTTCAACAAGTTCCCATACTTCAAGACGTTTGAATTGGTGGAGTTCTTCTTGCATGGATTCAATCCAGGTGTCTTTTGTCATTGCGTCCTTAATGTTTTTAGGTTCAGATTGGCAGACAGTGAGAGCATAAATGCAATGTTCACCATCTGTGTGAAGACGTTGTCTTGTAACGACTGGTTGATTCGGGTTGCCAATAATATTCTCTAGAGGATGGTCTTTTGTCCAACGATGTGTAGAGGGTTGATGTTGATATACATTATGCAGATTTTGATGATTCAAATGGTTTGTTGATGATTCCACGACATCAGGTGCAGCAGTTTCATTGGCAAACGGGTTAAAGAACGCATTTGGATCAAAATCTGCAGGTGGGGGTACTTCATTAAGAACATCAGCAACTGGTTCAGCGTCGTTGGAAGCAGTTTGTTCAACTGTTGTTGAAGAGTCAACTGGTGGTGCTTCTTCAACAGTAGTTGTTGTAGCAGGTGTATCAGGTATAAGAGTAGTATCAGGTTGAGCAGCGGAAACAGCGGATACACCTGGAGCACGGTCATCAATATCGTCACTGAACAGAGGAGCAAATAGCCTTTCCATTTGTTGACGTGTAAGCTGGGGGCTTAGTTCAGCTGATGATGGGGTTTGGGGGAAGTTTAAACGGTTGTGACCGGATTCCAAGCTGTTATGCTCAGAAGCCATATCAGTGAGTTCATCAAAATGAGCATGAATCGTTTCCATAACTTGCTTTGTACGACGATTCCAGATCCGGTAACCTTTAGAATTCTTACAATATCCAATGAATACTCAAATGTCAGCTTTGGCTTTGAGCTTTCCAAAGTCATCACGATCATTATTCGGATAGCAAAGGGATCCAAATACATGAAAGTGTTTGAGATTCGGTTTACGGTTGTGGAGAAGCTCAAATGCTGTTTTGTTGTGACGTTTTGTGATCATTGAACGGTTTTGAGTGTAGCATGCAGTTGAGACAGCTTCAGCCCACAAGTAATCTGGAAGTTTAGCATTGATTAACATCGTTCTGGCAGCTTCCACTAACGTACGGTTTCGTCTTTCAACAACTCCGTTTTGTTCTGGTGTGCGGGCAATAGATGTTTGATGCTCAATTCCCACTTTCTCATAATATTCCCGAAGATTTTGGTTAACAAATTCAGTTCCTTTGTCTGTTCTGATTTGGCGGACGGTGTTCCGGAGCTGAACTTGAATTTTCGTGAGAAAGGTGATGATCATTTGTGGAGCTTGGTCTTTGCTTCGAAGAAAGTAGACCCAAGTCCATCGTGAGTAGTCATCAACAATTACTAAGATGTAGCGTTTGCCATTAATTGTCTGCACGCGCATCGGGCCACACAAATCCATGTGAAGAAGATGAAGCACATGCTGAGAGATGTGTTCCATCTTTGAAGGAAAATGAGCACGAGTGCTTTTCCCTTGTTCATAAGCTGAAAATAGGTGATCTTTAGAGTACCAGAATCTCGGGAGACCTTCAACTAGTTTGTGTCGAGCAAGGTTGGTTATGGTTTGAAAGTTTAGATGTGAAAGACGACGGTGCCATAGCCAAGATTTTGTAGATGTAGCCTTTGAGAGAAAACAGATGGGAGATGAAGCGATCATGTCTTGCATGGAGATAGTGTAGAGACTGGATGAGCGTTGGCCAGACATAAGATCATTTCCTTGTAGATCACGAATGAAACAAGTTTTCTCCCTAAAAGCAACTTCCAAATCTCCATCACAGAATTGACCAACAGAAAAGAGATTGTGACCGAGGCCTTCAACATAATAAACCCTGCTAATTTCGATGTTGCCATTGATGTAATCTCCGTAGCCCATGATAGTTGCGAAGTGATCATTCCCGAATCTGACAGTGCCAATGAACTTTGCAACAAAGTTTGATAACAGTTTAAGGTTGCCTGTCATGTGTCGGGACATCCGCTATCAACAATCCAAAGGATGATCTGTATCACCTGCATTACACACAGACGACACAGATGGAATAGAAGTAGATGTGGAACCCGATGAGTTAGAGGGTTCCGAAGCAGTTATAGTTGAAATACACACATCAATGATTTTAGGCATCCATTTAAATCCTAGTGTATTATGTATCCATTTCTGCCATCTCCAACTAGTCTTAGCTTTAGTCTTAGTGAAAGCACTAGGTGGTACTACATTCCTTGGAGGTGATACAGGAGCTACAGGGACATCAAATCGTTTCTTAGAATCTAAAGAGGGCGGTTTACCAAGCACAGACTTAGAAGCAGTAGTGGGCCTAGAGGTATTCCGAATCTTAGGATTCCGTAAACGAGACAAGCTAGCCTTAGCAACACACTTATCATGACAACCAGAAAGCATACTTTTACGACAAATAACACAAGAAGCATCAGACTTAATATCAAAAGTACTTAAAGGTTCAGCATTAGTTACAACACTTTTTCCATTACATTTGCCAGACGCAATATCTAAAGTGGGTGCAACTGAAGTCTTATTCAAAGTCCTACGGTGTTCTTCTACTTCAACATTCTTTATTTGTCTTTTCTTAGGTCGCAACTTTCTATTCTTCCTTATATTGCTCTTAGGCTGTGAAGTGCGGACGTTTGGAAAAGAGGCAACTATTCCTGTTTCAGTAGAGGGAAGCACATTAGTAACTTGTGTTTTGTCAGTAGGCATTCTGGGTTCACGTTTACTAAGTGTTACAGGTGCAATTCTCTTAATGATGCTAGGCTGAACTTGTTCATACTTTCCTAACATTTCTCTTAACTGAAAGATAGTGTGAATCAGATCTTGATTTTCAGACCGAAGATTTCCAGCAAAATGCATAACTTCTTTAGTGTGTGCAAGATAATGATCAAGTTCGTTAGATGCTTCATCACGAGTCTGTTTGAGTAAATCAAATATGACACCATATTCCTTTTTAACTTTTGCAAGTTCTTGTTCATATTTTGAGATATGACATTTAAGAGACACGTTTTGATCATCCAGTTGCTCAATTTTAGGATCAGAAGATTTAGCACGCAACTGGGCGATTTTGTTTTGAAAAACAAGTTGTTGATCGTGAATATCTTTTTGACACCAATTAAGATGACGTTTTGCATTAGAAAGCTCGTTTGACAATCGTTCATTTTCAACTTTTAAAGACTCGTTCTGAAGCACATTATCAGTATTCACAACAATATCAACAGTATCAACAGAATCAGCAGAGATATGATCAGATGTATATGCAACAGATTGTAATAACACAAGATTATTGATATCCGCACATATAACGTTTTCCAAGAGTCGATCAACATCTTTTCTCAATAATTTCTTTTTGCGTTTAGTATTTGAAATTGATGTTTCTGTTTTCTCGAAAACTGTTTTCATGAGACCAAGTTCCTTGTGAAAATCCCTTTCCCAATATAGTGCATAATTTTTCAAATTTTTGACATGGGGTAAAATTCTTTTCTGAAAAATGTCTCTTTATTCTCGTGCCAATGGTGAGTGAAAATGTTCAACTTTTATTTCAGACTGAAATTCAATCTCACGTTCCAAAAGTTTGATGTCAGATAATAAAGTGTCAAAATATTTGATAACACGACAACTTTCGGCTTTAGTTTTTACTTCACTAAGTGAAGGTAAGGGACCATTGATTTGTGCACCATTGTGTTGGGGACTGACTTCAGAAACTGGTGTGACAACCAAAGGTGTGTTTGAAGTATCTTGTTGTGTGACAAAAGTTACGGCTTTTGAATAGTTAAATGGTTTGTTATAAACGACATTTTCCATTTTTGACCGACTCTCGTCATCTGCATCTAATTCTTCCATGCGATTATATTCCACAACAGTCACAATTGAATCATCAATTCTATGTTCTGCACTGTAAACTTCAGGATTTGGTTTGAATGCTCTGTTAGAAAACTTAGGTTTGTAATCAGCAAGAATCGGACCGTATCCATTTGGATTTGGTTTAAAAGTAAACTTTTGAATAGTTGTGATTGACTCACCATGTTTATAAACGACATTTCGAAACTCTTTGATTTTGTGTTGTAAGTCGACAATTTCTTCAAGATAGTTATCTATTCGTTTCGAGGAATGCTTTTTGTACTCAGAGAACTGTTGTTGACAAGTTAACAACTCAGCCTTGGCTTTTTGATTTTCCAAAGTAAGAGCGTTAAGTTGTTTTTTATGTTCATGTTTCATTTGTTCTATTTGAGACAACAAAGCATTCTTTGATGCGGCTAGATCACGTATCTCTCGTTCTAAAGATTTTTCGTTTTGATAAGATTTAGCAAAAGCTACTTCAAAACCTTTTTCACGTTTTTCTTGAGTTTTAAAAACTTCGATTTGTCGAATTAAGCAATCGTTATCCCTGGTTAACAGTGCATTTTTTGCTTTTAGTTTTGAATTAACATCATGATAATGTTCCACTCGGGATTGTTGGTCTTTAACTAAGGCCCGGAGCTCAAATTCTGGATCAAACATAGAATCATTTTGTTCAACGTGGGTCGCAACATGGTCATTTTTTAGATCCTCAAGTATAACCATGGAGTCAACTTGATCATCAATGGTAACCATAAGGTCATCTTGATCATCAAATATAACTACGGGGTCTAGTTGATGATCATCGGAATGAGATGTAGAAGACTCATGTTGAACACTCTGATGTATGTCAGATGCAGATGTTGGCGGAGATATCAGTTCATTAATGATGATTGTTTGTTCTGGTACCTGAGACAAGCCGTCAGTGTCATACACTGGGCCTGTGTCACTCATGTGTTGAGCTTGCATTTGTGCCATCAACATAACTGCTGCATTAGCCTGCAAGTCCTCCATATCATCATCTTAGTCTGCATCTGCCATAAAGCTCTGTTCCTTGTTGGAGAGTGTTCCACCAGCTTCATCCTTAAGAGCCAAGAGCATAGCCTCTTTGAAATAAGCACTGCCTCTTGTCCTCGGTTTAGGACATGCATTAGCCAGATGACCCTTCTCATTACAGTTATAGCATCGAAGACCATTAACCCCAGTCTGAGCATTCCTTTGTTCAACCACTTGAGCCCTTTGCTGTTGCGGAGCACCCATGTTATTCCTTCCCATAGCATTGAACCCTTGACCACCTCCCATCTGACGACCATAACCACGATTTTGAACTTCAACGCGTCCATTGTTTACAACAGCCTGATTTCTTGTATTAGATGAAGAACGAATGCGATTGTTGGATTTGTTAGTATACCGGCCAAATGCTTTAGCAATCATAACAAATCCTTGTTGCAATTCATCGAAGGCATCGGAGTCCTCATCAGCTTCACTGTAAAGTGCTTGAGCAGTGTTGTTGTTGTATGGAACCAATTGATTTTGTTGAGGTTGTTGCTGTGACGGATCATAAGGTGTAATGGTTGAAGTTGGTTGAGGAGCGGGTTGAGGAGCTTGTTGAGGAGGAATGTTAGTTTGAGCCCACAAAGCAAGTTGTTGATTTTCCGGAAGTGACGGTGAAACAGTTTGACCACGAAGAATCCTTTCCTTATCAACTTCTTTTTGGTGAGGCTTCAGATAGTCGTACAACAATCCGTATGTAGCATGATGAAGGTTCTTAGCTTGACGGAGAAAAATGACATACTTCTCCCATTCCGGAGCAAGACTACTTAGGAACTTTGTGTTGAGAGCAATTCGAGGCATGATGATATTGTGTTTGTCCAAATCATTAATGATGTCTGAAAAGCGATGATGATATGACTCTAATGTCTCTCCTGGTTCAATCATGAAGTGTTCATAAGCCAAGTAAATTTTAGATTCCATGTCTTCCTGATTGAGTGATATGCCTTCCATGAGTGATATGCCTTCCATAAGTAAATTTTGGTAGTCCTAAAAGGATGTATTGCATTGCAAGTTCATCGGCTTCATAGTGTAGAAGTTGATCACCAGTGAGGTCTGAAACGGTAGCAATGTTGGTGACAACATCTCTTGGTGGATTGGCATATGGATCTGCGGGTGTGACAGTAATAGGCATCTGAAATGGACCTTCCATAATGACCTTCTTTAAGAATTTTCCATGTGGTTTCTTTATATCACAAAACCTAAAGAACCGAATCACCCATTGATCATAGTTCCCTAGAGTGAGAATTGGAGGTCTATCAAGTGAGCCAGCTTCATGAATTGATTGTTGGCTGCTTAAGGCTTCACACATCTTGCCAAACCATGTCGGTTCCTTCATAGTATTCCTGGATGGATGTTGATTGTAGAAGTTTGTGTAAGGTTGTACTTGAAGACTTGGTGGTGGTTGAACCATTTGTGGTGGTGGAATTGCTCCAAGTTGTGGAGTATGTTGTTGATTAAATTGTTGTTGATAAATTGCTTGTTGATGATTAAATTGTTGATGTTGTGGACTTAGTTGTTGTTGTTGTTGATGATAAGTGTAGGGAAAATAGTTAGAGTATGGGGGTTGTGACATGTTGAAAACTTGTGTTGTTAAATGGATCTTTGTAGTCGAATGAACCGGTGTTGATGAAGTATCCTTAGGCGTAGAAATCACAATAAAGCCAAGTAACACTTATGCGTAAAAACACCAAAGTTACGCGTAACAGCAAAAGTTACGCGTAGGTTTAGCTTACGCGTAAGTAAGGAGAAAAGCACTAAAGTTATGCGTAAACAGTAAGTTAGGCGTAGAAAACTTAGGCGTAGGATTACCTTATGCGTAAGACAAAGCTTAGGCGTAAGATGAATCTTATGCGTAAAGGGTTCTACGCGTAAGCTTAAGCTTATGCGTAAGTTTAGGGTTTTACCCAAATGATCTTTTACACTCTCACAGTGCAAAAGATATGCAAAGTCGACGTATTTTCAGGCTTATCCAAGCAAGAAAACACGGAGTAAACCACGAAACTGAAGATCAAACCAAGGAAAATGTTACGCGTAAGTTTAGGGTTTTACTTACACGTAGGATTTAGCCAAAAATGATTTCATGCACTTGATGTTTCCAAACCAGTTTTTTATGATGAGATAGCTTCAATATCACCAAAATAACACAAAAGTGTGAAACTTGATGATCCAAAGCTTAAAAACAAGTTACGCGTAGAACGAAACCCTCGTAAAAAACGAAGCTAAAAAACAATGATCCACGCTTAAAGTTTGAAACTTTTTGCCAAAAACAATTATTTTAACACCTAAAAACATTGAAAGGACAAGAATCTTGGATTAAAAAGTGTAAAAAATGTGTTTTTAAGCGAACCAAAGTTTTAACCACGTTTACGCGTAAGACCAAAAACAAAAACTTCAAAAACAAAAGTGTCCACCCAACTATTTGGCGATTGATACCACTGTTAGGTCACCATATATGTAATACAAGCATCAATATGTAGAAATAAGAAATAGATGAAGATCGGACGAACAAACCACACACAAACACACACGTATGATATGGAAAGGTTACGCGTAGGAGTATGAAAGTGAAATAGATTGAACAACCAACCTTCTAAGGAAAGTTTACATGTGTTTATATAGGGGAAGGAACTAGGGCAACATCTAAGTTCCCTTCCTTTCCTATATGGGCTTGGGCCTAGGCTTATGGGCCTTCTACATAAGCCTAAGGCTAATTACTAACATAAAGGCCATATTAAGCTAACTATTACATATGAATTACTAACACTTGAATTAAGGTTTAGGAGTGATTCCAACATTTATAAATTTTATTTTTAAAAGAAAAGTGATGCTCAAAATGTGGTGTTATAGTTGAGTTATGATAAGAGGTGTTTTTGAGTGTTAAGATTGAAATGTTAAAGCTGATGTGACGTTGATGTGACACTAAATTTTGATTTAAGTTGAGTCACCATACCTAGTGTTGCTTGAGTACTGATTAAATCTTGTAACATCAATGATATACTCTTATTTAAAAAACTTAAAATTTCACGCACATAGTACTAGGGGTGTGCACGGTCTGAAAACCGGACCGGACCGGACCGACACCCGAGTTCGGCAAAAATCCTAGACCGAGACCGGACCGAACACATTCGGTCCGGTCTCGGTCCGTGTCGGTCCGGTCGGTCGGTCCGGTCCAACAAGGCCAAATTCGTCGGTTTTGGTCCGGACCGGACCGAGGACCGAATTAGCCCAAAAGCCGAGACCGCGGACCGGACCGAATGTTGTCGGTGTTGAGTTTATGATATATAAAATACAATAAAACATAAAGACATCAAGAGTACACAGCGGAAGACTTAATATCATAACAAATAAATTAATTAACTGAAAGTATGCGTAACGTACCTCTTGCGAATGTCAAATCCCTCGAGCAAAGCAAAACAACCCTCGAGCAAAGCAAAACAAAGAAGTACTTATTGGTGTAAGAATAATGTCTTACAACCACGTTCTTGTTGTAACACCCCGCCTTATCTGACCACAATATTGTCCGCTTTGCCCGTAGGCTCACGGCTTTGTTTTTGTGGCCTCATTTGAAGACTTCCCGGCAGGTCACCCAAGCCAGTACTACTCTCACATGAGCACGCTTAACTGCCAGTTCCTAAGAACTCCACCCGCAGTAGACCACAAAACGCGTTGTGTCATTGTAAGGCGAATGTTATCTTATGAGCCCAACATCTCTCCAGGCCACAGCCGATGTGGGATTTGCTTAGGGTGTCACAATCACCCCCCCTTACGGACTCATCGTCCTCGATGAGGTTTGCCCCACCATCCCGAACGGCTCATGAGTGGCTCTGATACCACTTGTAACACCCCGCCTTATCTGACCACAATATTGTCCGCTTTGCCCGTAGGCTCACGGCTTTGTTTTTGTGGCCTCATTTGAAGACTTCCCGGCAGGTCACTGATCTGTGCTGAAAACAGTCAAGCTACCTCACACAAACCGGCCACTTGTGAATGGCCGACCGTAAGAAGCTTAAAACTGCTTAAAACACAAATACAATGAAGTCCTGGAGAATACAATGAATTCCCGGGTCGTTATGTCCCACGGAGACTCAATGGTGTGTCAAAACAAACTCAGAGGATAGAATGATCACTAAGGATAGTGATCTGTAAAGGTTTTGATTAAAAATATTACACTACTGATTGATTGGAATGGAATAGGATACAGAACAGGAAAGCACAACAATCAGATAAGAAAAACGTAAACGTAAGTTTAATAACTACGTATACGTACAAAATAAAAAGTGAAAACTAAGAAATAGAAGGTCTAAAAATATGAAAATAACATTTTTGGAATCCTAAAAATAAAAGAAAATTATTAGAAAAAGAAAATTATTTTTACAACTATTTAATTAATTATTATTAATTAAAAACTATTTTAACTATTTAATAAATACTCTAAATTAGAAGAAAATACAAAATAAAGCTAGAAAAATATACTTATGATTCAGAAAAATCTAAAATACTATTAAACTAATTTTAAAATTAAAAATATATTTTTCACACTTTTTATCTAATTATTACTAATTAATTACTATTTAAAATTCACTTAAATACTAGAAAATATAAAATAAACTTGGAAAAATAAAATTTTAACTTGGAAAAATCTAAAATATGGTAAAACTAATTTTAAAACTGAAAAGATATTTTTTATGCTTTTTAATTATTTATTACTAATTAATTACTATTTTTAACTATTTAAAATTATAATAAATACTAAAAAGATAGAGAAAAATAAGAAACTTTTTCTAAAAATACTATATGATGACAGAAACCTAAGAAAACTAGAAAAACAAGATTTGCTTATTAATAAGATGAAAAGAAAAATCAAAAAGCTAGGAAATATTAAATAAACACTATCACTGATTTTTAATTGACCTTTTTCTGGATTTTCTTTTTGAAAACTACTTTAATACTGATATTATGAAACTTTAACAAAGACAAAAATTTTACAAGTAAAAAATAAGCAGTTTGATGGCTTAAAATCCCAACAGTGGCTTAAATGAGCTTATTTTGTGGAATCCAGGGTATCAATTCCCGAGACGACCTTTGTTTTATGTCGAATCCAGGGTATCAATTCCCGAGACGATTGTTAAAATCTTTCCGCTGCCTCTCCTTCTTTTGATCTGCTCATCTTCATCACACTTTTCTCACCTCCATTCTATATCTTCTAAAAAAAAAAAAAAAAAAAAAAAAAAATCTTTATGTTTTTCTATGGAAAAACACGCCCCGTTTGTTTGGAAGGTTCTTTGGTGGTTGAAGTTTTAGAACCAACTTTCGTTGTCTCATCTTTGTTTAGTTGTATGAGATACTTTGGTTTACCCGGTTTGTTGTTGCTGCTGAAGATGCTCCCGCTTGCTGTCAAATGTCTCATCAACAATTATTTACTTGCTTTGGTTTATTGTTTATTAGCTTTAATCTCCAGTTCGAGCTTTCGCGATTTCGCCGCTCGAACTGCGGGGGAGTATTAGAGAATAAATAGGCCCAAGCCCGGTTTGTGGGCTTGAGGCATTTAGGGTTTTACCATTATAAATAATGGTTGATAATAAAGTTATAGCTACGGGTTTTATTATTCAACAGAAATAAGCTCAAACAAGCTTGCTAGCTGAAACAGAAGCTCAAAGTAGATGCAAACAAGCTATATGAACAGAAATGAGGCTAAGATATACAAAGAAGCACACTGAAAAGCTACTGAAAAGGTAATAAGCACTTATGATAAGGACAGAAATGGGACAAACTTAAAGCTACTTGCAGCCCTGGCCAACAAGCTCAAAAGTGAAAACTTAAGCTTGAGACTTTAAGATGACCAGGTTGTCTTCCCAAAGAACCAAAGAACACAAGATTTGAGCAACTAATAAGCTCTATGCAAGCTTGTTAAAATGGGTCTATTCACTGTGTACAGGGCACTCTTTTCAGACAGGTATCAACAAGAAGCTAGTTAAAAAGCACTTTAAAAGCTGATTCAAGGAGATCTAGTATTTTTGTATTTTTGTTTAGCAACCAAACTTTAATAACCTAAGAGCTTATGAACTAAATCTTATTAATAAACACACAGTGAAATTTCCTATTTTATTCAAAAACGACCAAGTTGGTAATTTGACTTTTTAAGAAAACTAGCAGTTTGACTTATATGAACTTTGAGTTGATTACAATCACTGATTATGTTGTTTTGAGGTATATTAAAACTTATTTAACCAACACTAACAACTTATGAACACAAAATCTTGCTCATGATTCATGAAAACTCAACAGTGGACTCACTAGTTAAGATCAAATGTAATTTTGACTTTTCACCAAATGAGCACTAGTTTTCTTGACTTGTTTGAACTAACTGGACCAAATGTAACACAGAGCAAGTACTAATACTGACATGAGCACTCTTGAGCACAGTTAAACAAGGTAACCAAACACACCTTATTGAAACTGTTTTGAAGATTTTCAAGGCTAATCACAAATTAAAACCATGAGATTGACTATAGACCTTACAATATCATTATATGAGATTAAATAGACATGATCCAACAGTGCTAACAACATAAAACACAAGACTTATGATTATACTGATTTGACTGTCCAAATTAGACTTTTACAAAATACAAATTTAAGAGAACAACCTACTGATTTAAAAGCTTAATTCAACTTAACTATGACTAATGAACACAAAGAAACAGAAATATAAGCTAATTAACAACTATAACAGTGATATGCAAAAGTGATCAAAAGTGCTTACAAAAGCTTCCAAGCTCAAAAATGAGGACAAGAACCAATGAACACCCCTATAAGCTTACCACTAAGCTACTAACCCAAGGCCATCCACAATTCACCCTGCTCCAGCTGTATACACCATTTCCAAGTGATTTTTGATTTTTAAACTATTTAATTGGTATTTTTGGTGATTTTTGATTTTTGCTTCTAAACTGTTTTTTAGAGTTTCTAAAAGCTTGAATAAGCTTTCTAGGGAGCTTATGTGGCTTATTTAGTCCATAAGAACATCTACAAACAACAACTGATCATTCATGAAATTTTGAAAATAAGGAAAATTGCATAATCTGAGATATAAATTGATACTTGAATTGAAGGTTCACAAAAGATTAATTATGCAAGAAAAACTTGAAATACAGAGTTTGATAAGCTAAAACATACACTGACTTTGAAAATAAACTAAAACGACTTAATGAAATAAAAATTACACTAGATACTATGATACAATGCATCTTAGCTCCACTTTATAGACTTTTTGCACTCAATCTTGACCTCTGAATCTTTCCCACCAAATCTAAGCCCTTAGATAGCACAAAATCATCAAAACCATACACTTGGATTTTTGGCGCCAATTTTCTATTTAGCAGGTTTGATCATTAATTGGGGTAGGTTTCAATCAATAAAGGATTTTTGGTGTTTAGAGGAGGTGGAGGGGACAAAGTAAGGGGGTTGAAGAAAAAATGGGAAAACCACCTCTGGTTTTGAGATATCAGGCATGGGAGAGGAGAGCTACAGTAGCTCTGGTTTTGCGCGCGTTGAGAGTGGGTTTGACTTCTGTTGACCAGAGCTTTAATAATACAAAGGGGGTCACAATTGATTATGACCGGGGTCTTATTGGTTTTGACCTAGCTCAAGGGTCAAGGGTGGGGGTCAAATGGAGTTGGGTCAAAGGGATGGATTGGGCTTGATATTTAAAAGGGGTCCGGTTTGGTTTAACTAGATAACAAGGACCAATTTTGTAATTTATCCAAACTCAAGGACTGAAAATGCCATTTTTCCAAACTTCTCACAAGGACCAAACATGACAAACATTGATAGTTCAAGGACCCTTTTTGCATAAATTCCATTTTAAAAGGTCCAAGGACTAATTTTGCAATTTTCCAAAGTTTAGGGACCTTTCTTGCCAATTGACCAAAGAATCTTTCAAGGACCATTTTTGACATTTTAGAATGTTTCAGGGACATTGAATGATAAAATTCCACATTTTTGAATTCCAGGGACTAGATTTGACAACTTTTAAAACTCGGGGGACTAAAACTGCCAATTTTGCAAACTTGATACATTTTTCATCTGATTTTGATATTTTTGCATTTAAAACTCATAAAACACTATTTTGTGATATTTTGATCATTTTGATGTGTTTCTGAGAGTTTTCAGATGATTTTGCAGTTTAGATTATACAAAAATGATGAGTATTTAGACACTCATCAATCCCCCACACTGAGATATTGCTAGTCCCTAGCAATGATTTGAAGCTTTAATGGATTTTAAAAACTCTTTACCAAAAGCCATTACTTCTGGAGTAGCCAAATGTTTCAGTTCAAGTAAGAACCTTGGTACACTGATAACCAAATGACTTTGAGCAAATCATAAGCTGTAAACGGATTTGATTTTGTCTTTACCAGAAGCCGTTTGCTCTGGACTAGCCAACTCTTAGATAAATTATCAGAATTATCTTTGGTGAGCTGAATACCAATTATGGATTTTCCACTGCCTTTACCACAAGCCATAAACTTGCGGGCTAGCCAACTCTTCACTTTTTAGGATATGGTGAGCTGAATACCATACAATTTTGGGCAAATTGCAAGCCGTAAACGGATTTGAGAAATCTTTACCAAGAGCCGTTTGCTCCTGGATTAGCCAATCCTTTTGTCTTACAGACATGGCGGACTGATAACCAAGATGAGTAAGTGTAGAACACTTACTCCAAAAAAAAATTTTGGCCAAAAACGGGGGAATTGGGTGGACAATACATGAAATTCGTGAGAATTCCCCCCCCCCCCACACTTAGAAATGAATATTGCCCTCAATATTCAAAGTACCGGCGGTTATGCCGAAACAAAGAACGTAAAAGGGAAATATTACGGCCATTATTTAGAAGATTTTTTTTTTTTTTTTTTTTTTTTTGAAGGATTTTATATACAACAGCGTGGGGAAAACTCCCCCACACTAGGGTGGTAGAAAGGGGGTAAGAAGACAGAAATATGGGTGAAAACCCATATGGTGCGTGCTAAAGTTTTTGATTACCGAGTCACTAGCTTGACTCGATCCCCGCATTCATTGGTTCATGGGGAAAGTAACGTGGAAAACCAATCTCGATCGGACTTTCATTCACAATGTTAAAAACATATGAACATCAGAAAGTTCCACTCCGACGAGATACAACCGGTATTTTAATAGTAGAAACTATAAAGGATAATACCGGGGTCAAAGATGGTGTCCTCATTCCCGAAAGAGAAAAGGGAAAGAGCAACCACACCATTTGTGAAGAATGGAATAAATATGTGCATTACAATGCATGTCCATTCCTCATCAGAAAGAAGTAAATCACCATTTTTGACATTTTTAAGCTTATATTTGAAGCTTTTATGGTGATTATCAAAGGAATTTCCGGGAGGGAGGTTTGGGGACGATTCTTCGTTTAATAAACTTTCAAGAAAGAGGATGTCCCCCTCTGAATCCAAGTAAGAATCATCAACCCCTGTTGGGATTGACTCATCACTTAGAAAAGCATCGACTTCATTCCAATAATTATCATCTTCCTCATCCGAAGTGAGAGAAGGAATGGAAAAGTCGGAAACAATTGGATCAGGAGATGAAATGGATGATGGATCTTTTGAAGAGAGTTCAGTTTCACCTACAGAGTTAACAAACTCAATACGATAAACTGATTCCGGAGGTGGGACAAGTGGTGTGTTCTTAGAGCTAGAAATTTCCACCACTCCCGATAAAGTCTCCGATTCTAGATCATCATCATCAAGAATACTCATGACTCCCTTAGTACAACTTTCAAACCATTTGTTTGAACCAGGGTTGATTTTTAGAGCTTTTAGCTCAGCACGTTTTTGGTGACTCCTCTTAACCGTGAAATTAGAGAGTGTTGCATCGATTCTTTTAGATTTTTGATCGATTGTGGCAACACTATGTTTGTTCAGAGGTTTGGAGTTCTGGTTGATATTAAACGTGAGTTCTTCGTTATCAACCCGTATAGTCAACTCTTCCGCAAATACATCAATCAGAGCACGGCTCGTTCTCAAGAAAGCTCTCCCTAAGATGAGGGGAACTCTAGGATCTGCATCAAAGTTTACTACAACAAAGTCAGTGGGAAAATGAAACTTCCCTACTTTTACCACGACATCCTCAGCTATTCCAAGTGGACGAGTTATGGTACAGTCCGCTAGCTCGAGAGTCATACAAGTAGGAGTAAGTTCAGGGAGAGAAAGTTTCTTCCATACTGAGAGTGGCATGAGGTTAATGCTAGCGCCAAGATCGGCCAAGGCGGAGCATTGAACCATCCCCAAGAAATCACATGGGATTAAAAACTTGCCAGGGTCTTCAAGCTTTTCGGGAAGCTTTTTAAGAAGGACCGCTGAGCATTGCTCATTGAGAGGGGTTTTAGCCATTTCAGATAACTTATCTTTGTTGCTTAGTAACCCTTTAAGAGTGGATACAAATTTGGGCATTAGAACGAGAGCATCAACGAAGCTTATATCAAAGTGCAGTTCATTGAAAATTTGAAAAAAATTTTCCATTTGCTCTTTGGTTTTGTCTTTAAGCTTCTCATCATGCATTCTTGATGGGTAAGGAAGAGAAGATTTGGATTTCTCAACAAGAGCTACAGGAGGTTCAAACACAACTCCTTGATTTGACTTGGGTTTCTGGACAACTTGAGGTTGGACTACCGAAGGTGGGACGTATGCGGTACTTCGTGGGCTTGAAAAATGCACCTTGTCCGTAGGATCCTTGGTAATTTGACTCATTGGCACAGGTGGAGGAGGCATTGGAGTCAAAGGTCCATTGTGTGTCCGAGGTTCACTCTCCACTACCTTTGGGAGAGAAGAAGAAGAAGAGGTAGTAGGAACAGCAGGTCCATTATATGAAACACCACTTCTGGTTGTGATCGCCTTTGCATCGCCCCTCGGGTTAGCGATCGTGTTGCTCGGAAGTTTTCCTGAGCCCGAGGGTTGATCATTTAAAGACTTCTTAAGATCAGCAATTTGACTGACCAACAACCTGTTCATTTCATCTTGGGATTTCATAAACTGCTTCAGTAACTCATCAGATGATGGTCCTGGAGGAATAATGACGGGAGGAGCTGGAGGGATAATTTGAGGCCGTATGTTTTGATTATAGCCAAAATTCCCTTGATTAGGATTCATATTCCCATGAAATTGATTCCCTCGATTGAAATTGTTTTGATTAAGGTTTCCTTGATGTTGGAAACCTTGATTGGGTCCAGGATAGAAATTACCTTGGTTTTGATAACCTTGGTTCATTCTTGGTTGGTTCTGATTCCGGTTTTGCATGTTATGATTCTGGTTAAAACCGGGTGGTGTCTGATTAGTGTTAGCACGGTAGTGTGGTTCATTTTGAGGACGGTATTGATTACCTCCTTGCTGTGAACTACCGGCTAGAGCATTGGCTTCAAAAGGACTACCATCGGTGGCAGTACAATTGTAGTAAGCATGAGGACCACCACAAGTGACACAACTCTCAACTTTCTTCACTTCAGCATGTGTTGGTGTCTGAGTGAAGGTCACTTTCTTTTGGTTAGCAAGAACCAAAGCCTGAACAATGTCTGTGAGTTTATCAATCTTAGCATCGGTGCTAGATGTACTCACTGGGGATGAAGAAGAAGAAGGTCCAGCATGAGACTGATATGTCTTTGCTCTGAAAGGACGGACTTGAGATTTGTTCTCAATGATTTGCAAGGCCTCTTTTGTGGTCTTGCTCAGGAAATTACCTCCCGCGGAGGCATTCAAAGAGTCTTGATTGGTCTGATTGAGACCATTGTAGAAAGTATCCATTTGCATTAATTCGGTAAAACCGTGATGCGGACACTTGCGAAGCAACTCTTTGTAACGATCCCATGCCTCCCCGAATGATTCATCAAATCTCTGAGAAAATTTCATTATCTCATTCTTAAGACTTGTGGTTCGGGATGGAGGATAGAACTCGTTAACGAACTTGGTGACAAGATCTTCCCATGTCTCAATAGAACGAGGGGGTTGTTTCTCAAGCCAATTCGGGCTTGTCCCTCTAGAGAAAATGGGAACAGAAGAAGCTTGATAGCTTCATGTGGGACATTCTTGTACTTGATGGTAGATGCTATCTTGTTAAACCATCGAATGTGTGCATGAGGATCATCCCGCTCAAAACCATAGAATTGGCTTTGGGTTACTAGATTAAGCAACCCGGTTTTGAGCTCGAAAGTGTCAGCCACGATGGCTGGAACAACAATGGCATCTCCGTAACCCTCGATGGGTGCTTGGAGAAGCTCATTCATGGGTTTGTCTTCTGCCATTTCGACAGGTGGTGGTGGTGGTAGACGTTCCTCAGTCACGGCTGAAGGAGCTGAACGTCCTCTACGTCTACGAGGAATCTTTCCAAGTTCAGAAAGTGGACTTGTAGAACTGGAAGAACGAGTGCGCATGCACTATGTATAAAAATCAATTTTCAAAACAAATGAGGCAAAACACAAGTGAACTTAACCAATAATCTCAAATGAAATGGCTTCTTTGAAAAAGGTACACCAAATCACAAGTGACACAAAGGCAAGTTTTAAATCTGATGTTCGGGAACTTATTATGGTCGCACCCCCAGTTAGGTAGTGCACTGCCTTGATTTGCGGTGGTTGATTTTTATGTATAAATTAAGTACCACTGAAAAGACGTAGGTATGATTTGTGCAAATGGGTTCAAAAACTTTTGGACAATATTTTTGGGATCGTCTCGTTTAACCAAATCGTATTGTTTTAAGAATCACCTTAAAGACAATACAAGACAGAAAACATTCCGATTGTTTTGTTGTTTTATATTTTTTTGGTGTTTTTAACACTTTAGGAAAAGTGTTAATGAACTTTTTGATTTTCTTATAACTTTACAAAAAAACTTTTTACAAATGATGGGTATGTGCAAGAATGGGTCTGAAAATGGCTAAACACACGCTAAAGCCTCCCCGGCAGCGGCGCCAAAATTTGATCTGTGCTGAAAATAGTCAAGCTACCTCACACAAACCGGCCACTTGTGAATGGCCGACCGTAAGAAGCTTAAAACTGCTTAAAACACAAATACAATGAAGTCCTGGAGAATACAATGAATTCCCGGGTCGTTATGTCCCACGGAGACTCAATGGTGTGTCAAAACAAACTCAGAGGATAGAATGATCACTAAGGATAGTGATCTGTAAAAGTTTTGATTAGAAATATTACACTACTGATTGATTGGAATGGAATAGGATACAGAACAGGAAAGCACAACAATCAGATAAGAAAAACGTAAACGTAAGTTTAATAACTACGTATACGTACAAAATAAAAAGTGAAAACTAAGAAATAGAAGGTCTAAAAATATGAAAATAACATTTTTGGAATCCTAAAAATAAAAGAAAATTATTAGAAAAAGAAAATTATTTTTACAACTATTTAATTAATTATTATTAATTAAAAACTATTTTAACTATTTAATAAATACTCTAAATTAGAAGAAAATACAAAATAAGGCTAGAAAAATATACTTATGATTCAGAAAAATCTAAAATACTATTAAACTAATTTTAAAATTAAAAATATATTTTTCACACTTTTTATCTAATTATTACTAATTAATTACTATTTAAAATTCACTTAAATACTAGAAAATATAAAATAAACTTGGAAAAATAAAATTTTAACTTGGAAAAATCTAAAATATGGTAAAACTAATTTTAAAACTGAAAAGATATTTTTTATGCTTTTTAATTATTTATTACTAATTAATTACTATTTTTAACTATTTAAAATTATAATAAATACTAAAAAGATAGAGAAAAATAAGAAACTTTTTCTAAAAATACTATATGATGACAGAAACCTAAGAAAACTAGAAAAACAGGATTTGCTTATTAATAAGATGAAAAGAAAAATCAAAAAGCTAGGAAATATTAAATAAACACTATCACTGATTTTTAATTGACCTTTTTCTGGATTTTCTTTTTGAAAACTACTTTAATACTGATATTATGAAACTTTAACAAAGACAAAAATTTTACAAGTAAAAAATAAGCAGTTTGATGGCTTAAAATCCCAACAGTGGCTTAAATGAGCTTATTTTGTGGAAATAAGCTCAAACAAGCTTGCTAGCTGAAACAGAAGCTCAAAGTAGATGCAAACAAGCTATATGAACAGAAATGAGGCTAAGATATACAAAGAAGCACACTGAAAAGCTACTGAAAAGGTAATAAGCACTTATGATAAGGACAGAAATGGGACAAACTTAAAGCTACTTGCAGCCCTGGCCAACAAGCTCAAAAGTGAAAACTTAAGCTTGAGACTTTAAGATGACCAGGTTGTCTTCCCAAAGAACCAAAGAACACAAGATTTGAGCAACTAATAAGCTCTATGCAAGCTTGTTAAAATGGGTCTATTCACTGTGTACAGGGCACTCTTTTCAGACAGGTATCAACAAGAAGCTAGTTAAAAAGCACTTTAAAAGCTGATTCAAGGAGATCTAGTATTTTTGTATTTTTGTTTAGCAACCAAACTTTAATAACCTAAGAGCTTATGAACTAAATCTTATTAATAAACACACAGTGAAATTTCCTATTTTATTCAAAAACGACCAAGTTGGTAATTTGACTTTTTAAGAAAACTAGCAGTTTGACTTATATGAACTTTGAGTTGATTACAATCACTGATTATGTTGTTTTGAGGTATATTAAAACTTATTTAACCAACACTAACAACTTATGAACACAAAATCTTGCTCATGATTCATGAAAACTCAACAGTGGACTCACTAGTTAAGATCAAATGTAATTTTGACTTTTCACCAAATGAGCACTAGTTTTCTTGACTTGTTTGAACTAACTGGACCAAATGTAACACAGAGCAAGTACTAATACTGACATGAGCACTCTTGAGCACAGTTAAACAAGGTAACCAAACACACCTTATTGAAACTGTTTTGAAGATTTTCAAGGCTAATCACAAATTAAAACCATGAGATTGACTATAGACCTTACAATATCATTATATGAGATTAAATAGACATGATCCAACAGTGCTAACAACAAAAAACACAAGACTTATGATTATACTGATTTGACTGTCCAAATTAGACTTTTACAAAATACAAATTTAAGAGAACAACCTACTGATTTAAAAGCTTAATTCAACTTAACTATGACTAATGAACACAAAGAAACAGAAATATAAGCTAATTAACAACTATAACAGTGATATGCAAAAGTGATCAAAAGTGCTTACAAAAGCTTCCAAGCTCAAAACTGAGGACAAGAACCAATGAACACCCCTATAAGCTTACCACTAAGCTACTAACCCAAGGCCATCCACAATTCACCCTGCTCCAGCTGTATACACCATTTCCAAGTGATTTTTGATTTTTAAACTATTTAATTGGTATTTTTGGTGATTTTTGATTTTTGCTTCTAAACTGTTTTTTAGAGTTTCTAAAAGCTTGAATAAGCTTTCTAGGGAGCTTATGTGGCTTATTTAGTCCATAAGAACATCTACAAACAACAACTGATCATTCATGAAATTTTGAAAATAAGGAAAATTGCATAATCTGAGATATAAATTGATACTTGAATTGAAGGTTCACAAAAGATTAATTATGCAAGAAAAACTTGAAATACAGAGTTTGATAAGCTAAAACATACACTGACTTTGAAAATAAACTAAAACGACTTAATGAAATAAAAATTACACTATATACTATGATACAATGCATCTTAGCTCCACTTTATAGACTTTTTGCACTCAATCTTGACCTCTGAATCTTTCCCACCAAATCTGAGCCCTTGGATTGCACAAAATCATCAAAACCATACACTTGGATTTTTGGCGCCAATTTTCTATTTAGCAGGTTTGATCATTAATTGGGGTAGGTTTCAATCAATAAAGGATTTTTGGTGTTTAGAGGAGGTGGAGGGGACAAAGTAAGGGGGGGGGGGTTGAAGAAAAAATGGGAAAACCACCTCTGGTTTTGAGATATCAGGCATGGGAGAGGAGAGCTACAGTAGCTCTGGTTTTGCGCGCGTTGAGAGTGGGTTTGACTTCTGTTGACCAGAGCTTTAATAATACAAAGGGGGTCACAATTGATTATGACCGGGGTCTTATTGGTTTTGACCTAGCTCAAGGGTCAAGGGTGGGGGTCAAATGGAGTTGGGCCAAAGGGATGGATTGGGCTTGATATTTAAAAGGGGTCCGGTTTGGTTTAACTAGATAACAAGGACCAATTTTGTAATTTATCCAAACTCAAGGACTGAAAATGCCATTTTTCCAAACTTCTCACAAGGACCAAACATGACAAACATTGATAGTGCAAGGACCCTTTTTGCATAAATTCCATTTTAAAAGGTCCAAGGACTAATTTTGCAATTTTCCAAAGTTTAGGGACCTTTCTTGCCAATTGACCAAAGAATCATTCAAGGACCATTTTTGACATTTTAGAATATTTCAGGGACCTTGAATGATAAAATTCCACATTTTTGAATTCCAGGGACTAGATTTGACAACTTTTAAAACTCGGGGGACTAAAACTGCCAATTTTGCAAACTTGATACATTTTTCATCTGATTTTGATATTTTTGCATTTAAAACTCATAAAACACTATTTTGTGATATTTTGATCATTTTGATGTGTTTCTGAGAGTTTTCAGATGATTTTGCAGTTTAGATTATACAAAAATGATGAGTATTTAGACACTCATCAGTCACCCAAGCCAGTACTACTCTCACATGAGCACGCTTAACTGCCAGTTCCTAAGAACTCCACCCGCAGTAGACCACAAAACGTGTTGTGTCATTGTAAGGCGAATGTTATCTTATGAGCCCAGCATCTCTCCAGGCCACAGCCGATGTGGGATTTGCCTAGGGTGTCACACTTGTACACACGAATTAACCAAACGAATCAAGCGATTGCTAGATCTAACACAAGTCCTCGTTTAAGAAAAACGAAACCAAACTCCCTTACAATTGGGGTGTTCGGCCGAATATTGGACTAGAGAGAGGAGAGGAGAGATCTAGGGTTAATTCAATGCACAAGTGTATGAAACCCTAGAACCTAACCCTCCTTATATACTAGTAGGTAAACTTAGGGAACAAGTTAGGGAATTTAGGCCTTGGAGAGGCCCTATGGCCGGCCATGTACACAAGCCCAAAGCCAAACCCATAACTTTCCAATTTTTCCATTTCTAGTCCTTCTCTTTTCCATTTAACGGTCGTTAGTCATTTTTCCGTTAAATACTTAACGATCGTTAACCGGACTTAATGTGCAATAATTAATCGTAAACATAAACATTAATTATTAACTTTAATTCTCATTCGCTAATGTGTGCAATCCCGTGGTCACGAGTTCTAATCCGGACATTCACATGTTTATAAATATATACATTTCCAACAGCTCCCACTTGGATATGTTTACAAAACGTGAAATAACATTGGTTAGCGTCTAGCAACACGCCAATGCCCCCGGTACAACTCGTGTATGGTTTTCTAGAGAAAAACCAAGTTTGATGATTCATCATCATATTCATCCTTTTGTTTCTAATACCATGTTAATAAGAATATGGATCTCACTCATTTCTTAATTTAACAATTCTGCTTCTCGCTTTATATGATTTATTAAGATTACCAATTCTTCTGAACAGAAGACCTTGGGTATGGCCATACAAACATCTTAACAATCCTACGAGGGGCCCAGTAGTATTATACTTCAAAATAAATTTGAAGGAAACAAATCCCATTTTGACTACAAGCAGGATTCATAAATTTCGCAACACTTCTGAAAATAACCCTTATAACTACCAGTTACGTGTAGCGTTAGATTGCTTCACAAAAATGCACTACATCCATGACATATCTCTTGTATCTCAAGTCAGAGGATAAATATCCATGATATACTTAATGACAAAGATCCATAAAGTATTATCATGCGGGTGGGATAAGTCCTATATTCAAATCATTGAATATCATCTGAAATTAGTCATGCTACGCATCAATATACTTTCAAGTATATTCTAACTAATACTCATATTTGTCTTAATTCAATATCATTCCCATGTTATTGATTGACAACGGACTATTTAGAATAACTTAAGTTATTCAAGGATTTAAACATGCAAATATAGGACAACATCATAATAAATGAATAATAAACATAACAAAATACTTTATTTCATTTCAATAATAATGTTTACAATATCCTTTATCTAAAATACTTAGTCACAGATGGGCATGAAACTACTAGCTAAACGAAGTCCAAACTTATCAGACAAATGATTAAGTTTTTCACCAGGCAAGGCCTTCGTTAACGGATCTGCTAGGTTATCATCTGTGTGAACTTTGAGCAACTCAATTTCACCTATCTCGACTTGCTCTCGAACATAGTGATATTGTCTAGGATAGTGTCTGGTGCCCTTCATGACTCCAGGTTCATGGGCAAAAGTAATTGCAGCTGAATTGTCACAATATACTTTAATAGCATTTTCAATCGACGGCATAACACCAAGCCCCGACACAAATTTCCTTATCCAAAAAGCTTCCATGGCAGCCTCAGACGCCGCTATGTACTCACTTTCTATAGCAGACATCGCAAGTGTTGTCTGTTTCTTACTCTTCCAATCCACAGCACCTCCATTGATGACAAAAATGTAACCCGTTTGAGACTTCGTATCATCCTTGTCACACTTCCAGGATGTATCGCAGTAACCTGTAACAGACAGTTCTGCTTCTGGATTTCCTCCATACACTATGAACATATCTCTTGTAGTCCTAAGGTACTTGAGAATATGCTTAACAGCAGTCCAGTGAATTTCACCCGGATTCTGTTGATACCGACTGGTCAAGTTTTGAGCAAACGCCACATCAGGCCTTGTGCATCGTACCGCGTACATGATAGATCCTACAGCCGAAGCATAAGGAACTTTCTTCATACGCGCCACCTCTGCAGGTGTTGAAGCACAGCCTTGGCTGCTCAAACCATGATTCACTTGCATTGGCAAAAATCCCTTCTTGGAATTTTGCATATTGAATCTCTTCAATATTTTGTCAATGTAAGCACTTTGGCTTAAACCAATTAGCCGCCTTGATCTATCCCGGTAGATCTTGATTCCGAGTATATATGCTGCTTCCCCTAAGTCTTTCATCGAAAAACATTTACCAAGATAGGCTTTCACCTCATTTAGACTTGGTATATGATTTCCCATGATTAATATGTCATCGACATACAGAATAAGGAAAGTAACACGACTCCCACTAGCTTTGTGATATACACATGGCTCATCAAGATCCTGAGTAAATCCAAAACTTTTGATTTCTCCATCGAATCTTTTATTCCATTGCCTTGATGCTTGCTTCAGTCCATAAATGGACCTCTTAAGCTTGCATACACGGTTAGGAAATAATGGATTCACAAACCCTTCTAGCTTTGCCATATAGATGTCTTCATCTAGACGGCCATTCAGAAAAGCGGTTTTGACATCCATTTGCCAAATCTCATAGTCATAGTGTGCAGCTATAGCTATGAGAATCCTAATAGCTCTTATGTCCGCTACAGGAGAGAATGTCTCCTCGTAGTCAATGCCATAGGTTTGAGTAAAACCTTTAGCCACCAGACGAGCCTTGTAGGTATATACGTTGCCATCCATGTCAGTTTTCTTTTTGAAGATCCACTTACTCCCAACGACCTTAGCCTTGGGAGGAAGGTCAACTTCAATCCAGACATCATTATCTTTCATGGATTGCATTTCCCCATTCATAGCAATCTGCCATTTATCCTTTTCAGGATCAGCCATGGCAGCCTTATAGTTGGCAGGTTCATTAAGATCCCCAACTATATTTTCCTCTACCTCTACGTTAAGACATAGACGGTCAGGTGCACGTATGGTCCTTTCAGACCTACGAATGGGAACAACTTTAGGAGGAGCACCTAAGCTTTCAGGTTCTTCTTGAAGTTGGCTAGTATTTTCAGAAGGTGTTGTATCTTCTTGATCATATTCCAGATCAAATACTCTCCCACTGAGTTCTTGAGATATGAGATTCCTTTCAAGGAAATCTCCATACTTAGCCACAAAGACTTTGTTCTCAGCTGGGTAGTAAAAGTAGTAACCCATAGTTTCCTTAGGGTATCCTACAAAGATACACTTAACAGATCTGGCTTGGAGCTTATCAGGTGTGTCACGTTTAACAAACGCTTCACATCCCCAGACCTTTAAGTAAGAAAAGTTGGGAGCTTTTCCAGTCCATATTTCATATGGAGTTTTAACAACCTTCTTCGTTGGAACCATATTCAAAATGCGAATAGCAGTTTCAAGGGCATAATCCCAAAAAGTAAAAGGTAGAGTCGTAAGTTCAAACATTGATCGTACCATGTCAAGTAAGGTACGATTTCTCCTTTCAGATACACCATTTTGTTGTGGAGTATAAGGAGATGTGAGCTGCTGGATAATTCCACACTCAGCTAAGTAATCTTTGAACTCTTGACTTATATACTCACCACCTCTATCGGATCGAAGAGCTTTAATCTTCTTTCCAAGTTGTAATTCTACTTCACTTTTGAAAACCTTAAATGTTTCAAAGACTTCATGTTTATGTTTAAGTAAATAAACATAACCATAACGACTGAAATCATCCGTAAAGGTTAAGAAGTAGACAACACCACGTTTTGACACATGTCTAAGTGGACCACACACATCAGTGTGTATCAATCCAAGTAGATCAGAAGCCCTTTCCACTTGTGGTGAAAAAGGTTTCCTTGTCATCTTCCCAGCAATGCAAGACTCGCATTTGTCAAATGATTCATCATTGACCGTTTGTAAAAGCCCATCGTGTTGCAGCTTTTCCATGCGTTTCTTGCCAATATGGGCAAGGCGACAATGCCAAAGATAAGAAGAGTCACAGTTCGACTTGCTCTTCTTATTGCTAATGCTATACAACGAATTATTTTCATTGGATATACAACCATCCATATCAATTTCAAACACACCAAGCATAGGAATTGCATTAAAGTAAAAAACATTATTTAAAGAAACTGAAATTCCATAACTGGTAAAAGTGTGCACAAAACCAATATCTTTTAACAAAGAAACTGAAATGACACCCCTAAAAATGGAGGGTGCATAATGACAATTATTTAGTTCTAAAATTAAACCCGAAGGCAACACTAAATCAAAAGTCCCTATGGCTTCGACAGCTGCACGCTTTCCATTTCCAACGTACAAGTATCTCTCTCCACAGGTCAGCTTCTTCGCCCCTCTAAGTCCCTGCGATGTATTACAGATGTGAGTACCACATCCTGTATCATATATCCAGGAATTTAACTTATGAGGAAAAGAAAATAATTCAAACATAAAAATACCTGATGAGCTAGGCACCATCTTATTTTTATTCTGAAGGCACTCATTCAGATAAACTGGACAGTTCCGCTTCCAGTGACCCGGTGAGTTGCAGTGGTGGCAAGACAAATCCTTCTTAGGATTCTCCTTTTTCTTTCCAGGGTTCTTCTTAGGAGCTGGTGGGATGACAACTTGTTTCCCCTTTCCTTTTCCTTTTCCTTTCCCTTTCTTATCTGCTTGCGGCTTAGGCTTATTCACCCTACCACCCTGTATAGCGAGCACAGCAGGTGTAGGAGCCTTCTTTGGCAATCTCTTCTCGTAGTCTACAAGCATTGCATGTAACTCATTCACTGTCTTCCCCGTGCAATGCATGTTAAAATTGCGGACAAAATCACCAAATCGTTCCTGATTAAGGGAATGATTGATGAGTCCGACACATACATCGTTCGAGTAACCACAGCCGAGCTTCTCCAATTGGTCCAAGTGATGTTTCATCTCAAGGACGTGGTCGGAGACAGATTTGCCAACCTCTTGCCTGCAGCTGTGAACCTTTTCAATTAGTTCATACAGTTCAGCCGCCGGTGGCTTCTCAAACATACGTTTGAGTTCATCTAGCATGCTCATAGGCGGATAGTGCTCAAATTGTTTTTGCAATTGAGCAGACATCCCCGAAAGCATTAGACACGCCACATCATTATGCTTCTCATATTCAACACGATATGCCTCTTGTTCAAGAGCAGTTGACGTGTCAAGAGGAGCATTAGGCAGAGGTGTAGTCAAAATTTCAACCCTTTTGGCAACACGAATGATGATCCTAAGTGAACGATGCCAATCATTGAAATTAGGGCCAGTCAGCTTGTCCCTTCCAATCATATCTTTGAAAGCGGCACTAAGTAAGCTCATAGTGTTATCAGATTGAGCCATCTACAGAAAAAGTTCAAAAAACCATAATTAGTATTTTGATAATTTTCCTTTTCAATAAACAATTAAATACCCAAGGTTCATATTCATATAACCAATTAATATTTATTGAAAACTAGGATCCAAATTGTCATAATCTCATCACATCAGTTGATCTGTTAGTGATGAACCTTATACAGAATGGTAGAGCATTTGCTCAATTGCCAATTTCAATTGCAATTCCTAGATTTATGGGATTTACATATAGCCAATATCAATCGCCATGTAAACATGTTTTATCCCATCTTATGCCTTGAGTTTTCAGTTTTCACCGCCTAACTCAATTAAGTTGTCCAACTTAAGAAACTGCAAAATCGTCCATGCCCGTTCTCACGACACGTGGACATTTTACCCTTTGATTAAGATCTAAGTCACGTTCTCATGCAAATAGAAAGTAATCTTAGGTGTTTCCGTTTCGTTGGATGGCATATAACTTAAATTTAAAGGGTAATAGTTTTGATGTTAAATCAAATATGTACAAAAATGTCATGCATTCATCTTTGTAGCATAGTTTTTATTAAAACATTTATATCTTGTTTTAATGTATAAGCTTTTCATCATCAAACTTTAATTGAGGTATTGGGTTCACCAATCAAGGAATTAGTGTTAATTATCATCCATTATACCGTACTTTTGCATAAGTGTAAACACTTAGTGTTTCAGATAATTACCACCTAAGTGGCGCATGGAATCAACACGAATTCGCCCTTAAGATGAGCTTGCACATTTAATGACTTACTAAGTAGCACCACTCGAACTTACAGGGGGCAGAGGACCAGGTACGCGCTAAAGCACAACCTTAGACATCCATTCAGTGTGTCTGTGCGCACTTCTTTAAACCCCTTTTATTAGTTCATTCTCATGGGTGAGCCGTTCAGTCATTTGTACCAAAGTCATCAATCAATTAAACGATTATGATTACTATTCTTAAAAATACATGTTTTACCATTGTTTAGGTCAGTTTATTTTTCTTGTAAAAATACCCTTGTTACACATAACAAACAAGCAAGTATTTAAAAAAAATAAACAAATAAACAATGAATGCATAACAAAAAAAAGTCATGCATATCAAATAGCCACATGCAAACGGTTTTGATAAATCCTACTAATAACCAATTCTATATCTGTCAATATGCATATATTTAATTAAGACTTCCACCCGTTTTCATCTATGTACAAGGTGAACCACATGCATCGATTCATCGATTGCGTAAGTCAAAACTAAATATATACCACATAGCACATAATTGATTAAATTAATAATTATTGAGGTCTTCCCCAATTTAAGATCTATCATAATTTAATGTATATCACTTAAAACATGAAAGACATACAATAAAAAAACAGATCCATGATAAAACATGCAGATAATTATCATGGATATAAATTACACTTAACAATTAATGCAATTAAACAGAGTTACGCATATACACATAAAGTTGCATGCATCTTAGGGTTTCTAATCCAATTAAAACAATAGTTTACAAAACCCTAATTAGGGCACCCAAAAAACGCCCCCCCTCAAAATTAGGGTTTAGGTTTTGCAAACCCTAGATCTAAGCATACAAATAATAACACATTCATGTTTATTTTAATTATGTGTTTCAGTAATTAATTACTTGTTATACAAGGCTCGTGATGCCACTGTTAAGTTTATGATATATAAAATACAATAAAACATAAAGACATCAAGAGTACACAGCGGAAGACTTAAGATCATAACAAATAAATTAATTAACTGAAAGTATGCGTAACGTACCTCTTGCGAATGTCAAATCCCTCGAGCAAAGCAAAACAACCCTCGAGCAAAGCAAAACAAAGAAGTACTTATTGGTGTAAGAATAATGTCTTACAACCACGTTCTTGTACACACGAATTAACCAAACGATTCAAGCGATTGCTAGATCTAACACAAGTCCTCGTTTAAGAAAAACGAAACCAAACTCCCTTACAATTGGGGTGTTCGGCCGAATATTGGACTAGAGAGAGGAGAGGAGAGATCTAGGGTTAATTCAATGCACAAGTGTATGAAACCCTTGAACCTAACCCTCCTTATATACTAGTAGGTAAACTTAGGGAACAAGTTAGGGAATTTAGGCCTTGGAGAGGCCCTATGGCCGGCCATGTACACAAGCCCAAAGCCAAACCCATAACTTTCCAAGTTTTCCATTTCTAGTCCTTCTCTTTTCCATTTAACGGTCGTTAATCATTTTTCCGTTAAATACTTAACGATCGTTAACCGGACTTAATGTGCAATAATTAATCGTAAACATAAACATTAATTATTAACTTTAATTCTCATTCGCTAATGTGTGCAATCCCGTGGTCACGAGTTCGAATCCGGACATTCACATGTTTATAAATATATACATTTCCAACAGTCGGTCCGGTCTCGGTCCGTGTCGGTCCGGTCGGTCCTTCGGTCGGTCCGGTCCGTTCGGGTCAAATGCTCACCCTTACATAGTACAATCACATACTCAACTAATATAAAGTATAAATGTTAATTAAGATGTTCAATAATTTACGTTATTTTGCAATAGCCAAAACTGATATTGCTTCCGCGTTCACTGATGACGTTTCATTGCTATTGCAGTCTATAATAACACACTAACTATTGTTTGTTTTCGTGACGTCAATGACGATAAGAGGGGTATGTATAAATTCACCCATATGTTTCGGGATATGTTATAAGAACCTCCTCTATGATGTGACAAGAGGAGGTTTTGATCAAAATGTACAAATCGCGATACATACCGTACAACCATCTGGTGCATGTAATGATTGAAAACCCCGTTATAGAAGGGTATGTATAAACTCACCCATATGCCCCACGTTCAATTGTGATTTGGGTCATATTTATCGTCTAATAGATGCATCACTCTTGAGTATACTGGACTACTAGTTACAACACATTTCCAGTTAGATTGTAATGTCTTGATCCATTCCCACATATAGAAAACTTCTTTTATTTCTAACTAAAGATTGTCTACATATTTTAAGTCATTATCTTCCACATGACATGGAAAACATTGTCTTATTTGGCTTGGCTATACCCACCATTCCTTTTGAAGAATGGAACGATATGATTGATCACACATCTTACAGTAGTTTATTTTACTTTTAGGATATTTTCAATCCAAGTTTTGGTTCTTAGCTTTACTCATCGATATATAGGCTTGTTTATTATTGGTCTTTCTCTATAAAGAAATTTATTTATCATTATTGATATTACAAAATTTTTGTAATTATTATTCACGTTATCACGTTATGTATGAGATTATTAGAAACAAATATTACTATATTTTGCGACAATTACAAATGAAATTATTCGTTATGGATATTGTTAATTTATTATTAAAAACTCTTTGCATAAGTTTTTGGATTGTTTAAAGTAAGAACATAGGGTCCATATATAATGTCACTTCACTAAGAAAATACTTGTCTACATGATAAGATTTTGAGAGATTGGATTGCCAACTCAAATACGAGGCTTTATAAATCTGGAATATAATCTCCTTAGACAACAAAAAATACTACGTCTGTCATTGTGATATTACAGATGAGATCATTGTTATTCAACTAGTTGGAAATGAGATGATTATCTTAAACTTTCGATTGAAATTCTAAAATTGTAAAACAATCTATCTTTACTCATACAAATATTGAAATCTTTTATGAGGCATGCTAGAATATCTCATCTTTTATGTTACTAAAAACCTTGTATTATTAAAAAGTAGGCAAAAGAGCTATTTCTACTTATGTGGATTTCTTCACGGTTTTTAATTGTAACATCATTAACCTATATACTAAAACTCATAGCAAAACACCGTTAAGAAACTTTTTATTACGGTGTGATTATGCTCTTAGTCGGCCTTCCTATTGGTTGATCATTTCTAATGTTTTGGTAGTGGGACAAAAGGCGCTACCTCATTGGCTGTTAAATTAATACTGTAGCTTATGAACAGTAACGTCACGTTTTACCACTGTAAAGGCAACTGTGTTGCACTGTAACCCCGTTTTGTCACTGTAGAGGCAACTGTTTTACACTGTAGTCGTACCCTCAGCCTAGAAAATTCCAGATCACTTGCCAAAAAAATCTCCGCTCCTCGCTTTGAGTTTCCACCGCCTTAAAACAAATACCATCCTCCCTTTATTTTGTCAGTTCCTTCCAGATCTTCCCACCTCAATTCAGTCTCTTCACTCCCGTCCGCCCTAACTAAACCAATCAAATGCACATATATTGAGTGAGTAAAGTTTATAAACCCTAATTTCCTGATATGCATTACGATCTGCTATGTGGGTTTTTAATTTCGTTAATTTATTTGATGAATCTTAACTTTGTGAACCATAATTAATTAGTGTGGTGTTGCAGGAATGTTGTTGGTTCTTAATTATTTGAACAACGGCTAGAGGATAAGTGTGCTGATAGGTCTTTGTATTTAACAGATATGTTCATTTAGGTATCACCTTTTTTGTGTTTGTGAAGAATAAGTAGTTTCTAAAATAGTGTTTGGGGTTGATGTCTATTGATAGATAGATATTGAAGAGAGATTGTTTCGTATTTTATATTCTAATATGCACATCGTAGTACGATGATACGAATACGGGTTTAACTATTGTTATGTTTTAAGCTAACAAATTTCAGATACACATACCAGAAATGGCGTTTAGAAATAAAATGTGCAACAAGCTGAAGTTTTTATTTATTTATTTATTTTCATGCGATCCAACGACATATGTTGTTGCACTATTGGTGGCTGTATCACTTGCTATATTGCGCTTTCAATATGATGCTTTGTTGATGCTTGCTTAGCCGATGATTTTGAACAGAGTATCATTGGATCCAATCACCTTAGGTATACTTATTATGAGATCAAAGTTTCTTTATGTACGTATGGTATGATATTATATGCCGCTAATGTTTTATTAGGTAAAACTTACTTCATTCATTATTTATAATTTATGTTACTTGCATTAAATTGAATAACTATCTGATACCTTTTTCTTTAAATGAGTTTAGGTGTTCTTGAATCCAAACACTAAAATGAGTTTAGGTATCAATGGAACTTATACTTTATAGAGTCGTCCAAGTCCTTTTTTGACCAAAACATGTAATCCAAACATATGCAGACGTTATGCAAAGCAATCAAATGAAAATCAGGAGATTGCATTCAAGACCACTTATAACTGAGTTTCCTGCAGGCCGAGATTCTTTCCGACTTCAATGAAGTTTGTAAAGGATTAAAGCTCGCTAGAAAGTTTCAGTTTCCTTGTTCCTAGAGAGGGAAACATGTGAACAGGTCTTCAAGGCACTAATAAGTTAATTTATATTACTACTTTGTACAACTTCTTTATAATACTGTCTAGGACAATGAATTTACAATTCATTGTTTTTAGGACTTTTTACTATCACGTGCTGAGGTTGGTTCCCAAGAGTACAAGTATTTTCATTATCAATTTTTTTTAGAACGACATCTCATGAAGCGCTTCTCATGAAATAACAGACTAACAAATCCTCAAATACAATCAAATATATTGTATACAAATTTCCTAAACAAAATAATTTGCATCCAGGTTTTTACTATAACAAATCTAATACTGATGGCTGATGTTATTGTCCTATGTAATCGTGTTCTGTGTTTACATGTAGATCTTATTAATAGCATTGTTGTAGCTTATAATGTCCTGAATACGCAGGTTTTTTTCTATCAACCCATAGTTAGCATGAAACTTTTACATGTTACACAACAACTGGTGCCCGTATGTATCACATATTAACTACTAAATATTCAGTTACATATAACATTGCTATTATCTGCATATTGTGTGTTTCTATATGTCATATATATAATTGGCAATGGTTGTAATACATATACCGGTTACGCCACACACCTTTCATATAAGCGATGCCCATGCATAGGATGGATATTTTGCAGATTCAGGTAAATGTACATTCCAGCAAAATCATGGAAGCAGGATAACTTAACCTTGACCATTTATGATTGTGTATATTTATATTGACATAAGCGGAGACATTTTTTTTTTGATATAACCTTTTAATTTACTAGAATTAAAATGGCAGATAGTTGTGCGCCCGTATCCCTAGCAAAGCCTGTTGGCAAGGCAATCATCAAGCAGCCAGAAAGCATCGCATTCCACATCTAAAACCAATAGATATCGGTACTTTCTGGAGGATGTGAAGGTATGATTCTAGCTACTTTTCATCGCGTGGAAAATATCCATTCTGCAATGATTGAGGTGCGTTTTTACTTCACAATCTAACTATGATAGTCCAACCATTATGAGTGTTGTCTAGTACTCACTGCATGCCTTTACTCAGCTTACTCCTCAACTGCCTCTGGGAAAATAATAACAACCAATCTCAACAAACGTACTATGATCATGATCTGACTATGTTACCAAATGATATGTAATGTGTGTATTGATAACTTTGAAAATGGACAAAAAACTAAATACATTAAGTTGGTGAGAATGTATGAGACATGAGATATTGTGCATTGTGAATGTGGGTCAAGGAAACATCATGTTTCTAAGATATGCAGCAGTTATAATTTATTAAAGGCATTGAGTTTTAAGATATGCATCAGGTTTAATTTACTAAAAAAAAAACTTTGATCCCTTTTCACCCGTTAAACATGTTTTTGTTATACTCCCTTTTAACCCATTTTAAATACAAATAGTCGAACTCGACCCATTTATAAGTAAGCGGGTTACATGAATAGCCTTTTACTTAATATTTTTGTGACAATGTCTTTTACTTTATCATCATCTTGAAACTTTGCTATGTGAAGTGACTTGAAAATAAGCCTCGAGAAAAGATATAACAATATGTCCAAACTTATAAGACAACAAAAGAAATAAAATAAAACACATATCCACAACCTAGGATCATGCGAACTTGGATCTGACACCTATGGCACCATGTGGTAAAAGTTATCTAAAACTAAAAACAAGATCCTTCGTAACTTATTCAAGTTTTCAGTTGATTATTCATGTCTTTTTCATACTTTTCCTTATGTATGCTTAAACAATTCATTATCTTTTGATGTAGACCATATACTTTCAGTTTCATTCGTTGAACCAACAGTTTGCATATTAGATGTAACATTCGACTCGCAATTTTTCCTTATGCTAAAAAACAAAACTGGGAGAACCTTTAATTTAGAAGTATGCAATATCAAAGAATATCATCCTGCTACATGCTGTAATTTATCAGGGAATTGATCACATAAGATCTTACTTCACTAAAGTTGTTTTTGATCCTCATGGTTATGACAAAAGTGACTATTATGATGAGATATGTATGCCTCTATTCTGTCAATTAATTTATCTTAATCTATCCGAATACGTCCTTCTTTAAAAAATTTCGAGGACGAGTGGCCAAATAAGCATATGGGTGCAAAACAGTCCACTCGGATTCGGGTGGCCTATAAAGTTTTCTGTTTGTTTTCTGATTTCGCAAATATGTAAGGTGTTCAATTATACTCAACCAATCTGAACCTTTTTATTCCTTTCAATAAATAAGTTTTGGGCTTTGCTTAATGTAAAACAGGCCAGTAATGTTGGGATGGCTTGCAAAGTTTGTTTTTTGTTTCTCATTTTCTAAATATGTAAGGTGTTCAATATATTACCCTACTAATCTGAACCTATGATCATATATTTACTAGACTAGAAGTTTTAGCAACAATGATCAGAAAAGATGTGCATATGTTATATGCATTTTTGTTTCCTTCAGTCTTTGTACTACTTTTAGCAACAATGAGCAGCAACAATTTGTGAATTCATTTGTCAACTCATTTTGTAAGCTAACATGCATCTTCTGTTTAAACCGTTTGCAGTGAACATGGAAGTGCCCACAAGTACCTTTCTGAAACTGCAAGAGTAACTCGACATCTTGATAAAAATGGAAACATCCCCACACCCAAGGTTGACATTGCAGCTCCTTGACGCATAAAGTATTGAAACATACAAAAGGATATGCTCACAAATTAGTAGTTAGGTATTCAAAACAGTTTTTTATACACCTTTGGTGTTAGTGTTTGACTTTTGAATAAAAAGGTTCCCCGCAACAACGTTCGGGTTAACCTACTCGTTTTGTCTATTTATTATCGTGATAATCTGGAAACGTCCTCCGACGAGTCAATAACCAGCTAGCCACTCTCCATTTGCGCATGATGTTGAATTTAGATCAATACCACGTTTGTCTAGATTAACCCTCTTAGATAGCCTTTTATTAGTGCGCACAAAACTTTAATCGGTAAAGAATTATGAGGAATTCTACGTTCACAAAATGGTTCACAAAATAAGATGTGAGGGAGTAATTGGTGTATTTTGTTATAATTTCTCTCTTCTCTCAGATTAAGTCAATCACTCACTGACACCTCATTTTGTGAATGTTTTTTTTGTGAGTGTAGTATTCCTCAAGAATTATTCCGTTGCACCTCACTTAGTGTGCGCACGATGTTGCATTCAAATAAGAATGATCATTTAGCTTGCGAGTTTTGTTTTTTTTTTTAAAAGATAGGCTCTATGGCGTATTACCTAGAAGAAAAATGATCGATTAATTGGATTTTGATAAAATGAGTAAAGCTTTTATGTATTGAGAGACCACCTAACTATTGTATTAAACTTTTTTACTTTTAGGTCATTCATTTATCAAAATTAACTTATAGGTCACATATTTTTATTTTTATTTTATTTTATTATTTCTTTTAATGCCAATTTTGGATAAACTTTCTTTGAAAATCTTTTAAACAACAAAAATAAAGCTAGGTATAACATATTAAAACAATATAAATAATTATTGGAATGTAAAATATCAAATTTAACCATTATTTAAGTGCAACTTTATATAGTCAAAAGTGATTATGATAATCTAACTAATGTTTTACGTTTTCATTTTTTAATTTGTTTTTTTGATATGTTAAACTTAGTTTGATTCTTGAAAATGTATAAATTTCGGTAAATATTTGAACGAGATTGGTATAAACGAAAAACATATTTTGATGACCCATAAGTTAATTTAATAAAATGGGTGACCTAATAGAAAGTTGGGGGAATTACATACATCCCCACATACACAATAATATTTACATATTTTCTCAAATACAAGTTTTTAATGCATAATTGAACGATCTTCTGATACATATCCACCCTATGATTTGGGGACATGTGGCAGTAACAAGATTTGTAGAAAGATAATTAAGAGGCTATAAAAATAAAAAGTTTGCCCAGCTTAATGGTCAAATGAATCATGAAAAGCAAAGCCACCAACTTGGTGAACTTCTCAAACTGATTGGTTTATGGGCCTGCCTAGATGGGCCTCCACTATCTCACCAAGCCTGTTGTCGATCATTCAAACCAAAATACCTAATCCAGCAAAGGAGCTCTTTCATCAATCAATTGTGCAACTGCAAAACTAGATGAAATATTCCATCAAATAGGGGTGTTCATCGGTTCGTTTATCGAGTTGTTAGGTTTATTCAGTTCGGTTAGTTGAGTTAATTTTTTTCTGGGTATAACCGAGAACCAAACCGAACCGAATTAAAATTGATTAAACCGAACCAAATAACCGAAAATCGAACCGAATAATCCGAATTACATAGCTTAATTATTTATTTAGATTTTTAGAAAAAAAAAATTCAAGCTTATAAATTTATACTTATAGTATGAAAGAGTTTCAATATCTTTTTTTTATATATAAATAGATAAAAAAAAAATATATTTATATTTATTTGAATCGGTTTTTGATTCGATTTTCGGTTTAGATTGCTAAAACTATTTATATTTATTTAATTCGGTTCTGTTTAGTTTTGGTAAATTCAGTTCGATTACAAGTTCAATTCAATTATTTTCGGTTCGGTTTGATTTCGGTTTTCGATTTATTTGGGTGTTACCCAAACCATGAACACCTCTACATCTAGAAGTTCAATATAGATCTCAAATTTACCATAGATCTAATGAACCAATTATAGTCATTCATTTTTCTAATAATAAAAAAAAACCTTTTACCCTTATTTTGAAAATTAAATATCTCGCAAACCGTTAATCGTTACGAGAAAAAAAAAATCATACAATCGACGATAATTAAATTATCTTTCTATAGATATGCACTTCTATATATTTTTAACATCTTGCTTTTCAAAATTTCGGCCCAGAAAAATTATATGTGATTTGTAAAAATCACATGTGATTCGATTTTTATAAATCACATATGATTTTTGCAAATCATATGTGATTTGTAAAAATCATATATTATTTGAAAAAATCATATGTGATTTGTAAAAATTGAATCACATGTGATTTTTGAAAATCATATATGATTTTATAAATCGTATGTGATTTTTCTGAGCGAAATTTTTTAGAAAAGAAATTGTCGAAAATATAGAGAAATGCATATCTATAGAAAGATAGTTTAATTCTCGTCGCGATGGTGTATTTGTTTTATAGTTTGAAGATTTACCGTTTGCAAGATATGTTGTTTTAAAAAAAATATAAAAAATAATTTTTTTTATTAGTTTTGATAAAAAAATGAATGGCTAAAATTGATTTATTAGATTTATCGTAAATATGAGATCTATATTGATCGCAACTCCCTACATCTATTGACAGTTAGTTTTAATTTGACACCCCCATCTTTTATATAATAAAGGAATTACATTGTTTCGGAGTTATTTTGCAAAATCATTCTTATTGAAAAAGAAATTGGTTCAATAAAAGAGTTCGATTTTGACACATATGCGAAATCAAACAATATGATTGGCCAATAAAAGTCAAAATTAAATTGATTTTGGTCAAACTTTAATAAATTTGGTAGAGAAATTTGGTTGATAAAAAAAACACATAAAAATATAGGTGTCAAATTTGTGAAAACAAAAACTTAAAAAAAGAGGAGGTAATTAATAAAACTTTAGTGGTTGAATTTTTAAAAATTATATAGAGTTAAGTGTAATATTATAAGCCTCCATGTTTTTTAATAACTTTAGATTATAAACAAATACCCCCTTATACTGTATACCCTTTATACTTTGTATTTTTAAAAATACAATGTATATGTTGTTTTAAAATAACAACATATAAATTTGCATAAGATTATAAGTATCAATATTTTTTACTATATACGTTCAATAAAGACTCATTTATTTCATTTTTAAAAGTTTAACCTATGTGGACACGAGTTTACATTTTAAATACGGCTAAATTACTGAAAATGGGAATATAATTATCAAATTGTAAGCACGGGTTACTTTAATATAAAAATAAATATAAGCGATTGTACTTATAATAATGACTCATGTAATTTTTATTTATTTATATAAGGATATCTAGAAAAAAATTTTTAAAAAACTTTAAGGAGTATATTTTAACTTTATCAACGGTCATTATGTGCTATTAAACTTGCATCTTGAGTTACCTAACAGAAATTTTTACAAATATTTTACAAAATTCTAATGGATATTAATGCATAATGAAAAACTCGTGCATAAGTATTAGTTGTACTTATATCACAATTTTCATGGGCAAATTTTTATATTTGTATATACTGAACTAAGATGTTAAAATAAATTTGATTTATGTATAAACTTCGTGCGTGCATAAAACTTATAACTATTATAATTATATGCAATTACCTTTAAAGACATAATATTTAGTATTAGATTTAAGATTATTTGAGGATAAAAGATTTTTTACATATCAATGGATGAATCTCCACCATCCATTTTTATTTGATCTAATTGATGAGATTAATCCTAACAATTTAAAAAATCCACTTTCATCATTTTTTTCAAATATTAATATCTTTCAAACCGTTAATCGTTAAGCGAAAAAAATATATCATTGCGACGGGCATTTAATTATCTTTCTATAAATAGGCACTTTGATATACTTTCGACAAAAAAATTTTTTTCCGTATTTTTCACGTTTTTTTTATAAATTTTTTTGATTTTTTACGTTACTGAAATTTGCATTCAAAAATCATATATGATAAAACATTAATTTGAATATCACATGTGATATTAGTGTTAAATCATATATGATATGTAATATCACATATGATATTAGTGTAAAATCACATATGATATACATATGATATCACATATGATATTACATATCATATATGATTTAACATTGATATCACATGTGATATTCAATTTAGTGTTTAATCATATATGATTTTTTTCATGCAAATTTTAGTAACGTAAAAAACCCGAATAAAAGACAAAAAAAAGTGAAAAAAACGAATTTTTTGCTTTTTTCGAAAGTATATCAAAGTTTCCGTCTATAGAAAGATAATTAAATGCTCGTCGCGACGGTGTAAATATTTTTGTTTAACGATTAACGGTTTAAGAGATATTTAAACACTACAAGAAAACAGGGCTTTACCCACGAAAATTCCCCATGAACATTGATACGTGGGTATTTTCCCTCATATTACCCATTAGTTAGCCACAATTAGCGAAACCAAAGTCTAGAATAAATTTCCCTCGATTTTCCCATAGTTTTACCCATAAATTTACCCATTAAATAATATATCGTGTGTAGTTTGTGGTTAAATGAGTCCCGCCAAAATATTTCCCACATATTACACACAACTTAATTATCATGGGTAGAGTCATGGCTAATTTTGTGGGTAAATTTTTTTTACCCACAGACTACACACATCTTTTGTATTCATTGGTAATATTTGTGGGTAGTTTATGGGTAATATTTATACTTGTAGCTTTTCACAAACCCGTTTTCCCGTTTAGCATCTCGAGTGTAATTTACGTGGCTAAATTTACATTACCCATTTATTAGACTCATCCTTTGTGCTCGTGGGTAATTTGGTGCGTGTAATTTGTGGGTTATATGCCCATGATTAGGGCGATGGTTAAATTCTGTGCCTAAATTATTTTGCTCATTTTTACCTACGTGAATTTTTCTTACCCGCTATTTGCACACTATTTAATGTTCATTGGTATTTTTGTGTTATTTATGAATAAATATTATTATGTGTTTTTTTCTCCAATCATGATTCTGATTCTATGCTCATGATAAACATCAAATTGAATTGGCATCATCAGATCAGATTGTATGTAATAAAGTGATGACAAACTCTAAGAAAAGCTTATTGATGTTGTACCCATAAATCTTCTGAATATCGATAGTAATGTACTAAGACCTACCGTTTGAAAGCTTGTGTGCACCGACAGCTTGGTATCAAATATGAAGATGCTGAGTTATTCTTCTTGCAAAAGAGGAAAAATAAATTGGCATCCTCGGATCAGATGGGTTGTATTCAAGTAATGACAAATGTGAGAGAAGGCTTTAATGCTATACCCGTGATACTGCAGAATATAGCAGTGCTGACAATAAACGTAACAACATAAATTGCAACATACAGAACAATACATTGTTATTAAGTACTCTTGTTTTTGCTGAAAAACCTAAACTACTAACTAACAATTGAAGTACTCAAAAATAGTATTCAAAGGTGCATAATAGGTTTTGGAAAGCCCATAAGAAACAGTGAAAATCAGCTTAGACTCCTTTTTTATGCAAGAAATTTAATACATGACGAAATAACTTCAATCTCATTGAAAGAAAATTAATCATTCTCATCTCCTGAATGTTGCAGATTATCATCGCCATCATCCATATGAACCTGGATACCACTTGAATCATTCAGAGGTATTGTTGAAAGATCAGCCGCATCAATTGAATGTGCTTCTACTTCATCGTCTTGCAAGGCTGTATTTTCTTCACGAAGATCAAATGTTGAAGTGGCTTTGATTTTGCACACAGACCACCAATCAACTTTGTCACGGCGCAAGCTCGGATAAGGTGAATAATAAACTTGTGATGATTGACTAGCCAAAACAAAAGGTTCATACTTCCTAAGCCTTCTTTTATGGTTGTAATCATTATGAATCTTTATCCCAACATTCGGGGTTGTATCAAACCAATCACACCTAAACAATAAAACTCTTTTAATAGGAAGAGCAGGGTACTCTAATTCTACAATCTCTGATAAAACGCCATAAAAATTAGTTGACGTGTCACCATAATTAGTACCCTTAATGCACACTCCACTGTTAAAAGTTGACCTCCCTGAACCATGCTCACTAGTGTGGAATTTATATCCATTGACAAAATACATTGGATTGGTGGTAACACTCCTTCTCAAGGGCCCTAAAGCAACATCCTTGATAATTTGATTATCAACATTACCTGAACTGGTTGATATCTTTGTCCATGTATGCTGATTGTTGGCAAGCATATTCAACAAATGATAGAACCCCAATGATGAATTCACGACTAATGTATCTACGGTCCTCTGTAAACCTCTTATACATCCATTCTCATTTAACTCTATTGGTGGTAGATGTCAAACCAAATGAACAACCTAAAAAGGAAAAAAAAATTGAAACAACATACTTAAATACACAATAAATTAAACCTGAACCAAACATCTTCATTTGAAACACATCGAATAATTGTTAAATGATTACGGAGTAATAGTTTTGGAAAGCCAATGTGATGAAAAGATGACAAGCATTGTTCATTATACAGCAACAATAAAAATAATTTATGAAACAATGAAAGAAAATCAAACCTTTTAATCAACAATGAGAATGAGATCAATGAGATGGCTACCGGTGCACGGTTCGATGGATCTAAGAATAGATAAATAGATGAACTTTAGGATTAGCTGAGCATAGTTTCAATTAGAAGAGTAAATGCAAGAATGTATTCTTCATCTATCTTTATTCAATGAGTACTAAAATATAAGGGTTTTTCAAAAAAAAAGACGGCGGGACCCACGAAAAAGGACGTCCGGACCCACATATTTTATTTGAAAAGTGTATTTTTTGTGGGTCCGGACGTATTTTTTTTGGGTCCCGCCGTCTTTTTTGTGTGTTTAACATGTGCCCCGGGGCACATGTTAGAAAAACCCAAAATATAATTGTGGTTTTATAAAAAAATATGTTGATGATGATCAGGATCAAATAATTGAAGCTACATTTTTACTTGAACTAAATATCCATGCTATGTAGTTTAATGACTTTAATCAATGTTTTCAAACCCGGGTCAACCCGGTCGGTTCAACCAAAACTGGTCAAAAAACCCAGTTGACCCGGTCACAAAAACGGGTCAAAAAACCCGGGTCTTGAAACCCGGGCGGGTTTGATTTTTTTTCAATTTTGATTAATAAAAACTGGGTTGACCCGGTCGGAAAAAAATAATAATAAAAAATAGAAAACCGGGTTGACTCGGCGGTCGAACTGGTTGAACTGGTCGAACCGGTACCCGGTGACTCAACCGGGTCGGTTAAAAACTCGGTTTTTAAAACATTGAGTTTAATTTTAATTGAAGTAACTAGGTTACTTTATAAATATACTAGTAATTTGTAATTAGGGTGTAAACGAGCCGAGTCGAGCCGAATATTGTTAAGCTCGAACTCGACTCGAATACTAAAACTCGAGCTCAATCGAGCTTTGGATTCCTCGTGAATGCAAATATTGTGAGTTGTGACGGGGCAATTACTAATAAATGTTTAACCGTGACCATAACCGGGGTACCCGCCCATTCCTTCAAGTCCGTTTACTCGTCTAATTGAATCAAAATTAAGGCGCATTTAATAAACATGTCATGTTCAAGTTAAGGTTATACCATCCATTTAACCCGAATAGGCTTGTGTATATATAGTTATAACTAATATTTTGGAAACCGGGTCTCAACTCAGCCCGGTCAAATCACCAGGTTACCGGTTCGACCGTTGGGTCAACCTGGTTCTTCATGCGACGTGGTTTTTTATTGTGGGTTGTGCATTGTAAGTGAATTTTGTTTGTTTAATTTCATATGCGCCGTGTGTTTGTTGTTATGTGTCATGTATGTTTAAATTGCAAATCCATTTTAACGGATAATCTAATCTAACGGATGATATTGAAAGTCTATTTTAGTAAAATTCTAATGCGACGTCTATTTTTGTAAACAAGTATGATAAAGGTACATTTAGAAAATTTCTCTTGATAAAACATATATTATAGAGTATCAGAAAAATACAATTCAACAATACAAGTTTTATACTTAAAAATAACATCATTAATCAACGTAATCTATCAAACATATGTATATATGGATATGGATTCGAACCTGAACCGAACCCGATTAAGTCTATTATGGTTGTCTTACTTAGTCAATAATTTATTCGGGTTTCAACTCGAGTAACTCGAATACTAAAAATTTCAGATATCAAGTTGAAAATATTTGGCTAATTTGGGTTGGGGTCAACCTGTTGACTTCAATAAGGCTTTCAAAAATATTTAAAAATATTTATATACTTTTTTTTATATTATCATTTAAACGAGTATAAATAAAGAATTCTTTTACATTTTACTTATATTCAGGTTGACCAGATTGCATACAGATGTGACTCGAGTGAATCCGACCCGATTTAACACGAACCCAACAAAATTAAATTCAAATACGTTTGCGTATGTTATTTTGAGCCGTGACCGTTTGACCCGAACCATATTAACACACCTTAATATCATAAAAATGTTAATGGTACCATGCTTAAAATAAAGTAATACTAATTTATAATCTTATAACTAAGAAAATAAAATAATACAAAATTAAATTCAAATAGGGAAGTGTATCTGCTCTCCTTTATATTCACACAACATATCCCTTTCACCTATGATCCGATCCATTCACATTCACACAAGTTGAAATTAAGCAGCGATTGAAATTAAGCGCAAATGATAATGGTCTAGCGGGAAATTAAGGCGCCATTTCACATAATTAGATGATATCAATCGCATAAAAATCGGATCTCAGTTGTTGAATAAATAGCGGCACTAATCGCTTATAATTTTCATTGACTCGGTTCAATATAGGAGGCACCAGAGAATTGTAGAAACAATATCACAAGGATTAACAACTTTCAACAAGGTATGTGCCTAACCTAATTTCATATTAGCATATAGTTTGAATATATTAAGGGTTTCATTATTTGTAATTAGAGTGTTCTGATTTCTGTTTGGTATTTTAATCATTATTGATGTTTCTTATATCTTCCAAAGCAATTGTTTTCTTTTTCCAAACTGTAGTTTTATCGAACAAATGTTTTATTGTTTATCTTACATTATTTTGTTTTATTGTTACCATCTCTTTGAATGATAATTAATGAGTGATTCTAGATGGTATCTTCTTTAATGGAAAGCTAATTTTGACTTCTAGATGAAGGCAAGTCATATAGAGAAAGGATCAGATATAGGGCAGTAAAAGTCGTTTTTTAGCGATGTTTTTTAGATGAAGCTAAGTCATATAGAGAAAGGATTCTAGATGGTATCTTGTTTTTTAGTGATGCTTACTTTTGTTAGAGTAATGTGATTAGAATTGGAAACTATGTCGTGAAAGCCTGGAAAAATTTGCCACTAGACCTGGCGAGGAAAAGGCCTATCAGACACACTTAGAGAAAGGATCAGATATAGGGCATTAAAAGTTGTACTCCAGGTTTTTACTTATGCTATGGACACGCCTTGAATGTGAACAACAGATAATTTGCAGAAATCCCCTTCGTATGTAGTAGGATGCTAAAAATGAAGATTGAATAATTAGTGATATCCTTTCATAAAATTTATGACAACTCTGTAGTTAAAGCATCTGTATAAACTGAGACCCACTGTAGTCAGATGGATGATGACTAATGTAATCATATGCTGTTCCTATTACAAATGTCCACTTAAGTAATATTGAATCTAATTCGAGACATCATAAGATTGAGCTAAAAATTGAATAAAGTGTGAGTTGCTTTTATATTAGTTGACTATTTGGATCATGTCTGTGCTTAACTGATTCAGCCTTGTGTGTGATCTCCTTTGTTATCTATAGCTTATTTGAGATACGCATAATATCGAACTAAGTAAGAAATTAATAATCCAGTATTGATCATTGTTTTTTTTTACATTCTTTCCTTTTTATCGGGTTCGGGTCATATTGGGTCGGGTTATTGTCGGGTTCGGGTCATATTGTAAGTTTAAGAAACTTAGTTGTGGTTCTATGACAATAAAATATGCTATCGTTTGTTTAAGTAAATCTAATTCTAAAGTTTTTGTTAGTTTCTGATTTTATTTTATTTTTTCATTTGTGTGTGCAGGAAACGACACTAAAGCGTCCACCTAATCCTTTTGAGCTTTTTTTGTATACCCATACAAAAAATCATGACGAGGAAACGTTTATCGATAGAAGGCAAAAACAATCAATGTAAGTTTTTAACTGTAAAGTGAATAACATTTTTATTTAGTATATAATCATTCATTTTCACCTCTATATAATTACCTCCATGGCTCCATCAATCTGACATAATGATCCTCTTTTTACTTTGCTTTCTTTTGTTTTTGCATGCTTTATAGAATTAAGATGGACTTTTTAAGCTTGCATTTCAGCTTATTCTGTTGTTGTTTTTGCTTGATTTTTGCTTCCATGTGTAGATCTAGAATCTAATTCACCTGTTATAGCTCCCTTTGTTGTTTAGAGTTTATTTTGAATGTTTATTGATGCTGCAAATGTTTCCTTTCTGCCCTCTTTAACTGTTCTTCGTCCCTGAATGCATGAATTCACAGCAGATTATCTGTTGATTCTCTTGATGTTAGAATTAGATTTTTGCTTCTATCTGTAGACTAGGATATAGCTTAATCTGTTTTTTCCTTTTTATGCTTTTAAGTAGTTTTCTTTAACTAGCTTATTTTGGCCTGCAAGTACCCCCTTAGTCCACCTTGTTCTGCTGCAGTCCCATTTCATTTCTGTCCATAATAGCTTTTTCAAAGCTGTGAATCTTCTTATTCAGTAACTGTCATTGTTTGATTTTTGATTATTTAGTAAGTTAGTAGTGTAGATTTAATCTAATTCTGCATTAGACGCCCCTTAGGAGCTTATTAAGCAGCTTAATCTAGCTGCAAAAGTCACCCTAGTCTGCCCTTTTGTCCTGAACATCAGTTCCTTTTCTGCCCATAATAGCTTAGTTCTCAGCCTTTAATTTGCTTAATCTGTTGGTAATTTGGTATGATTTTCAGCATACTTGAAGTTTGTAGATAGGTCATGATCTGCTTTGACTTTATAGGATAGTAAGAACTTATTTAGTAGCTTATTTAGGTTGCCTAAGTACCCTTTTTCCTGCCCCTTGATCTGCTGATACAGTCTGCTCAACTTCTTAATGTCTTGTTAGAATATCTGTTTATCTATGTCAACCATCATGCAATAGTTGTAGAATGCATTGATCATCACTTTATTGATGTCAACAATCTTGCAAAAGCTGCTATTGTTGAAGAGTTTGCTTCAGACAGATGACATTTTGTAACATACATTCATTTACCTGCCATTGCTAGTGTTTGACTTTTGTTTCTGCTTTATTCTTTGTTATTCCACCTAACAACTCATTAATTATTCTTGTTGAGAAGGCCTGCATTTATTTAATGGTAAGTTTGTTTGTTATGCTTATCAGGATAACGTGTTGCGATTGAGGGAAGCACGTGAGGCAAATCATGCAGTAGGCGAGTCATCCCAATTGGTGAATGAATCAGCACTTTATTATGAGGCTCACAAGCATTTGCTTATTATCCGAATCCCGCCAGTAGAACTTCAGCAGCTAATATGCCACATGAACCTTTGGAGAACAAGTACCTGGAAATGGAGAGAAAGTTGACTCGCAAGATCGGTAAGCAACAACAAATTCTTGAGCTCTTGTGTAGTCATCTTGAGATTCCTGTCCCAAGTACTGAGAGTGACACCGAAGACAACAACGAAGCAGATACTGTGGGGGGACCTCAAAACCAAAATACTAGCAACTCTGAGGAGCATGAAGTCTCGTAGATGATCATCACAGCCTTAGCGCATTGAGAAACCTGAGTTTATTTATTTTCTGTTTGTTTGGTATTTTACGTTCAGGCCTATTATGGTTTGCATATCATAGGTTGTAGTTTGCTTTATTTTGGATAATTTAGGTTGTTGGTTCCTTTCGGATATTTTATGTTTATGTTAAGTTTAATAAAGTTGGTTTATGTTTGTTATATTGTCAGAATATGAGGTGCCTAATTTATATTTTATAGCTCTTTCAAAATTTACGAAATTTACAAATATACATATATTTCATATAAATTCTAATCAAATCGTTTTTCGAAAAATTCCCACAATTTACTAGTACCTTTTGTGGTTAATATTACCCACTAATTATTGTGGGTAAACTTATAATATTACCCTTTGCTTTCCTACCAATTATTGTGGGTAAACTTCTAATATTACCCTTGGCTTTCACATTTAAATATCCGTTGTTAAGTTTACCCATAAATTATAATGGGCAAAACGGAAAATTTTACCATTGGATATTTACACACGACTATATCATGGGTATGTGTACCCTTGAATTACCCTCAAAACTTTTGTGAGTATTTTGGTGGTAATGTAAAAAATCCCATGAAACATTTTACCACCGATTTAATGAACACACCCACGGATTATGTGCTGGCTAAATATACCCATAGATTACCCACACGACAGTTGTGGGTATTTTCGTGGTAGGTTAGAAAATCCCTTGCAACATTTACCCACAGATTGAATGAAAATGCCCACAAACAATGTCGTGGTTAACATTACCCACATGTCTAAAAAATCGTGGCTAGTCAATTACCCTCGAAGGCTTTCCCCATTAAAACATAATCATGGATAATCCGTGGGTATTCATCAGTCACCCACGAATTTGGCCCTTTTACCCACAAAATATGTCCGTGGCTATTCGCCTGAATTCTTGTAGTGAAATTATAAAAAATAGGTGAAATAATAAAATGTTTTTAATCTCATCCATTGATTTTTTTTAAATGTATGTGGAGATGAGTCCCTTGGTATGTGAGAAAAGTTTTGTATGTAAAATAACTTTTTTCTTAGTATTAATACTGAATAATTTTTTTGTCAAAACCTTGTGCATGCACGGGTATTATAAGTAGTGTGAACTTATATGTAGTCCATGTTGGACTCGGTCTAACGATCATTAAAGATTCAACAAGTTTTGTGGAGATCGATTTAAAATTCTGATAGATTTCCATGAACTTGACAAGTACGTAATTAGGTGAAGGTTCATGTTTTCCGATAGATGAACTTAATATTTTTCCAGCCTAAGGAATTGGGATTTAGTTAAAAGGGGCGTGATACTGTATGCATCACGGTGTTATACTGTGTGCGTCGCGATTTGTACGATTGATTATAGGAGGTCCCTATAGTATATCCCTAGTTAAAATCTCCATCATTTTTTGCTAGTGTGATGATTGATTTGTCTTATGATATAAAGCTTTGGCTCTTGTCCATTTTATTTTTTCATTTTCTTTGTAGTTGCTTGCATATCTAAGGGGGTGTTTGGGATTGCGGTATGAAACAGATTTTCTGATTATTGCGTTTCTAAAATGCAATAATTTGCTTTATAGTGTTTCGCAATCTCAAACTGATATATTCGTTCAAAAAAAAATCTCAAATTGATAGTCATTTTTTTGCGTCTCAAAACGTGGTTTTAGAAAAGCATCTTCCCACCTACTTTTTAAAAACGCAATTTTCCTCTTGAATGAAACATTACCAAGTTACCCCCAAAATCACATCTTAGTACTCTTCATAAAAAAATATAACTGTAAAAAAATTATAGCTATTCACAAATAACTAACGATGATTCCGATGAGAGACGGGCAGTAAAGCGATAGGAAAAAAAATGCACTAATCAACTCTCATTAAATATGCACATGTTATCAGTATCACCGCACACAAGCAAACCAAAATACACACGTCAATCTTTGTCTAAACTTGTTCAATGTTACAAATTCTCTATAACATTCATCGCCAAAAAGAATTATGGTTTATCTCCTATAAAAAATGTCATATGTATTGATTCTTTTGTTTGTGTTGATGATCGACCATGCATAAGAAACAAACATGCATGTCTATCTTTTCTGAGCAAATATAAGTTTATATAAACACCAGGAAGTATGATTAATAGTTTATCGAACTTTCAGTATGAGACGAATTTGAGATGCCAAAATGTAATGTCTTTACTTTGAGGACAACTCACATTTTCTTTTAACATGTGTATTAATAGTGTCAAGCACAATAAGAGTTAAGTGTGTACTTAATGCTAAAATATTTGGGGACCTTGACTCCACTCGGTGCCCACTATCTTCCATCTACGCTTCACTCGATATAAACACTCATGATAGTTGAAATCTCATACTCCATATCCTATGGGTGTTACCGAGTCGAGCTTTTATCGAGCTACTCGAGCTCGAGCTCGTTTAACTCGATGCGAGCTTGAAGGTAATCGAACTCGAGTCGAGCTCGAACTATAAATAATGCTCGACTAATTTCACGAGCTGAGCTCTAAAAACTAATATTCGACTCGGCTCGTTCGAGAACTCGTTTAGTTTCGAGTCGAACGAGCTAAACGAGCTATTCGAGTTTCACGAGTCGAACGAGCTATTCGAGCCAAGTTAAATATATAAATTAGATTTATAATTATCATAAATTGTATTGTAAATTTTATTAACTATTAACAAAATTATTTTTAACTAAAAAATATCAAATTTCAATAGTTAAATTAGGTAAGTAATACACCTGAAACCCATACCAACCACTTGCTTGCATTTTGTTTTTATAACTATCTTGTTTCATGTTTTTTTTTTCCTTCATCGATGTGGGATTGGAGCTTTTTTACAAATGCTATATTGATTATGTGTAAAAACTTTATTATATCTACAAACATTTACCACACTCCAATGATCAATATAATATTGTGTTCTATAGGTTATAAGTTATTATCAAATCAAATCAAACATATGTATGTTAAGAAAAAATATCGCGATCCCCATTTTATGTTAACTGAATGTATCAAAATACTACATTCAATATACTTAGAAATATAGCATCTCAAATAAAACAAAACGATGCACAATCGTTCAATATAAAAAATGAGCACTTTACTTAAAAATAAAATTAATTTATGTAACTAATAATATAAATGATTGTAACAAAAAAACATTTAAAACACAATTAAGTAAATAACAATTATTAATTTTCGGTTACACAATTTTAAATTCACATTTAATTATAAGTTATTTGTTTCAGTAAGAAAAGGACCATGAAGAGATGATAAATTCATTTTAGAGAGTGATTGTATACAATTTGTTAACATGGTGAAAGAAGAGATAGCTGGAGATGATGAAGTCAATCACGATGTTTTTGTAATACTAAGAATTGACATTGTTGTTATCTTTGCATTATCACAAACTACGATATGTCATCACTATTACCGTGTACCAAAACACCACCATTGTTCTTTTCTCTCTTTTTGGTTTCGATGCATTGCGCATGTACTACTAAAATGTATAAAAATGATTGTGATACTTTAGTTATACGCTATTGTGGGTTATTTGGTTACACGGTTACCCGCTGCTGCAACTAGGGGTGACAATCGAGTCGTGTTCGTGTTAACTTATTCGGGTTCGCGTGTTAGCGGGTTAGTATAGCCTTTACCTAAACACGACCCATTTATTAATCGTGTCAAGAAATTCAACCCTAACCCAGACCTGCATAACACGTGTAACCCATTTGTGACCTGTTTAACCCATTTAAGTAAATAGGTCAAGTGGTGAACAAAGCTAGTGGTTTGTCGATTTAACTAGTTTAAATGCAAAAAATAATATAAGGATCTAAAATATGATAAGAATCACATAGAAATAACTATGCGACAATATTTTAATTATAAGCGTCAATTTTCATGATATCTAAAGGTATAAAATTATAATTCACCCATACTAAGTAAATAACAAAATACATTTAATCCACATCCAACATAAAAACGAGGTTATATATATTTTATTTTTAAGATCTTATATGCTTAAACGGGTTCACGGGTTGACCTGTTTAATACTTACTCAACCCAAACACGACCCGTTTATTAAACGGGTTAGACGGGTTGACCCGTTTTTGACCCAAACCTGTTTATCCTCAACCCAAACCTGTTTAACTTCATATCGACTTCGTGTCGTTTATCGTGTCGTGTCGAGAATTGCCACCCCTAGCTGCAACGCACGGGTACCTGACTAGTATACCTATAAATATCGGATATATCACGTAAGTAAGATAATATCCCCCTTTTATAAGTCACGTCGTTAGCCACATATGGAACTTATGATGCTTTCCCCTATTTGAGATCGTTGAAAATAGGCGATTGACTTATAACGTTCACGTCGTTGTTCGTCCCAGAAACATCAAAGAACACATGCCAAATCCATAAGTATTGTGAGGAAACCGGGTCTAGTAAAATGAATAGATTTGATTCGTTATCACCCTTACAAATTTGAGCATGATATGCATTTGGGCAATTAGCCCACGACCAATCTGTATAATCAATGCTTCCTATTATCTAAGGAAACCCATGTTTATCCTCGTGATGTAAAGCTAGGGCCGAAACCAGGATTAAATATTACCGGGTGCACAAAAAATATTAAACCATAATATAGAAACACATTTCGATGGACTAGGTGCATTTAATATGCATTTAGGAAAAAATGAAGTTTTTTTAAAAAGAATTAGCACTACATTAAAAAAATATATAGATGTCCCGAAACCTTGCGAGACCCTCTGGTCCTGTCCCTATGTACAACAATGAACTTTCATATTAGCATTCTAAAGGAAATACCCGTGCCTTTTCTTCTGTTGTCTAGCGGGCATAATTTAATGTACCAAATATATTAACATTCCAGAATTATACACAAAAACTTTAGCTGAATTACTTGTACCAAATAAATTTTCATATTGTAATTTCGTATTTCTTTTATTTTTGTGCTAAAGTTGAATATTGAACTCTTGATGAATATTTGCATAGAAAGTTAAAAGGCTTATATCTATATCGTCTAGCGGGCATAATTTAATGTGCTTTTGTCTAAAAGTCTAAATCGACTTCATATAATATCCAGGTCAATGTAATTTTCGAAGAGTTTTGGTTCCCATGTTGTGCGTGAAACATTTCTTGACATTTTCTAGTAACTATATACTTAGACAAAAAATAAGAAAATAAGTTTGAAGAGAGTGCATATTTATTTTCATGTTTTAACATGTTAAATTATGTTTCTGTAACACACATTGTCGGTTTATGGTATCTTATATATATTCTTATAAGTATATATGGCACAAGGCACCTCCCAACTAGCGGCAGCCTTTTGTTTATAAATTTTTAAACGCGTTTGTAAGCAAGCCATGGCATTTTTTTTTTGATGGCTAAGGACTCTAGCGATTGTTAAAGGGTGTTCATATCCCCCTTTTTCTTGACTCTGTACAAGTCTTTCTTCAAGTCTTTGGATATATTTTTTCATATCATTAATCCCTTCATAGGTTTCAACAATTTCTTGTTGTAAATCTTTAAAAAGATTTTTCATATAATCAGGATTTGTCATAAAAATTTTTGTGAAAGATTGATTTTATAATTTGTTTTGAAAGAAAAGAATATTATGAAAATATTTATCCAAAGACTTGAAGAAAGACTTGTACAGAGTCAAGAAAAAGGGGGATATATTATTATATCACAGATACAAAGTCCTGTCTCTTTTTCTTTTCTATAGTAGTGGAAGAGACCGACTCTCAGACTATACACACACGTGTCTTCTATCTAACATATCTACTTATTACTAATCAGTTCCAGATTGATACCAAATACAGGTTTGGATTCTATTTCACCAGCTCTCTCTCTCTCTCTCTCTTTGAACGCCTTTGGGTTTGTGCTTTTTGTGGTGATATAACGCAAAGACAACACACATGCATAGCTGTGGTGATTAACCAAAACAGGTGCTTCATTGTAAGTATTGTTTTATTTTTATATGATTTACTTGGTTATGTGTTTTACGAGTTTTATGTGATTTGGATGAGTAAATCAGTGGTGGTTTTTAAATTGCATATGAGGTGTTTGATAAAATGTTTTGATGACTTGGTGTGGCTTTTGTATACATAGCCTTATTTGTTACCATCAAAACCATAATTTTTTTGATATGGCTAATAATAAAGATGTAATAGAAGAAGGTGAGATATCAGATTGTGAAGAGATCAGTGCGTGACTGTGAATGATGGAAAGGAGTAAGTTTGTGAATTTGATTAAGCAGGACTAAATTTGATTGATTTGCGTGTTGTGGTTTTTTAAAGTAAGTAATGTTGATATGGTTTGGTTGTAGATCATTTGAAGATGTTTGTTCGAGACTTGAGGACTTGCTGGACACTTCGTCTACGTTGCTTTCGGATAACGAGAATTTGAGTAAAGATGATTTGGTTTAGTTGGCGTTTTTTTCTATTTGGACTGTTATTTCAGTAAGATATTATGATAAAGATCATTACTTTAGTTAGGTTTATGAATGGCATGTCCTCAAAAACTGCGTTTTTGCTTTAAAGTAGATTACCTTTTTGTTCTGATTGTTGTGAGAATGTTTATTTGCAGGTATTTAGTTCTATGGGCCAAAATGAAAAGGAACTGAATAGGCAAATATTATCAAGGTTTTGTATCTTAATATGTTACCGAATTTGAGTGTACTTTTGCTTTCGGATAGTTCTGACATGCTTACTATACTATCTTTTATTTTTACAGGATGCTGACTAATGTGAAAAGTTATACTCCTGTTGTTTTCACCCTGAACAATTGAAAGAGGTGTGGTTTATAGCAGATTATTAGACTTTTAGGATATTGCCCGGATAGAAAAATAGAAAATTGATTTCTTTTTGTGTTGTTTCGTTAGGTAGAGACCATGTTAGCATCGTGTAACGCATATGCGGTCGGTTCAAGTGCCATGGAGAATGCTAAGGATGTTGATGTGCTGGTGGCACCCTCAGCTGAAAATGCTTAACAGCAAGTGTCTTCTATAAGTGAGGAGTCTGATGTGGTAGATGCCATGCCAATTAGAACCTCAATACAACAACACCAACCGATCCTGTTGCAGCGGAGTATCCGGTTAGAACTTCAAATACAACACCACCACCCAAAGACGCTGCAGTGAGGTATCCGGTTAGGAACGAAACAAAACGTAAGTAATGATTCACCCTGCTTAGCCATCTTTTATTTTTTAAAGTTACAAGTATTCTGTGTTTGGTCACTTTCTCTATATGAAGCATTCGCCAAGTAATTAGTGTTGTAACTATCAGCTCTAAACGAGATAGGACAAGAAATTATGCGATGTAGTATTAGATATTTGAAGCATTGGCAGTTAAATGCTCCATTTGTGACTTTGTATATGGAATATACTGTCTAATAGTAATTAACACATTACTCTTATTTGGTTACAGTGAAACTGATTGGAAAAAGTAAAGCTTCAAAATTCATAGACACTGACAATTGTCCAGTTTGGTGTATCAGGAGATTTGAGGAAGGATGAAGGTGTAAAGATGTACAAAGAACCTATTGTACCCGCTGATCATGGTAAGTAAGTCTACCATTTTATGAATTCATTGTTTAAGGTGTAACATTTCTGGATATAGCTGAAAAAAAGACATTGTCCCGCGAAAAACCGTCGGATATAAGCTTACCCCAAACGCCCCCTTAATATATATAGAGGTTACTAATTTTACGCAATTCATAAAAGAACATCTTTTACCTATTAAATCTGAAGTTTCGTTCATGTTTTTAAATAAATTCTAAATTCTAATGAATTGAGGGGTCTCTATTTTGTAGACTATGGTTAATGTATATCTTTAGATCATGATTCTATTTAGACTACGATTCCAAGTATGAATAGGTAAGATCAATATCTAACGGTTTCATTTTTTAGGGTTTTCTTTGTATGATTTTGATGGGTTTCGTGTAGCTTACATGATTTAATTATGTGGGTGTTAATTGGGTTTTGATTCTAGGTTTTTAGGATTGCAAAGTAAAAAAAAATTCAATCATGGTTTTTGTTTTTGTTTCACAGGTAATTGACAAAGCTGGAGACAAGTGAGGTATAAGATTCTTGATTTTGGGTTTTGTTGCAAAATTGAGTAGTTTGTGCAAAAATGGCAGTTTCTGTGCCGTAGTTTGTTTAGGCTTATCTTTCGACTTATACTTGGGCTATATTTCATGAGTTCAATTTTTGTATGAATATATGATTATGACGTGTGCAAAATATCGAGCGTGATTGCTTATGACGTATGCAAAATATATCTTGCTATCCTAAGATTATAATCCGTAGTATAATGTATTTGTGGATGATTTCAACTTTTCGGCCATTCATATTTCTATGGCTTTTTGTCATTTTTAGGTATTTTAGGATTTCCATTATCTAAATTTCTATTTGATGCATTATCTCAGATTCAGAAAGTTATAAAACTCCTATTGTCTCTGTTCTTTGATCGAGGCATTGTGTTCTTTGGTCGAGGCATTGTCATAACAATTTAATGTTTTTAAAAGTTAAAAGATTTTCTTATTTTACGCTAATGTAATATTATTCCATTTGATTTTGTTATCTGTAATTGTTCGTCAGGCAATCGGTGTTATCGTCATTTTCTCATCTTTTAAAAGTCTGACTCAAGAACGAAAGCTCGCGGTTACATCGACGATAGCAACTGGTAAGTTTACCATTTCAATATCAATGCACGCATATGTAGGTGAGTTTGCTATTCATGCAGTTCCATAAAATTGTAATACTGTTAATTATATGGAAAACTTCATCCTATTATAATATATAAATGGGTCTATTCGGGTTATGTTTACAATTTAACGGGTTGAACTGTTAATTCATTCACATGATCTTGATGTATATCTTTTAATGTAGTGCAAATTATCATGCTGCAGACAAGCATTTACTATTTTTTGGCTGCCATGTGCATTATAGTTTATCTATTAGTTTGAGACAAAAGTTTTCTATATAATTGTGTTGACCGTTATAGTTTATCTATTAGTTACGATTAAACTCTTTAATCGGTTTTATATTCTTGCATTTCAAAGTGCATATTGGAATCAGTGGAATCTTATCAGATGGTGTGAAGGTCAAAAATTGATTTCTGATATGAACAACCAACAAGTTCAACAAATGTTATCTATTAGTGGCATATTTTTTAGATTTTTGGTGAATCGGCTAAAAATGCTTACATTTATTATTTACTTTAACTTTGATGATTTTGCGAGTACACTATCCACTCTATAGCTACAAATAAAATTAGTGCCCGTGCACAACAAATATTGTGCGTTATACTAAGTGAATGCCAAGTTCCATAAAACTTAAACGTTTTAGCAGGTTTCTAATATATAACATGTACGTATATTCATTTCTTAGAAAAATGTCAAATTTTAATTGTTATTAAAAAGATTGAATTTAATTAACTTTTCTTTTTGTGTCTGAGAGTGTTGTATGATACATTATTGCTTTACTGTATGTATACTGACTAATAGTTGGTACATTAGACAATCGTGAATTTACGGTACAGGTATCTAAAATAGTTCATCGCGATAAACAATCCCAAAAAGCAAGACACGCTGCAAAAGCGAGTACACCAGAAAAGCAAGGCACGCTGCAAAAAGCACTAGAAGAACGCAAGCACCGCCTACAGGAACAAATGCTGCAATCACGCACGCAACAGCAACTGTACAGGTTGGCCATATATACAGATAACTCATCTGATATGCAAGTATTAACCAGCACGTTGTAAGTTGTACGTAGATTATAGGTTCTTATAGGTTGTAACTTACTGATTAATCAGTTTAATGGGCCCGTACTGTTGCTTTCATAACTTTGTAATATCAAAACACCCCGCCACATCGCGGCGAGTTCCAGTTACTTGTTTTATGAATGTGTAACAGGGAAGTAAAATAATGCTAGGGTAATAGAACAAAAGAAATTAAAATATAAGAGGGATATCTTACTAGTAAACTTATCCCACATTGCTAGAAGAGGGAAACTTTGAAAGAAAATAACTCTATATAAGCAAAGCCCCCATCCTTTTTTAAAAATTAGTCAAACTTTAGATGTTATTAAATATTGTGTGTTTCTAAACAAGCTTGTCGAACTTATGAAATAAAAGACATTGTGTTCAAGCTTACAAGCGATAAACTTAAGCTTGAGTAGTCAAATAAAATTTTTGAATAACTAAACGAGCTTCGAGCTCGAGCTCGAACACTAAATAGTTACTCAAGCTCAAGTTCGAGCAAAATTTTGAAACTTTATTCGAGCTCGAGCCGAGTAATAGTTAATCGAGCTGGGCTCGAATATCTTAAAACTCGACTCGGCTCGGATCGGTAACACCCCTACTCCATCCGTCTTACCTTAGGTGTGGTAACCTAAGGTTAAACCTTAATATTTGTCATGTTAACGTCACATCAGCTTTAATATTTCACCTTAACTTAACAAAAAAACACCCCTTATCATAACATTCCCAAGTTAAACCTTAACTCAAATATTTTCAGATTCAACCCCTAAATTAAAATAAGCACTTCATTTATTAAAAAATATATCATTAATTCTTAAACATATTACAATACGAAATAAGAAAATAACTAAAAAAAATTCCAATGGAAAAAAAAACGAAACATAGAAAATACTTATTCACCGTCGTCGGTCTCTTGTTGTTGTTGTTGTCGTCGTTCAACATGGATCTGCCAAACATGCTCCATAAGGTCTATTTGGAGTTGAGTCTACGTTTCTCGGTCGTGTATTTCTTTTGCCTTGCGACGGTGAGTATCACATCTTTCGACCCACCTTTTTTGCCTCATACGTGTTGACGGATCCACTCACATTTCGTTATAGTCACGTAATGCAAATTTTTGATCTTTTAAAATCATGTTATGCAAAATAATGCAAGAATACATGATTCTACGTATCTTGATAATTTCCATTTGACGTGCCAGTTGTTGTAGTATAACCCAACGTCATTGAAGCACACCAAAAGCACGTTCAACATCCTTTCGGGCACTTTCTTGTTTCCTTTTAAAATAATAAGTATGTTTTTCTTTAGTTGTTGACGAGAAGGATTTGACGAAAGTTGCCCACTGTGGGTAAATTTCGTCAGCCAAGTAGTACCCCTATTCATACCTAGTTCCATTGACCATATAACGGGCTCTTGGGGGAATGTCAGCAAGAATGTCGCCGAATAACGGAGAGTTTTCTAAAACATTAATATCGTTATTCGCTCCCGCCATCCCAAAAAATGCATGCCAAATCCATAAATCTTGAGAAGCAACAACTTCAAGCATAATTGTTGGGTATTTTTTTATCACCCCTACCAAATTGCCCTTGCCAAGCCACCAGACAATTTCTACATTCCCAGTGCATATAATCAATGCTACCAAGCTTTCCCGGAAAACCATGACACTCTTCATGTCGTTGATAAATATTTTGAATGTCGGCCCATGTTGTTTTTCTTAAATACTCCGACATAAACAAATCAATAACGCATTTGTTAAAATTATCAAGACAATCACGCGAAGTATGCTCACCCATTTGCAAATATTCATCAAACGCATCAGGTGAGGTGACGTACGCCAATTGGCGTATGGCAGACGTACACTTCAAAAGAACACTTAAACTCATTCGACCCGTACAATCGGGTGATTGGCTAAAGAATTTAAAATTATCTGGAATACTTTCGGAAGTATAAGATTCAATACCTTCGACCATTTGTAGAAATAGTTTCCGGCTCATACGAAATCTTCTTCGAAAATTCCGGTTCAAATACTCACAACCTTCAATGAAATAGTCGTTACGCAAACGTTCTTCTGCAAGCTCACGTTCACGATATATATGGGTACGAGTTAAGCGAGGTTGAGATGCTTCTTGTTCCAACTGTTGCTGATACTCGTACGCGGCCATCATAAATTCGAAGTCAGTTTCGTCATCAACGTCTGACCATTGCTGAGGTAATTCATCAATTTGATTCGGATCCATTGTGAATGAACTTGATTTTAATTATGGAAGTGTGAGGGGAAGTATATAAACTTGAATTTGAATTATGAAGTGTGAAAAAATGGTGTTTTATTTGGGTATTTATAATGGTAAAAAAATGGTTTTGATTTTTGATTTTTTTTGGTGTGGGGGGGGGGGGGGGGGGGGGGGGGTAAAACCCCAACGGCTAGTAGGCGTTTGAGGGGGGGGGGGGGGTAAAATGATTTATTTATTTATTTATTTATTATTTTTTTTGTTATTGTGGCTTGCCTCTAACGCAGTTTTATGCTGCTAACGCCACCGCGTTAACGTGGCATTAACGCCACCTTCGGCGTGGGTAACGGGGTTAATGCCCCGGCGTTGAGGTTTAACGCGAGAATCACGTTACTATACCGTTTGCTCTTAGAGGAATTGTCTTCAAACGAAAAACATAAAAGTTTAAGAAAAACACAAATATTAAAATTTATAATAACAATTTTATATTTAATGATTATTAGAGAATTTGTTAATGTTTTGTGTTTTTTTTGGTTAATGTCATTTTAGTAAACTTGATGTATCAAAACCTTCCATATTATTTGACAATTAATTGATACATACCAAAATAAAAAAAAAATAAACAATCAATTTGGAAAGAGGGAGTAACTAACTACTGTAGGGGTAGAAATGAGCCGAGTCGAGCCCGATCCTGTCAGAGCTCGAGCTCGAATTGTGAAAATTTTCAAAAGCTCGAGCTCGGCTCGGGCTCGACTAACTTATATAATATGTTGAATGAAATAAAAATCGAAAGCTCGTTAATCACACTAGGCTAAAGCTCGTTTATTTTTTTTAAGCTCGTATATGTATAGAAAATATATATACGAATATATTTTTAGGGCTCGTTTAGGCTCGCGTGCCTAATCGAGCTTTATATATAAAGCACGGGCTCGAGCTCGATTATTAAACGAGCTAAAATTTATGCTCGAACTCGGGCTTGAGCTCGTTTAGGCTCGGCTCGTTCAAGCTTTTTACTGATCCAATTTCGAGCTTTTCACGAGTGGCTCGGCTCGTTTCCACCTATCAATCTGTCTTGATATCAATTTGCAAACAAATTTTGAAATGGGTAAGATTGTCTGTTCTCAAGCCCGCTCACTTTTCTTTTTAAAATTTTAAAACTTTTAAAAATTGTTTAATTTGTCTTGATTAATGATTCATATGTTAATGTAACAGTTTAAATATCATATAAGTTTTTACAAGTTAAATTGACAAAGTTAATTTAAATTTTACGATAATCGAAATTAACTGCCAAAGTTGCTTATCCATCTGAACGCATTTGTTAGTGCAAATATTATGATATTTAATATATACAGTCTCGTTTATTATGATTGATGACAAACATGTAACTTGTAATACATAACGTAAAATGTACAAGTTACTTGTAATCACATTTTGTCTCAACATACATCCAACACCTCTCGATATCTCAAGTCCTCATATGTTACAACACAGGTTCATACATGTTTGTTATGTGACATTATGATCAAACCCATTAACAAATCATTTAGAATGTTTAAAATAAGTTTAGAGTCACTAAGTATTTTAATAAGTTAACCATTCTATTTCGAACCTCATTTTACATTTTGCATTCACAGGTATTTTATACAAATACATCTTTTGTAAAATGTCTAACAAATATATACTTTTATTTGTACAAGTAAACTAACTATATTATTTATACAAGTACTAAAGTTTACTTACTCTTGACAAAATATATTTTATTTTGACAATCACTCAACTAGATATTTTATTTTACAAAAGGTTACTTACATTTTATTTACAAGTAACTTACCTTTTAAATAAGTATATACATTTGTTTAAATGTATTTTTCATAAAAAGGAAAACACTCTTTTATTACCTCATGCATAGTGTCATCTAAATCTTTAAAAGATTTTGGAAAAGTTTTGGAAGATATTCTAAGATATCAAATCCAATAAATGATTATATTTTTTTATTACCACTTTGGTTATAAATACCAACCCATTGTTTTCTCATTTCTTCATCCCTTCCAACACACATTCTCTCTATCTTTCTTTCATCTTTTAGATCTATAGATAACCATGTAGGAACATACATTAATCACCCTCATCATCATATGATCATAATGCTTCTAACATTCCTCTTTGTTGTAGGCATACTGTTGGGAATTATGCTAAGTAGGAATTCTACTGATATTACTGCCGATGGATTCTGCTGAAGAACATGGAATCTGCTGAAGAAGAACCGTGTAGATGGTTTCTGCGGAAATAGATATTCCGTGTTTTCTAGAATTAGTTAGGATATGCATGAGCTTTATTAGGAAGTTATATTGTATATCTTATTTAGTTTTATTATTATACGTTTCTTAGGAAACAAGTTAGGGTTCCTTGTCTATAAAAGGAACACAATAGTATGATGAATGTAACGAGTTGAAAAACAAAGTGTTAGTAATATAAAGATCCATAGAGGATCAACGTGTTCTTAGTTATTTGTGTTCATATGTATATTTGATTTCCGCTAAAGAATATAAGTCGTAGAGATTGTCTATTAGTTTGTTTGTGATTACATAAGCAATACTAACGATCTGCGAGTGCTCAAGATCTATCAAGGTCTAACGTTTCAACAAGTGGTATCAGAGCCTCGAGAGAGTCTCTACGATACTAAGAAAAATCTTTTCTAATCACTCATACAACCAAAACAACATACACCATGCCTGGATCTGATGACGGTATGGATATGACCAACAACCACAACACCACCCATATGCAACAACTAAGTCTCTCAAACAGCAACGCTAAGTTTCCTTACCTAAAGAAGGAAGAATATGACTTATGGGCAATGAAGATGCAAAACTGGATTTCCAACATTGATTGGCATATGTGGGAGATTGTAAGTAAGGGAAACAGTTTGAAGAGGACTACCACAGATGCTGAAGGCAACATGACGTTCGTTCCTCCCAAAACTGCTGAAGAGTTACTGGTGGTTCAGAGAGAAACCAAAGTGAGAACGATTCTTCTTTAAGAAATTCCTGAGGATCACTTGAGTGATTTTCACTTTATGCAGGATGCTAAGGATATATGGTTGGAAATTAAAGCCAAGTTTGGAGGGAATGAGGAGTCTAGGAGAATGGAAAAATCGATGCTGAGACAACAGTTTGAAGACTTTCAAGTCTCTGAAGAGGAAGGAATTCACAAGGGCTATGACAGATTTCACAAGATTTTAAGTCAGTTGAATCAACTAAAGGCAAAGCCAGATAATGATGATTGTAATTCTAAGTTCTTGAGATCTTTACCTCAATCCTGGCTACAAGTGAGCATTGCTTTCAAAACTAAAGGTGGGCTTGATATGCTTACTTTTGATGAGCTGTACAACAAACTAAAGCTCTTGAGCATGATGTGAGAAGTCCTTTCCGTTCATCCTCCACTGCTAGTCACACAGCATTTGTTGGGGCCTCTACCCTTAAGTTGATTCATGCTCCAAGTCCCACTTACTCATCATCATCTTACACTACCACTCCTTCAAGCTCTCACTCTAAATCTAGTGGTGTAATAGAAGATGTGCTTGGATCCTTCGTTGCTGATTATGATCCTCAGCAGGAACTTGCATATGAGGATCTTGAACAGGTTGACCCACTGGATATGGAGGAGATGAAGTTAAAGTGGCAAGTGGCTATGCTTTCTATGGACATCAAGAGATTTGAACGTAAGTCTGGGAGGAAGTTTGGCTTTCAGGGAAGAGATCCAGCAAGGTTTGACAAAAAGAAGGTCAAGTGCTTTACATGTCAATAGATGGGTCACTTCTCCAGAGAGTGCAAGGATAGGAAAGCTGGTGATGAGGTGAGATACTCTTCCTATCAGCAGAATCAGAGGGAAGCTGGAAACTCGAAGCCTGGATCTTCAGCTGCTCTAGTTACTATGGATGCCAATGTAGACTGGACGCTGCATGATAAGGAGAACGATGAAAGTTCTGGTGCTGATAATATTGGGTTGTTGGCTAGCTGTACTTCGGAGGATAGGCATGATCAGATTGCCTTGATGGGTCTCTTTCAGGTACAAAATTGTTTGTTTGGTTGTAGTGAACGTTATAATGAACTTAAAGAAGCCTATGATATTCTAAAACCTAAATATAATGAATGCTATGTTGATGTTGAAGCTTATAAACAGGCATTAAAAACATTAGAAAGACAAAAGGTTTGGTTTCAGAAGAATCAAATAGCTTATGATGAGAAGATTAGAGTGTTAGAAAGTGATCTAGAATGTACTAAAAATGACTTAAAAAGGTCTGAGAAATTGAAAGTTGATGTGGTTTCTGAAAACAGTGTGTTGAAAGAAAAATTAGAAAAAGAAATAGCTAGACATAATTCATGGATAAAATCTAGCTCAAGAGCTCTATTCTAGTCAAACTCCAAATATTTCAGTAGGTTTAGGCTTTAAGAAATATGTAGGACTAGAAGCTAGAGAGGACACACGTAAATCTACACCAGCAGGATTAGCTAACGTTGTAAAAGAAGGTGATTTACATGCAGTACGTGGATCTATTAGAGGAATACCTATGCCTGTTGACCTTTCCCTTACTGTTGACTTTGATGGATCACATCATCTGTATGGCAAAAAGTCTAAAGACTTGCCTGACCCTGATTCTTCATCTAATGATTTTGTCTCTTGCTCTGACAGTGACAAATCTTCTGATCAAGGGTCTACTTCTTATGCCAGCTGTGATTCAAGTGATAAGTCAGACCTACCCAAGACCTCACCCAAGCCTGCACCCAAGCCTACCTTCAAGCCTATTAGAGTTACTGCTAAGGAATCCTCTTCCAAGCCAGTTTCCTCTGAAGACTTGTCTTTTCATTCTTTAAATAATAATTCTGTTAAAAAAATTCTTTTCATGGTTTTGGTTTGAATACTTCTGCTTGTAATAGAACATCTTTTGGGTTGAATAAATCTTCTAAACAGAAGACATGTTTTATGTGTGGAAGTAAATTTCATTTAATTAAGGATTGTGATTTTCATGAACAAAGAATGGGTGCATGTTCTGAGAAATCTAGACCAATGTGGACTAATGTTAATGCTATGCCACCTTATGTACCACAAGCAAACTATGCATCTCCTCCTTTTACTTGGAGAAGCTCAGTTGCTAGACCATATGTGTAACCAACAAGTTCATATTTTAAAAATGGTTATTGGCCTGGATTTCTTGACTCAATGAATGATGGGAAGGGTTATAGGAATACTGCTGTGAAGCCCTCAGCAGATTGTTCTTGGACACAAAGGGGACCTAAATTTCATTGGAAACCCAAGAACAATAGTGGATCTTATAAATCTACATGGCCTCAATCTAAAGATCCACAAGGCAGGTTCAAGTCAATAATGACTTGAGCCTCAATAGTGTACTAATTTTTGTATATATTTTTTTTGTTATTGTAGGATCATCCTCTTAAGCACAAGGAAGTTGGCACTGTTGATAGTGGTTGCTCAAGAAGTATGTCAGGAAACAGAGATATGATGCATAATTTCGTACCCATAGAAGGAGGAGGCAATGTGACTTTTGGTGGAAGTGATGGTAGAATCACTAGGAAAGGGACCATCAAAACACCTCAACTGGACTTTGAGAATGTGTACTATGTCAAGGAACTGCAACACTTCAACTTGTTCTCAGTCTCACAAATATGTGACACAAAGAACAAAGTACTCTTCTCTGAGGATGAATGTCTTGTGCTGTCTAAAGACTTCAAACTTCCAGAAGATACATCTATTTTGCTGAGAGTTCCTCGTACTCACAATTTATACACATTCAATTTGAATGATGTTCAACCAGAAGGTGACTTAACTTGTTTGGTGGCGAAAGCATCCCTGGATGAGTCTACAAAGTGGCATAGAAGGATGGATCATGTGAACTTCAAGACCATTAACAAGCTATCTAAAATGGGTCTTATTGAAGGGCTTCCTTCAAAGGTTTTCACCAATGAACATAACTGTGTTGCCTGCAACAAAGGAAAGCAACATAGAGCCTCTTATAAAGCAATTAATGCAGTGAGCCTTATTACTGAACCTCTTCAGTTGCTTCACATGGATCTTTTTGGTCCAACTCAAGTACGCAGTATTGATCACAAATACTTTTGTCTGGTCATCACTGATGGATTTAGCAGATTTTGTTGGGTGTTCTTTCTGAGAACAAAAGATGAAGCATCTCCAGTTTTAAGAGAGTTTATTACCCTTGTTGAAAATCAGCTGAATAAAAAGGTTAAGGGCATCAGGTGTGATAATGGGACAGAGTTCAAGAATGCAGTATTGATAGAACTCTGTAGGTCTAAAGGCATAAAAAGGGACTATAGCACTCCAAGAACCCCTCAACAAAATGGGGTAGCTGAAAGAAAGAATAGGACCCTTATAGAGGTAGCAAGATCTATGCTTGCAGACTCTAAGTTACCCACAATGTTTTGGACTGAAGCAGTTGGCACAACTTGTTATGTTCTGAATAGGGTATCTATTACTAGACCTCATTCTAAGACACCTTATGAACTTCTCTATGGGAAAGTTCCTGCTATTCACTACCTTAAACCTTTTGGCTGTCAAGTGACTATTTTGAATACTAGTGATCCACTGGGTAAATTTGATGAGAAGGCAGATGAGGGTTATATTGTGGGTTATTCGGCTCATAGTAAAGCGTATCGGGTATACAATTTGAATGCTAAGAAGATTGAGGAGACTTTGAACCTGAGATTTCTAGAAGACAAGCCTAATGTTCAAGGACAAGGTCATGTTTGGTCTTTTGACCTTGATTACTTAACTGATTATTTGGGTTATTCTAGACATGTGGCTAACCAAAATGCAGGTTCACAAGAGTCACCTACTGACAGTGCTGATACTATTGATGCTGATTCTGATAGTGAGTTTGAGGATGATGAACATCCTATCATTGTACCTTCTTTCTCCCCTAATAACTTTTCGGGTGACACTTCCAAAGTTACTACTGATGACAGTGAAGATGAGTCCAAATATGCTGAGGACCTTGCTAGGCTTAAGAAACAAGAGCATGCAGCTAATCTAGAAGCTGAGAGGAATACTGAGGAGTCTGCAAGAGAAGCAATCAGTGGAAATCACCATTCTGTTGAAAGTGATCCTGTTTCTCCTATTATCACCAATTTTGTTGAAGGTTATGCGGTTTCTACTCCCATTTCTACTAGAGTGTCCACAGACTTTGGGGAACCTTATACACGTTTTCCAAGACCTTCAGATCTTGGTAATCATCAACCCAAAGATAGAGTCTTCACCTCACCTTCCTATGATAGTAATTTTGAGCCTACTGTGACTAATCTTGATACCACCATTGATGTCAACACCACTGCTACTAAAAGGATCAACATTACTCATCCACAGTCCAATATTATTGGTGATCCTAATGCACCTGTTAGAACGAGCGGCACTGTAACAAGTTCTAAATATGGTCAAGTAGCATTTATCTCTTATGTCTCAAACCAGCAAAGGGACAATCATACTGATTTTGAGCATTGTTTGTTTGCCTGTTTCCTCTCTCAAGTGGAGCCAACCAGTGTTACTCAAGCCCTGGATGATTCAAGTTGGCTTGAAGCAATGCAAGAAGAGATGCAACGGTTCCAAAATCAGCAGGTTTGGATATTGGTCCCACTACCTGAAGGGAAGTATGCTATTGGGACCAAATGGATATTGAAAAATAAAAGAGATGCACGGGGTGTTGTGATTAAAAATAAAGCAAGATTAGTGGCTCAGGGGTTCAGACAAGAGGAGGGGATTGATTATGATGAAGTGTTTGCACCGGTTGCTAGAGTTGAGGCCATTCGTATTTTCTTGGCCTATGCATCTTACATGGGTTTCATGGTGTATCAAATGGATGTTAAAGGTGCATTTCTGTATGGTGAGATAGAAGAGGAGGTTTATGTCACTCAACCTAAAGGATTTGAAGATCCATATCACCCAAATCATGTTTATAAGGTTGTTAAGGCTCTCTATGGACTACATCAGGCACCTAGAGCTTGGTATGCTAGGCTTTCATCTTTTCTGCTGAAGCATAGCTATAGAAGAGGTGCTATTGATAAAACACTTTTCCTGAAGAAGAATTCCACAGACATTATTCTTGTGCAAGTTTATGTGGATGATATCATATTTGGATCCACTAAAGAAGCTTGGTGCAGGGAGTTTGAGGAGCTGATAAAGGAAGAGTTTCAGATGAGTGCTATGGGTGAGCTTACGTTCTTTTTAGGTCTTCAAGTTCAGCAAAAACCTGATGGTATCTTTATCAGTCAGGACAAATATGTGAGGGACATCTTGAAGAAGTTTGGTATGGAGAGTGTCAGGACTGCCACAACACCTTATGAAGCTCCAAAGTCAAAGACAAACAATGAACCAGATCTACCTGTGAATGTTCATTTATACAGGTCAATGATTGGTTCATTGATGTATCTAACAGCTTCTAGTCATGATATTACATTTGCTGTGAGTGCTTGCTCTAGACATCAAGTCACTCCACTTGCTTCCCATCTGAATGCAGTCAAGAAGATCTTTAAGTATTTGAAAGGCCAGCCCCATTTAGGCCTTTGGTACCCAAAAGAGTCTCCTTTTAAGTTGGAAGCATATAGTGACAGTGATTATGCTGGTGCAAATATGGATAGGAGATCCACAACTGGAGGTTGCCAATTCCTTGGAAAGAGATTGATTTCTTGGCAGTGCAAGAAACAAACTATTGTAGCTACCTCATCTACTGAAGCAGAGTATGTTGCTGCTGCAAATTGTTGTGGACAGGTTCTTTGGATACAAAATCAATTGTTGGATTATGGGTATAACTTCATGGACACAACAATTTTTATTGATAATCAAAGTACCATATGCATTGTAAAAAATCCAGTTTTTCACAATAGAACTAAGCATATTGAAATCAGGCACCACTTTATAAGAGATACATATGAAAAACATTTGATAAAAGTGGTTAAAATTCACACTGATGATAATGTGGCAGATTTGTTAACAAAGGCTTTTGATGGACCAAGGTTTCAACACCTTGTGGTCCATATTGGTATGCTTAACCCTTAACTGCAAAGTTTAAGGGGAGGCATAGGCCTCAGGGGAGGATTTGTGTACACTTTGCATGTTTTTATGTAAAATTTGTAGATTTTTGTGTATATTTATGTTTACTAACACTAACCAGCTAATGTATTGATAGTTTTGTTTGTCTTTGTTTGGTTTGTGTGTTTCTCTGTTTGTTTTGTTTTGCAGATTGCTTATCTAAGTTGAAGTTCATCATGATTGGTCAAATGGAAATTGGTTAAGTAAGATTTAAAGCTTGTTTCTTCTGAAATCAAAGTACTGAAGTGAGCAATTTGTTTCCACTGAAGAAGAAGTACTGAAGTTCATTGTTCATTCATTCATTAGAGAAACAGTTTACAGCTTACAGCTTACAAAGTACAATCAACTTCAAATGCAACTACAAGAACAGTTCTATACATGATCTACTAAACCTATTCTAGCTTATATCATCTATTCCAACAGCTGTTGGATATGCATGATCGCTCATATCTTCCATTTCAGCTGTTGGATATGCATTTGTGATGACTTGCATAACCATCCATTCCTTCTATCTCGATGGCTGGATATGCATGACCGGTACGATGAAGATGCTAAGGATCAAAATGGGAAGGATGGATTGATGCAAACGATGATGATGAAGATGAATACACATGTCCTTTGTGCTTCATCTACTTGGTTTCACCAAAAAGCAATCCATCTACCTTCCTTTATCCCTTCTCTTATACGATATGTGATGATGCACCAAACCATGGCGCAGGAAGAGCAAGCACCACCTCTTTTTCGGCACGAGACCTCGGTTGAGGTTGAGATGCTGAAGGTTGGGAGTAAGATGTTCTCTTCTTAGTGGACTCATCTGAGTCATCAGAAGATTCACTTGGATTCACTATACTATCATCATTTGAAGAACTGAGAAATGGGGATTTCTGTCATATGGATATGAAAAAAACTGAAGGAAATCACTGGATGATGATGATGATGGAGAAGAGGTTGGATCAACAACCTCTGGTTTATTATTCATGGTTTATTGTGGTTGATTGTGGTTCATTGATGAAATTAGGGTTGTGATGATATTTGGGGGAAATTGATGAGAGATAAGTATGCATTAGGGATTGTTTTATAGACGGTTTCAAGACTTAATGAGATTTAATGTGAGTTGGGTGAAACAGTAAAAATATATTTACTGAAGCTTCTTGAATACGTGATGTGTTTCTGCTGATTGAAAGACTTCAGCAGAATGACCATTGTTTCTGCTGAAGTTGAAATTTAAATTTGGTAAAAGGTTGCTTTATACGTCAGCTTTGGTCAATAACTTAATATATATTTGACCAAAATTTGGGAAACTTCTACTTATACCCTATTCGCATATCGTCGTCTATTATTAACTGATTCCCTCTTTATTCGATTTAAACACATCTTCAGTCGATTATATCGTAACCCATTATCGAAATTTCTCATGGCGCTTCAATTCAAACACGATCATAATAAAGTTGCTTTTCTGGGAACAGCTAAGGGTGATGATCTGTATAAATTAATGGTGGAGTTTTTGAAGAGGTCCAAGATTCATTATGCTTTATCACATACTCCTAATGCTATATATGAATCTTTGGTTACTCAGTTATGGGCATCTGCTTCAAAACGTAGTGAAACAGAGATCGTGGCTATGGTTGATGATGTTGAGTATGTCGTGACAGAGGAGTTGATCAGAAGTCGACTTCGTTTGGATGATGAGAATGGGGTTTATCATTCTAATTCAGTGGCGATACTAGATGGACTGAGAGCTATTGGATACCAAGGTGAACGAACAGACATGTGGCTCAAGAATCAGCTATGCCCGATGTGGAGGTTTTTAGTTCACACATTGCTTCAGTGCATAAGCAATAAATCAGGAGGATGGGATCAGTTCTCTACACAATTGGGATGTGGTATTGTGTGTCTTTCTCAAGGGTTAACTTATAATTTTTCCAAGTTTATTTTTGATAACATGGCTAAGAATATTCAAAAGAAAAAGCATAAGTTTTTAATGTACCCTAGGTTTTTGCAAATGATAATAGACACTAATACCCGAGCCCAAGCCTTTTATCCCATAGGAGCTTTATCTGCTAAACTATTTGCTTCCATGAGAACTAAATATGAGGGGACACATTATCCTTTACTAGCAGCTATGTTGCCTCAGCGGAATGAGGCTGCTAATGAGGACAATGTTGTTAATAATCCACCTTCTACCAATGTTACTGTTGATGGTAATCCTTCAGTTGTCATTGTTGAGGGCCCTTCTACAACTGCTGAAGCATCTAATGTTTCTCCTGACCAACCTCCACCTATACCTTCACCTAGACTTTGTCCTAGTCTACCACCTACTCAGGTTAGTTTTGACTCATTTGAGTCTGAACCTAATCGATTGACCACACCTAGTCCACTCAGGGAACCATTTAATGAAGGTTCTCCTTATGTTGAGCATGACCATGTTTCTCCTGAAAGGTCCAATGAAGTTCCCATTACCACTGAGCAATCAGATGGTGGAGCTGAGGACCCTATTACACTTACATCTGTCTATGCTCCAGTGAACAGGTATGTAGCTGAGTTGGATGAGACTAAGTCTTCTCTTGGTGGTGAGATTGTGGAGCTGAGGATTAAGGTTAAGAGTTTGGAAGAACAACTTGGGCATCATTCTAAAAGAAAGCTAGTGGTTTCCTCTGATGATGAGCATGAGGATAATCCATTTGGTTCTCTTAAGATTTTGGCTGATGTTGCTCAAAAGACTCCTGTTTCTTCTCCTGTTCCTGCTGAATCTTCAAAGAAAAAGGAACCTATTCGATTTACTAGAAAAAGGAGAAGACAATATCTGAATAAGGAATCCACTGAAGCTTCAAAAGCACCAAGTGTTGATGATGTAACTGCTGATGTTTCAATGGAGGATGTTGTTTCAGTACATGGTCAAGCTTCAGGTGTACAAGAACAACCAAGTTCTCTACCTTCAGCAGATAATCCTGAAGTATTTGTTGCTGAAAGAAGTTCTAATTTGGATCCTAATGCTGAAGTCTTTTCAACACCTGTTGAAGAGTTGTCTCAACATGTTGCTTCTGATTTGGGAGTTTCTTCTGAAGTTCCTATTTGTGATACTTCTTCAGTTGATGGTGTTCACATATCTGCTGATAAAGAGACAAAAGTACTAGTTGAAACTGAACTTGGTCCAGATCTGGTCAGTGCACAAGAGATGCAAGCACAAGAAAAAATGTTAACTGAATGTGCAGAGAGAAAGAAAAGTGAGGATTTGGCTAAACAGATTGCAGCTCAGTCTACTTCAAATTTGCCTCCTGAGAGACAAAGAGAACTGGATGAATTGCGTACTAAGATGTCTGGTGCACAATGGGATGTTTATACTCAGCAAGTTGTTTCTAATCCTACACTTGCTCAGAGTATATTAGGTGCTGACTTTGACAGTGAGAATTTTGTTGATAAAATGGTCAATCTTGGACAAAAATGAAAACAAGAGGCAGCTGACAGAAAGAAAGCTCTTGTTGCTCAAAAAAATAAGGCAAAAAGGGAAAAACCACCTACTGCAGCTCAAAAGAAAGCATACATGAGGAAAATTGTCCTTTATCAGAGTTCTGCTATTTTTAATTCTAGTTTGAAGAAAAGTCAAGTCTGGAATTTACCTGATGATGAATTGCATAGACTGTATCAAAGGATTATGAAGCAGTCTGCTTCATCTTCTAAGCAGAGAAGTGTTGTTAATTCAGATGCTCCACAGGCAAAGAGACCTAAAAAGGTTGAGATCGTAGATAATTTTGATGATATTCCATCAAGGATGGATTCTTCTGTTCTTACTCCTGAAGCATCTACTGCATCTATACCTTCAGCTGAAAGGATTCAATCTTCTGAACCACAAACTATTTCTTCTACAGTATTACCTTGTGTTAAGAAGGTCAGTGTTCTAATTGATTTAGAAAGAGAAGATATGGGTAAGAAAGCTGAAAGAGAAGCTGCTAAAGCTAAGCATGCCAGAGTGAATGTATCAAATGAGAGGTATTGCTCCAGTTAAGTCTTCTTCTACTTCTTCCACTACTGCTAAAGGTGTTGCTGAAGCATCTGAGGATGTGCCATCTATGGGAATTTATATACCTGGTAGGAGGATGAAAAGAATGTCTAAACGAAGTCATACTACTCTAAGGCGATCTGTGAGATCAGATGGGACATATACTTCTAGGATTCATAAGTCTCTCAGAGGTAGTTCTGTGGATCTTAAAGCTGATGATTCAACTTTTATTAAAGAAGGATCTGCTGCTATTTTTCCTGAAGGATCTCATGATGTGTTGATTAATTGGACATTGACTGAAGGGGAGCTTAATACTATTTATCGTCTGGATTATACTACTGTGAAGTTCAACTTTTTGAAGGAGATACTTCATTTGGTAGATAGGGCAGATTTGAATACTCTGTATGGAATTGTCTCTAAGTATTACAATATTCATACACCACAGGGTTCTGGTTTATTGTTGTTGGGTGATCTTCAAGTGTTGTTTGATTCTCAATCTCCAAATGGTAAAGGGTATCATATTTGGAAGAATTCACATCAATGGAAGGTTGAGACTTGGAGATTTTATCCTTTGCCTTGTGTACATGTGGTGGAGACAAAGGGTGGGATTACGGTTTGTATGTTTGTTGATAAGATTTATCCCTTGCCTATGAGGCTGATGGAAAGAATGCTTAGACAGAAGTTGGAAGTTCCTCCGGATCCAGTTGGTAATGATAAGTTGCATGTTGAACAATGTGTTGGCATTATCAAGACTCAACTTCTGCAACATAAAGCTTCATCTTGATTCTGGTATTGTGTCTAGTTTGTAATATATTTGTTTTGTGTTATTTTTTTTATTAGTTAAAAAAAAAAATTGGTTTTGTCTAACTTTTATTGCAGGTTTGTTGTACATTGTAGATGGTTATTGACTCACCATATGTACCTTGTGTATATCAAAGCGTTAGCTAGTCCAAAGGGTACAACTTTGGTAAAGACACATCAAATCTGTTGATAGCTGTAATGGTTTGCTCAAAATCATAGGGTATGCAACCACCCATGCTTAATTGCTGAGGGTTGTATGGTCATCAATTCACCATGGTTTATTCCTTTTTGGAATCCAAGAATTGACTAGCCCACAAGATTATGGCTTGTGGTAAAGGCAGTGGAATACCATATTTGGTAATCAGTTTACCAATACTAAGAATTGACTAGTCCTGAGCAAACGGCTACAGGTAAAGACATATCAAATCCGTTCATGGTTGCTGATTTGCTAATAAATCAGATGGTTATCAGTGTACCATAGTTTTCGAACTTAAACATTTGGCTACTCCAGTAGTGATGGCTATTGGTAAAGAGACATCAAATCCATTATTTTCAATGATTCACCTCTCACAGGAGTTCACACACCTGGATGTGATGAGAATAGTATGAAACTAAACTGGTTTGATGTACATTATGTCATTTGTTGCTGCAAAGAACTGGCGTTTTAAAGATTTGTCATCATCGAGGTGTCATTGTTTTGTTTCTTTGTCGCTGATGTCTGTGAACAATCCTCTGAAGCATTGAAGATCTATCAAGAAACTGGAACTTAACCAAGTCAAATTCCAGTTTAGGGGAGGATTGTTGGGAATTATGCTAAGTAGGAATTCTACTGATATTACTGCCGATGGATTCTGCTGAAGAACATGGAATCTGCTGAAGAAGAACCGTGTAGATGGTTTCTGCGGAAATAGATATTCCGTGTTTTCTAGAATTAGTTAGGATATGCATGAGCTTTATTAGGAAGTTATATTGTATATCTTATTTAGTTTTATTATTATACGTTTCTTAGGAAACAAGTTAGGGTTCCTTGTCTATAAAAGGAACACAATAGTATGATGAATGTAACGAGTTGAAAAACAAAGTGTTAGTAATATAAAGATCCATAGAGGATCAACGTGTTCTTAGTTATTTGTGTTCGTACTTATATTTGATTTCCGCTAAAGAATATAAGTCGTAGAGATTGTCTATTAGTTTGTTTGTGATTGCATAAGCAATACTAACGATCTGCGAGTGCTCAAGATCTATCAAGGTCTAACGTTTCAACACATACTTTACATTTTGATCAACCAAGGAAAGCTTGGAGATCTAGCCATCCTCATTCACCAAAGCATATCAACATATGAAGATTCAAGATCTCTTGATATCCTCATTGATTGAAGACTTCTTATTTAAGAAGATCATTTAGATTAGTCATTCATATCTATTAGACATTTATGTCATGGATCATCATTGTAAACATTATTGCATCATCACAACACTTTCACCAAACTAGATTAGATGGGTTATGTGTTTGTACCATAAAACACAAGGTTTGTTATGTTGGGCCATAAAACATAACGGGAGTGGTTGTACCCGGAAAGAACTCGACATCTAGCTTAGTGTCGGAAATATTGTATAGGCGACGTTAGGTTGGTTCTACCTCGAACTAGAACCCGGTATTTAGCTTTGTACCGGAAAAAGTGTAAGCGACGATTGTAAGGTTTTCTCCTCCGAGAAAGGAGCTTGTTGATTTAGTGAAGTAACTCTCGAGTTGGCTACTCGGGGAGTGGAGTAGGGCGGAGAGGAGATCCGTGACCGAACCACTATAAATCCTCATGTTCGGTTTGCACTTTCCTTTCTTTATCTCTTTACTTTTATAATTGCTTGTGATGTGGTTTGATGTTGATGCTTGTGTGACAACTTGGTTTACTATGCTTTATATTAGTCATAAACAATAATTGGTACTTTCATATTATAACAAGCTTCATAAGCGGTTTGATACAAAAGATCTAACGTTTTTAAACGGTTACGTATTCACCCCCCCCCTCTACGTTTTCACAATTGGTATCAGAGCCTCGTAGCTCTTATTTTCAAAACAAATGGTTTTTAAAATAGAGCACGATCCATGTATCAAATTACCATTGAAGCGAAATATAATATGAAAAATATTTTGCTAATTATACTTAGAAATCTTGTTGTTAAATGTTTAAGATAAGTCACATAAGTAGAAATGTTGTTAAAAATATGTATTATATGTTTACTATCAAATCCAGTAAGTCCCACACGTTTTATCTATGTCAAAATACTAGTTTTGGTGAATCTGTCTCAGAGGACCACAGAACCAAATCATATAAAGGGCGGAACCCTAAATTTGCTTCCTTGGAATCCGTCTGCACAGTATGCAGTTTTGTGGCCAACTTCAAAAAATCATAACTAATTAACCGTAAGTCCGTACAAGTCGAGACACCTATCATTTTATAGGGAATTGAGTCTACTTTCTTTTAAAAATACTCTCATGGCCTGAGTCTAATTTTAAATAAGTGAAATAGACCAAATACTACAGTATGTCTAAGATATTGAGTTTCGCTTTAACATAAAAACTCAAAATTTTGAATCAAGCAATTTAAGTTGGTATTCTTAGAACGTTGATACAATTTCTTTTGAAACTAAATAATTTGGTAATATGTTTAAAGAAAACTAATCAAACTTGGTATACATCGTCATATTTAAACGCAAAATGACGAAAAGTGTTTTTCTTGTTATGCTATGCTAAATGACCACTTGTTTATGTTGTTTGCATATATGTTGCTTGCTTATTTTCAAATTGTTGTTTACACTTGCTTGTTTCCATAATATAAGTGTCAATCTTGCCATGTTATTTATTCGCTTGTTTGATGATTTCTTGTTTATGCACAATAGGACATTTGCTAGATTTTATGCACTAAGTTGGAAAATTATTTTACCATCGCTTGTAGAATTAGATCACTTTCGTTGCATAGGTTATACTAATGTCTCACATAACTTATGAAATGTCATAACTCACTTAGCAATGAGTACTAAGTAAATTAGTCAAGTACTTTGAAAAATGGAGGTTTTAAAAGAGTGTTTGGTACAAGGACAAAAACAATGTTGTATGATGTAATTTATTTGTTCTCGCTTTCTAGGACGATAACTGATGAGTGTCTAAATACTCATCATTTTTGTACCATTTAAACTGCAAAAACATCTGAAAACACTCAGAAATGCATCAAAATGATAAAAATATCACAAATAAGTGTTTTATGTGTTTTAAATGCAAAAATATCAAAATCTGGTGAAAAACGTATCAAATTTGCATAATTGGCAGTTTTAGTCCCCCAAGTTTCAAAAGTTGTCAAAAACAGTCCCTGGTAAATCTAAATAAAGAAAAATGTTATTCAAGGTCCCTGAAATATTCTAACTTGTCAAAAATGGTCCTTGAATAAATCTTTTGTCAAATGGCAGAAAAGGTCCCTGAACTTTTGAAATTGTCAAGTTTGGTCCCTGGAAAATTTGAAAATGTCAAAACTGGTCCTTGTACTATTGAAGTTGTCAGTTTTAGTCCTTGTGTCAAGTTTGGATAATTACAGGAATGGCCCCTCAAGTTTGGAAGAATTACAAACAAATCCTTATTTATAAACCAAACAAACCCTTGTCAAAACAATATTGACCCCTGCCTTTAAACTGAATTGAACCCCTGCCAACCCCTTGACCCTTTCCCTGTTTTGACCCCTTGGTCAAACAAGCAGTCAAACTGCCTTTTTCCCTCCCACATGTTTCTTCCCCAATTGGACCAAGTTACCTGCTGCAACTGCAACCTTTCACCCATCACCTCCCTTACCCTTATCTCTTCCAAATCCCACTCATCATCACCCTACACCTCCACCCCCCTAGTTGCAGTCAAAGAGTCAACACAGGTCAAATACACTCTTCCCGCCAAAATGATAAAAAAGGCCAATATGCTCATTACTCACCCATTGGCTAATTTGAGAGGTGGGAAACGATCTAGAGGACACGTGGAGACTTTTGGAAGTATAAAAAGGAGAAAAGAAGAAGAGAGGAACCAGTAGCTAGTTTTTATTTTTTCTTTAATGTCGTTTCTTAATTAAATGTTTTAATTCAAGTCATGTTGTTGTAATTTCTGTTTTTAATAATCAAACTAAGTTGTTTTATAAGTTTTAATCCAGTGTTAAAGTGTAATTCAAAGTTTAATATCATTTCATGTTTTCAAGACTACTGTTGAAATTTCGACTCTTAAATTCCTGTGTCAAAGATTTTAGAAGCTTATTTATAAGCTTAAACAAGCTTATGATAGCTCATTAAAGCTTCCCACAAGCTCATATTACAACTTTAAGCAGTTTTGTCTTATGGTCAATAAAAGTCAAAAACTTGGTCAAGAATGGAATGGTGATGAACTTGATGATGCAGAGGTTGATAAGGATGAAAATGGGTTAGAATAGATTAGTTTAGGTCAGGTTTGGGGTTTGGTTTAGCTTACAACACCAATTGGATAGTTGTGAGTAAGTTTCTCATTTTCCAATTTCTAGTCAAATAGCATTTTCTGTTTGCACCATTATCTGTGTTTAATTTTAGTTCATACTTGTTTATTCAGTGTTAATTAAGGTCTTTAGAGTTAGTGTAATCAAGAAATCTTGCTTGTTTAGCAGTTTGTCAGTTATTAGTGCATAACAGTAGGTTTTAAGGTGTGTTTGGATCTACCTATTAAACTGTGCTAAAGGTCTATACAATGGTTGGTTCCTGTTTGTTCATGCTTGTGTAGCTCAGTCAAACTCATTTGAGTCTTTCAATTGTGCTTGCTAACACCCATAGTCAAAAATCCATTAATTTGTCTTAAACTTGTCCACTGTTGGAATTTTGAAAGGCAAACCATTTGTTTTGTGTTCAAAAGTCATCAATCTAGCTTGCAGTAGTCTTAATACATCACATAATATCATTTTCAGTTGAGAAATTAGGATCAAAATCCATAAAAGTCAACTTTCCATATTTTCATCAAAAGTCAAATGTTGCAAATTCCAGTTTTGAGCCAAATAGGAAGATTTTTCATGAGCTCAGTTCTGGGCCAATTTCAATGTAACTTGTGGTTTTAGAAAGTGTTTCTGGTCTAGTTGCTTATGTCTATTTTAGTGGAATTTTATAATTTTTTTCAAAAGCTCAAAAGAGCTTGTCATTAAGGGTCCAAGTGCCCTGTGCAGAGCACAGGGCCTGCACAGGTTTTATACATTTATTGCAAGGGTTGCAGCCTGCTCATTTGAGCTTCTTATGGTCTGATTTTTGGTTTTCATGGTCTTGACCAGGTCTCCTTCATGTCCCTTCTTCTGCTTTTCCTTTTTAGCTTAATATGTAGCTTATGCTTAAGTCCAAAGTAGCAACCCCTTCACTGTTTTTAAGCACAAATCTCATGTCATCAATCTGTTGTAGAGTGTATTCCAGAGGGTTTGGCTTGTTGATTCTTGTTGATTTTGAGTCCCTTTAGCATATTATAGCTTCTTTATCAGTGTGGTAGCTTTTGGTGAGCTTTTGGCTTATCAAGTGCTTATTTCAAGAAGCACTTCCACTTCAGTTTCAAAATCCTCCAAACAAGCACTTGTTTTCCAATTTTCCTAACTTCCTAATATCATTTTAAACTTTTCCTGAAATTTTCAGATTTTTCTAAGGTGTTTAGCTATTTTTCTTAATTTAAATTAGTTTTTAAGCCTTTTTAAATAGCTTTTAATACAAAAAATTAAGAAAAGCTTCTAAAAAATAAGTTTTCATTTTTATTAAGTTAAGATAAATATAAAAAGCCAAAAAAGTATTTTTCCATATTTTTCTTAGTTAAATTTGTATTTTTAAATAATTTAAGTAGTTTTTAATAGTTTAAAATTCATAAAAAAATAGAAAAATAATCAGAAAAATACAAAAATAGTTTTGAAAAGTCTATTTTGATATTTTAGACTTTTCTAAGTCTTAATTTTATTTTTCTAGCTTTATTTCCTAATTTCTTGTATTTTAGATAATTATTTAATAGTTAAAAATAGTTTTTAATTAATAATAATTAATTAAATAGTTATAAAAATAATTTTCTTTTTCTATAAATTTTCTTTTATCATTAGGTTTGTAAAAATGTATTTTTCATATTTTTAGGATTAATATTGTATAAGTTTCACTTTTTTTTTTTTATTTTGTACGTTTACGTTATTTTTATTTAAACGTACGTTTTAGGTTTTAAACGTTCATCACTTTAAATATAGTGATAGCGTTTATTTAATAGATTTTATCTTTTTAATTTCCTTTAATTTGCATTTAAGCCATTGTAATTTGTCGGCTTATTCTGTAGTTATAATATCACTCACAATCTCTTTTCCCATTCAAATCTCTCGATCACTACACGTTTGACTATTCTCGCACAGCTCGTTGGGACTTAACGACCTGGGGAAACACTATACTCTCCTGATCTTCATTGCATTCGTGCTTGAGCTGTTTTAAGTTTGTTACGGTCTGCCATTCACAAGTGGCGGACTTGCGTGATAAAACTTGACGGTTCTGCGCGGATCAATAACCAAACTTAAAACAATGATGTGAACTAACTTTCTCATGCAGGGGGATAACATTCGTATGTTATCAAATTTTCACCGTTTTCACTATTTAGTGAAAAATTGCTAGCCACTACTTGAAATACATGCTCCCCTGTGTTTATATATGTGTTATTGCTTGTTCCTAACCAGAAATAATTATTTCCATATGTTTTAAGAAAAGTTTCAGTATTCGGAAAAGTCCCCGAGGGTTAAAAAACGCCTCTGTGAACTTTTCTACACAACATGGATTTGACGGACCCAAAAAATTGGTTCCGTCCGTTATAAATTTTGGTGTCGTGGCCACTACAGGTAAGTTGCTGAATTTTACTAAATCACGCACTCTAATTTACCAAATTTTGTTTCTAGGATAGTTGTTACTGCTTTTCATTTATATTAGGACTAGTTTAACTTACCTAGACCAATAGGATATTCATTTCCCATAAAAACTCAAAAATTCACAAAATTCACCCAAGGAACCCTTTCTTATAAAGTAAGGAACCCTAACTTTGGTTCCTTGCAATCCGTGGATGTCTGACTTCTAAGATTTTGCATTGATTGAAGTTCATTTACTGCATGTCTTTCATATCTCACTCAACACATCCTCAATGAATTGACTTAGGATGTTTGACATGCTCTTAAACACTTCCACCTCATTAGAAGCTACCATCTTTTTATGGATTAACATCAAATCAAACACGTTTCTCCATGAATCCTTAGTTCCATAAATTAACACATTTAGGATAGTCATTTTCACACCTTCACTATTATTTCTCATTAAGCTTAGCATTTCTTAAAGCAAAGTCAAAATGACTAAAACCTCATCACCTTCAAACAAGCTACTTAATAAAACCACTAGGATTAGCATTCAATCTTGCTGCTTCATCAACTTGAACTCTTTGAACTTTCTAAACTTAAGTACTCCAACTCCACCACCTAAATCACCCACCATTATGACTACTTCACTATCATCCAAAACACCTTCACTACCAAAGTCTCCAAAACTTGTACCTATCGAACTTTGTGCAACACCCCCAACATCTCCTCATCTGTTTACGGATGACTTAGATGACTTGCCACTTAAACTAGATCCGAACTCATTATTTACAAATAGATCATACACAAGTATAACATATGACTATAGATATTGTTTTGTATCTACATTTTTTGCCTCACTTGGTTAACATGAAAATAATGTGTCATCCTCCAAGACGATAAGGATTTACATCGATTCATAACTCACATGTATGTTAAAGAGTCTTGCTATCCTTGAGTGCAATCTAAGCTCCATAATCTCAACAAGGTAGGATTGACAACTTAAGTATTTCATCCGAAGTATTCAAGTATATGCGACCTACGATTGTAGTCATTAAAAGTCATATCCGAAAAATCAACACCTAAGTATTTTAACAACACTTGTTAAAACACTAATCCTAAAATGAGTCAAACACTTATCCTATCTCAACTAGAACACTTATCCAAAAAAAACAACCCACTGTGTCACTTATCCCACTTTGACACCTTCGGTGGCACTTGATCGATGCCAAACCGTCAAGTTATATCACACAAGCTAGCCACTTGTGAATGGCTAACCATAATAAACTTCAAACAGCTCAGACACCAATGCAATGAAGATCAAGAGGAGTTTAGTGTTTCCCCAGGTCGTTAAGTCCCAACGAGCTGTGCGATGAATAATCAAACGAATAGTGATCGGGAGAATTTGAACGGGAAAAGGGTATGATTGATTATTCCTAAAGAAAAAGTTTATAAATTACAGGAGCTTAAATGCAAATTAAAGAAAATTAAAAAGATTTTTACAATTATGTTTTTGATTTTTCTTTTATAAAACTTAAATTAAAAACTACGTAATGTACAAAAGAAAATGTGAAACTGAAACAATATTAATCCTAAAAATATAAAAATGACATTTTTACAAACCTAATGATAAGAGAAAATTATTAGAAAAAGAAAATTATTTTTAAAACTATTTATTTAATTATTATTAAATAAAAACTATTTTTAACTATTATATAATAACCTAAAATATGATAAAATATGAAATAAAACTAGAAAAATAAAATTATGACTTAGGAAAATCTAAAATATTACAAAACTTATTTTAAAACTGAAAATATATTTTTTAGACTTTTTATGTATTTATTATTAATTAATTACTATTTAGAATTATCAATTTTTATCAAAAATAAATTATTATTAATTTATTTATCAAAATTTTTATTAAAAGAAAAAGATTATTAAAAGAGAATAGTAATCCAAACATTTTTACAGTAAAAATATAAAAATCCTAATTATAACAAAGTCAAAGTGTAAAAGAAAACATGTAATGCATCAAAAATTAAATTCAAAATATTTTCTTTTTAGTTTTTGTATTAACATTTTTAGAAAAATTAAAAGAAATTAAACGTAAATTCGAGGACATTAAATATTTGAAAAAGAAATCC